>OZ005689.1:30349234-30949234 GCA_963930775.1 Cliona cf. orientalis | reverse complement strand
TAGATGGTATCAGTTTGGCCATACCTAATGGAGAGTGCTTTGGGCTGCTTGGAGTCAATGGTCAGTACAGGATGACTGTAACAAAATTAGAATATTATAATACAAGTATGTTTGATGTCACAATCATGCGATAATGTGACTGAACACTACTAACAGCATGCTATTGCACAATCGAGTGCCAGTTAGTATAGCGCGCATGCGCAGATGAAAACCATACCCCTCACTGCAGGCCAAGAGTAGCTGATCAAACTCACCGTGTGATGGTGACGTTCTCACTCCGCTCGAACGTTGAATCTACCACCAGACCATGACGAAGAGCAGACATCGCCTCTCGCTTCGCTCGAGGCTCAGTGGCCTGCCGAGCAGGCCTGTCAAAACGTGCGGCCCTTGCGCTGCTCACTCGAGCTCGAGAATGCATCTCTATGGCCCCTAGGCCCTGGCAACCTCGTTTGTGCACACGGCACAACAATTCTGATCAATCGTGAGTCTTCTGAACTTGTAGGAGAGCGCATCTTTTATGCCCTCCAGGTTAGGACACGGACTATATAAGAAAATTGTCGCTCTGAAAAATATTTTTCGTTGTATATATATAATATCCTTTGCATGCGCACGCAAGCCTTCCATTGTTCATCCCTTATTAACTTAGGTTAAATGATTGATATCTAACCCGCATTATATGTATGTGTGGTAGCCATGGACATACATGTGCACAATGCATGTAGCATACACGATAGGGCAATAGTACACACAGACGTGCTTCATATATTTTTACTCAGGCACTTACAGTTGTAGTTGTATGTACTCGACGAAAGAAGATAAATCCATAGTGTATATAGTCCACACCATAAAATCCGTAATGCTAGAGAGGGAGTGTGTGTGTGTGTGTGTGTGTGTGCATGCATGTGTGTGTGTGTACATGTATGTATGCAAGGATAGAAACAGGTGTAAGAATAAAGCATGTATCGAAGTGTGTGTGTGTGCGTGTACATCTATGTATGCAAGGATAGAAACAGGTGTAAGAATAAAGCCTGTATCAAAAATACATAATAGTATACTTTGCTACACACAACACACCTTTATAGCTCCTGATAACAGTCCAAGTCATTCAGATTCAGATTCTGATTGCACTTCCCAGCCTTCTAGTGGACCAGCTCCTAATACGATTAGTAAGAGTGTGAATAATAAAGAAATGCATATAATTGTTGCATTTTACTACAGAATGGTCAAACCAAGCACACCCCGTTATCGTCAACCCCTGTATGGCACAGGCCGGTCCTAAAGTACCACTCCCTCAAGACCCTCTTAGTCTATTTTCTCTCTTTTTTTGACGACAATCTTGTTGGCCTAATTGTTGACGAAACAAACAGGTATGCCCAACAGACACTTCAGAAAGTGTGGGAAACAGATGCCAGTGAGATAAGGGCGTACATGGGTTTTATGATACTCTTGGGCATCAACAAGCTCCCAGAGATATGCGACTACTGGTCCGTCGATCCCACCTTCAGATATGCCCCCATTGCAGACAGAATTACTCGTGACAGGTTTGAGGAGATCACACGATACCTCCACTTCGTTGACAATGACTCGCTACCATCACGAGGTGAAGAAGGCTACTCTCAGCTGCAGAAAGTGGACCCTGTGATAGCAGCTCTAAAAAGCAATTTCCAGGCAGCGTATTATCCCCACTGTGAAGTGAGCATTGACGAAGCAATGATCCGTTTCAAAGGTCGATCATCAATGAAACAGTACGTTCCCCTCAAACCTGTAAAGAGAGGATTCAAGGTGTGGGCAATGGCAGACGCGTCAAACGGCTATATGTACGATTTTAACGTGTACACACAAGCAACGGGAGAGCGTGAGACTTGTCTAGGGGAGAAGGTAGTGCTCACCTTGGCGGAGTCCATCTAAGGAAGAAATCATCAGTTGTATTTTGACAACTATTTTACCTCCATTAGCCTTCAGGGAGATGGACCCAGCCTTTTCGGGAGAAATTGGTTGTCCCACTTAAAGCTAAACTGGCATGAGATGTTTTGGAGCCATAACCTGTCATTGAAGAAGTGCTGGATAAGCACAAGGCTGTTTTTGTGCCAGAATTGGGAAAGGTCACCGGGTATGAATCAAGTAGACCCCCAGGCTCATCCCAAGTATTACAAACTGGTCGAGGAAGGCACCTTAGAGCCGGTTGAGTATTCAGGCAGCACCGATAGTAGCGGTGTTGAAGCCAGACAAAAAGAGGGTACGTATCTGCGGAGATTTTAAGCAGACGATAAACCGAGTTGCAAAGCTTGGTAGGTACCCCATCCCTCGGGTGCAGGATCTGTTTCCTAAAATAGGAGGGGGAAAGACGTTCACGAAGGTTGATCTTAGTCAGGCCTACTTGCAAGTCCCCTCAGACGAGGAATCAAAGAAGTATGTTGTGATAAACACACAGAAAGGGCTTTTCAGATACACAAGACTCCCATACGGGATAGCCTTAGCTCCAGGCATATTTCAGAGGCTTATGGAGAACTTACTGCGAGGTATCCCCAAGGTGACAGTGTATATCGATGACATACTTATCTCAGGTACCAATGAGGAGGAGCATTTGAAAACGTTAGCCCAGGTTCTCAGTAGACTGGAGCAGGCAGGGTTCAGGGTGCAAAAAGCCTAAGTGCGAGTTTATGGCCCCATCAGTAACCTATCTGGGCCACATGATTGATCAGTATGGGCTACGCCCATTAAAGGAGAAAATTGAAGCCATTCAGAAGGCCCCAGAATTTAAATGTGTCTGAGTTAAAGTCTTAACTGGGACTATTGACTTACAGCAAAGTCCTCTCTTACATGGCACAAGTGCTAGCTCCCTTGTACAAGTTGCTTAGGAAAGATGTCTGTTGGAGGTGGGATGATGAGCAGAAAAAAAAGCATTTCAGGCCTCCAAGGAGCTGCTTACATCATCTGCATTACTGGTTAACCCCGCACTAGATCTTGTACTGATGTGTGATGCGTCCTCGTATGGAGTGGGTGCAGTGCTGGCACACCGGATGCCAGATGGTTCGGAGCGCCCTATCAGGTATGCCTCACGTTCGCTAACGGCAGCACAACGAAATTATTCTCAAATAGAAGAAGAGGCTTTGGCCCTTGTGTTTGGTGTACAGCATTTCCATTCTTACCTTTTTGGTCATCATTTCGAGCTGGTTACTGATCATCAGCCATTGCTGGCACTTCTACATGAACATCGACCTACATCAACACAAGCTTCGGCCCGCATTCATCGCTGGTCGTTGTTGTCTACTTATGAGTATACCATCATGTTCAGGAATACTCATGCTCATAGCAACGCTGATGCTCTGAGCAGGCTTCCCCTACCTGAAATGCAGAAAGAATCCGCCAACCCTCCGGAATTAGTGCTACTAATGGAGCATGTAAATGATTCACTCGTTACGGCTCGTCACATTGCTGTCTGGACGAGGAGAGACCCGGAGCTGTCGCAAGTTCTTACCTTTGTGGAACGAGGTTGGCCAAGCGAAATTGACAAGTCCCTTGCTACTTTCAATTTGAAACGGAATGAGCTGTCAGTACACCAAGGGTGTTTAACATGGGGATCACGTGTCATAATCCCCCCTCAAGGAAGGAAGGCAGTCTTACAAGAGCTTCACAAGGGACATCCAGGCATGACAAAGATGAAATCACTGGCGAGAATGTATGTTTGGTGGCCAGGTGTGGATGCTGACATCGAAAAGTGTGTGCACGTGTGCTACCACTGTCAGCAACAGCAATCAGCACCTCCAGTCGCCCCTCTACAGCCGTGGAAATGGCCATCATGGCCATGGGCAAGGTTACATATGGATTTTGCCGGTCCTATCGAAGTGAAAATGGTCCTGGTAGTGATTGATTCACACTCGAGATGGATAGAGGCCTACCCCACAGAGTCAGCTACATCGTCAGCCGTAATCGAGTTATCACGAGTTTTATTTGCACAGTTTTGAATTCCGGAAGTGCTGGTGCCGGACAACGGCCCCTGCTTTGTTAGTGAAGAATTTGAGATCTTTTTGGCGCATCAAACACATCACGTCAGCCCTGTACCATCCCGCTACGAATGGGCTAGCTGAGCGGGCAGTCCAAACAGTGAAACGCGGACTTAAGGAGACACAAGGAAGCATGAAAGTTCAACTAGCCAAGGTGCTCATGGCATATCGAACAACACCACAAAGCACGACAGGTATGTCTCCAAGTCAGCTATTGCTTGGAAGACATATTCGAACTCGTTTAGACCTTCTCATCCTCAACATCGCTGAGAGAGTGGAAAATCGGCAGATGCAGCAGAAGTTAATCCACGACAGATTGAACCCGAGAAAAACATTCACGAAGGGAGAGAAGGTGTTTGCAAGAAATTTCAGAACTAGTATGGGACAAAAGTGGTTACTAGCAGTGATTGAAGAGATGACTGGTCCTATTTCATTTATGGTGAAGCTGCAAGACGACAGGTTGGTGAGATGCCACCTAGATCATTTGCGGAGTCGAGTTGACGAATCAGCCACTCAAACTAGTCACTCAGAAACCATGTCAGAGACGGACATTGACAATGTATGTTTTGATTGGAGCGCATTTATCATCAAGCACCACTGCAATGCCGGAAATCGTTGATTCACGATCAGCTGAGCCTGTAATTGATCCTACTGATCAGGGATATGAGCAGTCAGCCAATATGGGTGGATCAACAGAAGCAGCCACCCAAGGGCAGGGTGCGGGCTCCGGTTCACTATCTGCTAACTCTAATGGTAACACACAGCCGGCACCAGCTGCCCCGAAGAAAACGTATCCAAAGAGAAATCGGAACCCCCCAAAATGGTACCATAATACTTAATATTGATTTGTGCATTCATTTCAGATTTGGGACAGTCCTTAATTATGTTACTTTGATTTATGTGCAGTGCTCTTTAAAATTATCTTTGTGTTAATTTATGTTATTGTTTTTTTGGATGATTTGGTTGTGTATTACCTCCTCTCTTAAGGGGAAGGAAGTGTGATGTATCATCCTTATTTGATTGGTTTGTGCACTGTTACACTATCATAGAGTCGGTAGACTATAAGTAGGGATGGCATATTATGTTACATTGTAATCCCTTTATGTATTGCGCATGCATGTTTTCAATGATAAGTTCAGTCTTGATCTTACTGAGAGAACCTCATGGTGCGTGCACGGTGTACCTAGTGTAATCTAGGACAGGACACCACATGGATATAACCCCCACTGCGAAGTCTCCATTGATTGGGCAATGATTGCTTTCAAGGGCCGATCATCTATGAATCAGTATGTGCCCAAAAAGCTTGTCAAACAAGGTTTCAAAGTGTGGATGAGAGCTGATGCTGTGTCTGGGTATGTGAGTGAGCTTGACGGAAAGGTCCCTGGAGAGAGAGTATGGGTTAGTGTAGTCAAGAGATTGATGCGACACATTACTAGCCACCATCACACAGTATACTGTGATAATTTCTTTACTAGTACCCCCAGTTCAAAGATTTGTTGCTGGATAAGATCTATGCTTGTGGCACATAACCACACACGCAAGTGCTACCCGAAAGATCTAAAGCCCCTAGCAAAAGCAGGCCTAAAGCAGAGAGGGGAGTACCACTACAGACAACAGGGAAACTTACTTGTGTCATTATGGCAGGACACAAAGACAGTGTCGGTTCTCTCCACAAACCAGTCTCCATCAGAGGTTGCTGTACGGCGCAGACAGAAGGACGGCTCTCGTACTTAAGTGTCTTGTCCGCTAGCCATCAATATTTACAGCATCATTATGGGTGGAGGGACAAAAACGATCAGCTTAGGGGGTACTTCTCGGTGAGGACCAAATCATGAAAGAGCTACAAATACATCTTTTGGTTTCTCTTCGATGTTGCGATAGTGAACAGCTTTCATCCCCAGCTACAGGGAGGAAGACTATGAAGGAGTTCAGAGTTGAGCTTTTGAGTCTTTGCACAGCGTCCTAGAACAGTTTTCATAGCTATGACGCTTTATTCACACGGAGTCATTGTACAACCTTCGTAGTTTACTTTAGCTTCGTATGTACATAAAATACGCTATTTCTGAACATAAAAGCTTAAAAGCTTACTTACCTCCAAACCGTCGCCGTCTCAAGTCCATCCGTGGTTAGTAGAACTCTTCATCTCGCTTTGTCTACACAGTGAGGTAGACATAGACCTAGTCTAACTGTATCCTTAGCGATATGTCTGTACTGCGCGTACTGTGGCAGAAAACAAGGCTACTTCAATGCTTAGGTCGATTGTGGCCATCTCGATCTCATAAGTAACCTCAATAGTACTTCCTTTCTGAAGTTCAACAAGTGACCTCGAAGCCACACTGGATAAGGTATTTCCTGTACTGACCTCAGACAGGATGCCAAGCCCAAACTAATCTACTATGGAATGATGGGCGCGGCTATACCACAGCAATAATGGCGCTTGCGCCTTAAGGTGTCTCTCATGCTTAATGATAGGCACGCGCATGCGCCTTAATAGTCATGAAAATGAATGCTGCATGTGTATCAACTTAATTTTATGTTCTGCAGGAAAGTGATGTCTTTGAATGGAAAATAGAAAGAATCAGCATTCCAAGACCACTACGTGGAACAATAACTCCTGTAAATCGTTATGGGAGTAAGTGAACATCTAATACTTTACTCAGCGCACTTAAGGAGTCTGTAATCGAAGAAGATACAATTTTCAGTCACATTCAAGGACTCTTTTAAGCTCCTAGTAAAAGTATCAGAGGCTGATCAGGGTAACATATGAAAGACTAATTCAAGCACCTTTCGAATATTTAATTATTGATTTTATCGACTATCTTTTTCACTACTGAGCTGGCTGTTATACTGACTGCTGAGGCCGTTCCACGCCCGTACGTTGAGGCCTTGAGTCTCCATTTCCCAATGCAGCACTAGTACGGCACGTGCTAGCCTCCAACTAGGTTTTATACTTAAACGAAGACGACAGGTCAAGGCAGTCTTGAGTTAGCCCTATTATTATTATTGGTGATCTCGGGTACCAGTAGTATTATAACAAATTTACCACCCTGGACAGCAAGATAAACTCACATTCTGGAATACTTTACATGTTCTCATTTTAGCTTAGGTAGCAGATATCTGTTTATCATTGGCATACACTTTCTGGAGGTGTAACCAACTAATACACTTTCCATCATTCTAAAAGCAAGTACATATGTGATGAAACTTGGACTATACATATAATTAGAACTAGAATTTAATTATTATTGATTTTATGATGTAATTTCCTGACTATTTAAGCTGTGATTGTGCTAGTGTATGCTCAGTCTGTATGTGTGCACAGCGTGCTGATTTGATAAAAAGATATTGAATTGCCACGGTCTCTGAGACGCAGGCGCTACATTTGGGGGCTTGTCCGGGATCTCTCAGCAGTCAAGTCGAGTTATGAGTGATCATTGGGTCGTACTTAGTCGGGCACCCTGGGGGAAACGTCCCAGCATAATTATGCTAGAGGGGCTGTGAGTAAATACCTCAGTTAACTGCCCTAAAGTCGACCATGTCTAAGAGAGAGCTGATGCAGATTCAGTTAGACCAGCTTCGCTGGGAAAACAAGCAACTACAAAAAGAGAATGTAAGGCTGAGAGACCAGACCGGACGCGAAGATTAGCCAGCTCAGTCAGTCACGGGAGTGGAAGCCGAGCTAGCGAAATGCCTGGAAGAGCAACAGCAACTAGAAAGAGAGATTATTACCAGGAGCAAGTTGCTACGTAGATCTCTGGGTCGTAGCCAGCAGCAACTTTGTCACTCAGACACTGAAGCTGAGCAGAGTGCTGACGGCGATGAATCGCACATCTCGCAGCTGCAACACTTGCAACAAGAGCTTGCAGAGGCTAACGAGAGACGCAATGAAGCCGAGGCTTATTGTTCACAGCTACAAGATGACCTGCAAGCTATCCGTGCACACGCCGAGCTGCAGCAGTTTCACGCTGTAGAGCGAGAGAGAGAAAAGTGGGAAGAAAGAGAGCAGAGATGGCTGGCTCAGCTAGCCAGGTTGGAGACGAGAATGCAGCTGATTGAAACCACAGGGTTGAGGTCACGTTCGCAATCAACGTCTAGATCTATGGACCGCCCGCCCTCTTCAGCTACTAGCTACCGTATTGTCTCTAATTTAACGGACATCTCTAATTATCCGGACACCATTTCGAATTATTTTTTTACCTCCATTTACACCGGACAGTCAATGAAGTTTGAGTTTTTGTTGTTCTAATTATCCGGACATTGTTGGACAGCTCGTGCTAGCATGGTGATGATCGAGCAAAATTTGCAATGGACAGCTGCTTCTTTGGTGGTACTGAAGGAGGCGAGTTGTTCTCTTTCCCACCATGAACAGGGGAGCTCCAGGTACCGTCTCATTTTCTCAATTTCTGCAGCTGCTCGATCGCACGTCCATTTGACCAAATGCGCATGCGTGAAAGCGTGTTCTAATTCATCGGACACTTTGAACGCCGGCTATTTTTGTGTGCTCTAATTATAGCGGACATTGGCCAAAATAATTATTTTTCTGGTGTCCGTTAAATTAGAGGTAATACGGTATTCAACTGACACAATCAAAGAGAGGTCAGAAAAACGTAGTAACAAGGCAACCACAGGGGACACAGGAATCTCCCTGTCAGATGGTGGTTCAGTGCAGACCACAAGCAAGCAAGGCAGTGTAAAGCCACGAGCACATGCACACCATGCTGTGCAACAAACACCATCTGTCTCATCTGTCTCCAAGTATACAGGAGAAGGTGCAGGTGAAGAAATCTTTGAAAACTGGCTGATTCAGTTTGAGATGGCTGCTGAAGTGAGCGGATGGGAAGGAAAGAGTAAGCTAGCACATTTGGTGAATAGACTGAAGGGACAAGCTTTGTCCTACTATCGTTCCTGCCCGCTAGATGAGAAGACCGACTATGACAAGCTAACGAAAGCGTTGACCACCAGGTTCACTCGAGTTCAGTTACCAGTGGTCCAGAGTGCCCTCTTCCACGAGAGAAAACAGAAAGCAAAAGATGTTGACACGTACGCACAAGACCTTCGGAACCTGTTTCAGAAAGCCTATCCGAAAGCACGACAAGGCAGCAAGGAGGCTGAAGAGATGGGAAAAGCCGTTCTTGCGCACCAGTTTGCTGCCTGTCTCCTACCTGACTTGAAAGTGAAGGTAGCGGGAGCTGATGGGACTTTTGAAGAGTTACTCTCAAAGGCCAGGCTGGAGGAAGCCGAACTCCGAGATCTGCCGACGACGACGAAAACAGTGAAGAGCTCACCAGCAACCTCAAGTGCTGGGACAGGGGCTGAGAAAACGAGAGGCGTACAGTTGTCATGGGTACGGTCACATTGCATGATTCTGTCCAAAGAAAGGACGAGGAGATACCAAAGAAGCGACTGGTAGACCTCCTGCTAGAAACCAGACACACAGTGTATTGGCTCTTATAACAGAAGCACCAGAAAGATCAGCAGACGAAGTTGGAAGTGCCCTTGATCAAGTAATGGCCACTCTACACAGACACACAGTGTATTGGCTCTTATAATAGAAGCACCAGAAAGATCAGCGGACGAAGTTGGAAGTGCCCTTGATCAAGTAATGGCCACTCTACACAGTCTGTTAACCTCTCCCTCCGATGCTCCTAGAGCTCCTAGAGCTCCTACTATTGGTCCTGTGCCGAAAGCGATACTGCAGGTGGAAGGAGTGCCGATAGAAGCCCTTATGGATACTGGAGCACCAGTTTCCATTGTTAACCTCAATTTTCTCCTCTCTGCCTTAGCTAAGAACACGAGCAGAGTCCTACAGAATGGTGTACGGAGGTGGAGAAGCGTTTGGAGCCACCTTCCTTCACGAACTTGAGGAACTATGGTGGTGGTGAGCTGAAGTTGGCCAGACAGAGTAAGGTATCACTATCGCGAGTTGGTGGTAAGACAATTGACGCTGTACTCCAAGTTCAAAGCAATGCTCCAGTGGACCTCCTCCTAGGAACTGACCTAGGAACTGACTTGCAGCCTCAGTTGGGATTTATGTTGATGTCGGTGGAAGGAGATGGTACTGCTACTAGAGGAGTGGAAAGTTAACTCACCAGTAATGAAGACTCCTGGCCCTGAAGCCGAAAAGCCTGCCAGTACATCCGCCACAGTTCACCTGATTCAAGCAACATGAGTACCAGCTCAACACTCCAAAATGATTCAAGCTAAGATTGACGTCAAAAGAAGAGAGAGTGATGGAGCATTTCTATTTGAGCCCAAAGTTGGTGGACAAGGAATCCACATAACAGAAGCCGCAGCCTTGCCAGATACTGACAATGAAGTTGTTTTGGTGATCGAAAACGGCTACTTCAATCCAGTGAAGTTTAAGAAAGGGATGTTACTTGGGACAGCGAATTCAGTAGTTGTTGACCGTACTCCCAACAGAGAAGCAGCCGAAGCTGATCCAGCAGTTGCCCTAGTCAGTGAGGAAGCCAATGCTGACCGCAAAGAGCAAGTGTTAAAAGCAGTTAAAGTGAATTCGAGCGGACTCTCTGGACAGTTGGTACAGATGCAAGACCTTCTCAGAGAGTACGATGACATCTTCTCACTCCATCATCCGTCTGACCTTGGAACAACGGATCAGATCACTCATTCTATCAACACGGGCGACCACGAGCCAATACAACAACCACCCAGGAGACTGCCCTTCTCGCTCAGAAGCAAAACAAATGAGCTTGTACAAGAGATGCTCAAACAAGGCGTTATTCAGCCGTTGAGGAGTCCTTGGGCAAGTCCGATGGTGTTAGTAGAAAAGAAAGATGGCAATGTAAGGTTTTGCATCGATTACCACCGGCTCAATGCTGTGACCAAGATGGGAGTATTTCCGCTACCCAGAATTGATGACTCGCTGGACCTATTGTCAAAATCAAAGTTTTTCACCACTTTGAATCTGGCTTCTGGAGCCTAGTTCAAAAGAGAAGACAGCTTTTGTGACTCACTCAGGGCTGTACGAGTTCGGTGTTATGCCTTTCGGACTGGTGAATGCTCCGACGTTCCGACTCATGGAGTCAGTGCTAGTTGGACTCAGTGGTGAGAAATGTATCGTGTACATAGATGATATTCTTGTTCCAGGAGCAACATGGCCAGAACATCTGCAGAATCTACGCCAGGTGTTTGAGAGACTTAGGTCTGCAAATCTCAAGTTGAAGTCGAAAAAGTGCAGACTTGCAGAGCGTGAAGTGGAGTATATTGGATATGTAATCTCTGAGGATGGATTATCCACAGACCCTGAGAAGATACGGGCCATTCGTGAGTTTCCAGTTTTGCATGATGTCAAAACTCTCCGCTCCTTTCTAGGACTGGCATCGTATTACAGGAGATTCGTGCCTAACTTCTCTGCTGTTGCGAAACCTCTAACCAAGAAAGAAGTACCGTTTGATTGGACTGATAGCTGTCAGGAGTCATTTGTGAGGCTCAAGGAGCTTCTAACTACCTCACCTATCCTAGTGCTACCTGACTTCGAGAGAGATTTCATGCTGGAGACCGATGCTTCAGGTCAAGGTTTAGGAGCCGTCCTGGCACAGAAAGAGGAAGACGGACTGATTCAACTGATAGCTTTTGCCAGCAGAACCTTGCAGCCCCACGTGTGGAACTACGGCATAACGGAGCTGGAAGGCCTTGTAGTTGTCTGGGCAATGAAGCATTTTAGACACTATCTCTATGGTCACAAGTGTGAAGTCTTTACAGATCATGAAGCTCTCAAGTCACTCTTAAGCACACCCCACCCTTCCGGGAAGCTGGCGCGATGGGGACTAACTTTGCAAGAGTTTGATGTCAAAATCAGGTACCGACCTGGAAGAGCGAATACCAGTGCAGATGCGCTTTCAAGAAATCCGCTACCAGCCACTGAAACGAACGAAAATGTTCCCCCATTCAGTATTCTTGCTACACTCCAACCCAGTTCTGAAGCTGAGGACGGGGAGGACCCAAACAAAGAGCTAGTTGGAGCTCAGCGGAAGGACCCCGAGCTACTCCGAGTAATCCAGTACTTGGAGGATGGTACTCTACCAACAGAGGACAAATTTGCCAGAGAGATCGTCCTATGTAAGTCACAGTATGTACTGGTAGACAAAGTATTGTACCATATTGAAAAAGACAATACTTTGAGGTTAATTCCACCTCAGATCAATAGGAAGAAGCTTTTTTGTGATGTTCATGAGGGGGTCTATGGGTCTATGGTGGTCATTTAAGAGATGCTAAGATTCATGGGGAGTTGGCGAAGCATTACTGGTGGCCTCGCATGTGTGCAGATATTGTCAGTTGGTGTTGCGAGTGCTTTACTTGTGCTACACAGCAGCCTGGGAAGAAATTGAAATCCCCACTTGTTCCAATACCAGTAGCTGGTCCTTTCGACCAAGTAGGGGTTGATATACTTCAACTACCTAAGTCAAGGCTGGGAAATCAATATCCTGTTCTATTTGTCGATTATCTGACAAAATGGGCCGAGGTATATCCAGTTAGTGACCAGTCTACCTTAACAGTAGCTGAACTCTTTGTCAGAGAGTTTGTACCATGCCATGGAGTTCCTAGAGAGCTATTGTCCGATCGAGGAACCTCATTTCTGTTGAAGATCATGATGGAAGTGTACGAATTGCTGGGGACCCACAAAGTTAACACGATAGCTTATCATCATCCGCAAGGAGATGGCCTCGTGGAGCACATGAATCGATCACTATTGAACATGCTGTCTAAGTCAGCTGCGTCGAATGGAAATGACTGGGATGAAAGATTACCCTTCATTTTGTTTGCCTATCGAGCAAGCATCCAAGAATCAACGAAAGAATCTCCATTCTTTTTATTGTATGGTAGAGATCCGCAGCTCCCAACCAGTGAGATGTTGGAACCACAAATTGATCGAGTCACCTACAATTTGGACGATTACAAAACTGAAATGGTGAAGCATATGTCGAACGCTTGGAAACTGGCCCAAGAGAATGTGAAGCAAGCTCAGAAGAGTCAGAAAAAGTATTGACAAGAGCGTTCAAGAGCACAAAGTCTAGCAAGGTGATCGTGTCTTCATTTACATGCCCTCAGCTAAGAAGAGGAAGCGCACAAGCTCGCACGACCGTTCCACGGCCCTTACCGAGTGACTGAAACTGTTGATAATGGTGTGATGGTAACTCCAATCGATCATCCCCACGATACACCCATCCGTGTTGCGATGGATCGAGTTTGACGCTGCCCTAAGGAAATTCCTGATGTATTTTGGCCTGAGCACAAGAAACAAGGAAAGCAGACAAAGCAAGCAGAGACTAACCAGTCGACAGGTACTGATGTCTCTCTGGAAATTGAGTCTACGGAAGTATGGGCAGGCAGACTCCGTACACGAGCGAGGATGTCGTGATTGTGAGAACGGGGATGTGTGATGAAACTTGGACTATACGTATAATTAGAACTGGAATTTAATTATTGATTTTATGATGTAATTTCCTGACTATTTAAGCTGTGATTTTGCTAGTGTATGCTCAGTCTATGTGTGCACAGCGTGCTGATTTGATGAAGATATTGAATTGCCACGGTCTCTGAGATGCAAGCGCTACACATACTTCTAACGTGTACTGTCGTAGGCAGAATATTATGAGTTGTATGAGTGAGTGTGTTTTTAATAAATAGTGGGCATATTCACACTCCACCCACCCCCTCAAAGACATCTTCATGTGCCTAGGAGGCTTATGCATGGGAAAAAACATTAATATATAACCTACCCACAGACATGTGTGTCGAGCAAATGAATTGGACCAACAACTTCTGGTCATCTTCATTAGGTAGGCACATCAGTAAAGAAATAGACATCCCTTTCCTCGTCAGCATATGGATTTGGTGTTTTGTGGATTCCTTCATTCCCTTGCATCCGAGAACACTTCCTATTTGATCACATGCAAATGCTACAATCTTTTGTCCAGCTCGTTCCAATTGAGCAACAGCATCCCATACTATTGGGAACAAGGTATCTGTTGACCATAAGGGAATTTCAGATGTATAAAAATACCCTAACCATAAACATAAACATAAGCATATGAGAGGCAAAGTTCTGGCGCTCGTTTTGATTTGAATTGTTACATTGTCATTCAAAATTGTTCAGGTGGTTATTAATCTCCCCAGCATTAGCAAAGCCAATAAGCTCACACGTGTGCTGGTCTTCTTTTCGTCCCACATAAGCACTATATATCTATCTTTGTCTTTGTGTATGTGTATGTCTGCTTCCTTTACTAGTTGTGCAGTTAAATCCGGAAGAAACCCAACGGAAGCACCAACAAAGACGACCGTAGAGCATGATATGCACCACTTGAAATGAATTTCAAGTGCAAGCACCACTTAATGACGGCTGGATGCCACTGTATTTGTCACCTGTCGTTCTTTCCTAGTGCTTCTAGTTGCTGCTCCCAAAATACTCTTCTGAAAGAACCCAAGTGCCAAAAGTTCGTATGACTACTTGTACCTTCTCTTCGATGTGAAGAATGCTTCCTTTAGCCATCGATAATACCATACCCTCTCAAGAGGGCCCATGGGTGATGCACCTTACATTGGGCCAAGATTGGGGGATAGGCCGATATTCGAGGTATCAGTATTGCGTTTATACGCGAAAGAGTGCCCAGGTAAGTTACCCACGCTAGCTTCATAATTTGAATAGTAGCAGCGGCTACTATTGATTTCTGCCTTATTTAAGCACGGTAATACCAATCCAGAGCAAGGGCGGCTGCGATACTTCACCGTGTATCTTAGAGTGCAGCCTCATTAAGTGGGCGTGGCTACGATCGCTAGTCATGTACGCTCCTTTATTTCTGCTGAAACGTGGCATAGAGCTCGCTAGGCTTAGTTTTACAGCTGTTTAGCACGTTATTTATTGATCTTACATAGATTATTCTAAGTTCAGTCCTCATAAACTAGCCATTTGAGCTGCGTTTTCAAGGGCAGGTACACATGGGCGCATATTCGAGTAAACACTAGACCTTAGCAGGAAAATGAGCCCAAAGTGGGGGTGGGCCCTCTTTCGCGAGGGTACGGTGTATTCTTCTGAGGCTGTTAACACAGGTTGAACATTTTCCTTCACAAACTAGAATTTGACATTTGGAATATCGAACAGTTTTAGAAAAATATTTGTCCATTCAGTTGCACTGAATAATGATTATCGATTGAGGAAATTTTACCTTGATTTTTTTGACAAACGCTTTCCTATGTTGTCTTCCAACATCTTTAATAAAAACTTTCATCAGGATGACCTGGGCAGATGATGGAACAGCGGTCTACAACGATAAGAGCTGAAAGTGATTCAACGGACAGTTTTTCCGAGATTGAAGAGAGACAGGAACAATTAATTGGATTGACCAACTTCCCATGCACAGTTATGGTCCATGTACGATCTATCTTAACCACCAGTGAGTGTATAACAATGGTTGATTCCTATGAATTAGCTCCTTGATTTATTACCTTACAGATACTGATATTTCCATCCGTGATAGAGCTGTGGTTGATCCATTGAAACTCAGGTGCAAAAATAAGAGATCCATGAAGGGAAGCCAAAGAACACTCCTCCTTGCAATTGGCACTGTGACCTCTTCCTCCGAACAATATCTTCTTTTTGGGTCTACAAACTATTGTCTTCTTTTTGATGTGTTCATGGTTGTTAAGTGTGCAGATGTAACTTTCGTACCATATTTTGTGGTAGACAAGAACACAGTAATTCCTATTAAAGAACATCATTGTATGTCATTAGCATCACAGTAACACCCTGTATTTAGAAAATACAATAGACTTGCTACAATAATTAAAATTACAGTCGGGGCCAAAATTTATAGGCAAAAGTAAACATCGGTTATACATAACTTAAAACGCAATATTCATCAGTTGTATAGTTGTATGCATATTGATACTAGCTAACATACTGTACAATCCACAACCAACGATTTCCATTCTATACGAAGAAAAAGTCCCACAAACACGTATTACCTTGATACTACAGTAGAGCAACTACAAATATGAAAGGATGGGGATAATCAGCTGTTCAGAATGCATCCACACAACCGCTCAACACAATAGCCCAATAGAAAGGCAGACAGCCTCCTCCAGGATTGGGAAATTACCGCTGTATGCCATGTCATCGCCAAGGTCCCCAAAAGTGGGCGTTGCCGTGACGAGCTTGTTCCCGTACGTGACTGTAGTGAGGAATGTGCATTTCCAATCCCTCCTCCCTCCTCTATTACCGTAAAGTCTGGTTAATAAGCGCACATGCTTATTAAGCGCATATTTTTTAATAAGCGCATGCTTCCTTCCTGTTATTAAGTATTGTCTAATAAGCGCATGCGCCCAATAAAGACGCGTGACAGTAATAGTCATCGTTCGATCGAGAGTGTTCCATGCTCCACATGGCTAGAACTATTAAATGTACCAACCTGTTTTCGGATAGCCAGCTGCACGAGATCGGCTATACTCAACACTGCGATGTTCCACTGAGACGGGTTCGGACTCTTGACCTCGACCGAAGCGAGTCTCGCCAAAGAAATCGGCTATTTTTCCACGGTTTTCTTCCAGCGATGGCTTCCGATCATACTCCCATGAACTATTACAGAGCTTAGTCCAAGAATCGCTGTGTTCATAACTTGCTAGCTTTATGATTGAACGCTCGAACGTGCTGGCAGTGGGCGGGGCCAAAACTTCACTCTCTATTAAGCGCACATCGTCTAATAGGTGCATGTTTCCTTACCACCGAGAGTGATAAGCGCATGCGCTTATTAACCAGACTCTACGGTACCTTTGTGGCGATCGCCACCATGCATGCACACACACTGCTATCTGGGGACCATGTACCTGGATATGAGTGGCTCGCGTCTATCACCTGATATTGAGAACAGAGGCAGATCTCTTGTGAATCATTGTCACATCTGTGTGCTCTGTCACCAGCACCAGCACCAAGGGCTTATACACGCCAGAGGATGGAGCAGGAGGAGGGGGGGGGGGGATAGGGCATATAGCTGGCACCTGGCAAAATTCAAATCCATAGGCTAAAAGTACAATCCACATTATCAGTCCATAGCTCTAGTGCAATCCAGACAGCAGCAGCACCTGTTACTATAATCAGTTACAAACCACTATCTAATTTGAATTTTGGTAGGTACACTATCACGTATGGCAGTTACATGCCCTCTCCCCCTCTGGGCTCTATAAGCCCTTGCCAGCACTTAATAAGTGCAGTTACATCTTTATCCTTTCCCATGTACATGTACCTTAACTAATACCACATCTACTTTGAGCCCACATTGTCCTATAATATAATTTTGTGTGTATTTCTGTCAGCCATGCAGATCATGCTGCATGCTGCTTATGGGGTGAAAGCTGCATTTACGCAGATTTGCTCTTTCATGTGATGTCTACAATAACACCACTCATTCTGGCTACCCAGCACTCATTAACCGATTATGGGCGATAGACGCCAATTAGCCTATATGCAATGTACATCATAGGCTATTGATGTGAAATGGCGTCAAAGCTGTTTTCTTCCCATATTTCGTGCATTGCGCCAGGCTACTATGATCTACGTCCGGTTTGTGGTTAGCTGATGACCGCCGCTACTAAGTTTTGGCTTCAGGTCGCGTTGGTACCCATTAAGTGGGTGTGACCAACACTGTAAGGCAAAACGCTCAATCGCCATGGTGATCGATCCGGATGAAAGTTCGAGGCTATTAACGTCCCGTCAGAGCTACGTACAACCTTAGTGCTTGGTTTATAGGCAGAGCAGTGGATAGTGACTACCTACAAGCAGCCGCTTTGTGAAGTCAACGTTGAACGCGAACGGCAGACTTGAAGACGGCCGCCATGTTCGAGGTAAGTATTTCTAAGCTTCTAGGATGCTACTACAGCGTTTAGTTCGACAGTGTACGGTAAGATAGAAGTGCGTTTGACTTACATGGTTGTCAACAAAGCCTTTAGAGGTAGCTAAGGCCGGTCACTTAGCTACAATAACCTTGTTTAGAACCCTTTGTTCTTATGTTAACTTTAAAATATTGGAGTTCAAAGTTTAATTGATCCGTATAACTCTGCCCATAATCGGTTAATGTAGTTGAATATTGTGCACTATTTCACCAAAAAATACTAACCAAGCAAACAAGTATATGTGACTGGACCTGGGTAAACCCTACATATAGTATCCACGCACGATTCGCGCAATGCGCGTTTTTTAGTAGCTGAAGTCAAAATTTGACAAGATCCAGATTTTGTCACATTATACGTGTCCAACAACCCTTTGTCTACGAAGGCTAGTTGTGCTGTACAAAGGCGAAATAAGCAATCATTTTCACCCACCTAGTCGGCACAGCTGCCGTACCTGGAGCCCATTGCTATGGGCGCTAATTGGAATTCCCGCAAGCTGACTATCGAGATACAGCTAGATTCATCAAACTACTGTAAGTTCGCTCACCTTTTAAGCTTCTTGGGCATCGAAGAACAATCGGTAGTCGTTTTGAACGATGAAATTCGACTCTTGCTCTATCTTTACGTTCATTTCGAACGGCCCCACCCAGGGCCATTTAATTGATTCCCTGTTCACATGTAGTATGCGGAAACGCCATACACACACACACACACACATACACACATACATACATACATACATACATACATACATACATACATACACACATACACACATACACACACATACATACAATACACATACACACATACATACATACATACACATACACATACACATACACATACACATGAGTGCACATACATACATACATACATATATACACACATACACACACACACACACACACACACACACACATACACATACATACATACACACACACACACACACACATACATACATACATACATACACACACACACATACATACATACATACACACATACACACACTCATACATACATACACATACACATGCGTGCACATACATACATACATACATACATACATACGTACACATACATACACACACACACACACATACATACATACATACTTACATACACACACACACACACATACATACATACCTACACATACATACATACACACACATACATACATACATACATACATACACACACACACACACACACACATACATACCATACACATAAACACATAAACATACACATACACATACACATACACATACACATACACACACATAAACGTGCGTCCATAGCAATGCCTTTAGACCATAATTTCTCGATTATTGGGGGTGTGGCGTGATCGCAAACAAAGTACTTTATCTCCACAATGAAGCGCACGATCGGCCTAAGACTTGAACATGGGTTAGCTCTATGGTAGAGCTTATCAACTATGCATCAAACTCAATTTTCAGAAAAGATCCCATACAAAAATCCCATCACATATATTATGACCAGATTTGAGAAAACCCGGCATAATTACAGTGTACATTATTATGGTTATGGGTGTTTTTAGCGCGACAGGTCAGAAAATCACAATTTCAATATAAATGAAGAGACTAACCTTTTGTCTATGCAGTGTAGGTGTTAAAGACGGCAGTTGTCGACAGAAAGGGCAGAATAAGCCAAAACGTGCCATCATGTCGGCCGAACGGCATCTCTGTGACCTTAGTGTACAGAGTATGTTGCTAGGGACGCTAATTGAACGGCACATGTGTGAAACGCCATCTGCAATGACAGTGTTGAAGACATTTGAAGCGGTTACCTCAAGTTTTGACTGCTTGTGAGCTGTCGACATCACGAGACAGAAGGCGCTTGCGCTCTCAACTCCTTGATTCGCGAAGACCTCGCCTACCTCGGAAGTGCTGATGGCCCCGCCCTCAATGATTTTATTCATGAACTCTTTTGTGGGGATGACCCTGCCTATGACTCTCCAGGTAAGCCATCAACTTCCAGTATCGACCACACCTTACCATCTGACTTAACACTACTCTCAAGGAAGACACACCCTTTCAGTTTAATGGTAAACAAACAAAATTATTATAAAGCAACAACAGAAAAATTAATATGACCGAATTTGGGGAAACCCTCCGTGTGGGATTTTTTCTGAAAATTGGGTTTGATGCATGGTTGATAAGCTCTACCATAGAACTAACCTGCGTTCAAGTCTTAGGCCAATCGCGCGCTTTGTTGTAGAGACACAGTGCTTTGTTTGCGATCGCGCCACACCCCCAATAATCGAGAACTTACGGTATGCGATTTATCTGACGCACCCTTTCCGAATTTAGTCCACCAAACGCAAGATCAAGGTTCACTGCGCATGCGTAAATTCCATCCAATTCCACGTGGGTTTGAGCGCTAGTGGCGGGAAATTTTCACTATTATTGATTGCCATGGCGCTCAACAGAGAAAGAAAATTGTCCGTGTACTCAAGGAAGGTACTCCTCTTGCTGCTGCTCTTAGCTCCAAGACAGGATTCCTTGTACTTTTCAGTACAATCTGGTCAGTCACCGATCCCAGATCCAGGGGTGAAACCGACCATCCAGCCATGGTATCTTGCCTGGCCCAGAAGCCATGCTTCTTATCAAGCTTTGGCAGATACCTACAGTGACCTACTCAACTGTTCTACTCTACTCTCACACTGATTTTGATGAATTTGCTAAAGATCATTTGCAGAAGGTAAACAATGTCATGTAAAAATTATATTCAAAGCATGTCAATTCCATTAATCACTTTCATAACAGTGTTGCCATAACGGATTCTCCAAAAATGATGCAAAACTATAAGGTACGTACATACAGTGAAAACAGATGGAGGTCAATTGGTAAGGTTTAAACTACTTGCAGGGTGGAGGGATGAACACTTTTGCCAGCAATCAGCCGACAGTGTACATGCTTCTCCCTATGAAAGTGATCTCCAGCTCTCAGCAGATCCCTGTGCTTAAAGTGAGTTATGTCCGCAATACCATCAGCACAGCAGGTACGACAAGCAATAAGTAACCTGTACAAAAAAAACAACAAGAAGCAGGTCTGTAGCCAGGGGGGAGCACAGGGGGCATTTGCCCCCCTTTTTATCCAGAGTCATGTAATAGTTAGATCATTTCTTACCGTATATAAATACCAGCACCAAGTTGTTACAGTAGTCTCAGAGTCCAAAATTGTCACAGAAAGGCTGACAATAAATCTATCTGTAAACAAACTCTCGAGCTATGCTTCGATTGAGCAGTGTCTGATCTCGAATATCAAGCGTTTAACGAGTTCAAAGGGCACCAAAATGGGAATACACCAGATCGCGTGATTTAATTAGTGGGTGTGGCTTCCGGTCCAAAAATTTTCGCACGATTTGCGCACAATCTTACCCATACTTTTCTTAATTTTGGCTACACCCCGAGAAGTACCAAGTCAGTATACTTACCTTACATGAAATTTCCATTTGGTATATTGGACTATGATGGGCTCAAGAAAATATGAGAGTACCATGAGCAAAAACTTACAAGGAGAATAGAAGGTGAAGAAACTTAGTGGCTTAAAGGGTGTGAATCACTTTGCATGAACATAGGTATTGATATAGCTAAGATAAAGCAATTTTTTGAGGCACAAGTCAGTCTACACTAAGACCACCGGAAGTCCATATACGTACAATACATTTTAATGTCAACGCGCGGTTTGCATGGCGCCTATGGGGGTTAATGATATGCATGCCATACACGTGGGGTCAAAAATAGTGCACGTCTATGTACAACTGTATCTTCTAGTGTGAGTTAGCTATCGTTCTATCTCAAGTACCATTGTAAAGAAAAGCTGAGCTTCACATTGATACCAAGAACAAGACTAAGCGTGCCGAGATGACCGACGTAGACATGAACCAGTTTTCAGCCGCGTATGGCTGATGGCACCTTTGAATTCGGGGCAAATCTGTAACACTCATACCAGCGCTAGGGGACTTGGTCCACTAGTAGGTAAGTACCAGAGCAGTTACTCCGCTGAATCCCGAGTCTTTCAGGGTCACTCAGCCACCACGAGCGTTCTTTGAAAATCTAAAATAATTTATCACTTTAGCCTGTTCTATTTTCTTGATAGTAGCTAGCTAGACTGTCAACTAAAGAAAATACTAAACTTTAGCTACTAAATTAGCTATGTTATAGCTATCAACTCTTCATCTTGAGTACTTTCTTCGTGACAGTTCAACTCGCTCGTCCATTTCTTGATCTTTTCTGGCTGAATGGAACTTTGAATTCGGGGCAAATCTGTAACACTCATTCCAGAACGAAAAACGAGGAATCCTCGATGTCTATACCATAGTGGCAGTGTATAGCAGTAGCGTGGAACAGAACCGCTCGAGGCGCTTCGAGAAACGAGCCTTCGAAAACGAGAAAAATTCATTGTGTCCTGGGTAGGGCGCGGTACACGGATAGATATACGGACGTATGCGAGATAATTGCGTATACATGCGTAATACGTACGCGCGCGTGCGTTATCATACGCAGGAAAACATCATTTCCGTTTTGCCATTAAACGGTAGGTCTTAGTGTAGACTGAAGTGTGGAGTAAATCTAATGAACAAGTGTATGTGAGAAATTTTGCGGGAAAACGTTGGGTTTCAGACTCGGAAATGGACAAATTACTTGACGTTGCAAATAAGCATTGTAGTGATACAGTCTGCTTTGCTCATAAGCCAAATAAACATCTATGTGCAGTTACTCAAATACACTTGAAACCATCTTTACTAGTGGAACCAATATTAGGAGGATACTCATAGCATTACATGTCGGAAGTGAGGATGATGGTAGTACATTCATATCTCACAGTTCGAAGCAAGGCAATCACTGTTCACATAGGCAATCGACATTGAAAACAAGAGTGCCTATTATGGGGATTCTCTTGCGTGGCCTGTACCACACAACCTAATCAGTGAACTAGAAGGTAACATTCTCATGCTTGAGGGTAAATTACTAGGAATTGATATTCATAGTTGTGTACAAGATATCACCATTCATCAACCTAGTCTAGTGGTAGTAACCACAGACACCTTGACCGGTGCACACATTTTTACCCACTTCAAACATGTTCTAATTAAATATCTGTGGCATCATTGTCATGTGCGTGGTAGCTATATCGGCTGAGAGCTGGGAGGGTTGGCAGGAGTGGAATAACCTAACAGCACCAGAATTCCTTCTAAATCCATCACTCCATGGTAAATATCTCAGGATCAACACCCTATCTTGGGTAGTTCAAGATAATATTGCTTAAACAAGTTCCCCTTAACCTACAATAGCTCAAAGTTCGAGTCAATGGAAATGGATACACAAACAAAATCGAGTACTCATACAGACATGAATACCCTGGAATTGAAATTAGTACGGGGGAAAGGTGTAGTGAGGAAGCCACTTTAATTGAAAACAACAAACCAATAAATAACACTAATCCAGATGCTTTGAGAACAGAGCAAATTTCAAGTGATGACCATTTTATTCCACAAAAGAGGGTAACCAAACAATATAATAGTAGTAGTAGTGAAGATATACATTTGTGACAGGATACGAGAAAAGGGACCACTTCGCGCGTTTCCCGAATTTTCATTTTAAAACGCTTATATCTCTGGAACCATAGCAGCTGTGAACTTCTAACCTGGCATAAATATTCTTACATCATCCTGCTACACTCGCTGCAAATTGCGAGCCCCTCCCACGTCCGGTTTGGGCGGGGCGAGCGGCTGCGTCGATCTCATTCGAAAATCACTGTTCTATGCCTCACTTTGGCGGCTCACCGCTCGGGACAGGAGGCTTGCTGCAACTTCTAACGTTGGATCTGTGAAGTAGAAGGCCCAAACTACTTACAAACCAAGTGGGAAGCCTGGGACTCTGGAGGCCTTGAAATGGTGACAGTTTGAAAAATGGCAAAAAAACGCATTTTGCGCGAAGTGGTCCCTTTTCTCCACATTGACCCGTAACAAGACGGCTAAAGTGGTTATTACCGAAATGCTTCCCGATAACTATGACTATAAATGTGACTGGATTTGGGAAAACCCTCCGTAAGGGATCCGCGTGCGATTCGCGCAATGCGCGTTTTAGAAGCTCAGGTCAATATTTGTCGAAGTTTTTGTCATCAATCAACCTTTCTTCTGTTGCTGTCTTCTACGATGCGGAAACGCCATACGCATGCATAGCAATGCCTTTTAGACCCAATCAACCTTTCTTCTAACTGTTGCTGTCTTCTACGATGCGGAAACGCCATACGCATGCATAGCAATGCCTTTAGACCGTAATTTCTCGGGTGTGGCGTGATCACAAACAAAGCGCTGTATCTCAACAACAAAGTGTGCGATCGACCTAAGACTTGAACGTGGGTTAGCTCTATGCTAGAGCTTATCAACCACGCATCAAACTCGATTTTCTGAAAAAATCCCATACGGAGGGTTTTCCCAAATCCGGTTACAAATTTCTTGAAATATTCAAGTATGATCACACTAGTTCATATCACTAATTTCAGACTTAAGTTACAATCAGAGGAAGGTGCGAGGAAATGGGTTACTGATTACAAAGGAGACGATGGTTTATGAGTGAAGCAAGAAACGAAATGGGAAGAGGGTGGTCAGAAAGCTCTACTTGCATTGTCAACATAACCAAAGACAGACAGGAAAACACAAAAAGTACAAACACTCTAAAACTACACATAAACAACATAATAAGCATACTAACTGCCTGGCACAGATGACAGTAACTGTATTAGCACCAAACCGGAAGTACAACGGATATCTAGTGGAAGTGGATGTAAAGCACACACACAATCATTAATTTTAGTACATGTTGCCGATGCTCTACACTTCAGACCCATTGCCTGGGGACACCAAGTACGACCTATTTTAAACAAGGTCACTCTCCATCCAGTGCACATCTCGAGTATGTAACTAATCTCATACTTTTGGATAACCCACATTCAATAGCAGACAGAAACATGAGTCCTAAAATAAGTGATGTTTATAAACTTTTTAATAAATGGAGGAAGATTAACCTCGGAGAACGTACAGGAAAGCAACTGTTCACAGACCTTGAGAAAAAAAATTTATACATATGATTTGCACCAGGAAAATGGAGGGTGATGAGCCTCCATTAATACTAGCCATATGCATCACCCCACTCATGACTTGAGTACACAAGCATATTTGCATATTTGTGACCGGATTTGGGAAAACCCTCCGTACGGGATTTTTACAGAAAATTGAGTTTGATGCATGGTTGATAAGCTCTACCATAGAGCTAACCCACGTTCAAGTCTTAGGCCGATCGTGCGCTTTGTTGTTGAGATACAGCGCTTCGTTTGTGATCGCGCCACACCCCCAATAATCGAGAAATTACGGTCTAAAGGCGTTGCTATGGAACTATGCACGCATATGGCGTTTCCGCATACTACGCGTGACCCGGAAATCGATTAAATGGACCTGGGCGGAGCCGTTCGAAATGAACATAAAGATCGACCAAGAGTTGAATTTCGTTGTTGACAACGACAGTCGATTGTTCTTAGGTTCTTAGATGCCCAAGAAGCTAAAAAGGTGAGCGAGCGTACAGTAGTTCGATGAATCTAGCTGTATCTAGGTAGAGAATTCTAATTACCGCCCATAGCAATGGGCTCCGTGTACGGTGGCTATGCCGACTAGGTGGGTCAAAATGAAGGCTTATTTCGCCTTCGTAAAGCACGACTAGCCTCCGTAGAAGACAGCAACAGTTAGAAGAAGGGTTGTTCGACATGCATATGACAAAATCTGGACTTTGACAAATTTCAACCTGAGCTACTAAAAACGCGCATTGCGCGAATCGCACGCAGATCCCATACGGAGGATTTTCCCAAATCCAGTCACATTTAGCAAGCTAGGGAATTAGTATTCATAGACTCCTCATCATTTGAAGATTTTAACAACCCCATGTTTGTTCTATCTACATCCTCAGCAGCTGGGGTCTATCACTGGGAATAGTTATCACATCGGGGGAGAGTGCAAATATCCATATGGCAATGAATGTTCTTTCAACTGTTTCCAGAGGAGGGTTTCTATGGACAGGGTAGCTCAGCAAATGTAATCACTGATGATTCAGCAGCACAAAGGGATGGGCTTCGAAGAGTATGGCCTAATACTAAACTATGTCTGTGCATATTTCATTTCCTGTAGAGCCACGTGGAGATGGTTACTAAGTACGGACAATAAAATATATCAAGATGATAGGCAATTTTTTAAGAATCAAGTACTGAAATTGGTGTACGCTAAAACAGAAAATTCTCTTGAAAGTGAATAGACACAATTCAAAAATAACCTAATAGTAAAAAAATATACAAATTTGGTTTCACATATGGAGAAGAATTGGGGACGCAGACAGGAATGGGCAGTATGTTTCAGAGACAATGCTTCTATGAGAGGAATTGACACAAATAACTATACTGAATCAGGTATACGAATATAATTGAAGGATATTGTATTCAAAAGGGTAAAGGCATACAACTTAATCCAACTTTTTGAATTTCTAATGATTACATTTGAAGTGTACTATGAGAGGTGGCTACTAGCTATAGCCTATAACAGAGTTGATTGATACATCTCACTCAGGTATAGGGGACTAGGGGCAAATAAAGTGGATCACAGTGACATTGAAAAGTCAATAGGGAATGTGTACACTGTACAGAGTAGAGTAGAGAATACGTAATGCTGAATATGAGGTGGATACCACGTCAGTCTACTCTAAGACGCCGCGTTCAATTGGAAAATAGGAAATGATATTCATATCATGGTTTCGAGGTTACGTTGCGTAAGCTTACGTAATAGTACGCGCTTGGGGTAGATAAGCCATGCGGCCTATTGAATATTCATTAGCCACGCTACATATCCACAAATATGTGCTGATAAGACATAGTACACACACAGAGTGGTTCACACACAAGAGTGGTACACACAACAGTGGTACACACAACAGTGGTACACACACAAAGTAGTACAGTTTCTCTCTTCTCTGTTTGATTTGAAAGGATCAGGTGAGTAAGATAAGGTTCTTTTAATTCTTGTCTGGAAGTCTAGATCTGCATGATATAGAACTTGACACCTTGTGAGTTTCTAAGCACCTAAAATGACGTTACAAGCAGTGGAAATCTCTTGACTGTAGACACCATATCCAGTGGCCTAAATTTGAGTCTACACAATTTAGCTTGAGACCGTCCATGGTACTATCAAAAGACTAAGGTAGAAATCAAGTGTCTTTCATAGTTCAGAGGGTTTTCACTTGTCAATGAGCTAGGTATAGCCTCATCATAGTGGTAAAAGTTGCAGTTATGTGGTACTGTACTCTGTCATGATCATGATCAACTGTTAACATTAGTACATTACGGTGTCTTATAATTAATCTGGCTGCACACTGATTGGCTCAAAGAATGTATCAACCCTGGGTATGTCTCCCGTATATACAGCTAGCTTCACCCAACCCCGATATTATATTATGCTAGGCAGACGCATGAGGTCACAAATCCAGCTACCAATAGTCAAGGCCATCTTAGTGAAAAAACACTTAGTAGGTGAAATAGTGTATGAATCCCACAATAATTATCTAATAACCTACTGTAGCAGTATTGTATACATTTCTGTTTCTGGCTGAGATTGAGAAGGAATGAGGGGAGAATAATAAAGAGAAGGGGGGATGAATCAAAACATTATCAGCTAGGTGTCAAAGGAGACATATATGTAGTCCAGTGTGAGATTCATTACTGGCAATATTGTTATAAATAACAAGAGTTCAATTCACAAGAATTCTGTAATAATATTATTATGATTAGAAACGATCGCATGCGAAGTGGCAGAGAATCATGTTCAATGAACTTTTACAAGAAGACCATGGTTAAGAAGGCAGAATTTTTTTTAAAAAAGGAGATGATATCATGAACTGGCAGATGACATAGAGAATCATATTGAATGAACTGCAAGACGGTGGTTATTTTACATTTACAGAAAGGCAGAATTTTTTGAGATATAGACTGGCAGATGACAGATGATCGGGTTCAATGAAGCTTTGCAACGTACAGTTACAAGAAAATATGAGTGAGATATATGATATAAATAGTGAAAAATGAGATGAAATACAAGCACAGAACACAGAACTGAACACAGAGAGAGAGTGAGGAGAGAGAGAATGCCAGGTACAGGATGTGATTGAAAAAATTAATAATTAGAATATGTGATGGGATCCATACACACATGACCCACTCTGGTGCCTACTTGGGATGGTTTTGGGGGGGGGGGGTTGGACACTGGATTTCCCCCCAAAATCCTAGGGTGGGTGTGGAGGGGGCAGTGAACTTGTGTCCAAAAAATCCTTGGAGGGTGTGGGACACTCCAGTGGGCATTAGTTTTTATGTCACAGTGTATTGCCAGCGAAGCCAAAATATAGATTATTAAGTCACAGTTGATCTATGCATGTATACATAATATATGACGATAGTTTGAGTACAAACTGCATCAGAACAGCTGGTATGAAATATTTTCCACTTAGATATCATTTGAGGCTATAGGGATGAAGTATGTACGTGCATATGTTAACCATTGAGCTCATAGATCCATGTGGTTCACACTGTGAGTACCTACGTAGTAAATTTGAAAAAAAATTAACATGCTATTGTATCAGTTTTAGTCATCGTTTTCACTCTCCATGTCGTCAGAATCAGTATCTGTGCATTCCTATCATTATTCGAGCTAATTACTGGTACTATATCATCATCCGACTGTTCATTGTCTGATTGTTCACTATCGTCTTCTGATTCCTCCACTGCTACAGTATCACATTCTTTACATTTTCCGCCATTATTGTGAGGGTTATTGCACCTCATTTTACACTTGCATTTCATGCTGCATGGTTTGCACGATTTATAACAGTTAAGGCATCCCACGGTGGAGCCGTCACACTTTATGCCCTTACCTCCACACCCTTTTCCCGACACCATAGATTGGATGACTTGTTCTTCATCCCAGATGATTTGTATGGCATCATCAACCACCTTCCATCCATTAGTAGCTATATTATCACCATTATTGAAGAAAAATGATATTTTTAAAACATACTCCGCTCTAAGCAGATGATATTTAAGGGCACCTAAAGATGGAATGAGTAGACATTCATGGTCCTTGCTGCCTCTACTATGGTGGAAGCACACCCTTCTTGTGAAATCATGCCACAGACCAAGTGTATTTATTGGCACTATGTCTGTGTATGCTAGCCATTTCAGTAGTTGCTGCTTTTCTTTTGGGATTGGTGAGTGTTGCAGAGATGCATATAATGAGGGTACCTTTTCACTATTAAAGAGAGTCTTATGCTTATTCAAGTATACAGAACAAACTAATTTAATCCATGCATCGGTATTTATTTGACATATTCGCTGGCCTTCGACACCCATTACTTGTTTGTCGGTAGTTACAAGGGGGTTGTCATTACAGACATGTTCAATATTGTCAAGGAATGCAGTTACAAATGTTTGTTTGGATGTTCTGAAAAAACTACTTACGTAATCACCCCCTGTTAGGATATAAATTGCTCCTAAGTTACATAATGGATTGGGTATACGTTTTAATTGGGGATGACATGTACTTGCAGTACATATAATATTTAAACAAACATATTCTGTTTCTATATTCTTTTCAACATACAGTTTTATTTTGAAACCAACCACCTTCCATAAACAACATCCCATAAACCCAAATATCCGTATCACTGCCCAAGATGATAATATTTCTAGACGTGGAGGTCATGCAATGAAACCACACATTATAGTCGGCTTCCCCATTCCTATTGATCAATATTGGCAGATCTGTTTTGTTCCCATTGTATACAGAGCAAGGCTGACTAATACCTTCATAGTCAAATATCACTTGTGCAGCCAAATGTTTACTAGAAGTAATATTGATAAATTTTTGCATCAAATAGTTTATTAATTCCTGTTTGAGTTGTGAATTAGCTAGCAATTATTGATAATTATTAGCATGTGGTATTGTACCTTCATCACATATGTTGCAATCATGAGAGTTGTATTAGATGACCTAAACTGATGTAAAATCTCTCGGCTTTGGAAGATACTGTGGTTTATCCACCACAAGCCTGATCCCTCTGTACCCCAAGCTTCCCGATAATTTTGTCCCATAAATATTGGGCATATGAGGAGAATGTATTTATGTCTGGTGGAGGTGGCTGATGTAGTATAAAAAGAAAATCTACAATTAGTTCATGTTCATTATTGTTTATTAACGGACATTCAGTAGTCATGACTTGATATGATGTGTTTTGAAAAAGGCTGATTATTACGTCCTTAAATTCACTTTTATTGCATTTCCTCATTTGTCCATCAGGAGTACACAGGGGTAGCGGTAGAGGAAATGTTGCCCTGAAGAAGGATTTAATAAATTTTGGTATGCTTTTGAAAGGAGTAATGTAGCCTGATTTAATTTAGTGTTTAATTTTTTGCAAGTCTTATTTGGTGTTGAAAAGGTTTTAAGCTTTTGTCGTTTTCGTTTCTGTTCAATTTCTGTTGGTGGTTGTAGTGCATACTGCCTGATATAAGAGAACATTCTTTCACAGCCCTTAGACTTTATCTGGAGTAAATCTTCAATATTAGTGGCTGCTAAAACTGGTGGGTTGTCAACAAAAATGTTACATAGTGGTTTATTGTCATTAGTTATGATTGTCACATGATTCTGTTTTCTCCCTTGCAGGTGAATACTCTATACCCGCTTGGGTGGGAATGTCATATTCTTGCCTTCAGCTCCTCATACAATTCTGACCTCACTTCAGGTCTTGCAGACCCTTGCAAGATCACGAATTGTACTTCGGAGCTTCCGGCTGCGAATATGACATTATGTGTTGTTCAAAGCCAGAGTTCATGTCTTATCAAGCAGAATGCATGACATTGTGGGTTGAGTTCAACCAAATGAAATTCAGGAACTCTATAATTATTGAAAATTTTAATCATTTTCTTAATAATGATAATTGCATTGTCAACCATAATTATTGTGACATATGATAACAATGTTATTAATTAACAATTGTATTGAGAAACGATTGAGGCCTAGTGTCAGTAGGCTTGAAATAAAAGGCTTTAAATACATTGTCTGATGACCAATCAGCAATGCGGAGTACTTCGGAAATAGACATTCCTTTCATCACAGCAGCTGTGGAAGCAGCTCCTCGAATAGAATGAGCTGAAAATTCTTGTCCTACTCCAGCCTCCTGGATTAATACCTTCATCCATCGAGCAATCGTACACTTCGATACAGGATGAAAAGGTTTCATCACTGACAGCAATAACTGCGTCTTTGATGTGTTGTTTCTCCTGATTGGAGATATGCGTTTCAAATATTCTTCCAAGGCTGCAATAGGACATAATCTATTCTCCTGTTTCAGAGGGAGATAGTGAACAACCTTCTTCTTGCCAGGCTGTGCGGTTTTGGTCAATTTGGTGATAGTGAAAGTAGCACCATTCTCATTCCTGCTTAGATATCGAATATCTAATGCATGGATCTCTGAAGCTCTGCTGGCATTAGAAAGTGCCAATAAAACAACAAGCTTATACGACAGCTGCTTCAAGTTGAGATCGCTGTTTCCTCCTAAGGAACGGATGTGCTCGAGCACTCTTCCAACATCCCATGTAGATGTATATCTGGGTTGTGGAGGTCTACGATTAAAAATCCCTTTCATTAATCTCGTTACAAGAGGATGCTTTCCCACAAACACTCCATCGATTGGATTGTGAGTCATCGAAATAGCTGAACGATAGGAGTTGATGGTCCGGTACTGCTTGCCTTCAGCAAATTGACATGCGAGGAAATCAAGAATAGCACTTATAGGCGCCTGAATAGAGCTATGTCCAAATGAGGCACACCACTGTTCCCATTTTCGCCAGCAGCAAGAGTATGCCTCTTCTGTGGATTTCCGCCAGGAAGATAGGATAAGGGTTGTTGCTTGGCTTGAAATGCCTTGATGATCGAGGGAGTCCCTGATATTGGCCACGCGGCTAGATTCAACTGATGTATCAGTGGATGACTGCTGTTGTTGTGGTTTATCAGAAGGTGTGTCAGTTTCGGAAGGAGGAGTGGTCTCCGAAACAACATTGATAGGAGGAGAGAAAACCATGGCTGAGTTGGCCATACTGGTGCAATGAGTATTATCTCTCTGACTCCCTCCCTCTGTATCTTGGATAGGCATCTGCCTATCAACGCAAACGGAGGAAAGGCATAACCTCTCATGTTCGTCCAAGGTTGCCTCAAGGCATCTGTTGCAATTGCCCCCGGATCCGGCTTCCAGCTCATATATTTGGGAAGTTGAGCTGATATTCTGGAGGCAAAAAGATCCACTTGGCAGGGGCCCAGAATTTGCATGATTTGTTGAAATATTGAAGGATCCAGCTTCCATTCTGAGCTGTCCTGTTTCCTGCGTGATTCGAGATCCGCATCTACATTCTGGACTCCTGGAAGATGTTCTGCTGACAGGAATATTCTCCTGCGCAGGCTCCAGCTCCAAATTCGAGATGTGATCTCCATCAGTTTCTTGGAATGGGTACCACCCATCCGATTGATGTAATAAACTGCCGTCATATTGTCTATTTTCAGGAGAACATAAATTTCTTCCCTGTTCCCGGCAAAGGTTTGGAGGGCTAGAAATGCCGCTAGCAACTCCTTTGCATTGATATGTAGCTGAGATTCCTGGAACGACCAGTGACCGCCGGTTTTCTGGTTGTTCCAACAGGCTCCCCATCCTGTATTCGAAGCATCGGATTCTATTGTCATCCCTGGTAGTCCCAGGTGAATTTGTCTCCCATTGGTGGTCTCCACATTGTTGACCCACCAATTCAAATCCATCACACTCTGCTTCTCCAATGTTATCATCGATTCGTATGAGTGGTGGAGGTGAAGCTCTCTGATCTTTTGTGCTTGAAGACCTCGATAATGTAGAGGTGCCGGGAGAATCGCAAGGTGGGTTGATGTTAACACACCTATGATATGTGCCAAGCGGCATATCGTCAGCTTCTCCTGCTTTAGAGCTTGCTTGCACTTGCTCTTTATTTCCTTCACCTTTGCTGTTGGCAGTGTGAACGTCATTGAGATGGAGTTTACCATGAATCCCAAAAATTCGATGCATTGTGTTGCTTCTGATTGTGACTTCTCCCGATTGATCACAAAACCGAGGTCCTCCAACAATTGCTTCGCCTGATGATATGCTAGCTCTGCATCGGCCTTGTCTTTCCCTATCAATAGGATATCGTCCAAATAAGCCACCAATCTCAGGCCCTTGGCTCTGAGGTGGGCTAGGACAGGCTTGAGAAGCTTCGTGAATACACGAGGTGCAGTTGCCAGCCCAAAGGGTAGAGCATTGTATTGATATGTCACTCCCTGCCATTGAAATTGGAGGTACCTCCGATGTGCTGCACTGATCGGTACTGACAGGTATGCATCTTTCAAATCTAGCTTGCACATGTAATCTCCTCTGACCAGGAGATCCTTCACGGAACGTATATCTTCCATCTTGAAATGTTCTCGTATTGTGTATGCGTTCAGGGCCTTCAGGTTGAGTATCAACCTCCATTGGTCCTCTTTCTTTGGAACTAGAAACACATTGCTTATGAAGCCATCTGTGATTTCTGTTGGGCTTATCGCCTCCTTCTCCAGCTGCTTTTCTATCTCTGTTGAGATTGCTATCCTCTCCATTTCTGTGAAGACAAACGAGGGGATTTGCTTGACTGGCGGCTGCTCCCGGAAGGGAATTCTGTAGCCTTGAATAGTGTCCAAAATCCATGGATCTTGTGTGAGGTGTTCCCACTTGTGTATAAAGTATTGCAACTTCCCTGCCTGTGGCAGAGTCTTCACTTGTTTTGCTGGCTGCTGGATGGGTTCCTGTCGGATTGGTTTGCTCCGAGTCTGTCGAAGACACTGCCCTTCTTGACGTATGGTTTGTTGGGGGTCTGTTTTCCTTTCCCTTGGAATCGGTTGTACGGCTGGTACACCCTGCCGGACGCAGCACCGTACCGACTGGTCCGGCTTCCGAAAAAACGGTTGCCACTTGGTTTCTGGTATATTTTGCTGGTTGAACCGGAGGTCTTGGACACGATACTGACAGCTTTGGATAAGGCAGAGTCTGCCTCAACCTTCTTCACCAAGGTATCCTTGAATTCTTCCCCAAAAAGATCCGCCTTAGCTTTTGCGAAAGCTCCTTTCCCATACTTCTTCAGAGATGGGTGTATGGACTCAAGGGCAATTTCGTGCCTGGTCTCGGAAATCAGGCTGTTGGCATTGCCGAGGAGAACTAGAGATCTCTGAATGGTATCTAATATGTCTGAAACATGAATGGCGGCTTCTGCGTCATTTGATAGCCCCTGCTCGATGAGATCAGCCCAAAGATTAGTCAGCGGGCTTGCTGCATAGAGCATTGCCCCCTGAATTTTAGCCAACTACGAATCCCTAGCTTTATCAAGCTTCTTTCCAGCGAAATCAGCAACGAAACCGTCCAACTTGGGTGGTAATGCAGCCTCTACATCTGGTTTTGGATGCCTTCTCAGCATTGCTGTACGTTCCTCCTTTGACAAGGATCGACGGAAATGCTTATCAATATATTTTTCGATTGTTTTTGGGACCTTCATTTTGAAATCATCCTTATCTTCCCTTTCCAAGGTTGGATCAAAGGACTCATTTTCTGATTCAGAGGCACTACTTGACTGGGGAGAAACTTTTGTCTTCTTAGCTGGAGGTGTAAGTGCTCCAGCCCCAGCTTTACGCTTCCTTGTTAGTTCAGGTGTTACTCGTCGTCTCTTCTTGGAGGGACTGTGGTCACCTTCAGAAGGCCGTTTCAGAGCCTTCTTTTTAGCTTGGGAAGAGGAGGTGTCAGCTCCTTCTCCCTGGGTGTTAGCCAGTTTATACACAACTGGGCTTGTACCCTTCTCGGATTGATCATCAGTGACAGTGGGGTCAGCACTGCGCACTGATCCAGCTTCACTCATTTCCTCCACGAATGGAGATAGAATATCTGATAGGATGTTCTTATACCTGGAATTATTAACGATGTATTGCAGTTCCTCCTGTGTTAAGGCGTCCAGGGATACGACGTCTTTATCCGAATCACCCTCAGAAGGGTCATTGTCCCCCGTCTTCGCCGCGGTGGGGTCAAAGTTCGAGTCGTCCTGGACACTCAGAGTCTGTGACCCGTCTGCCATTTCGTGCCCCGGACACTCGAAACACGTAGCACAAACTTCCTTACTCCGTTTGGCGTAGGACTGGATTCAGTGATTTAGGCGGTTCTGCGAAGTTCGCTCGCTCACCGAGACTATGGTCTTTGTGTCTATTGAGCAAAAAAGAAGACTGAATGGGCGCCAGAGGTCATGTGAGGTATCACGTGAGTTTATTAATAATTCTTTGAACTTGCTGTCCGTTGAGCATTAGGGAGACTAAACACATAATGTCATATTCGCAGCCGGAAGCTCCGAAGTACAATTTATAGCGACGAAGAAACAGCAGTCGATGTCCAACTATAGGTTTATCGTTGTCAGCTCTAGAGTTCTCAGTATCGCTGTGCTCTCAGGAGCGATCGCAAACTGATCACCGTCTGTGTACGTCCGTGTTACCTTTCCGCTCTTATATGCTGTCCGAGATGTGGTTGCCACACTCTTCAATGAACGGTGGAAGAGTTGTCTCGAGCTCCTTCCATGCCGTACTGTGTGGCCGTTCGGTTGATTTAGAGCGGATGAGAAAACTTGAAATTCAAGATGTTCGATGAATTAGGAAGGAATTAAATTACTTAAACTTACCGTTCGGGCTATTAGGATGTCCGAATAATTAGAGCAAGTACCGTATTTGTCCATCCTGTAATAGTTACAATCTGGCCTGTGGCCTGCGGCACCTGGTGATTGAACCTGGGATACTAATAGTTCTACGTCTTCTATCTACTGAATATACATCTGCACACAGCTTCACACAAACACCAAGTATTATAAACATACTGTATGCATGTAATTAGCTACCCCGCACACATGCTCAAGGGGCAAAGTAATCAGTCTACCGGGGTATCCGTCTATTGTCGTTGGTGGCACAAAAAACAGCCTAGTCTGGAGACGTAGGCTCCCTAGGTGATTTGTACTACAACGGTGATCAAACCATCAAACGCTGCAGAAAAATTAGGCTTCACTTGGCTTGAAATCAAATAAAGCTAACCACGATGCCAACATAATGCTTGTTGAAGTGACATCGTTCTCAGTTGCTCTGCATGAATAAATGAAGATTCTTTTCGGACAACTTAACTGTTCGGTAAAACTTGCCGACGTTTCGACTAGATGCTCTAGTCATCCTCAGGGCAAAAGTGAAGCGAGGTGTGAAAAGGGTGGTGCTCTTATAGGCGTGGCTACTGCGCTCGCGCGCCCATGCGGCCGGGTGCAGAGGGTGGAGCGCCGGCGCGATTAGCGCTAGCGCGGTTGCCCCCGCCCCTAGTTTCTTCATCGCCGCGATCCAACAGCCTGGTAGCTCGTAGCCCCCGTCTCGATTAAGCCTGTTGTTTGCCGGGGTCTTCTCGATGTGCAAGGCTTCCTTTACCTTTAGCTGGACAGGTCTGGCGGCCCTGTCCAGCACTCTGGTTGCGTCCCAATCCACTTGATGTTGCTGGTCCCACTGGTGCTCGGCTATGGCAGACTTCCACGTGTCCCCCTTGTTGCATGCATCCCGATGCTCCTTGACTCGCGTCTCTAGTTGCCAACTTGTACATGGAGTTCTTCGAGGAGCTGGCACTACAGTCGGCTCCCTCGAGACCAAGGTTCTGGAAGCGGTATGTGGATGACACATGCTGCATAATGGAGAAGGATGAGGTTGAGCCTTTACTCAACCATCTCAACAGTGTACGCACCACCATCAAGTTCACCATGGAGCTGGAGAGGGACAGCTCCCTTCCCTTCCTTGACACCAAGCTAACACGAAGGGAGGGGGGCGCTCTGGATGTGACTGTCTTCAGGAAGCCTACGCACACAGATAGGTACCTGCACTTCAGCTCCCACCACCCAGCAAGTGCAAAGAGGGCAGCCGTCAGGAGTCTCTTCGACAGGGCCAGGAACGTCACTCTACGGAAGGAGAACCTGCGAGAGGAAGAGGATCACCTCACCACCACCTTCAAACAGAACGGTTATCCCTTACCCTTCATTCGTGCCATCTCCTCTTCCATACAGGAACCACCAACGCCACCGGAGGAGGAGTCGGATGAGGAGCCGGACGACGAAGGATCCCAGGAGGATGAGAGGAAACCACCACTGGCAGTCATCCCATACGTAAGCGGTGTGAGTGAGCGGATCAGGAAGGCCTGCGAGAAGTTCGACCTACGGGTTGTCTTCAAATCGGGCCCAACTCTCCGCTCACTGCTCACCAAAGTGAAGGACCCCCTCCCAAAGGAGAAACTGGCAGGTGTGGTCTACCAGATCCCCTGCCAGTGTGGTAAGGTGTACGTTGGGGAAACGCAGAGACGCCTAGAGACGCGAGTCAAGGAGCATCGGGATGCATGCAACAAGGGGGACACGTGGAAGTCTGCCATAGCCGAGCACCAGTGGGACCAGCAACATCAAGTGGATTGGGACGCAACCAGAGTGCTGGACAGGGCCGCCAGACCTGTCCAGCTAAAGGTAAAGGAAGCCTTGCACATCGAGAAGACCCCGGCAAACAACAGGCTTAATCGAGACGGGGGCTACGAGCTACCAGGCTGTTGGATCGCGGCGATGAAGAAACTAGGGGGCGGGGGCAACCGCGCTAGCACTAATCGCGCCGGCGCTCCACCCTCTGCACCCGGCCGCATGGGCGCGCGAGCGCAGTAGCCACGCCTATAAGAGCACCACCCTTTTCGCACCTCGCTTCACTTTTGCCCTGAGGATGACTAGAGCATCTAGTCGAAACGTCGGCAAGTTTTACCGAACAGTTAAGTTGTCCGAAAAGAATCTTCGTTTAATAATGCTTGTTTTAGAGTATTGGTCATGCACACCTATCAAACACACCCACATGCCTTCCGCTCAGAATGCTAGTGCTTGTGAGCAACACCAGGATGTGATGCAATGTAGGCATGTGCTCTACAGAGCTATACTGTATTCAGTGAATATTGTATATGCAATTGTGTACACACCTCTAATGTAATAATCGGGTGTAGGTAGAGTATAGGGGGCTTGCTTTGCTTGTCCTCCATGCTTGTATTTAAATAATTTACCAGTATAGTATGCTACAGGAATGGCAAAGAAGATGTTGTTGAGAAAACAGCCCTCCAAGATGTGGAAACTGTATGATAGGATGCTCATCAGCCCTTACAAACCAAGTAGAGAATGTCGACATTGCACTTCTGACTACGCTATACTTGCTTCTCCTCACAAACAAAGTAAACTTCGATCACAAAGGAATCTATTGAAGGAATTGAACAGTGTATCACTTAAAATTATAAAAGGTTCGATAGAAACTCATCTAGCTGGGATCAGGATGGTACAATGTGATAATTGTCAACAACAGTATCATCAGAAATGTGTCAGTGTGACTAAGAAGCAGGCGGAAACTTATTGAGTGGTTGTGTGAAACGTGCAATAATTGAGCGTTTGACTATCAGTGCATGATATTGTAACTATAATTATAATAATAATAGCTAATATTGAAGGACTCAGAACATGTGAGAGCATAATACAGTATTGTGATGTGTACAATATACATGCATTTTGTGAACATTTTTGAATTTATGAACGTAAATTTAGCTCATGGTTGTATTTAGATGCTTGCATGATATTGATAACATTTTCGAGTTTGTGTTGCATGCTTGCATGATATTGAACATTTTCGAGTTTGTGAACATAAATTTAGCTCTTGTATGGTTAGATGTATGCTTGCATGATATTGTGAACATTTTCGAGTTTGTGAACATAACTTTACTTCATGCATGGTTGTGATAGTATCTATATAATAGATGATTGCATGATATTATTGTGAACATTTTTGACTTCAACGTCTAAATGCATGTTGTATCATGATGTTGGCACAACATACATTGTGAACATGTTTAAGCTTCAGATATGTACAGACTGAGTATATCTATAGTATAGTATATACACATGCAGGCTTTATAGCTATAGAGGTTTGCATAGGCCTACAATAATATTAAGATTGTGAATATTTTTACATTTGTGAACATAAGACAGTAAGTATATGCACATGTATTATAGGCTTTAAGAAAGTTTTTATCTACAGTAATGTGTAGTAACAATTATATGAACATTTCTATATTCGTGAAAAAAAGACAGTGTTTATAAATAGAATTTAGCCAATTGGAGAATTTGCATGTACCTATATTGTGACAGTTATGTTTGTTAATAGATGCATGAATGTGTGTATATATGCAATAGTTATACCATCTCGGGCTCAGGCAATAAATCCCATACAGCCCTTGTGGGTGTGGTATAACTATTTTAAAGCCTACTATAGCAACGCATCCCATATTGATGTCATCCGACCACAAGCATAGCAACTACAGCAGCTCCATAGCGACTGTATGACGTCATACCGTTTGAATGTATGTACTAACCAGCCAGCTGTGTACCTGGCAGCGCTTTTGTACGCTAGTAGCAGCGATAATTCTACCTAGCTTCTTGACTCTTGGATCCCTACAGTGACTATCGATCATCTGCAACAATTCCTTGACTGAAATTCTGGCCTTTATTGCTCGTTTTTATTTCTAAGGTAAGCAAAAAGATTGGCTTGTACGGCCTGGAGGGATCTAGCTGTAAACGGGGAGTGTGTGTAGCTGAAACAGGCAGCATCTGGCTTACTGGGCTTTGTACAATTGTTTTGTAGTGGGTGGTAGAGATCCAGATTGTATTTACAAGCTAGCTACGATCGCTACATATGGCGTACGCGCGTTGCAGCAGCAGTAGCTAGCTGCAGTGCGAGTCCTTTTACAAAACTAGCGATTAAATCGCTAGTCAACACAGCCAAAAACATTCATAATACCCATCTAATCTGTTCGTACATACATAGACACTGCTTTGGACATAGCTTCTATGGCAAAGCTCATGGCACAAGAGTGGCCAGGCAATACTCGTATTGCCCTAACGACATCCTGGGTGATACGAGTATTGCTCTCGCCTTGGTCAGCTTTACGGCGTATAGCTGAAGTACACGGCACTTTGATCCACCCACGCAGTAGGCTTTAAAGCTAATAATAAATAGCGCCATTATTATATTATATAGAGAGAATTACTATATAATGCATGCAGTATTGCATGTATTATGCATGAGCATGAGCCTATTACTCTCTATCAGATATGCTAATTATTACATTGTATTCTGTTAATTTGTCACCTGAAAATAGTGAAAAGTACTAGTACCTAGCTACCTAACTTACTACTTTGCCAGTGTGAACATTCAATGATCACAATACTTATATCATAAACGTGTCCTCAAATCAAGCATCCTATCCCACAGCAGGTGAGTGCAGTTCAACAATATTTCATGCTTGATGGCTAAATCTAGCTACTGATGGATGATATCTACACTAAAGTAGCCTAATTTCAACTATTTTCGATCTAAATAGTCAACAGACTTGATTTTGACACTCCCTGCAGTCCTATCCACAATTCAGGGCCTCAGCTGCAGACCAGTTCAAAGGTCATGACGTCACTAACTGCCGACTGCCGAGTCAGCAAAAATTCAATATTGCTGAACTTTGCCCTTGCAAAGTAAACTTTTAAAATGGCCATGAAGTGAGATTTAGGCTAGATCTATGAGGTTTCATAGCTAAATAAGTAGTCTAGATGATTGGAAGTTGGAATTTTAGACTACTATTGATGCAAAATCGTGCAAGTTTACAGGCACTTCAGCAAAAATGTATTGCTGTCTATGGACAAGTTAAACAAGTACGTTTGCTAAAACAGAAAATTCTGTGCATGCAGTATGGATAGTCATAAATCATCAGGAGTTGGGTAGCTTGTTTTGGTTTATCCCCATAGAGAATGTACACATCTATTTAAACGAATTATGAAACTTTCGCTATTCCAACTATGGGATGGCCGCGCATTTCTGGCAACGGATATACCAGTTAAGGTCAATGGTATCTATATGTATTTCAAATTCTGTCTTCATGGATGGATTACTTTTCTTTCTATGTTAATTTTGCATACTTAATGAGAATTCACCACTGGACCCAGGCCTCAAGTCACCAGAGTTACAGAGCAAACAACCAGCTGATAGATCAGGATAGGCTACAACAGTACCAAAAAGATCAAAGAAGTGCTTGTGTTGAGTGGTGTCCTTCATCACAAGGAATTGAAGAAGCCTTGGTTTATGTGGGTTCTAATTACCCTTTATGATGAGCAAGGTATGCTTCACATACTAACCTACATTGTGATTTTGGACACATCTAAAAGACGGGATATCGAGGGCCTTTTTGAAATGCTATGGAAACACCTTTCAAAATTACCAAACAAGTGGGTGATGCATAGTTGCCACTGATTAAGGGATGTAAGGAAGGATATGTATCATTTGATGGAAATGAAATGTTGAAGAGACCTAAATGTGCAGCTCCACACAGCCGTATTCAGGTTCGTAGTGATTTACCAACTATTGTTCAGTGTTGTACAAAATATCCAACTTTGGGTGGAAAACAAATCTTCTAGTCCTTATTGTGACGAGCATACTGTTACTGGTGAAGATAATGGCAGTGGTATCAAGTCAAGAAATGATATGGATAATAATGTACAATTAATTTCAAAATTTGATCAACATTAATTATTGGTGAACTTCCAATAAATGTCTGTATTGCTTGGGAAACGAGAAAATAGGACAAAGTTTATTTAACTATAGCAGGAATGCTTGCACTTATTAGACCATGCGGCATTGTAATTAGTATGAGAGATGTTTACTTGTGAATCTCCCACACAAGTATTCTTATTTCTATTAAGAACATTTGTGCATGATACTGACAGTGTACTTCGTCTTCATTACTTAGGGTACAACAGAGCTTGTAATTTAAAACCATTTTGGTGAACCAGGAGAAAAAAGGCAGTGCTGGTGCTATTTTATTAATGGAAAGAGTAGAATTTCTCGTTGATAAGTTTCTCTGTGAAAAACACACAGAACTAACATGTATGCCACCTGATAATCCAAAATGTGAGTATAACCCTTCCCTACCAAAATTTGCAGAAGTACATGGCACTAATACAGAAAGCTGTGAACAAGGGTTTCGCAGGTTGAATAGATATAAATGATATATGACTATAAACGAAACATTTACTTCTATTTTATAAATGATGTCTTTAATAAACATCTTGAACAAAAGATTCAAGCAAGTCAAAGTACAGTGATAGAATAAACAGTATAGCAGAATAATAGTGTGTCATATTCCAACATTGTGTAAACACTTATTTTTATGAATCAACATTCTGTCTACTGCATGTAGCATTAACTACCTATAATTATGAGAAATATGTTTCATAATAATTATTATATTATTTGGTATCTCAGTGGTGATCATAATAATTATAGCAGGTAAATTCTGAGCACTAATTCAAGTTATTATTATGAAGTACCTGTTTTTATAATCTCAATTATTAATTTGTGTGTCATAATTAAATGTATACATCATTGTCGACAAAGCTTCATATTACGTCAAATTAATTGGTTTATGAAATATGACAATAATGCTCTGAGAAAAGGGACCTTAGAATAATTTTCATGAATATTGAGATTTTGAGATGGATAGATAGCTGTCTGCTGAATACAGTGGTGCAAGTTTCAAGGAAATTTATTAATCATAAGTGGAATTATGACCATTTTTATTCACTCGGGTAGATAGTCATTTTATTAAATTCTGTATTAAAATGCGTATATCGGAGCAATTAATTGTGCCCATTACATTTTACTTGATACAAACTTATAAACATAATAATATATCAAAATGAAGCCAGAATCTTCAATTTTTTATAGACTAAAAAGTAGAAAATTGAAGAAAAGCTGATTTTTTCACATTTCAGCCAAATGAATATTTATGTCCTAAAGTCCCTTTGCTCAGAGCAGGTCCCTTTGATGATCAGGTATCAAATTATATTGTTTTTTTCATACAAGTACTATGATACAATCGAATAATATATCGGTGTTTACTATTTTTTAAATGTTTGTGTGTATAATATGTATCGATAATATTCTTTTAAATTTTACATTTAGTAAAGGAATAATGTAGTGACATACGACTGCACTATCCATGTATATAACTCTATAAATTATGTAAGCTTTTGATTCTTATGTTAGTAGCTGACCGTTGTCTAGCAATGAAGTGTTTACGCATTGCTTCAGGCTATGCAATAACTGCAAAATTATATATAAACAACAATTGAATAAAATTGAAGGATGAAGTATGGATGGCAGTGCCAAAAAATACACAAACAAGATTCGTAGGGATAACGTATCACATCCACTATACATCCCTACGCTTGCTCTTCTCATCCACTTCTATGAAGTGTCAGTATATTTTGATATTGATCCATGGGTATGTTATAGTTATAGCACGGGGCCAGGGATTTATGGCAGTAAACCGACCCGAGTCCGAGGGCGGTTTACGTTGCCATAAATCCCTGGCAACCGTGCTATAACTATTATATATCCCACCTGATTGGCTAAAAGTCACGCGCACCATAGTCTACATGCATAGCAACAACCGTTCTAACCTAGCAACAATAGTTCCGAACAGAAAGACACAGTAACAACAAACCAGCAAAGAAACAACCGATGACGGATGGCTTGAGTCACGGAACCATGGCTAGTTGAATCAATCAGTGCTTCAGCTTTCCGTGAACAGAAGACAGTCAGGTAGCTTCGAAAACAAATAGAATAGTTTCACTGTTCAACAAACTCGGGAAATGGCTACCGAGACTTGGACTAGCAGCTAGTACAGTTCACTTGCAGTTGAACTTGCCACGTGGTAGAACTGCCAGATCGAGTGATAGCTAATTGGTTCCTGATTAGTGTCAATTAGTGTGCGTGTGTTTCCGTGTCTATGTAAACAATATCTACTGCCTATGTACAGTGTGTGTGCAACCATGGTGCAATGAGAAGTAGCACTGTGCTGATGCGCACGCACATATAGTAGGTATGATGATGTGATTGCTTGTGTGAACTAAACAATGGCTCTGATTGGTCAAGGTCATAGCCAGAGGGAGGGAAATATGGATCATATTTTCCCTTGTACCCCTCAGGGAGGGAAAATATCCTAGTTATACCCCAGCTGATATAATACTTAGGTATACTTAGGTGGGATATATACAGTATTTTCCATTCCTGCAAGCATGCACCCCATATAATATTTGTGTGCACAGCTAATCAAAAAGCAATCATAGGGATGTATAGTGGATGTGATATGTTATCCCTACGAATCTTTGTGTAGTTTTTGGCACTGCCATGCCTACTTCATCCTTTATTTTTATTCAATTGTTCTTTATGCTTGTTATTGTTCTTTTTTAGTGCCCTCAGGCCTGGTAGTTCATGATTGTCATTAATTTTCATCAGTGCCTCCTAGCTGACTAATCTCGTGGGGACAGAGGCTGGGCATGAGACTATACATATACCATGGCAACCGGTTTGCCTATTCATTGTTTAATAATTAATGCATGGAACAGTCAACTAGCTACAACTTCAAAAAGTTAACTGGACCTAGCTACATCCAAACGTGCTCCAGCAATAATACAATATTATTATAGCGGAAGCAAGTACACCACTGATTCATCATGTTTGTGTGATCTTAGCCTTTGAGTCAGGCAGCAAACACACCGTAATGTCGAACTTGACTTTCAGTTCGAGGCCAGTAAGCTTACTGTTGGTAAGTAGCCACCATAATCGACAGTTCACTGGGCTGATCAGCTGAGCACTCGATTGAGCAGGTCCTGGATGCGCCAGCGCATGCGCGCCACTTACATTAGTCACATGACTTCACCATGGCAACACCATATGAGCATGCGCATTATATGCCAAAATGGCTAATTAGACACAAACACTCGCAAGACGCGCGCCCCTGCATTTTTAGCTCAAGTTCCTGCATAGGTAGTTTTGTCTCGCGTATAAGCCCCCCCTGACTGTAAAATGGAGTCCATAAGTCAATAAAAAACAGTAGCTACAGCTAGCAAACCAGCTATTTGTGTCACATTATGCCTAGTTTTGCCCCACCAAACAGCCAGAGAAAGTACAGAGATCGCGCACCCACGTGGCATTCGACCGTCGGTAATGATTGTCACACTGAAATGTAAGGATCCCGCATATAAGCCCCCTCCCCCCTTTTTTGCTCAATCCTAGCATGCACAAAGGGGGGGGAGGCGTAATTGGGGGATTCTACGGTATGCATATATTATTCATGATTATAATATATTGTTAGATATGGAACAGTGATTTCTCCATTCGAGCCAATTATCACTTGCAGTTTCGACACTTCAGTATGTGTATGACATACGAAAATGGTTAACTCCAGCCATTGATGAGATTCAATATCACACAACACCTCACATTTTCCGCTTCAGGAGAAATGGCGACGGAAGGGGAGAAATGCATTACAAACACTGGTCTAGTGATGATTGGAGACCAAAGGATAGTGGATTGCTGGTCTTAAAGGTACTCCATACCAATACCCACTCACATGTACCAAAGGCTTGGATTACTGTAGTTTGTGAAAATATTTTTCGTTTTGCATGAAGTGACAAAACATTTTTACACGAAAATCGCTAACTTATACAGCTAATATATGGCATGCATGCGCTTGAGGTTGAAAAAATATTGTTAATGATTATTAACACAAAAATTTTACAAATGAAATTCACACGAATTATGGTATTAAGTGTGTGCGCTTGCTATGTCCGAGCGGTAAGTAAATACATGTACGTGCTTATAGAAAAGTGTATGTTTATTATAGATGATTTATAGCACTGCCCACTTGTCAAGGCTTATCTGTGTGGAGGATATAATTGTATGCTAACCGGCTATTATCCACATTATTTGAGAGCATAATATATGTGCGCTCACCCGGAAAACCAAATCAACCGGGGGGTGGAGGCGAAAGCACCCACTAGTACTCCCCACCATCAAAATAAATCTTACTCTTCTGGTAGTTTTATGCAGTATTATTAAATGTTTATGTAGCATCTTCCCAGTGGAGTTCCTGAGTTGGTGCAACCTGCTCTTGATAAGATAGATCTACCCCATCTCTGCAAGGACATTAAGAAGTACAATGATGCTGGGGTTTTGAATGCTGAGAGACACACGTGGTGGGATGAGTTTCTGAAGACATTCAAAGATGCTTATGGTACAGTGAATGCCGACCTACCTCCATGGCCTCTTGATGCCCTACGATCAGCTGCTAAATCATCCTCTACTACTAAGGAGGTATCAGTGCCAACGGTTGTTTTGAACCATCATCAATCTGAAAAGGAGATTCCTTGCGAGGTAATGGTTCTCATAATTGCAAACATCATTAGGCTAGTGAGTTTGTGTGTTGCATTTTATGTGACAGGATCTAAGAAAAGGGATCGCTGTGCTATTCTCTTAATTCTTATAATATCTGAAACAATAGCAGCCATGAACTTGGGTGCCCATTTCCGGTGTGGGTGGGGCAAATATGCATATTGTTTGATATTAAATTTTTAAGGAGGCAAATTGTGCTTGTGCGATGTGGTCTCTTTTCTCACATTCTACCACAAAAATTCATGCAAGTGTATTTTGATACACATGTTCTAGTTTTCTGAAATTTCAGAAGTTTAGAAGAGAAAGTTCTGAAATTTCAGAAGAATATTATTAGAACTGCACTTTTGAACAGATAATTGTTGGCAAGAAACATCGAAAGGAGAAAGTTCCTGCTAAACCTACCAAGAAGAGGAAGGAGAGCGTGAACACACTACCAGAAGAAGAGGCAAATCTTGAGACTACCTACTGGGGAGCGTGTTCAGCCGGTGAACCTTGAAGTTGGCCAGTTCGCTGCTCTACGTTTACAGGGTTTGGACACTAAATCCTTGAGGGATCCCCACAGTCTCAGGGACGGGACATTAAATCCTTGAGGGATCCCCACAGTCTCAGGGACGGGACATTTAAGATTTAAGGGACATCAAAAATCTTAGGGACGGGACACTTAAACTTTAAGGGACAACCTTGAAACAAGGGACGGGACACTCAAAATGTGAGGGACAAAGGACAGGGACATCCAGGAGCAAAAAGGACAGACTTGGAGCTCAAATGGCCCCTTTAGGGACACATCCAAAGGCCCGAACCCTGATCTGCCCTGAAATTGGGGAATCTGGAATTAGAAACTAGAGTGAATTTCCATTCCATCTAGCTTATCTTACTATTTTCACCCCCCCAAACCCAAAAGGCAACCCCACCCACCCCGGGTAACCCCAAATGCTTGTTGTCTCTTGGAATGCGTTCTGGAACTACAAATTATTTTGGGGTAACCCCGTTGTAGCGGAAAAGGGACATGCTCTGCATGTGGGGTTTCTCTATTGCTTTTATTTGGTACATTTTCTGATGTGCCACAAGGATGCAATTTTTTCAGGGTTATCATTTTTTCACTTTGATCTTCATAGATTTCAACTAGACATGTAACCCCATTCAATTCTTTTTTCATGCATATATGCACTGTGTAATGGTTCTACTCCCCCTAATCTAGTACAGAGTTTCTATGGCCTGCCTCCTACCTTCTCGCGCTTTGCCCATCCACATCCCAAATCTTCCTTCTGTAAACCCATGATCCCCCAATCTAACCCTAACCAATCAGGGCGCCCTGAATTGTCCCTCACTTATTGTGAATGTAGATATTCACCTTGATTTTAGTGCTTTCCAACCCAAACCCTTTAAGTGATTTTATACCCATATTTTTTCTGAGGGACATTCATAATTATTTGGGTTTGGGTTTAGTTTGGGTTGGGTCTGTGTACTTGTTGGTAGCTGGGTTTTACACCTTACCTGTTGATGATTTTGTTACTATTAGGCCAAACAAACTTAATTACTAGTTTCTCAGGCTTTCAAATTTCAAAACCCATGCGGGAGGCGGGTTTTTATTTTTATTTTTTAATGAAAAATGGGCGTGGCGATAGTGACCACGCCCATTTTCGCTAGTGCTGCACGTGGTTGATACACAAGCTAGTGCTGAAATACAAGTATTGAAGTCCTACCAGAGAGAATATCTAGCCTAACAATCAAGTTTACCTTTCTATTTAGTAGAGAAAAGTTTTATCAGTTGTACTAACCTTGTAAGATGACAAGATTAGCCTGCACCAGATGACGTCATCATCTTTGAAGAAAATAGCTAGCTAGCTGCTGGCTAAATACCACTTTCACGGAGACTTCAGTTGTGAGATGTCAACCAAACTATCCCGAGATGCCAGAAAACAGTTTTATGAACTCTTTACTGTATGTTCCAATTTTTGTCTGTTAATTAAATTAATTAGCACGTGACTGCTCACGTGAAAAATAAATAAAAAAAGTATTGCTTTCTCAAAATTTGATGCGGGCGGGCCTGAGAAACTATTAATTAACTTTGCTTGGCCTTATCAAGGTGTTTGGGTTTGGTTACATACGATTTTGGGACAGTGGTGTCCTTGCACCCAAAACCCAAGCCCTGATGTAACCTTTATGTGGGGTTGGGTTTGGGTTCCTCCAAGGTATCTCATGGTTAACTGTGTAAACCCTTTACTTTTGTGGATAACAAGGGGGACATTTTTTGTCCCTACCTGATGTCCCTGTGTCCCTTTGGCCTGTATCTTGGCCCTGACTTGCGAGAGTGCCTGGGTTGTTGATGACATGGTCTGACGAGTGCAATTGGTTAATAATAGTTGGGGGTGCAAATGTCCCGAAAAGTGTCCTTCTATCCCTCAGCTCAGGGTGTCGCATAAAACGTTTTGACGCTATGACGACCTTTACCCGTTTTTTGTTCTTTTTCCCTTTGTTTTGTTTCCACGTCACCCAAACGTCAAGGTTTACATAATTTTGATAGTATTGAAGTACTACGCATCACTTTCTGTCCAAAATGAATCTTTATTTCCTGAATTAGGGGCTTACCTTTCCCTATTGCCATAGATTTCATTGATACCGGAAGTGGGCGGGGCAAATACCTCGGCTTTATGAGAAGCCACATGAGCGGTGAGTTGTCATAGCGAATGCAGTTTAAGCGGCGAGCGGCCAAGCGGTGGAAAAACGGTGATTTTCGAACGCGATCGATCGTTCGCTGAATGTGCGCGCGATCGATCGTTCGCTGGATGGGCGTGGTTCGTTATTCCAAGCGAGCGTTATTAAGCGGCGAGCCACCAGTGAGGAATAGAACGGCGATATTCGAACGCGATCGATCGTTCGCTGAATGGGCGCACGATCGATCGTTCGCTGGATGGATGGATGGCGAATTTCAAATTTGGGCGTACTTTATGGGGTCAAAGGTCAACATGTGCCAATTTTAACCCTGTACCAACTACATTTTGAACCTAGCGAGTCTGAAGTGGAGGTACAGGTGGGGGCCATATTAACTATCTCAATGGCACGGTGTTATAAAAGATCAGTAGGTGAATCAATATCATCGCTGGATCACCGATGGCTAATTTTATCAAGGTTTGTTTGTCGTATCTACGTAGCTATATATATGGCTACTCTTCAAGTATTAAATAATTTAATAATTATCTCTCTTGGTGGGTCCATTTAATCATCATCGCCAGTGTCATCCATAATATATTATCCTTTAGCCTGTGATAATTGTAGGGAGAGTTTAAACTACTATTATTAATTTCAGATCATACTAAATCTAGTCTTGCACGCCAGCCCCTCCTACTCAAGAAGAGAGCTGAAAGGGTCTAATAACGTACCATCCGCCTGTCTACGAATGAAATGGTAGTATGTAGTCACATGACCATCTATAACACGAATTAGCTGCTTAGTTGTGCGTGCAAAACTCTTTCTGAAATTAATTTTCGTGCATAGAGCTAGAATACTTCATTGTGTATGATCATTCGCTGCAATGGCTTGTCCACACGCGAGACAGAAGCGGACATTTTACCACAGTCAAAGCGCAAAATAAAATGCACAACAAGGGAGTATGTACGCACAAAGCTGTTTGCGGTTTGTGACATCACGTTTGACGCATTCCATGGGGCAAGCGGATCATACGTTATTTGCCAGACCCTTTCTCTCTTGAGTAGGAGGGACTGGCCCGCGAGACTATACTACTGCGTCCACCAGACCTGGTACCACACTCATGCATCAATACGTTGCTCAAATGAGTACCCGTCCATTCTGGAGTCCACCTCATGGTGTGGAGGGTACAGTGAGAATAATTTATACAATGTCATTTGCCTGTATTAACACTCGTATTGACTCAAAATGTGCTATACATTGCGTGCAAGTCAGTAATTTAGTTATGATACAATACCACACCATATTATTTGTATGGCAATAATAATAATCATTGTGTTACCCATCTTAACATTTAATATCCAGGAGATGAGAAGTTACAGCAACGGAAAAAAGCTCATGAGTGTCATTCTGTCCGTGTTTACGTGTCAGTTCAAATTGTGCTGTTAATTTATTTTCTATCTATAATGAGAAATTGAGCAATAATTATCATGTAGCTATCTGCTAATGGAGATTTGAAAATAATTATATGACCGTCCCAAGAGGAGCTGATCGCATGAGCTGTTCAGTAGATGGGACCTAGCTATCACTGGCTGTGACTCAAGAGTGGTAGCTAGCTACTACGAAATTGCTTAGTTTTAATTTACTCAAACTGAAGTAAAATGCATTCTGCACTGTAGATGATTGACAGCAATTTGATAACTCCTCGCTATATCTGCTCTGCGCTGTGACTCGACTGGCAGCCAAGTTCAAAATCGCGTAGGTATAGGGTTAAAGCGGGCAGCAATGACCTTTGACCCCATAAAGTACGCCCAAATTTGAAATTCGCAGATGGATGGTTGTTGCTCGATATTCCTAGCTAGCGATGTTATGCGGCGAGCCGCCAGTGTGGAATAGAACGGCGATATTCGAACGCGATCGATCGTTCGCTGAATGGGCGCACGATCGATCGTTCGCTGGATGAGCGTGGCTCGATATTCCTAGCGAGCGATGTTAAGCGGCGAGCCGCCAGAGTGTGGAATAGAACGGCGATATTCGAACGCGATCGATCGTTCGCTGAATGGGCGCACGATCGATCGTTCGCTGGATGGGCGTGGCTCGATATTCCTAGCGAGCGATGTTAAGCGGCGAGCCGCCAGAGTGTGGAATAGATCGGCGATTTTTGAACGCGATCGATCGTTCGCTGAATGTGCGCGCGATCGATTGTTCGCTGGATGGGCGTGGCTGTATATTCTTAGCGAGCGGTGTTAAGCGGCGAGCAGCCAAAGCGTGGAATAGAACGGTGATTTTCGAACGCGATAAATTGTATGCTGAACGGGCGTGGCTCGATATTCCTAGCGAGCGTAAAGGTATAAGAGAACGAGCTTCCAGTTCGGAGCGATCCCACTGTTTTAGTTTACTGATGCAACTGCGCATGCTCGAGGTCCGTGTTGGAAAGGGTCGTCAACTCATAATACAGCTATGCAGCAGAGTATTGCAGAGCGCGGGTTATGTGCTCTACAGAGCTCTAGTTTTTGAAAGAGATAGACGCGATCGCTCTCCTGGCATGGGCAAGAAATCAGCGTGGCTCAGAATTCCTAGCGAGAGCAGCCGGATAGCAAGTTTCCTGTCTTAAGCGGCGATCCGCCAAAGCAAGGCGTAGAACGGCGGTTTTAAAACGCGAGCACTCTCCTAGCACAAGCAAGAAATGAGCGTGGCTCGGAGAGTGTAGCTGGATGATTAGCAAGCTTCCTCTCCGGAGCAGCGAGCAAGGTATAAAATGGCAATTTTAGAACGAGGTGCGAACGCACGCAGGAAATGGGCGTGGCTCGGAACTATTATTATTTATTATTTATTTAATATTTATAATATTTATTTAATATAGCTGGCACTTGTCCCCATTGTCTATCACAAGTTTGCAATAGGTAAAGGGCCCCCCGCCTTGGTCACGTGACCATTCTCTCTCTCTAGTTGGGAGCCACATGGTAGCTCTGAATTGTTTTCGGTATTTGTAGGTCACAAGCGGGGCTAAAGTGATGATTCTCGGTAAGTTTGTATAGAAGTTGGGCTGGGGTTTCAAATTGGGTTTCATCTTTAACCCCTGAAATCAAAACAATTAATATAAACATTATTGTGGTTTTATCCGGGGGTTGAACAAATCCCGGGCAAAGGCTTGGTTCGGTTGGGGTTCACTCTTTGCGGTTTTACTATTTAGCTAGTGCTTGGGAATGGATACTGTATACTCTGTTGACAATCAATAATTATTTTAAGTAGTGCGAACACGCGCGGGAAATGGGCGTGGCTCGGAACTATTATTATTTATTATATATTTAATATTTATAATATTTAGCTGGCACTTGTCCCCATTGTCTATCACAAGTTTGCAATAGGTAAAGGGCCCCCCGCCTTGGTCACGTGACCATTCTCTCTCTCTCTAGTTGGGAGCCACATGGTAGCTCTGAATTGTTTTTGGTATTTGTAGGTCACAAGCGGGGCTAAAGTGATGATTCTCGGTAAGTTTGTATAGAAGTTGGGCTGGGGTTTCAAATTGGGTTGCATCTTTAACCCCTGAAATCAAAATAATTAATATAAACATTGTGGCTTTATCCGGGAGTTGAACAAACCCCGGGCAAAGGCTTGGTTCGGTTGGGGTTCACTCTTTGCGGTTTTACTATTTAGCTAGTGCTTGGGAATGGATACTGTATACTCTGTTGACAATAATTATTTTAAGTAGTGCGAACACGCACGGGAAATGGGCATGGCTCAGAACTATTATTTATTTCTTATTTAGCTGGCACTTGTCCCCATTGTCTATCACAAGTTTGCAATAGGTAAAGGGCCCCCGGCCTTGGTCATGTGACCATTCTCTCTCTCTAGTTGGGAGCCACATGGTAGCTCTGAATTGTTTTTGGTATTTGTAGGTCACAAGCGGGGCTAAAGTGATGATTCTCGGTAAGTTTGTATAGAAGTTGGGCTGGGGTTTCAAATTGGGTTGCATCTTTAAGGTACCATTTAATTACGTGGGTGGATATATCCCCAAATTGCCCCAGAAGCGCTGATATAAGTCTCTTTTAGCCGCTTACCCTTTGCTGAGCATTTTTAGCGTTGTAGGAGACATGAATGACTCCGTTTGGTATCCGCTGTCGGTCGGCAATTTTAAGGTCAAAGGTCGTGCTTTCAGCCCCACCCTTCCAAATGCGCATGCATCAGCCCCTCCCCTGTCCAACTGCGCGTGCGCATATCGTCCATCGTGCCGCACGTGAACTTCGTCTGCGCACTACCGAGATAATTGGTAAGTTTTGTGTGTGTGTGTGTGTCTGTGTCTGTCATGTGTGAGATGATCCCTATTTGTGTGAGCATAATATAATAATATGGCGTACTGATAGTTTTCTCGCCTTTCCTGACTGTGGAACTGTATGCATGTCGCCTGATTTACTGGGCTTGGAACGCTAGGTTTGTATTGTTATGACTGGGGAGGAGGAAGGCTCTGGTGTTATGCCTATGTATACGAGACTAGTACCTGCTCGTCATCACCAATTTTTACAGGGCTTGCTAGGCTACTAGACTACATCTCACAAGTGAGGTTTGCACACAGGCATAGCAGCTAAGCACTGGTACAACTCCAGTATGGGCACAACACCAGAATCTGATCCTTCCTCCTCCTCCTGATATGTATACAAACGGAACGGAAGTTTTCCCAAAGTACCCGATTGTATATTCTCGTACCCATACGCAGATCGGAAGAAGAGTGTGGTGAAATGTTTTTTCAACTTTGGTTCCAGATGTACACGACATAATATTATGCAAACAAATACAGTGGAAACCCTCTAAAGCGGACACCATTGGGACCAAAATTTTAGTCCGCTATAGCGAAGTGTCCTTAGCTCAGGGGTAGTGGTTGACCATGCCCCTCCTACAATCGAATCGAGGCCAGCTATGATAAAGCATCACTGCGGGACCAAAATAAATGTCCGTTATACGGAATAGCGAGGTGTCCGCTGTTGAGGGGGTTTGAATGTATTGAAGTCTATGGAAATACAGTCCAGACATTCAGAATTTTCCGTTATATCGCAAGGTGTCCGCCGTTGAGGGGTGTCCGTCATGCAGGGTTCCACTGTATTATCAGTGATAGCGTTATCACGATGTTTTGCTTATTATGCACAATTCACGCAGCCTTACACCCAGCCGACGCCTTGAAAGCACAATCTTGGCAAATTATGGAGTCCGAGTGTGTCAGTGCCTGATTCTCAACCAGACGATCAAACGGCAGCTGCATAAATGAGATTTTCTGTCCCAGTAGGTAGGCATGGATCATCCACATCCTTGCCAGCTGCATTTGAGCTTATTGCCCTCGTCTGAACTTTACGGACACTATTCTGAAAGGACGCAATGAGATATTGCCGGAACCATGCACATTTCACCATACTTTTATTTTCTGCATGTAACATAGAGGCTGGGCACGAGACTACTGATTACGGGGATAGTAGTCTCAATGTGGCTTGTACTTGCACCATGCATTGTAGCGAGATCAAAATTGCCATCACAGATTGATGTACAGTGCTAACTCAAACAGCAACAATTGAAAAAAGGCTGTGTCTACCGTACCGGCACCGGTACTGAAAATTTAGCGCTTCGAGTACCAGCAAACTAGCCTGCCAAAAAACGTAAAAAAGTGGAATAAAAAAAAGAAGTCTAAAGATCAAGCGGGAGTCGAACCCACCACCACCGCTCCACCAGCCCTAGCCCTAGTCCGCTCTGCTAACCCAGCTCGCTGCTCGTTTTTTTGCCACCTTTATACACCTTGTCACTATAATACTAACCCTTTGTCAACAACCATAGCCTAAATCCAAACCCCTCGTCACTAACCGATTAGCGAACCCAACCCCCCCCCCCCCCCCCCCCCCCACACTACTAGTCTCGCTAGCCGTCTAGCACTCAGTATTAGTGGCTATTAGCTATAGCTAATATTAGAGCTTCCGGTACTCCAAGCACTAAATCTTGGGTACCGGTGCCAGTACAGTAGACACAGTATTGAAAAAAGTCTCTGCAGAAACTAAAGCTAGGCTATAACTAGCCATACATTGTGCCCGTGTATGAACAAGAACTGATGAAAATGTACCTGAAAATACCTACTGTTTGCGCTTGACAATGTGATGAACATTGTTTACGCTTTGCCCAACAGAGTAAATTATGTGCTCAACAAGGGAGTCACTGCCATACGCCCCCGGAGCAGCTAGGTCTCTTCATCATGCAGCTAGCATTGGTCTATACCTTGAGCTACAAACTCGAGTACTCTATATTGTTTTACACAGCAAACGTTTCCGCTACTTGCTAGTTAATTGGCAAGGCTATGGGGCAATTATACGTACAGCACCTCTTACTTGTGTAAAACCGGCAGAACCTATACACACTTGTAGCCCAGAAGTGAACGGCTGACTGGATTATGAATAGCAATGAGCTTCCTTTGGACCAGTAACTTTAAGGCCTATAATCTTAGTCTCAGAGCTGTGCAACATCATTCATTCCATGATGACACTCCTGCATATTGTGGCCTGGAGCCCTTGCTTTGCCCATTGTATCAGTGAAGTTTATCTATAATCAGATCTGCTGACATGGCCTGATAATATTGCCTAATACCAGCATGAAGCCTTTCAAGTCAAAGGCAGGAATAATCTTGCTACCACACATTTGCAATGTTTCCGCCCATGTGCTACGTGAGGGGCGGGGTCATGCATAATCTTGCCCACACCCAGTGCACTACGAAACAACTTGAGCTTTATAGAACACATACCCCATCGCACATTGCATCTGCATCCGCATAGAAATGAGAGCTGCAGCAGTAGTGGGCATACATGTATGTAGCTGACGTATACACATGGCCTGCAGTGGATGGGTCGAGTCGATAGGTGTCGCCAACAAAGACGCAGTGTTTGCGATGCTCGTGGGCCTTGCCAAACCATTTGAAGCATAATGAAGACAAATTTTGGACGACTTGTATGGATTTGTCATATTTACTAGTTGCTCAGATGCCTAGATGTCCAGATCTGGCGATTTTGTGGTGACAGGCAGACAGACGGACAAAACCAATTACTTTATCCCTTGTGCATGTGAGCTGGTAATGTGTTCCTGGTGCCGTTCACTAACTCAGGATGTGTATGGGGCTATATTAGTGTCATAATTATGGAGGGTGTAGTCATTTTGTGAGAAGGGTATCCATCTTATTTGGGGGTGGTCATTTAGAGGTCTGCAGAGCAATACTGGGTTACTATCAAATGTGGGTGTATCCATAATATATTGTTTCAAGTACAAAAACAATTGAATAAATTGAGGGATGGCAGGATCAAAAAGTACACAAACAAGGGATAATCACATCTACTATACATCCCTACGCTTGCTTTTCTCGACCGTAGTATTGTGCACCTATTAATCGTGGTTGACGTGTTTATTGAGTGCGGTATGTGGGAGACATTCATGCAGGTTGTTCCCTAGTTGTCACGATGGTTCGGTTTATCAGTTTTGATTCAATCGCATCATAGTTATTACTGGCTATTGTTGCACCCCTCAAAAAGCAAGCGTAGGGATGTATAGTAGATGTGATTATCCCTTGTTTGTGTACTTTTTGATCCTGCCATCCCTACTTCATTCTTCAATTTTATTCAATTGTTTTTATACTTGTTTCTGTTCTTTTTTATTGCACTTATCAATGCCATCTTATGGTTTGCTCACAACTTCTGAAGATGGGAGGTGCGCAAAATTCTTTGCCACACCCCTCATTCATAATATTAATAATAATAATGATGATGACGATGAACAGGATGACAAAGAAGGCTGCTTTAGGCGGCCCAAGTAGTGATGAGACTTTTCCGCTTAGGGAGAAAACCAAGTCCTATGTTTTACTGTTGGCAGCAGCTAGCTACCCGGCGTAATTTATGATCTGTACTACGGTTTGAGTACGTTCATACTGTACGTTTTAATACCGCTGCTCGAGCCTTGTTCCTTCATATCTATGACCGATCCAGCGTAGCACTAGCGCTGCAAGCGCTAGTGAGTAGCTCGCCTATACCTAGTGCCTTACCGCTCCTCGAACCTTGAACCTTCATATCCATGATCGGCTCAGCGCGCCGTTGCACGCACTAGCGCCAAGCGCCTAGGGCCAGGCGCTGTCACATGACTTCACCATGGCAACATATTCCGAGCATGCGCATTATATCACAAAATGGCGATATTAGACACACCCATTCGATAATGCGCCGTACACACCCACTATTACGTAACTGTCGAGATAACGACAAACTAGCGTACCACTGCACTGCGCGCTACAAAATAGAGTGGATTTATACTCAAAGTAAGATGAGCGGTGGAGGCAGTCTTGAGCTAGCCCTGATAATGAAAAGAAAGAAAGAAGAAAGATTGACAAATGGGCTATTTTTCAAACATCTGGTTCTGACGTGTACAATTGTTTTGATGAATGATCTTGGTCTTATTAGATGTACAATCTGCTGGAGATTCTGATTTTCACACTTAGAAATCTCACAAAATTACCTATTTTGAGATATTTGGGTATTTGTAATGAATGTATTACATATATGGCATATCCGGGCCATCCCTACTTATAGAGTCTACCGACTCTATGATTATTGCTACAATTTTCTGAAACTCAAGGTACATGTACAGGTGTATGGTCTGTTACGTGTTGTGCTCTACAGAGATTTGTGTTGGAAATTTCAACAGTTCATCCAAGTTTTGTTATTCAACATATTAACGTGAGTATACGTACCATAGTGTGATTGTGCCCATAATGGAGTGCTTGCATGGTGATACTGTACCTATTCATCTTCTACAGTGATATGGAGTCAGTTGAGAGTGCTGATGCACAAAAAGTGAGTACTTGAAGAAAATATTAGCCTCGGACCTGAGCGATTAACTTTAATTATTATTGTTTTTACACAGGATGTGTGTGTTACGCAGGGTACATGTATGAATACTGTGTCTGGTGATACACCAGAAAGGTCGGTGATAGACAGTGTTATCAAGGTAAGGTGACAAACGCATGTTATAAGAGTTTGTTTGTGGGGGGGGGGTATTATTTTTGCAATAACGAGGTTGGGTCCTATCTCCAAGTTTAATTTCCGCCAATGTTCATAGGCAGATTATTACATGTATATCACCTGATGATTCTGAGGGGGGGGGGGGAGTCTACTTAATTATAATCGGTTGAATGAGCAAACCATGTAAGATAGAATTACGCTGAGAGCATGTCCGGCTTTTCCTGATGGTTGAGGCATACACAAAAGATTGAAAGCTATGTATGGAAAATGACTATTATGAGAGTCGAATTCTGTACCAGAATATCGGATGAGAGGCAAGATCAGCACAAATATTGTCCAATGATACTCTTTCTTTCTGGACTGAAGATCATAGCAATCACAGTCATCAACATAAAGGTTCAGCTCCTCCAAGTCAGTGGTTACACAAATTCCATGCTTGATACCAGCGACAGACAAGAAACGCAAATTGCGTAAAAAAATGCAACGTTCAAGGCTGGAACAATCTTCCATCCTTTAGTAACTTATCTTAGTAGCGAGATGGAATATTAAACTCAGCCCCTTAATTTGGATCAACCTCATAATAATTATACTGAACGTTATATTCCCACATCAGGACATCATGGCAGAGCTAGAAATAACAGCTGGTCATCGGACATTTTCCGACCAAATTGTTGAAATTACCGATCAAATTCCCCATGCAACTCCATAAAGTCTTATACTGTGTCCTAGCAATGTCCGACCAAAACATGAGCCTTATTTCTAGCCCTGCATGGCATGCAGTGATTTCATAATTTTGATGGTGCGGCATACCAGTGATACCAGTGATACCAGTGGGGTGCTGGTGGCTTCCTTTTATGTCCCCCCTCTGTCCCCTTTCTGTGCACTATAAGGACATGTCTTGGGCACAAATATAACCATAAAGTAGGGAAATTACACACTATTTACACACTAATTACACACTAAGTAGAACACACTATATTTAAATTAATAATAATCTAATTCATGGGGGGGTTTGGGAGCACTTGGGGGGATAATTTTTACATGAGCACGTAGAATGGGTCCAAACTAGAGGTTTGATCAGGCAGATTTTTGATTCACACCTTACAATTAAAGTTATGGCCCTTTGAAGTTTTCCCGTATGTTTGTATGGCTCTACTATGCATCCAGCTCAACTATGTGGTGGTTTTCAGACAATTCGTTTTCTGCTTAGTGTGTGATCTGCTTGAAAAAACAAAAAAAAAAACACGAAATTCTCAGTGTTGTAAGAATGTTAAAAAAAGTCCCAATAATATGAGGAATCCTGGGTAGAATAAGAAGAACTGGAGAGATGTAGTTATGCATAATATAGGCAGACACACAGTGGGCGGGCATGAGACTTCCAAAGGATATACTTTACATACTACATGACCAAGGAGTGATGACGCTTTACCATTTTGTTAAGTCTGGCTATTGGGGGAGGCCTGGTGGGTGTACACTAGACTGGGAGGCTGATACATTTCGCTTATATGACATTGTACATGTTCGTTGAAAGAAGTTGTCTGTATGCATGCACATCACCGTAAGTTTTCTTTGCCATTTAGGATACTCCCATGTCAAATAATGATAGTCTCAATGTGACAGTGGAGGGTGATGAAGAGACTGACAGTCTCAACGTGACAGTGGAGAGTAATGATGGCTCCCTGTACGTTCCAACCCCTCAAAGAAAGGTTAGAGAGAGCATAGAAAATACGTCAATTATTCCATCAAATATTTGCTTCATGGACTTGAAACAATTGAACAAGTTCATCAAGCAAGTGAATCAAATACGTTGTTGTGCCACACCTGGTTGTAAAGGTGCATTGTGTCCCATTCATGTGAAAAGCCTTGGGCTGGGTGGTGCTCTTTCTATCACCTATGCTTGTAACGGTTGTGCTAGTCAGTGGGCATTGTTTGAAACATCATCTAAATACGAACTTGGCTGTGCTACCGAAATTGGTATTGCTGCGCAGGTGGCTTTTATCATAGCTGGTTGCACGCATGTGACTTATTACAAGGTATTGAAGCATGCACTTGGGATTGAAGGAGTTAGTTGGCCAATGTTTGACTCGACCATCAAGAGAATGTACCCTATCGTCAAAGAGATGGTCGATAAGATGTGCAGTGATGCAAAGGATGACATGCAACGCATGGACCAAAATGAACTGGGTTCGTGGAGTCGTGCCGTCACGTCTGCTGATGGCACGTGGATGACACGTGGTCATCACAGCAAGAATGCTACTTTCAGCATTCGAAACTACTACAATGGAGCTCTTCTTTACCGCAAGCATCTCTGTCAGAAAGGCAGAGATGACATAATTGAAGAAGAGCTCTACCAGGGGACATCCAAGGGTGCCGAAGGCTATGCCGCACGCCTTACGTTCAAAAAAGCCAAGGAGGAAGGGATGAACATTGCCATTCAGTGGCAAGATGCCGACTCCTCCTCTGCTAAGGCAGTGACAGACCACTTTCCCAATGCAGAGATCATGATCTGTGGTGGACATGCCGGTAGGGCCCACAAGAAGCAGCTGGAAAAGCTGCAGAAAATCAAGTCCTTCACTGTTGATTTAGTAAGAAAGTATAAAGACACTTTTCCCTCTGTTGGTGATGTGGTCTGTCATTGCTCAAGGCATAAACAGGGATGTGGTTGCTTCTCCAAGGCGTTCATTGAAAAGGCTAGAAACTACTTTTCGCTAATTTTGTCGATGAGTCAATCTGCCGAAGAGTTTGCGACCAGGATGAAAGGATTGGCCAGACATGCCCGCGACGAGCACGATTGGGGGTTTGGTAGGTGTGACTTTCACCAACTTCGAGTATGCAGCTGTGGCGAGTGTGAGGATGGAGAGGATCTGAAGTGCGAAGGAACAGACTATCACACAAGGCATGCACTGACATGTCCTTTCCACTCTCTGGCTTACGAAATTGAATGCCATGAGAGAGCAGAAATGGCCGAACAGCTGGTTCACCCCATTCTTAAAAGGGGGCATTCCAATTGGTTGGAGGCCTCCCACAATGTGTTCATTCGCTTCAGACCAAAGCACATCTTCCTCGAGAGGCTACACTATGTGGTTTCAACCGAGCTGGCTCTGCTGCAATCCAACATGACATACATGTATGAGAAGCGTGGGCCACACTATCATTGGGTGGTTGAGCTGTTTGAGCGTCTGAAGCTACCTGTGTTTGATGGTGTTCAGGCTGCTCTGGAGACATTCAATCGACAGAGAATGATGTACTTAGATCAGGAAAAGACCGATTCCTCCAAGCGGAGGCGAATACAGTTGAAAAGTGAGCGAACAGTGGATGCACAGTGTCGCAAGCTATGGTCAAAGAAGCATGGCCACGATACCTACGGCAGTGATGACAGTGACATAGACGAAGATGAACTCAAACGTAAGGGACAGAAGAAGCGTACAACTGGAGGGACGTGTAAGTGTGGGTCCACCACTCACCTACGTGCCAACCATAGTGAATGTCCTTTGAACGTAAAGAATCAGAGAAGTGATGTTTCTGTGGTTGACAGAGCATCTGACAATAATGATGTCATTTCCTATTCTGAGGATACCCTGTCAGACGCAGAAAGCATTTCTTTGGAAAAAAGTGTGCCTATCCCAACTGGTGACACTAGTTGGTGTTTTGAAGATGACGTAATAAGTGGTATCTGCGTGTGCGGAGCGCTCGGACGAGCACACAAGAGGGATTGCCCCTCAAACTCACGAAATCGTTACGTTGGGTGCACATTGTTTCCCAAGGCCTCTTCTGCTGACTCTGACAAGAATGGCAAGGATGATGCTTGTGTGAAATCCAAACCTCCTAAAGCAAGCAAGCCGGTCGATACGAGGTCCACTCGTCGAGGAAAGAGAGAAAAGCCAGGTGGTGAGAAGCCTCCCCCAGCGAAAAGGCCTAGGCCCAACTTCAAGGTGGGTGACTGCGTGAATTTGCATGATAGCAAATTGGGTAAATATCACCTTCCTTGCTGCGTTGTGCAAGTGTTTGGTGATCGATGCCTACTATGTTGTCACAAGGGAGTTCTCACTACTGGCTATGCAAAGGGGCAGTTGACGGCTATCAGCGGTGATCCATCCATTTCAGTAGACAACTGGCGAACTGCAGGAAGGACCTCACTACGAGATGTAGCAAATGATTCTGCAAATCTCAAAGTGTGTAACTGTGGCCTAGCCAAGCCTGTTGTTGAGCATGTTGTTGACCTGACTGACGATCCCACAGCCTTGTCTCCAGCCGATGGTTCTGCAGTTGCAAGCAACACCTGGGTGTCCACTCCACTGTACACCTTGCACATAGATAAGAAACGGGAAATTGTTTCATCTGATGGTTGGCTCTCAGACACAGTCATTAGGGCCGGTCAGTTGCTCATCTTGCAGGAATTCCCAAACATAGCCGGCCTGCAAGATCCGGCAGTTCACAGGAGTCTGTCGTTCCAAATCCTCCGAGGAGAATTTGTGCAGATCATCTTTATTGGAGGCTGTCACTGGTGTACTATTTCCAACGTTGGATGTGACGATGGAGTGGTCAATGTGTACGACAGCATGTACTCCAGTGCTTCCAGTGGGACGGTCAAATTGATTGCCAGCCTTGTGTTCAGTCCTGCTAAACAGCTTGTAGTGAGAATGATGGATGTTGGAAGGCAGTCAAATGGTTCCGATTGTGGAGTCCTTGCCTTAGCATTTGCATACGACATTTGCAGTGGTAATGACCCATGCAAGATCAAGTACAATCACAGGTCTATGAGGCAGCACTTGGCAGAGTGCTTGGAGAAATGTCGCCTCTCTCGCTTCCCAGCGGTCGGTGAGCGCAGGACTGTGGGTGTCAGGCACACCCAGTCAGTGGACCTTCACTGCTCCTGCCGCTTGCCCGAGGAATTAGGTGATAAAATGGCCGAGTGCGATGTATGTAAAACCTGGTACCACAAACACTGCATGGACGTTCCTAACTATGTTTTTGAAAAAAAAGATGTCCCCTGGAAGTGTAAATCATGTGCCGCAGTGTGAAACTCTACCTAGTATTTTGTTATATATCGTATACCCAGGTGTGGCCACATGTATTGATTACCAATCCATCCTCTCTCTCTTATGTTTCTCTCTCTGGGATATGATATCACCTCAGGTCTTCAGGATCTATCGCGCTATGGGTTTAAAGTCTTCGACTACTCCAGTCCGACAGAAGCTCAGCTCAGGCTCGCCCCAAACAGGCCATGCATGACACTAGTAATATTATTTCTTCTCAGTGTTATTTCTCTTCATACCTGTGTTTTCTCGAGTGTTAAGGCATGTCAACTAAATAAGTCTGACGCATGGAAGGTTTATGCAGTTGTAGGCTCTACCTTTCTTGAATTTTGTTTTGGGGTTAAAAGTGGTTTCTGAATGTCAGGTCATAGGGTACAGGTACTGGTTATCAATCTTATCTGTATGCCTGTAGTGACACTGCCAAACCAGCTGACTGATTTTTTTGTACTACCTTATAAGGAAGTACACAAATGCCATGTCAGCAAACAGGGTTGTTCTCTGCTCTGCCATAATATCTAGATGTACATGTATCTCTCCTCGTTGAAGTCAGTTGCCTGAAGCTCCCACCCTCAGGTGGCGTGATGAGTCGTTGATGGCTTCTGGTTTTCACATTGGAGATATGTTTCTCTCTTGTATTCTCTATCCCAGTCTATACTACATGTATGTTTGTATTAATATGGCTGCATTCTCCCTCTCTGTATCATCTCAATACTTGTTTGTGTTGGGCACTTGGTACAGTTGTTTGTTGCCTGTTCAAAGCTGATTATATTACAGAGCAGTAGGTACAGGTATAGGTTACCGAGCAAAAACTTTTATGAGTGAAAACGTAATATCAAGTTGTATCATGTTGCTCTAAATATGATCTGCTCTACAGTACATGTACTCTATCAGTATAATAATATTATTATTATAGTGTCGTGGGCACTTGCCTGGGACACTATGGTATTACCCCCGTGTGCATAGTAAAGTAATCGGGTGGCTTGACGTTTTCTCTCTTTCTCCCCGTTGAAGTCAGCTGCCTGAAGCTCGGGTGGCATGATGAGTCGTTGATGGCTTCTAGTTTTCCCATCGGACTTATATTTCTCTCTCTGTTCTAAAAATATTATCTGATATCAGCGTAGAGGCAATCTTAGCGAGTGGTGAGTATAATAATATTCATCAAAAATGTCAAAGCTGACGTTTGTTTCACCTCATAATGTTGATAAACTGTACAAATCACATCAGGTGTGCCATGTGCTGTTTCAACCGCGTTCTGCACATCTACATGTATTATGACGCGTACATGTAAGTGAATGCAAGAGCACAAACTAGGCTACCAATAATTGTGCACACAGGGTATGTGCTCTACCGACCTCTCATTCCCTCTTTCTTGAAAACTGGCAGTCATGTTGATGTGCCCATTGTAACATGGTGCTTGTAGTCACACTGTCTAGGTGTAAGGGTCAAGGAAGCTCATACTAGTGTCAGCTGCTATTATGTTTAGGCCATTATCTTTACATCAATGTGTATGTGCATTGTACACATTTAGCTTCCTCCATAAACCGAGGCAGTGTGGCCCGGGCTCTTTATATCGTGTGTGTTTATGTCGAGCTCCTCCAGTTACAGCATGATTGAGCTGTCCATGATAGAGCACTTGTTGCTCCTGTCAGTGGAGATATATGGCATGTACTGATACAGACTTGGTTTTCTGTGGCGTTTTTATGTTAATGAATGGTCTGTATTGTGCTATATCTTTCCTCTCTTCTTAGAGCTCAGTCGGGACGAATGTGAAGGCTTGTTGTGTATTGCGGCCCAATCAGATTGCAGAACCATGGTCACATGACATTAGTGGAATGTAATTATGTGTGGTATATACTACACTACACTGCTGTAAGTGCATGCGCTTATTAGCCAGATTTCACAGTAATTTGATTTCAATCCTATTGCAGAATAACGAAAACCATAAAATATTAGCATATTATGCAGTTATGACCATAAAGGGGAGTTGGTGAAGTAGGTCTCATAACTGGTGGAGCTGGCAGAGGAGGACGCACTGATGGAGGAGGAGAAGCAGAGTGCCACTGACCAGCTGAAGGAGGGGGACTCACTGCTGGAGGAGGAGGAGTAGAGGGCCGCTGACCAGCTGGAGGAGGAGGACGCACTGGTGGAGAGGGCCACTGACTAACCGGAGGAGGAGCAGAAGGCCACTGACCAGCAGGAGGAGGAAGAGGACTCGCTGCTAGAGGAGGAGGAGCAGAGAACTGACTACCTGGAGAAGAGAGACTCATTACTGACGGAGGAGAAGCAGAAGGCCATTGACCAGCCTGAGGAGAAAGACTCGCTGCTGGAGGAGGAGGAGCAGAGGGCCACTGACCAGTCGGAGGAGGAGGACTCACTGCTGGAGGAGGAGGAGAGGGCCACTGACCAGCCGGAGGAGGAGCAGAGGGTCGCTGACCAGCCGGAGGAGAAAGACTCGCTGCTGGAGGAGGAGGAGCAGAGGGGCACTGACCAGCCGGAGGAGGAGGACTCACTGCTGGAGGAGGAGGAGGAGAGGGCCACTGACCAGCTGAAGGAGGGGGACTCACTGCTGGAGTAGGAGGAGAGGGCCACTGACCAGCCGGAGGAGGAGCAGAGGGGCACTGACCAGCCGGAGGAGGAGGACTCACTGCTGGAGGAGGAGGAGGAGAGGGCCACTGACCAGCTGAAGGAGGGGGACTCACTGCTGGAGTAGGAGGAGAGGGCCACTGACCAGCCGGAGGAGGAGCAGATGGCCACTGACTAGCCGGAGGAGGAGGACTCGCTGCTGGAGGAGGAGGAGAGGGCCACTGACCAGCTGGAGGAGAAGGACTCACTACTGGAGGAGGAGGAGCAGAGGGCCACTGACCAGCCGGAGGAGGAGGAGCAGATGGCCACTGACTAGCCGGAGGAGAAGGACTCGCTGCTGGAGGAGGAGCAGAGGGCCACTGACCAGCTGGAGGAGAAGGACTCACTACTGGAGGAGGAGGAGCAGAGGGCCACTGACCAGCCGGAGGAGGAGGAGCAGATGGCCACTGACTAGCCGGAGGAGAAGGACTCGCTGCTGGAGGAGGAGCAGAGGGCCACTGACCAGCCGGAGGAGAAGGACTCACTGCTGGAGGAGGAGCAGATGGCCACTGATCAGCCGGAGGAGGAGGACTCACTGGTGGAGGAGGAGGAGAGGGCCACTGACCAGCCGGAGGAGAAGGACTCACTGCTGGAGGAGGAGGAGCAGATGGCCACTGACCAGCCGGAGGAGGAGGACTCACTGCTGGAGGAGGAGGAGAGGGCCACTGACCAGCCGGAGGAGGAGGACTCACTGCTGGAGGAGGAGCAGAGGGTCGCTGACCAGCCGGAGGAGGAGCAGAGGGGCACTGACCAGCCGGAGGAGGAGGACTCACTGCTGGAGGAGGAGGAGGAGAGGGCCACTGACCAGCTGAAGGAGGGGGACTCACTGCTGGAGTAGGAGGAGAGGGCCACTGACCAGCCGGAGGAGGAGCAGATGGCCACTGACTAGCCGGAGGAGGAGGACTCGCTGCTGGAGGAGGAGGAGAGGGCCACTGACCAGCTGGAGGAGAAGGACTCATTACTGGAGGAGGAGGAGCAGAGGGCCACTGACCAGCCGGAGGAGGAGGAGCAGATGGCCACTGACTAGCCGGAGGAGAAGGACTCGCTGCTGGAGGAGGAGCAGAGGGCCACTGACCAGCCGGAGGAGAAGGACTCACTGCTGGAGGAGGAGCAGATGGCCACTGATCAGCCGGAGGAGGAGGACTCACTGGTGGAGGAGGAGGAGAGGGCCACTGACCAGCCGGAGGAGAAGGACTCACTGCTGGAGGAGGAGGAGCAGATGGCCACTGACCAGCCGGAGGAGGAGGACTCACTGCTGGAGGAGGAGGAGAGGGCCACTGACCAGCCGGAGGAGGAGGACTCACTGCTGGAGGAGGAGCAGAGGGTCGCTGACCAGCCGGAGGAGGAACTGATTCAGCGACAAGGTGAGTTTGTGATTTCTGTGTTGGGAGAAATAAATATGTTACTGTCGATCCTCTAGAGGTTGCTGTTTGTCATTTGCACTTACCTGAGATGTTTTTTTGCCTTTTTTTGTCTTATATGGCTGGTATCGCTGGCCTAGAAAGTATTAGTGAGTAATGACTATACATAGTGAAGCATGCAGCCTAAAGCGTATACATGTAACTAGTACCTCTAAGTCCAAGCTGCTGTTGTAGCCGCTGTAGGTGCTGCACCTCTCTCTCCCTTTCTTGCAGCTCATCTGCAACATACCCTGCAAGTCAGACTAGAGGATGAACTTTTCAAGGTAGTATTGTATCCTTACTTGATAAATGCTGTCCCATTTTCCCAGTAATGTGAATGAGACTTTGGTAGCTGTCAGGGGGTATTTATATAGGCGCCTATAAAGTAGCATGCTGCTGCTTGCTCTCTGTCTAATGAAGAAAGCTTTCCCCACAGCTTTGAGGCATGCTGCTGCCTGCTCTCTGTCTAATGAAAATTGTGGTGAGAGCATTTCCCACAGCTTTACAGCTTTGAGGCATGCTGCTGCCTGCTCTCTGTCTTATTGAAGATTGTGGTGAGAGCATTGCCCACAGCTTTGAGGTGGTAATCTCTATTCACTGGACTGGACTTGGATTCACCTTTAATCCCATAAAACCTGTGATTTTGCACTGATTGGCAGTCCTAGAATGCGGTCATGCCCTGGGTTCCGTTCAGTTTGGGTTTGGGTGTACTGTAGCTGTGCTTAGGTTACAGATTTGAGACTCGTTCTTGTTACACCAACACTGGCAGAACGAGAATGAGTGTAATATGATTTCACGGATATACCTTCCCTCTTTGTCTCTAAAACTGGCGGTCATATTCATTGTAGCATGGTGCCTGTAGTCACACTGTCTAGGTGTAAGGGTCAAGGAAGGTCAAACTTTCCTCTCTTTTATGAGGATACGATGAAGTGCTTCATATGTACTACTATTTATGACAGAGTGTATCACTGAACAGCAAAGCAGTTCCAGGTCGACAGAGCACTCTTATCCCCTTCAATTAGAAATCATCGCAGTTAGCCACCCAATGATCCTGATTTTCCAGAATATTTTTACTCCTGATAGTTGTAATTTTGAGTTGTCCCTGCTATATTACTGGTACCCTAAATCGTGAATATTTGGTGTCACAACCATTCCGTGCAATAATACATAATTTTCGGACAAACAACTCTGTACCGCCATATCTTTAATATTGCATATTATATATTTTTTCGCGTTCTATTTTTGCACAAGCCTGTCTGTCCGAAAATATTCGCGATTTACTGTATGTGATTAATTTTTCGGGTACGCCACCCTGAAGAGCTGCAATAACAGCGAAACAGAACACATGTTCTGTCGGTGGTTCCCACTATTCCATTGCTGCAGGTATTGCAACTGGTGTTTTATTAAAAGACTCCACTGAAGCTTATCTTCAAAAAAGAGCAGATAACTACTAAAACCTGATTGTATTGCAGGCTTCAGCAACACTGCTCTCTCTCTCTCTCTCTCTCTCTCTCTCTCTCTCTCTCTCTCTCTCTCTCTCTCTCTCTCTAGAGCTCCTTGGTGATGCATGTGAAGGCATATTTATGTATGTATGCAATGGCTGGTTCTTTCTTTATGCGCGAGAAGGTTTTCTTTCCGCATTGGTGCAATCATTTCCTACCATCTGCTTGTTTCTACTTCTTATATATAATATCAGGAGCACATAAAGAGAAGGAACGTACATCTAGAAATTATCAAAAAATAAAGTAAATTGTATCAATATCTTGTGATAGCCTCAATAAATAAATCTAGAGAAAATTGTAGTGGGCCGGTGCTATACTATACCAAGAATAGCGTAATGTGCCATGAACACTATAACCACAAGTTATTGGAAAAATGTTCAAAAACTTCCATATATGGCAGTTTTCTAACCTGCAGCAATAACATATTGTGGTCATTTTTGCTACTCCCATTACTAGTCACATCATTTGGATTATGGAATTTTTGTCAAAATATTTCTACCTACTATGCATTAGCAGGAATGAGAATCTGCCAGTTTTGCTTTATTTTTCGATATTACCACTGTATGTAGCTATGTGACTTTATACGCTCCTTCTCTTCATGTGCTCCTGATAATATCCATGTTGTTATTCTGCCTGTGCATCAACTATTGGAATTGACATGTTCACTTAGAGCTTGTACATTGTTTATGTTGTATCTAGTATAATCATGTGACACAATACAGTGGTATATAGATCTACACACTGAAATTGCCCCAGAAGCGCTCACATAATTCTCTTTTAGCCGAGCATTTTTAGCGTTGTAATGACTCCGTTTGGTATCCGCTGTCGGTCGTCAATTGGTCAAAGGTCGTGCTTTCAGCCCCACCCCTGCCAAATGCGCATGCATCAGCCCCTCCCCTGTCCATCTGCGCACGCACGCGCATATCGTCCATCGTGCCACGTGAACTCTGTCCCGAGATAATTGGTAAGTTTTGTGTCTGTCTGTCGTGTGTAATCTCATAGTTGTGAGATGATCTCTATTTGTGTGAGTATATGGCTTACTGATACTGTTCTCGTCTTTCCTGACTATCGAACTGTATGCATGTCACCTGATTTACTGGGCTTGGAACGCTAGGTTTGTACTGTTATGACTGGGGAGGAGGAAGGTTCTGGTGTTATGCCTATGTATAATTATACGAGACTAGTACCTGCTGCAGCAGCCCAATCAGATTGCTCCACGTCATCACCAAATTTTACAGGGCTTGCTAGGCTACTAGACTACATCTCACAAGTGAGGTTTTACACACAGGCGTAACAGCTAAGCACTGGTACAACTCCAGTATGGGCACAACACCAGAGCCTTCCTCCTCCTCCATTGTGAAGAGGCTGGCCCACCAGACTATGATGTTATGAACGAAACTGAAGGTTTCCCGAAGTACTGATTACACAGTCTCGTACCCACACGTGGATCGGAAAAAGAGTGTGGTGAAATGTTTCGGTTCCAGATGTACACGACATATTATGACACGCAAACAATAAATATTATCAGTGGTAGCATGATCATGATATTTTGCTTATATGCACAATTTACGCAGCCCTACACCCAGCCGGAGCCTCAAAAGCACAATCTTGGCAAATTATGGAGCCCGAGACAAGCATAGCACTCGGCTGTTTGGTTAAGCGTTGTAGGAGACATGAATGACTCTGTTTGGTATCGGTTGTCGGTCGTCAATTTTTAAAGGCCATGCTTTCAGCCCCACCCATGCCAAATGTGCATGAATCAGGCCCTCCCCTATTCATCTGCGCACGCGCATATCGTCCATCGTGTCACGTGAATGGCATCAGCGTGCACTGCCGAGATAATTGGTAAGCTTTGTGTCTGTAGCTGTACGTGTGTGAGTAGCACGTAAGTAATCTCATAGTTGTGATACTATTCTCGTCTTCCAAACTGTATGTCGCCTGATTTACTGGACTTGGAACGCCAGATTTGTGTGTGTGTGTGGGGGGGGGGGGGGGGGGAGAAGCATAATCAGATTGCTCCACGTACGTCATTACCGATTTTTACGGGGTTTGCTAGGCTACTAGACTCTACATCTCACGAGTGAGGTTTTGCACACGGGCATAACAGCTAAGCTCCTCCCTTGTGAAGTGGCTGGCCCACAGGCTATGTCAGACTATGATATGTTACGAACGGAGCTGAAGTTTCCTGAAGTACCTGATTACATGTTCTCGTACCCACATGCTGATTGGAAAAAGAGTGTGGTGAAATATTTATTCGGGGCGAGCCTGAGCGAGTGTATAGAGCACATACCCCACACGCACATTGTGCAATCTGTAGATCTGTTTTTGTTGCTGCTTGGTTGCATCAAGGGGCTCTTGGAGATCATGTGGCCAGCCGAAACACCACTGACTCTCTCTCTGCGCCAGATCTAGACTGGGTACATATGTATAGGTAATACATTCTGATTCGATGGGGCTTTGCATTCCAGTCTTGGCTAGCTTACCAGCCTAACGTGTGCACTAGCATTATTGACGACCTTTACCAGTCCACAATATTTAATATTACGCGCATGAGCAGAAAGCACAAGGCCTGCATGCATAATGCATTGGTGGGCACTGTCGATAGGCGTGGTTACGAAGGCTAACAAAAAGGCACCATTTGTGACGCTCGTGGACCATATCCCTCGATTCGAAGCACACTGAAGCCCGTTTTTCACCAGCTACATTTGAGCTTATCGCCCTCGTATGAACTTTACGGACGCTATTCTGAAAGGACGCAATGAGATATTGCCGGAACCATGCGCATTTCACCATACTTTTATTTTCTGCATGCAACAAAGAGGCTGGGCACGAGACTACTGATTACGGGGATAGTAGTCTCAATGTGGCTTGTACTTGCACCATGCATTGTAGCGGGATCAAATTTGCCATCACAGATTGATGTACAGTGCTAATTAGCTCAAAACAGCAACAATTGAAAAACGTCTCTACAGAAACTAAAACTAGGCTATAACTAGCCATACATTGTGCCCGTGTATGAGAGCAAACGCTTCCGCAGAAGTGAACGGCTGACTGGGTTATGAAAAACAATCAGAGCTGTGCATCATTCATTCCGTTGATATATTATTGCCTAATACCAGTATGAAGCCTTTGAAATCAATAATCTTAAGAAAAGTCTGCACGCAGAATGGGTCGAAACTAAGGATTTGACCTTGGGGAATTTTGATTCACACCTTATGGCCCTTTGAAGTTATCCCGTATGTTTGAATAGAAAGCCATGCATTTGCAATGTTTTCCACCCATGCATGCGCTACGTGAGGGGCGGGTCACGTGTGCACATAAACGCAATGACCATAACCCATTTTGGTCAAAATTGACGTATATATAGGCTGACTCCTTGAATCTTGCCCATACCCAGTGCACTACGAAACAATTTGAGCTCTATAGAGCACATACCCCTTCGCACATTGCATCTGCATCCACATTTATTTGCATAGAAATGAGAGCTGCAGCAGTAGTGGGCATACATGTATGTAGCTGACGTATACACATGGCCTGCAGTGGATGGGTCGAGTCGATAGGTGTCGCCAACAATTGAAAAACGCAGTGTTTGCGATGCTCGTGGGCCTTGCCAAGCAATTTGATATACAGGTGTTGGTATTGAAAACATACCCTCAATACCTGTGTTCAAGAGTAAATAATAAGGAAGGGAAGAGAGTATCTAATGTGCTATACACCCGTGTAATATGTGTTCGGAGAGTAACTTGACTTTCCGCCTTGCGCACATGACTAACTCAAGGGGCTGAACATTCAGGTTGGTTTGAGTTTGAGTTTGGATTTCTGGCACGTGTGCCCATATTGTGAGTTTGGTGTTACAGAGTGGCTTTGTAGGGCTGTTAGCATACAAACCTAAGGTTACTGTTTTGCTACTGGTGACCGAGAGATGTGGTGAATTCAGCACAACTCTGTATAGGATACTTCACAGTGAACTACAGTGCAGCCTCGATTATCCGGGCCCCTTTATCCACCGGCCGAATGCCTGATTTATGATGGCCTAGCCTATAAACGATACCTATACAGTATGATCATGGTCAGTAGTATAGTGTTCGGGAAATTACTGAAACTATAGGATCGATTTCAAATACTGACGTTACATCGTCCAGCACCACTATTGAACCAACGAATGAAACTACAGGATCAATTTCAAGTTCTGACATCATCCAGCACCACTATGGAGCCAACAACTGATTATGAAACCACAGGATCGATTTCAAGCACTGGCATTACATCGTCCAGCACCACCATAGAGCCAATAACTGATCATGACCAAACGTGCTGCATGCACTGCTCATGCGTGTGCACACTTCAGTAAGATAGCACGTAATTTGCATTTTACGCTAAAAGTGCTCACTGTCAGCAAAGGGTAAGCGGCTAAAAGAGAATTATATGAGCAGTTCTGGGGCAATTTGGTGATATATCCACGTACTCTCGTCCCCAGACCCTCCGGTGCGCAAGAAGAGAGAGAGGTTCTGGAACATAACCCTGGGCGGAAGTATCCCGAAGGAATGTTGCACACAAGTAATCATGATGTATAATCTGGCTTTTGTCGTTTCGCACGCGTACAAATTGTAGGAGACATGAATGACTCCGTTTGGTATCGGCTGTTGGTCGTCAAAGGTCGTGCTTTCAGCCCCACCCCTGCCAAATGCGCATGAATCAGCCCCTCCCCTGTCCATATGTGCACGCGCATATCGTCCATCGTGCCATGTGTACTTTGTCTGCGCACTGCCGAGATAGTTGGTACGTTTTGTGTCCGTGTCTGTGTCTGTCGTGTGTGACACGATTCGCGCAGCTACCACCGGATGCACTTCCTGGGGCCTACCCATATCCTCACCCACAACACAGGACTGATGGCCTCCTGACATACTACTGCAATAGAAACATACAAAATTTTCTACATGAGGACTATAGCTATTATACTAGCAATCTGTGATACTTCCACTGTCGTGGTAGCTTGTCAGGCCTAGCTATTGGGGCACCAACCCCATGTGCGCATGCATGCCTGTGTGCTTTCAAAAAAATTTTGTGACTTGTGCGAAGGCTTGCCCCGCACAGATGATTTTCATCACTGACACACTATGGACCAATCAGGATTGTTGTCACAGTCTAGTGGTTGCACTTGATATCACTAGCTGTGGTAAACCATGCACTTCTACTTGGCAGCTGCCAACACTTGAAAGTAACAAGACAATAATATTATTGGGGCGAGCCTGAGCGAGCCCCACACTAATCAGTACTACGAGAAAATCGCTGTACTTATGTATGTATGTATGTTTGTATGTAGCGATACGTCAAGCACGTGCTCGCTAGCTCATAGCGCATGCGCATAATCATTGCGGTAAAGATCGTCAACGTTGGCCGCACTAACTCTAAATGCAGCTCTGCTCTAAATGCTGCTCACCAAAAGATGCAGTTCGAAATTTCTGTAATCGGCTACGAACGCGGGTCCAAGCTAGCCCAGACCAATTCTGTAGCCTCATAGGGGCCGAAGCTCCCGATATACTGGGAATGTAGTACATTAAACTATACATTTTTCCTCCTTTCTTGATCTTTATAGCGACAATAGATTGTGCTCAGTTAATGATGATAGCTATAGCTACTTGTATAAATTATAATGTGCTTTGGATCGAAGATAGCCGGCTGTGAGGGGGCAACCCTTTACTATCCTATGAGCGAAGGATCGCCCCCTCGATGGTTTACATCACCCTAGTTATAATCCATGGCCACTTTGTTGATTAACAATGAACGCGAATCCCATAATGGAATTCGGATAGTCATGCACACTCTACACAGATGCTAGTCTTGAGCAAACTCACACATACGGCCACTTGCTTGAGCCAAGGTTGTCTCTGGATAGCCACAAGTCTCGACGTTTGCAGGTCAACCCATAGGTTTGTTCACTTTGATGGTTAATAGTAGCTGGCAGACGATAAAAGCCAATACCTTTATGTTCATCAGCACGGTTGCTGATAATATCGTGCATGCGCGCTTTACGTGATAGACACTTTCGGGTGGTTTGGTCTTCCAATATGGCTGGCAAAATCCTCTGGGAGACCCTCGTGCAGCCTCAGTAGTCTCTTGTACAAACGAAACACTTCTCTCCGAATCTTTTCGTCCTGCGGATCCAAGGTTAATGCTTCAAGTTGGACAAAGCGCTTGAGTGCTGTGTCATTTGAGCGCAGATCTGGACATCTAGGCCTCTGAGGGACTCGTAAGCACAACAAATCCATCAAGATTGTGAACAGACTTTTAAAAAATCTGGCCCCTGTTGGCTCTTTTTTTCGGCAACAGACACCGCATACGACCATTAATATACTTTAAACGTTCTGATGTACTCCATCAATGTCTATCTTGGTTTCTTGACAACCTCTCGTGAAGGTAGTCTTGACCTATGCCTGGTTCTCCTCATTACTATACCCCCAGAGCAAGAAACACAGTTGGTAATTCGTTTGTGCGTCGTGATGGTAATCATCATAAGCTTGAAACCTTTCTAACATAATTGAATACCACTGGCCACTATACTAATTAATAGTAATAATAATTGCATCACAATCTATATCTGCTTAGCTTGGCATATCCACTTAGGGATGGTACACAAATGCATAGTTCCGGGCTGCCCAAATCAACCCAACAGGAAGACAGATTCTGAAGGCATTAGTTAGTATGAAGCAAACGAGCGCTTATTGATAATCAGTAATTTATTTTTTTTTCATGCTCAACTACGTCGTGATTTCCGGACAATTTTTTTTTTTTCTGCTTGTTGTGTGGTCTCCTTGAAAAAAAATGAAGTTAACAAATAATCTTTACTGAAATGCAACTTACTATTTAATGGCCACTACTCTTGGGAGTGTATCTGCTGCAGTTGCCATAGAAGACTAGTTAAATAGTTTCAATTTTAGAAATGTAACCTGGACTTCTTCTAATGGTATCTTCGTGGTGACCATTTTCCATTGAACCCTCGCTACTACTGCTGCTGCTGCTGTTGCTCTTGCTCCTGGTTTTCTTTCTAGGTTTTTTCATCGACTGCTAATAAGAATCGCTTACTCTACAAAACCACCTTCCCACAGGATGTATAACTAAACCCACAGGATGAATAACGTACTCCCGCAAGGAGTATAACTGACTTGTTGTTGACTACTGCGGGTATATATAGCAGCTGAGGGAAAGTTACCTTGTAACTACAGCTATATGTACACTATACCTATGGTTTGACGTGGATGAAGATGAACTTGCAATAGTGGTTATAATTCCAAAATGTATTATACTCTCTTCACAAATATGTAGGCCAACACACAAGTGGGAAACATTCCAAGTGGCACTAGTTAACAGAAAGACCAGCCCATGTTTTTCCCCACTCCACCCCCCCCCACCTCAACTCACACCTGTCTTCCCCCACATCTTTCCAGATGTCCATTGACCCCTCCTTTGTCAGGAGGCCATCAGTCCTGTGATGTGGGTGAGGATATGGGGGTCACGCATAATCTTGCCCACACCCAGTGCACTACGAAACAACTTGAGCTTTATAGAACACATACCCCTTCGCACATTGTATCTGCATCCTCATCTGTTTTGCATAGAAATGAGAGCTGCAGCGGTAGTGGGCATACATGTATGTAGCTGACATATACACATGGCCTGCAGTGGATGGGTCGAGTCGATAGGTGTCGCCAACAAAGACGCAGTGTTTGCGATGCTCGTGGGCCTTGCCAAACCATTTGAAGCATAATGAAGACAAATTTTGGACGACTTGTATGGATTTGTCATTTTTACTAGTCGCTCAGATGCCTAGATGTCCAGATCTGGCGATTTTGTGGTGACAGGCAGACAGGCAGACAGACGGACAAAACCAATTACTTTATCCCTTGTGCATGTGAGCTGGTAATGTGTTCCTGGTGCTGTTCACTAGCTCAGCATGTGTAGGGGGCTATAGTAGTGTCATAATTATGGAGGGTGTAGTCATTTTGTGAGAAGGGTATCCATCTTATTTGGGGGTGGTCATTTAGAGGTCTGCAGAGCAATACTGGGTTACTATCAAATGTGGGTGTATCCATAATATATTATTATTATTGCTACAATTTTCTGAAACTCAAGGTACATGTACAGGTGTATGGTCTGTTACATGTTGTGCTCTACAGAGATTTGTGTTGGAAATTTCAACAGTTCATCCAAGTTTTGTTATTCAACATATTAACGTGAGTATACGTACCATAGTGTGATTGTGCCCATAATGGAGTGCTTGCATGGTGATACTGTATCTATTCATCTTCTGCAGTGATATGGAGTCAGTTGAGAGTGCTGATGCACAAAAAGTGAGTACTTGAAGAAAAGATTAGCCTCGGACCTGAGCGATTAACTTTAATTATTATTGTTTTTACACAGGATGTGTGTGTTACACTGGGTATGAATACTGTGTCTGGTGATACACCAGAAAGATCGGTGATAGACAGTATTATCAAGGTAAGGTGACAAACGCATGTTATAAGAGTTTGTTTGTGGGGGGGGGGGGGGGGGGTATTTTTGCAATTACAAGGTTGGGTCCTATCTCCAAGTTTAATTTCCGCCAATGTTACTTGGTTCTAAACGGCCTACTTTCAAGTTCATCAGCCACTGAGCTTCATCGGATTGAGATAACGAGAGGCGTGGCTTCACGTGACTCGCAGGTCAGTTTAGCTGGTTAGGGATAACGTATCACACCCACTCACTATACATCCCTATGCTTGCTTTTTGAGTAGCCATGCACACACATAATATTATTATAATACAAGCAGGGGGGCTCGCTTCGCTCGCCCCCTGCTGCACATGATTGTTGTATTTGGCATCAGTTAGGAATCCACGAAGTAGCAGACCTGTATGTACTCAATAAGTCTCAGTTGAACACTGCCACTACTCTTATATACGAAAGGCATGGCCGGCCACTGCTAGTTTAATTAAGCAATTGGCGAGTGGCTGATCATGAGATCATGTATACATTCTATTGAGCATGCGCATGCACATGCATATACTGTGCCACTCATACTCTTTCTATTTATAGGGTGCACGGCCACAGGCCAGAGTGCTAGTGTAATCAGTTGCAAGTGCAGATCAGCAAAGTGGCTGAAACCACCCTTTACCTATGTTCTGGAACATTCTACTGAGCATGCGCATTTATAGCATCCTGTTTGAGCACATGGCTAAGTCAATCAACTGTCCAAAAAAGTCGTTAGCTTGTTCGCAGCTCCCCTCGCTAGACTTGAGAACGCGAGAAGTTAAAGTCAGAATCTACTACCTCCGTGATGACCACTAGGACAACGACTTCTCACGAATCGAGCTGCTTACCTAACTGCAGGCCACTGAATGTAAATCTCCATTTCTTGCTTGGTTTTGTACAATCCGTCTCAGAAGCTAGTGTTCGTGCCTGTAGCTAGTGTCCAGGCTGGCGCTCACAGAGATCACCTGGTTCTAGCTTCTAATGCTCGAGTGCCAGAGATACAGCCTCTTGTGTTGCGAGGTCAAATCACTTCCGCTGACCCTCCGTGACGGACGGACAGACGGACGGACAACTATAATTTTAATATATGATATGGTGCACATGCAGGAATGGAAATCAATACCATAACCCATGGATAAAGATATATTATACCTTACTGAATCAGAAGTGTATGATATTAATTATCGAGAAAAGCAATGTTACATGTATATCACCTGATGATTCTGAGGGGGGGGGGGGGAGTCTACTTGGTTGAATGAGCAAACCATGTAAGATAGAATTACGCTGAGAGCATGTCTGGCTTTTCCTGATGGTTGAGGCATACACAAAAGATTGAAGCTATGTATGGAAAATGACTGTTATAAGAATCGAATTCTGTACCAGAATATCGGATGAGAGGCGAGATCAGCACAAAGATCGTCCAATGATACTCTTTCTTTCTGGACTGAAGATCATAGCGATCACAGTCATCAACATAAAGATTCAGCTCCTCCAAATTAGTGGTTACACAAATTCCATGCTTGATACCAGCGACAGACAAGAAACGCAAATTGCGTAAAAAAAATGCAATGTATGTTCAAGGCTGGAACAATATCTTCCATCCTTTAGTAACTTATCTTAGTAGCGAGATGGAATATTAAACTCAGCCCCTTAATTTGAATCAACCTCATAATAATTATACTGAACGTTATATTCCCACATCAGGACATCATGGCATGCAGTGATTTCATAATTTTGATGGTGCGGCATACCAGTGATACCAGTGATACCAGTGGGGTGCTGGTGGCTTCCTCTTATGTCCCCCCTCTGTCCCCCTTCTGTAGGGAAAAAACACGAAATTCTCAGTGTTGTAAGAATGTTAAAAGTCCCAATAATATGAGGAATCCTGGGTAGAATAAGAAGAACTGGAGAGATGTAGTTACGCATAATTATAGGCAGACACACAGTGGGCGGGCATGGGACTTCCAAAGGATATACTTTACATACTACATGACCAAGGAGTGATGACGCTTTACCATTTTGTTAAGTCTGGCTATCGGGGGAGTCCTGGTGGGTGTACACTAGACTGGGAGGCTGATACATTTCGCCTATATGACATTGTACATGTTCATTGAAAGAAGCTGTCTGTATGCATGCACATCACCATAAGTTTTCCTTGCCATTTAGGATACTCCCACGTTAAATAATGATAGTCTCAATGTGACAGTGGAGGGTGATGAAGAGACTGACAGTCTCAACGTGACAGTGGAGAGTAATGATGGCTCCCTGTATGTTCCATGATTACATGTTCTCGTACCCACATGCTGATTGGAAAAAGAGTGGGGTGAAATATTTATTCGGGGCGAGCCTGAGCGAGTGTATAGAGCACATACCCCACACGCACATTGTGCAATCTATAGATCTGTTTTTATTGCTGCTTGGTTGCATCAAGGGGCTCTTGGAGATCATGTGGCCAGCCGAAACACCACTGACTCTCTCTCTGCGCCAGATCTAGACTGGGTACATATAGGTAATACATTCTGATTCGATGGGGCTGGCATTCCAGTCTTGGCTAGCTTACCAGCCTAACGTGTGCACTAGCATTATTGACGACCTTTACCAACCCATAATATTGGATGTTACGCGCATGAGCAGAAAGCACAAGGCCTGCATGCATAATGCATTGAGTGGGCACTGTCGATAGGCGTGGTTACGAAGGCTAACAAAAAGGCACTATTTGTGATGCTTGTGGACCATATCCCTCGATTCGAAGCATACTGAAGCCCGTTTTTCGCCAGCTACATTTGAGCTTATCGCCCTCGTATGAACTTTACGGACACTATTTTGAAAGGACGCAATGAGATATTGCCGGAATCATGCACATTTCACCATACTTTTATTTTCTGCATGCGACAAAGAGGCTGGGCACAAGACTACTGATTACAGGCGAGATCAAATTTGCCATCACAGATTGATGTACAGTGCTAATTAGCTCAAAACAGCAACAATTGAAAAAAGTCTCTACAGAAACTAAAACTAGGGTATAACTAGCCATACATTGTGCCCGTGTATGAGCAATGTGTTCCTGGTGCTGTTCACTAGCTCAGCATGTGTATGGGGGTATATTAGTGTCATAATTATGGAGGGTGTAGTCATTTTGTGATAAGGGTATCCATCTTATTTGGGGGTGGTCATTTAGAGGTCTGCAGAGCAATACTGGGTTACTATCAAATGTGGGTGTATCCATAATATATTATTATTATTGCTACAATTTTGTGAAACTCAAGGTACATGTACAGGTGTCTGTTACGTGTTGTGCTGATTTCTACAGAGATTTGTGTTGGAAATTTCAACAGTTTTGTTATTCAACATATTAACGTGAGTATACGTACCATAGTGTGATTGTGACCATAATGGAGTGCTTGCATGGTGATACTGTACCTATTCATCTTCTGCAGTGATATGGAGTCAGTTGAGAGTGCTGATGCACAAAAAGTGAGTACTTGAAGAAAAGATTAGCCTCGGACCTGAGCGATTAACTTTAATTATTATTGTTTTTACACAGGATGTGTGTGTTACACTGGGTATGAATACTGTGTCTGGTGATACACCAGAAAGATCGGTGATAGATAGTGTTATCAAGGTAAGGTGACAAACGCATGTTATAAGAGTTTGTTTGTGGGGGGGGGGGGGTATTTTTGCAATAACGAGGTTGGGTCCTATCTCCAAGTTTAATTTCCGCAATGTTCATAGGCAGATTATTACAATGTCATGTATATCACCTGATGATTCTGAGGGGGGGGAGTCTACTTAATTATAATTGGTTGAATGAGCAAACCATGTAAGATAGAATTACGCTGAGAGCATGTCCGGCTTTTCCTGATGGTTGAGGCATACACAAAAGATTGAAAGCTATGTATGGAAAATGACTATTATGAAAGTTGAATTCTGTACCAGAATATCGGATGAGAGGCAAGATCAGCACAAATATCGTCCGATGATACTTTTTCTTTCTGGACTGAAGATCATAGCGATCACAGTCATCACCATAAAGGTTCAGCTCCTCCAAGTCAGTGGTTACACAAATTCCATGCTTGATACCAGCGACAGACAAGAAACGCAAATTGCACAAAAAAATGCAATGTTCAAGGCTGGAACAATCTTCCATCCTTTAGTAACTTATCTTAGTAGCGAGATGGAATATTAAACTCAGCCCCTTAATTTGGATCAACCTCATAATAATTATACATAATAGTTAGACACTGTTTAAGAGGTTTCTATGTGATTTAGAAGACCGAAGGGCTCTATGTAGAATCCCGAGCGAAGCGAGGGTTCTACCATAGATTTACGTAGTCTATAATATCTATGGTTCTACTGAGCACCGAGGTCTTCTAAATCACGTAGAAACCGACTAAACAGTGTCTAACAACTTTAGATCCTAGCAACAATGCCCATAGGCTTGACATATAAAGTGCTGCCTGGCAACAGTCCTAACCACAGGCAACAATTTTTTACAGGTTTATATGAAAAATTTACAGGTTTATATGAGCTTTTTACAGGTTTATATGAAAAATAGGTACCTGCTCCTGACCAATCAGATAACAGTATTTGTTACAACTAGGATCTAATGAACGTTATATTCCCACATCAGGACATCATGGCAGAGCTAGAAATAACAGCTGGTCATCGGACATTTTCCGACCAAATTGTTGAAATGACCGATCAAATTCCCCATGCAACTCCATAAAGTCTTATCTTATACTGTGTCCTAGCAATGTCCGACCAAAACATGAGCCTTATTTCTAGCCCTACATGGCATGCAGTGATTTCATAATTTTGATGGTGCAGCATACCAGTGATACCAGTGGGGTGCTTGTGGCTTCCTCTTATGTCCTCCCTCTGTCCCCCTTCTGTAGGGAAAAAACACGAAATTCTCAGTGTTGTAAGAATGTTAAAAGTCCCAATAATATGAGGAATCCTGGGTAGAATAAGAAGAACTGGAGAGATGTAGTTACGCATAATTATAGGCAGACACACAGTGGGCGGGCATGAGACTTCCAAAGGATATACTTTACATACTACATGACCAAGGAGTGATGACGCTTTACCATTTTGTTAAGTCTGGCTATCGGGGGAGTCCTGGTGGGTGTACACTAGACTGGGAGGCTGATACATTTCGCCTATATGACATTGTACATGTTCATTGAAAGAAGCTGTCTGTATGCATGCACATCACCATAAGTTTTCCTTGCCATTTAGGATACTCCCACGTTAAATAATGATAGTCTCAATGTGACAGTGGAGGGTGATGAAGAGACTGACAGTCTCAACGTGACAGTGGAGAGTAATGATGGCTCCCTGTACGTTCCAACCCCTCAAAGAAAGGTTAGAGAGAGCATAGAAAATACGTCAATTATTCCATCAAATATTTGCTTCATGGACTTGAAACAATTGAACAAGTTCATCAAGCAAGTGAATCAAATACGTTGTTGTGCCACACCTGGTTGTAAAGGTGCATTGTGTCCCATTCATGTGAAAAGCCTTGGGCTGGGTGGTGCTCTTTCTATCACCTATGCTTGTAACGGTTGTGCTAGTCAGTGGGCATTGTTTGAAACATCATCTAAATACGAACTTGGCTGTGCTACCGAAATTGGTATTGCTGCGCAGGTGGCTTTTATCATAGCTGGTTGCACGCATGTGACTTATTACAAGGTATTGAAGCATGCACTTGGGATTGAAGGAGTTAGTTGGCCAATGTTTGACTCGACCATCAAGAGAATGTACCCTATCGTCAAAGAGATGGTCGATAAGATGTGCAGTGATGCAAAGGATGACATGCAACGCATGGACCAAAATGAACTGGGTTCATGGAGTCGTGCCGTCACGTCCACTGATGGCACGTGGATGACACGTAGTCATCACAGCAAGAATGCTACTTTCAGCATTCGAAACTACTACAATGGAGCTCTTCTTTACCGCAAGCATCTCTGTCAGAAAGGCAGAGATGACATAATTGAAGAAGAGCTCTACCAGGGGACATCCAAGGGTGCCGAAGTAGACAACTGGCGAACTGCAGGAAGGACCTCACTACGAGATGTAGTAAATGATTCTGCAAATCTCAAAGTGTGTAACTGTGGCCTAGCCAAGCCTGTTGTTGACCTGACTGACGATCCCACAGCCATATCTTCAGCCGATGGTTCTGCAGTTGTAAGCAACACCTGGGTGTCCACTCCACTGTACACCTTGCACATAGATAAGAAACGGGAAATTGTTTCATCTGATGGTTGGCTCTCAGACACAGTCATTAGGGCCGGTCAGTTGCTCATCTTGCAGGAATTCCCAAACATAGCCGGCCTGCAAGATCCGGCAGTTCACAGGAGTCTGTCGTTCCAAATCCTCAGAGGAGAATTTGTGCAGATCATCTTTGTTGGAGGCTGTCACTGGTGTACTATTTCCAACGTTGGATGTGACGATGGAGTGGTCAATGTGTACGACAGCATGTACTCCAGTGCTTCCAGTGGGACGGTCAAATTGATTGCCAGCCTTGTGTTCAGTCCTGCTAAACAGCTTGTAGTGAGAATGATGGATGTTGGAAGGCAGTCAAATGGTTCCGATTGTGGAGTCCTTGCCTTAGCATTTGCATACGACATTTGCAGTGGTAATGACCCATGCAAGATCGGGATATGATATCACCTCTCCCTCTATCATATACATGTACATGTATAACTGCATATATCTATCTTCTCTCTCTCTCTCTCTCTCTCTCTTGTAGTTTGTGTGGTTTTAAATACTGGCTGGTATGTGTATGTATCCTTATCGGGGACAACACAAGGATGTGATTGTAAAACACCGCAAACAGCTCACTAGTATTTGTATCACTCTATAAGGAAGTGTGCTAATGCCAAATTGCCTGATAACCTTTCCCTTTGTGTGCTTTGTTGTCTTCTTCCCTCTCTATTTGTATTTCTCTGCTCTGTATGCATTTCTCTCTTCCTCCTTGTTGATGTCAGTTGCCTGAAGCTCCCACCCTCGGGTGGCGTGATGAATCGTTGATGGCTTCTGATTTTAACATTGGAGTTGTCTCTCTCTCTCTCTCTCTGTTTTTCTTGTAGTCTCAATACTGGCTAGTACATGTCTGTGTATCCATATGGACAGCATAGGATGTGATTATACTAAACAGCTGACTGGTATACTACCTTATAGGGAAGTGCCCAAATGCCAAGTCAGCAAACAGGGTTGTATTTTCTCTGCTCTCAATATTTGTATGCATTTCTCTCTTCCTCCCTGTTGATGTCAGTTGCCTGAAGCTCCCACCCTCGGGTGGTGTGATGAATCGCTGATGGCTTCTGATTGATAAATGTTTGATAAGGGCCACAAAATGTACGAATCGCTATACATGTATCTCTCTTCTCTTCTTAGAGCTCTGTCGGGACGAATGTGAAGGCTTGTTGTGTACGTAATAATAGGTATGTAATGGCTGATTCTTGGTTGGTCAGCTTTAGATGATTTCATTTTCCAAAGTAGCTATGAGGGCATTTCTGATAACCAGATACTTGTAGTCAGAGCTGGGCCAGGAGTCATTTGTGTGCTTACAAGTTCAATCCAGGAATCCCCATACCTTCTTTCTCTCCCTTGAATTTAAGCCGGGGCATTGTGTAGTAGACACAATGCCTTGAGGGTCACCTGTGCATCTGCCTCCGCGTGGCGTGACCTGGGATAGGAGTTACATGTACATGGAATTATGTATCTCCATAATGAGATCCTACCATCTCCAAATATAGCTAGTGGTTCTCTTGTACATGTAACTCTGAAACTGAAGGATGCACACCATCTCTGTCTCTTTTGAGAGAGAGAGAGGAATGTTTTTGTCTGTGGAGCTGTAAGGCTTTATAGAAAGTGTAGGCGGCCCTCTGTGTATTGGCAGCCATGATTTTTTGGCAACCAACAGTAAGTGTAATGCCATCAATAGTGGTGTGGATACCATCACTGGCTAGTGCTCTCTCTCTCTCCCTTTCTCTCTCTCTCTCTCTCTCTCTCTCTCTCTCCTCTCTCTCTCTCTCTCTCTCTCTCTCTCTCTCTCTCTCTCTCTCTCTCTCTCTCTCTCTCTCTCTCTCTCTCTCTCTCTCTCTCTCTCTCTCTCTCTCTCTCTCTCTCTCTCTCTCTCTCTCTCTCTCTCTCTCTCTCTCTCTCTCTCTCTCTCTCTCTCTCTCTGTAGCCAGTGCTGCTGATGAGGCCTGGTATTGGCCGAAACCAGAGGTATACGTACATGTATATAGTTCAAATCTGTTGGTGTGGAGTACATGTACCTCTGGTCCAGCACATGCTATTACATCAATGTATATGTATATAATATTATAGTGTACTGGTAGTTGCAACGTGCATGTTTTGCCCTGTTGCATGTTACTATTTGTACGCATGTATTTTTTTCAAAGACAAGTCCCCAGATTGTACTTTGAGTTCTCTCATATAATGGTGATACCATTTAGATTACGTTCATCATCTTTTAAACCAATATATATAGTGGATTAACTGGGTCATCATAAACTAGTTACTATTACCCTTGCATTCTTTCTTCATTCCCGCCTGTTTGACTCAACACCACGGTTTCATACAGGATCTTTGTTAGGGGAGGAAACAATGTATTGGTGCTTCAGTAAAGCACAGAGCATCTAGGGGAGTTTGGTGTGGAGGTGTCTAATGGAGAGAATTGGGTGCGTGTGGTCAACCATGCCGGGTAGAATCATGTGCTACTCATTGCAGAAAACCACTTTCCAAGCAGGTAAAGCTAAACGTGCATACTCGAAGTTGGTGAAAGTCACACCTACCATCCTCCCACTCGTGCTCATCGCAGACGTGTCTGTGGGTGTGTCGTGTATGTATGTGTGTCGCTGCTTTAATTGTGGTCCTTTTCTATGGTAATTATGAGGTACTGCGCCGCCACTTAATGCCTACGATAATTTTTTTGAATACTTACTTGTGCCTGTATAGTTTTATTTCAGTTTGTACTCTGAGTAACTGTAGTCACATGAACCAAGCCAGCACTGTAGCTAGTGTGAGTCCTTCAGTATTAATGTATGCACTAATATTACATATACAGGTGAATTTTCAGTGTGATCATGTGGCTGTTTCTGGCTGTTTCTACTGAATCAACTCAGTTTCTAGATATACAATATGTGTCAGTTGCATTTCAGTTGAATGACTGTTTGATGCAGATAGCCTGCAGGGTAGGAGAACATGTCCTCGTCGTCCAGGCCGGGGCCCATCATATCATAACTAGCATTTAGCCCACGATGAAGCATACATGGAACAGTAGGTGTATGCCTAACAAAAAATGTATCACCTCAATGTATATCCGAAGAGCCTAGGATCATAATAATGGAATAATGGGCGCAAAGTGCTCCAGTAGTTTTGAGTGTTGCTTGTAATTACCTCTTTAACACGTACTCTCTGTCTGTCTCTCTCTCTCTCTCTCTCTCTCTCTCTCTCTCTCTCTCTCTCTCTCTCTCTCTCTCTCTCTCTCTCTCTCTCTCTCTCTCTCTCTCACACACACACAATACTTGTGCCCCAAATGTTTTGATCAAGACCCATGCATACATGCAGCCACAGGTCAGAGGGACATTAACTGCTGGCAATGTCATCAGTGCTGTTTTGGAACGAATGCTGTGGATTTACCTCACATCAAACTCTAATAGCTGCGCCAGGTGCTCCAGCATGATTTTGTTTGCCCAGTTCTAGTAAGTACCCTACTCAAAATGGAGCGCCTGAAACATGCATGTTTCATGCATGTTTCAGCACATTTCATGCGCCCAAATCCAGAAAGTTCCATGCATGAAATTTCCAGTGACAATATTGAATAATTCGAAATTTCATGCGTGTTACATGCATGATTCCTGAAACATGCATGTAACATGCAGGGATTTGGGACGTTTTTCAGGTATGGGACATGCATGTTACATGCATGGATTGGTGCCTAAATTTCATGCATGTTTCATGCATGTTCCATGCATGAAAAATATGGATATTTCATGCATGAAACCTGCATGTTCCAGGTGTATTCCATGCGTCGTACAAGCGTATTCCAAGCATGATACAGGCGTATTCCATGCGTGGTACATGTGTATTCCATGCGTGATACAGGCGTATTCCATGCGTAGTACAGGCGCATTCCATGATACTGGGATATTCCATTCATGTGTGCATACACAGTACAGCTACAGGCATATTTTAATAACCCTTGGACAGAGTACTTGTACCTATACTTGCTGTAAGCATAAGGCACTGTGCTCCTGCATAGGCAAGTATGCTCTTTATAGATATGTAGATACTGGCTTTAAGGAAAACAGACAAAGCTTGTTGGCACCTATGGACATGCATATTATGCTGTAAGATATGAGATTTAGAGCAGCTCTTACATAATATTTATAGCAAAGGTATACACATTCTGTCCCCCAAAAAACTACAGGTATATGAATATCTCAGCAGTGTGTTACTACCCACTGATTAGCAGCTGAATCATATTCAGTGTTCACATAGCTACATGGCATTGTATACGTACTGGCCCTCTCCCTCCCCCCTCCCCCATTTGGTCTTTTACATATTGTAGGATACTTCAATAACTAGCACTGAGACCCCAAGGTGAGTTTGAGGACTGAAATAAGGGACCACATTCTTATCTGTAACCTTGATATCTGTAATGCTAGTTGGGGACAACTTTCAAACTAAAGAAGCTCTTTTTATTTACACTCTTTCAGCCAAATAAACTTACACCCAGGCTATAATTATGGAAATTAATTTTACATGGGGTATACAAAACAATGTGTTAATTTAGTATGGCTCTCCAAGTTAGGCTATATAGTAGCTACTTACCTTGGAGCACTAAAGGTTTCACAAAGTCTCACACTTTCAAATCTGCAAAGCAGCTGCTTCTAATCAGTATGGAACTTCATGCATGTAACATGCATGGTTCAGGAGTGATAAAATCTCACGCATGTTTCGTTTCATGCATGTTTCATGCATGGTATATCTGTCACACGTGTTTTATACTTTCATGCATGTTCCATGCATGTTCCATGCATGTTTCATGCATAAAATACACCTTCATGCATGCTTCATGCATGAAAAATGCATGGAAGTAGCTTCCATGCATGAAACATGCATGAAAGTATATTCCATGCATAAACTATCCTGAAACATGCATGGAAAACGCATGAAAGTCGCTTCCATGCATGAAATGTGCTGAAACATGCATGTTTCAGGCGCTCCATTTTGAGTAGGGTATGTTAGATGTGTACAATGTGTGTGTGTGTGTGTGTGTGTGCACATATGAGAGTGTGCATGTGTGTGTGTGTGTGTGTATATATACCATGACAGTGTACTCAGCATACTTGTGGTCACCACACAAACAGCTGACTGCATGTACATTTTTGCATTTCCATAAAAGGAAGTAGAGTAAATAGCCAGTATGTGTGCAGTGCCAGGATGTATCATGGTCATTATCATGCAATTATTTCTCATCCAAGAGGGAACAGCAGTCTACCTAGAAAATAAATGATTGTTTGTGAGTTAATATCTCTTTTTTTCCCTCTCTCTATTTCTCTCTCTCTTTTCTCTCTCCCCCTCTCCTCTCACTCTGTCACGCACACATTCACACACACACACACACACACACACACACACACACACACAGCAGCCGGACAACCTTTTCTGTGGCTAAAGGTCCGTCAGACCCAGCCCCTGGGTGTGATGGACATGTATAAACCACTCCCGCTATAAGTGCATGCACTTATTAGCCAGATTTCACAGTAACTTGATTTCAATCCTATTGCAAAATGACGGTGGAGACCTTCTAGATCTTTTTTGCTTACTACGTGGTGCTTCAGATTCTGGAGACAATGGTGGAGATGCGCGAGGTCTTGAGGGCAGGTCCTCTGGACGTGGAGAGAGCGACAAAGCCATCATGTGGAACGCTTGAGACAGCCGGGTTGAAGAGGTGAGCCACCGCTCGGAGACGGAGGTCTTCTGTTTTGACACAACACTTGAGACAGCCGGGTTGAAGAGGTGAGCCACCACTCGGAGATGGAGGTCTTCTGTTTTGACACAACGCTTGAGACAGCCAGGTTGAAGAGGTGAGCCACCGCTCGCTCTCTGAGACGGAGGTCTAATGTGTTGACACAACACTCGAGGCAGCCGGGCTGAAGAGGTGATCGTGAGGAAACAGAGGTACTGTACTAGGTCTAGTAGCTCGCTCAGGTGAGCCAAAACCGGTTTGAACTGGCATGGTATATTGTCAGATCGCGTAGCACAACACTCGAGGCAGCCGGGCTGAAGAGGTGATCGTGAGGAAACAGAGGTACTGTACTAGGTCTAGTAGCTCGCTCAGGTGAGCCAAAACCGGTTTGAACTGGCATGGTATATTGTCAGATCGCGTACGTGCACAGCATGGCATGGAGTTGGAACCGGAACGGGAAACGAGGAAACGGAATAGCTTGGGCCATAAAGCGTAAGAGCAACGATGAACCACGTGCGTGTGTGGTGGTATAATATTATTATGTCAATCCAGTGAGTACGATAAAGTGATAAAATAAGACAAAATGTCCACAGGAACTTGCATATAGAGAGAACTTGCTAGCTTATGGGTAATAAGCTATCTTCCTGATCAAAGTGTGCTGCACCAAATCAGTAACTGGACATCAAGTCTCCTATCCTTTTGCCCTGTCTGTGTGTGCAAATGTAGGGAGCTGTAGACATACCGCCTGCCAAGAGGTCAGTATGTTTCTGGCTTTTTAGCCGTCTTCAGTACAGCATACCCAGGTACATCCTACATCCTAAGTAGGAAAAGCAAAACCAACATAATGCAATTAATTCAAACTCAGCTCAGAATATGCTACACACGTAATTAAAAAAATCAGCAGAAAAAATCCGCTCGTTTTGTACATCGTGAGGCCTGGGAGTGTATTGCACTTAAATGCAGGGGTTCCTACACACTAGCCAAAGTAACTGTTTGTCTTCACTTTGCTCGCTATGTTTTGCTTATAAGCTGCCTTTTAAGACTGGCACTGGTCAGAGCTATCTTTAGGTGAGAATTAAGTAATTTTTAGTAACCCCGGAACGTGTGATGCACTACCAATGGAGATGCTACAGTATAGCGGGAAATTTTTGTGAATTTTGAGGTTCGAGAGCCGTCCGCGCAAGTTTTCTCCACAAAAGTTTGGGACACTCATGTGTGGTTTCAAGCAATCCGTGAAATTCTCACTGGATTTTCAAAAGTTTTCCGCTACATATTAAAATTTCTGTTTCTGTTCATAGGTACACCCTTCTGACTTGTTTGTAACTTGTATTATTATATTTAAGGTGCCTTTCCAGACAGATATGGTTTTCTAAAATATACTGGCCACTATATTATACACACTACCTGGAGCAGCTGTAGTGTCACTACTTGAAGCATTAACATCAAGGTCGTATTTTTAGCAATGTTTTTGCATGCAGGGTGGGTGGTGGATGAAGTTTTGAGACAAAAGTATGCATACTCTTATTACAAGACTTTCTAGGAATTTTTTCAAAGGAGAGGGGAGGAAGATGAAAAACAACTACAAGTACATAAGGACCTAATAATTATTGAGAGGGTGAAGACAACTCTGTATGTGTATGTGTGGGGAGGGGGGGGGGTTGGTGAATAAAAAAATATCATATCTTGTTAAAGCAGAAATGTAGCTAAAGGAGGAGTGGGGCCACACTGTACATGTGCGCAGTGACATACACACATACGTACAGACACACACACACACACACACATGGATACATACATATGTATACGTATAGAAGAGATGCATCCTAGTGGTGCATATTTAACTCATGTTGCTTTACCTACCTTGCAATGGAGTACAGGCTCTATAGATTAGTATACAACTGCGTACACATAAAATCAACTATGGTTGCTAGACAACAGCCAAGCCACATGACTGTATATTACAGTTTATGTGTATTTATGTTTGTTGTAAGTTACTAAGCAACCAAGTACAGTAGAGTAGTGTTCAAGAGTTTTATAAAACTGGTTGTTGAGCAGTCACCCAGAGTACACGCCATACACTCTAGCCACAATCCAATTAGGTGTGCAGGATTACATAATCCTACATTACCAACAGTGCTAGATACAATAAAATAGTTATCTGTCAGTGAGTGAGCAATATGAGCCCTTGCAGGGCTCATATTGCTCGCTCACTGACAGATAACTATTATGTATATGTGTATGTGTATTTTAATGATCAACTCACAAACAGAAATATTTCTACGTAGCTCCTGTAGTAGCTTAACTGTTCAGTGTGTTTGTATTACAGGCAGATGTACAATACTACTGTAGTGGCCCGTGGGTGCTTGAACATAATTCGCAATTTTGGCTCGCATGGGCACTTACCCTGGATAGAAATTGCACAGTTTTGTAAGCTGCTACATTGATCGCTTCAAATGTTGTATATGGACGCTTATCTGGGAGTGGGTGCTTGCCCGGAACACTATGGTAGTTGATTTTGCTAACTCGATAATGAAATGAAATTGAAAATTCTGGAACATGCAAAAACATGAACCAAATCACAAGTCATATAGTGGAGTCATTATGCCGTGTTTATGCTAATAGAACGCAAGCTAAAAAAGTAATTACAATTCTTAATTTTGCAAGATTTTCTGGTAAAGGTCATCACGTGCTCCATTAAGATACACTATGAAAAATCTTAGAACATGAATTTTCTTGTGCTAACTAGATCAATGCATTTTAAACACGGTAATACAGCAAACAGTGTACATACCCAGAGAGAGGGAGAGGATAGGTGCTCAGGCTGCTCCCCATTCTCTCCCAGTATATAATCTGCATGAAAGATATAAAACAGTGACTTTATGAACTACAGACAATTGTTGTAGCAATGTGCTGGACCAGGATGGAATCTGGTTTCTGCCAATACCAGGCGTCATCAGCAGCACTGGCTACAATAGCATAATAAATATGTGTACTTAGATCTACCTCAGTCTTTCCAGCATACACTCCTATCTTGCTGTTCACAAAAAGAAAAAGAAAAAAATGAAAATTATTCCTCAAAACTCAACACAAGCAAATGTACATGTATATACAGTAAATGCACACATGTACAGTGCAACCAAGCAAGAGAGCAAAACTTTTTTTATTTCAGAATTTGAGCCTATTTTGGCTCATAAACAAAATCTATTATAGATATATAAGAGTTTGAAATTTGGTACCAATCTTCTTCAACATAAACTCTACATAGAATTTAAAATTATGGGATGTAACCATGATTACTTCCATTTTTATGGCTTCATAAGATAATATGGCTCTCCAAAAGATGTTAGGCACATTAAATGAGTATTCTTTTCGGTTAAGAGTGTCCGCTCTACCCAGTCACGCCCAAACCGAACCCGATTCGTGAGTTAACCCCTACAAAATTATGTAGTAGCCAGTAACAGTACTGACTGGAGATTCTGTTAATTTCCCTGAATGTGTAATTATGCTGCCCATGTCCATGGGAGAGTTTCCATGGAACAAAAGAGCTTTTCAACCTACCACCCCTAGTTCTCAAGCTATGTGGCTCTGCCTTATCCCACTGCCTGAGCAGGCAGTGGGATGGTTTCCCCTTAGGTTTGGATCAGTAGTAAAAGATAAACCTACTGAATTTTCATGCATATCCATTTGAAGTTAATTTGACATGAGTGTAGAGGCTGTGCAGTGCATTGCTAACCAGATATTATCTGTAAATCCCTTTCAGAGGGCCAAATATGTTAGTTCTGAAATTCCACTTGGTGGCCTGATAGTACTTGTAATGAAGTTACTAAATCCCAAATATGAAGTCTTGATTCCTTACCACTTCCGAGATATAGCCACTTTTATACAAAATCAGTGAACAACTAGCCCGCACATATGTGGTTTCTGTATTAGCTATATATATGGGAAATTTGCAATTTTTGTACAATACAATAAAAACGATTGTTGTGGCCATTTTGATATCTAGTAGGTTTGTCTGTATAGTTTTTAACCCAAAATATGGTTTTAAAGGTTTTGCTTCCTTGCTTGGTTGCACTGTACATGACGTTACCTTGGCAGCTGATGTTGGTAGGAATCCAGGAAGACAGCGAGAAAACTCTTCATACACTGCAGCCTGCTGAAGACTAGGACCACCAATCTGGGAGGAGAGGGACAGAGAGAGAGAGATGAATAGAGACATTGAAAGAGGGAAGGGAAGATAAGAGAATAGACAGATGGTATCAAAAATCTCTCTTATATCGTATTTCTCTTCTAGATCGAGCTACCGTAACGTACATTGAGTCTGATTTGTTCTGGCATTCTCTCTGCCTGGTAGATGAGAGCCCCAGTGTTGCAGTACCTCCTACCCTCAGAACGCGCCTGCTTACGAAGCTCAAACTCCTGCAGCCAAACAAAAACAGAATATTGGGTAAACCACACCCCCTCCCCCCTACACTAGCAGGCGATTTTATACACAAACTACTAATAATTTTAGTCGACACTGTCTAAGATGACAAAATATATCAAAATCCAAATATGCTCTAGGTCCTCGCCCCCTCCTCTACTGCAAAATTGTGGAGAGAAACTACATGTACCATCCATGTACATGTATATATACCTTCGCCAGCCTCTTGTCCATTTCAGGAGTGGCTTTCTCCATGGACGTCTTTTGGATGAAGGCACAAGCCAGCTGTGTTCTCAGCACTGATCTGATGGGCTGCCTGCTCTATGAGCGGCTTCAGTTCTTCAGCCTGGGCCTACAGAGAGGGAGAGAGAAGGAGAGAGAGAGGGAGGGATATTAAATAAAGATACAATGTATGCAAAACCTTCAAAACATTCGCTAGTGTAATATATGCACACCGTACAAGTTATTCATTTTTGAGAAACGAGACACAGTAGTCACTATATATTATACTCTCATCTAATCCCACTACATGCATGGCACCCCATCCAACCACTCACCAACATGTTCACAATCAATTATAATTGGGTATCGGGCAACTTCTCTGCACTGCAAATAGGAGTCGCCGAGAGAGTGACTACTACTCAAAGCAAGGGGTTGGTAGATGTACTGATATACATGTACATGATTGCTATTATGGATGTATAATGTAATTCACATAGATGTATACTTTAGGTGATTTCCAATAAGCGCCTGCGGCGCAGTTAGAGCGGGTGGAAATCATCAAAAGTACTTGGTATTGTTACCAGTGCTCGACCATACAGGCACTGTACACTGATTGAATTATTGTGGGCTAGGGTAGCTCTGTTCAGTTAGATTTTGAACATGACTTGACTATGGTCTTCGTGACATTAGATGCTGTTACCATAGTAATATACGAAGTTGCTATGGTAACTGCTACCAAATAATTTTACTGCTAACATTTTCCTATTGGGTGGTCTGCTGTCATGGATTTTGGTTCAGTTACAACAGAAACCTTGGATTGAGAGGTGCATACATGTACACATGGTGCAGTCGCTCAGCTGTGATTCAGGCAAAGAAAACCAAGGATATCACCCGTACAAGAAGAAAGTCTCAAGTACATGTATCAGTAAAAAAAAATCAATGGCATAAAGCGGGAGCCCAATTTGTTACTGATTCACTTAGGTCCTAAGAATATGGCCACTATCATCGTATACCACACACTTGTAGCACAGTAAAAAAGTCCTCCTCCAGCTCAGAGTCCCCCTCCTTGGCCTGCTCATCCTCTGTCAGCTCAGAGTTCCCCTCCTCCTTTGTCTGACCTGTCAGCTCCCATTCCTCCACCATCTACTCTTCAGCCTAGAAAAGCTACTGAACAGTCTTACATAGTATGTTAGATCAGTCCTGTCTTAGTTGATAAATTAAAATTTGGGTTACAAGTATCAGCTGAGATTATTAACATGCTATTACCACTATGGATATGGAATGCGTGAATCCCCATCTTGTGCTCTGTGGCTGCATGTTCTACACACAAACAAAAGGTTTACTTAATTTGCAGTGTTTAAGTGAAGAGTGGACGAATGCACAGATAGACATGTACAGGAGAGGGAATATGCATGTGCAATTGACAGGGGTGAGGCTGAAATCATGACATTTGACCTTAAAAGAGGCGACCATTGATAGCTAAAAAAAAACAAACTTACTCTGGTCGCCCAGAAGGTTGAAAGTGTTTGGTAAAGGTCAACCTACATACCAAATAACATCGATGGCTGATAAGATGGAGGTTGGTATATACACTGCTGCTGAAGATTGAAGAAGCCACCCTGCATACTGTGAATACAAAAGGCCTCATTACCTAATGCACACACATCAGTACAGGAGGCATAGGCCAGTTGCAAGACGTCACCATCACAACCGTCGACCAGTTACCACTGAATGCAGATTAAGTCCAGTAGTATACAATGCCAAATCACTGCACCTTCACTCAGTAGTAGATTGTTGAGCAGAGACAGACACGTACCCTGAGGGGAAAACAGTTATAAAATTAAAAAGAGATAGACAGAGCAAATATACACATGCATGTACATGTTAATAGTATGCATCTACATGTACAGGTCCTATGGTGCTAACTTACTCCAGCCACGACACACTATTACATAGTGTGCAATGTCACGAATATTTCACTTTTTATGGCACTAGGCTTGCATGAATTACTCTGCTGACAAGGTACGTGGTACGTAGATCAAATTGATCTATCAACCACACCTAGCCAGAGTTTCATCCAGTGACAAAAATTTGGGGTGGAAGCGTGATAAATGAGTGGGTGTGTTCCTTGGGACATATTTTAGGAGAATTTCTCTAATTCTTCCATATTGTTTCAGATAATTTTCAAAATGCTAGTGATGGTGATTTACTGTGATAATATTATGATGCTTAATTTTTAAGGGGGGGGGAGGGGGAAGTGAGGGAGTTTGGAGGGGAAGCTTCCCCCCTGGGCCCCCCCCCTCCTCCCCAATTGGATGAAACCCTGCTAGCAAACAGTTCCACCTCATCATTAAAGAGGCTGGGCTTCCCTCCTTACTTGCCCATCTCTCTCTCACTCTCTGGTAATTTGCAATAGCACAGTTAAAAAGGCTAAGTTTAATTATCTCATAAACAACACCATAATTACCCCACATATAACCACAGAAAGTAAACTGCTGCTGGAGATACGTACATATAGACTGCATGCATATAAAGCAGAAAGCAGTGGGACCACAGCACGTAGTGACACACGCACACACACACATGAATGCATCCAAACATAATAGTTATCTGCCAGTAATTGGGGTGCATGAGATGCATGGTCGAATGCACCCCAATTACTGGCAGATAACTATTTTGTTGGTAGTTGGACCTCTGTTTATCATTGGGTTACTTTATGATGACCCAACCCTTCCCATAGCCGGCAAATTGCCTATAAAAACTTTGCAACTACCAACAAATGTACGTACGTGCATGTTTGTGGAAATGAGAGAGAAGATATATACATCCTAGTGGTGCACATTGCAGTTCTCTGCACTGCTTCTACCTAGCATAGTTACCACACCCAGTGTACGAGATTGGGTGCTTGTTCTATGAGTTTGTATAGAAACTTGGAATAGATTACTAGCACTATTAATAGCTGAAATGGATTTTTAAATTACGTACGTCTCCTAGCTCAGAATGGGTCGAAAGTAGTGAAAGAATTTTGATTCACACCTTAGAATTTAAAGTAAGAGCAGAAATGGAGCTGGAGGAGTGGAGCCACACTGTGCTTAGTGACACATACAGACACACGAACACACACATGGAGACATACACACCACACACACATGTACAAGAGAGACAGAAAAAAATTGTGAAAATGAGAGAAGATGCATCGATCCTAGTGGTGCATATTTACTTTACCTGCTTTGCAATGGGGTACAGGCTCCATAGATTTGTATATAAAACTGCGTGGAAACTTGAAAGAGATGGAGAGAGATAATTGTCCTGGAAATGGACATAAATAATTACATCTTCTAGAGAGAGAAAGAGAGCATAATCTCTGTTGACCCATGACCTCTTCTCATTATTAGCAGGAGCATAATTTTTAACCCAACAATTAACTATGGTTGCTAGCCAATCAAGTCACCAATGTGTGTATTTTAATGATCAACTCACAAACAGAAATATTTCTACGTTAACTGTTCCCTCCTTGCTACTCCTCGGAGAGGAAGGGAGGGAGGGATGTGCTGCATTATTGCCAACTTACGACGGTATATATTACTATCACAAAGAAAGTGATAGAGGCAGCTACCAACCCAAACCCAGATCAATTACAAGGATCACTTCTTCACTACTGTAGGTAGGTATTGCAACTGATTTTTCATTACAAACGACTCCACAATGTCTCTGGAACTTGTCTTCAAAAAAATAGTCCTCTTTGGAGTAGATAACTACTGATAATGCAGGCTTCAGCAACATTGCGCTGGTAAATAATGACACAATTTCATGCAGGGAACCACCGACAGAACACATGTTCTGTTTCGCTGTTATTGCAGCTCTTCAGGGTAAATTCAAGTATCAAATAATTGCATACCACTAAACCTATTATTGGCCTGATTGGTTTTCTTTCCCTTTAGCAACACCTTGTCAAAAATGACAATGCAACTGTTAAGAGGGTAGGGAAAAACTAATAATGCCGCTGTTAAAAGGGTAGGGAAAATGAGCCTGTGTGTGGGGTGGGGGGGGGGGATGTGGGGAGAGGAGGCAAGAGAGAAAATATTGTCACCCAGATAGATACATCAAAATCACTGGTGACTATATTATTGTTAAGGGGGTATCATTCAGGTATGAAGAGCATGGTGGACTTAACTTTATGCTCACTCCGAACGGTAGGGATTTAGCACACAGTTGTCTAGTAAAGAGGATTTAGTTAGGTGGCTTACGATTCCAATAGGCTGGATTGGTCAGTCCTGCGTGTTTAGACGAAGACTTCCAACATCGGCAAACTGCAGGTCCAAATTGCTGACAAGGTAATTTTGGCTTGCACGTGACCGTGTCCTACCTCCTCTGGTTTATACCTGGTGTGCGTGTGTGTGAAGAGAAAAAACACCACATCATAATCCCCTGTGACAATGTTATGTACAGAGAAAGTGAATAAAGTGACAAAATTTAAAGCTTGTGATGCTATATTAAGGGCTACCAACAAGTACTATATACTTTCTAATATTATAGGCTGTGCTTAAAGCAGATCACAAATGCACCTTTAATTGGAACCAAAAAATTCGTGAGCATGTCAAAGGGCACCTAAGAGCTGCAATTAGAACAGTTCTGGAAGTTTAATCAGAGCAAAAGCGCCAACACTAACCATACTATTTAGTGGCAGGGAATATCAGCAGCTGAAACAAAAAAAAATGGTTCTACTTTCATTTTCTTTTTGAATCATGCTTGAGTTGCTGGTACTGTAGCCATCAGATGGTCGTCTCTAGCTCCAGAACTTGAACATTAAAGCAGTAGGTAAGAGACAGCTTAGTTTGCGATCAATGGCATTGCAACATTGAATGTGGCAACATGTACCAATTGAATAGGCACCGCCTAAAAATAAGTGATGTCCGGAAAGGAACCTTAAATATAATAATACAGGTTACAAACAAGTCAGAAGGGTGTACCTATGAATAGAAACAGAAATTTTAATATGTAGCGGAAAACTTTTAAAAATCCAGTGAGAATTTCACGGATTGCTTGAAACCATACATGAGCGTCCCAAACTTGTGGAGAAAACTTGTGCGGACGGCTCTCGAACCTCAAAATTCACAAAAGTTTCCCGCTATACTGTAGCATCTCCATTGGCAGTGCATCACACGTTCCGGGGTTCCTAAAGATTACTTAATTCTCACCTAAAGATAGCTCTGACCAGTGCCAGTCTTAAAAGGCGGCTTATAAGCAAAACATAGCGAGCAAAGTGAAGACAAACAGTTACTTTGGCTAGTGTGTAGGAACCCCTGCATGTGCAATACACTCCCAGGCCTCACGACGTGGACGTTGAGATGCAGTGGAGGCCCAAAAAAAGACAACTTACCTTCCAGAGTAAAGAGAAACAGAACAACTTACCTTCCAGAATAAAGAGAAACAGAATAAAGAGAAACGACCAAGTCCTAGGAATCACATTCCACACATCTCTGCCTCGGCCTACTCGGACAAACAGAATGCAACACCAGGAGCTGTGAGGATACAGACTTCTCGCATGCAACTACGCAGGTCGTGACCCAAACCCATGCAACCCCACTAGTCCTAAGTCCCTTACTCTCCCCACCACTCTATATTACGCAGACGTTCAGGCTCTTCAATCTTAAACTGATCTAACGCGTAAAGCTTCATAGTAGTTCGTGCATCTTCTATCGCGCTATGATCACCCTGTTGGACTTCTTCATGCAGTAGATGCCGTGCTAGCGTTTTAAGGCTATAATCATGGCTAGGCTCACTAAGGGGAGGAAGATGGAATCCCCGCACTCTAAAGTCATGCTCACGCGCCCTTTGCTTGTAATGCTTTTGGATATCTATGATTACCTGATCAGGCAGATCTACCCCGTCGCTGATTCTCAGGCATGTGAGATCTTTTGTTATGGCATGACCTATGACAAATTTACACCTACGAAGAAGTCCCAACACGTCACTACGAACATCCTCAAAGTCTGTACCATTACAGCCTCTGGCGATAGCAAACTGCTGATCAGTTACAGGGCAGTACTTCCTAGAGTTAGTGTTGAGGCGACAATCTCCAGGAGGAGGTACATACGCCTCATACACGGAGACACCGTTGATGTCCACGATACCTACCGAAGCAAGACGGGTCCTATCCGAACTGACGCTCGCCTTAACCGCGATCATCTCGCAATCGAGAGCAAGGCATCTGTACTCATAGGACTCGTCACGCTCTAAGTATGGCGTTGGCAGAAGATGTGACCGTTGAGAGGAATCCTCCCTGGACCCGGCCTTCTCTCTCTTCTTCTGGTTTCTCCTCCTCCTGGCTTCCACGCTCCTCTTTGAAGTCGCTGACATTCTGGAAAAAAAAAACGAGAGATAGTGGGAAATTTCACTGAACTGACGAAACAGCTGACCTTGTTGCAATTGAGAAGTTGACACTTCGATCCTCGAGCTATGATTGACTCCTTTTTATAAGTGCGCGCGCACGCATGCATAATTAATTATTGTACACGCGCCCGCGCGCGCCAAGCGCTAGGCCGGCCGGCCAATCGGATCAGATTCCCCAATTTGCTGACTCAGCGGGTTGAAATGCGCTCTAACTAGAATCCGTGATCACCTGGCTCTGGAGGCTCCTCCATGGAGGCTCCTTGTACCTGTCCACAGCATTACGACAGGCTTTTGTTTGGGTCTGCTACCCGTAATCATCCACACTACTAGTACTAGATGGATTGTAAGTCTACGATAATGTTATTTCTTTGGATGTGTGGACGTGTTTTATAATTGGAAGTCCCCACATTGTACGTGTGTGTGTGTGTGTGTGTGTGTGTGTGTGTGTTTTTTGATTTGAATAAAGAAGAGAGAATAGAAAAGAATCTGGGAGCAACTTGTCCGCTGCTCACCAGAGCGGAGGCATATAACTCTGGGATGTGTTCTATTCCAATCAATGTGGTCCCCTCATTGTAGGGTTATGGTAGTCGTTCCGTGTGTTTGTATCTTTCTGTCTGTCTATTACCATACTAGCAGCTACGTACCTAGCCTCGTCCCCAGGCTCTCTTGGGGGAGGGGAAAAGAGAACCTGGTAACGACTGCATGCGCATGCACGAACCCTTACCAACAAAACATGGAAAGGCAGTTTTCACAGCTAAACGGCCTTTCGAGGGGACAAAAACCAACGTTTGAGTGATTTACGTACCTCATTTAAGCCTCCTAGACACCACCACTAGCCGATAGCAAGATACTTTTCGAGTGCTTGGGCGACTTTTGAGCTTGACTGGTAGTATACGATCAAGTAGTCCACGGATAGTATACGGAGATTTTGGTGCATGCGCATGCAGTCGTTACCAGGCTCTCTTTTCCCCTCCCCTAAGAGAGCCTGGGGATGAGGCTACTACATACCTTGTTTATATGTTGAAAACAAGGTGCCGTTAGGCTCTTTATGTCGATTTCAACACACCATAGTTAATCTAATGCAATGCAATTTTAAAAAGTTTGCATTTTTCTGGTAAAGGTCGTCGATCACTCGATATAAACATGAGAATTTAAGACACAGCGATAGCTTCTTTTCAAAATGACTAGTGTGTAGAGTGAGCGATAGTTCCTAAACTTGGCTGACTCATCAAGTACGCTTCTTGCCTTAGCCCTTCTTTGCATGTACTTAATCTGCTGATCTGGCATGGCACATGCGGTGCTGTGCCGTATTATGTAATTACGTTCCTTATGAACTAGCCAAATATTAGCCATTTGCTAGTGTACCCTTCACTTTGGCTACTAGTCCCTGGATTGAGTAGCCATTATTGCAATTGTTTCCTATGCAACCTTGAGATCAGCACTGGAAAATAGCTACAAGATTTTGTAAGCTTTGGGAACCCCTGATAATATTGTGTACCTTTTGATAGGCTATTCTGACTCCTTCCTCTGTGAATATCTTCTCCACTGCTCTCCCGCTGATTGGTGTTCCCACACTGACCGCCATCAAGGATGCACATGATGACATTGTAAGCATTTACACAAATCTACAACAATAACCTCAGGCCAAAATGCTCGTATACCGTATAGCCGGGAATATTGGCGGGCATTAAATTTGGCGGTTGAGCCCCAAATCGCTAGTAGAAGAATATTGGCGGATTTAAATTTGGCGGTTTGGTACGGGATCGCCATACGTACACATGCGAGTAGGAAATTTTGGCGGATTTTAATTTGGCGGTTGTAATATAGACCGCCAAATTTTCCGGCTATACGGTAGTGTTTATACACGCATTCATACTCACAGAAATGTCACATCAGCAGTGACTGGCGATTGAACCACAGGATTGCTATGTCTTAAGTCCCACTACGATGACGTAAGCTACTCTACATTATGTGTAATATTTAGCCACACTCCTAGCTTTTCAATGCTTCACTTTTGAGTAGGGCCTTGAGTTTCTGTTGATAGTATTGATCACACTAGTCTTGATTTCTGATTGGGCTTCAGAGTAGCTCATGCTTCAGTTTACTTTACATCTTGCCAATTCTGTGGTAGTTAACAGTGATCAGCTGTGGCAGTATTCTCTTGAAGCACATAAATTTAAGGGAACAAGTTCCTGTGATCTTGAAGTAGGAGGAGTGTTAAAGCTTTGACTTGGCTTTCCCATTACGCCTTAAGGATAATTCTGGGGGCTGCATTATGGGGAGGGAGGAAGGGGCAAAACTAAATTAGAGCTCTCTAGAGGTACTACCCAATGCTCACTACATGCTTTTAGTATACAATATAGCATGTAACTTTGGCAATAAATTAAAACCAATTACTTTATTCCTAGTGAGTTGCTATTCTAAGGCACATCTATGTATATCTGTGCATCTCTGAGTTGATATGTGCGTTTGTGTGTGTGTGTGTGTGTGTGTGTGAGAGAGAGAGAGAGAGAAAGAGAGAGAGATAGAGAGAGATATATAGAGAGAGATGGGGGGGGGGGGGGCGGGGAGAGAGAAAGAGTTTGTGTGTGTGTAAATTTTGTGTCATTTGCTGGTATCAATACTTCCGTCAAACATATGTCCTTGAAGAGGAGGGTGCTAAGCCAGAGAAATCCAGATCCTCCTAGCTGTTCATATTACAACCTATGCAGACATATGGAATGCATTCTCACTCTCACCTCTCTCTCTCTCTCACCAAATACACACATTTTCTAGGTTTCACTATAAGCTATGTAGCTATGGTCATTCAGACAGAAACAGGTAGGGGTGCGTGTGTGCGTGCGTGTGTGTGTGTGTGTGTGTGTGTGTGTGTGTGTATGTGTGTGTGTGTGAGAGGGAGAGAGAGAATGGGGGGGGGGGGGAAGAGTTTGTGTGTGTGTGAATTTTGTGTCATTTGCTGGTATCAGTACTTCCGTCAAAAATATGTCCTTGAAGAGGAGGGTGCTAAGCCAGAGAAATCCAGATCCTCCTAGCTATTCACATTACAACCTACGCAGACATATGGAATACATTCTCACTCTCACCTCTCTCTCTCTCTCACCAAATATATAAGTTTCACTCTAAGCTGTGTAGTTATGGTCATTCAGACAGAAACAGTAGGTGTGTGTGTGTGTGCGTGCGTGTGTGTGTGTAAGAGTGAGAGAGAGAGAGAGAGAATTGGGGGGGGGGGGGGGGAGAGAAAGAGTTTGTGAATTTTGTTTCATTTGCTGGTATCAGAGGTGTTGATATGAGATTGCAGTGTGTGTGAATGTGCACAGAAACCTTATGTAGTACCTGATCAGGTGCAGATCTACCCAGACAGAAGAGGTGTTGATATGAGATTGCAGTGTGTGTGAACATGTGAATGTGCACAGAAGGTGAGAGACCTTATGCCTATCATCAGATTGGGCAAAAAAGAACTGGCTTTAGTATGCTTCATGGGCAAATATTATGTCTTCTGCTGTGCTATTGCTTTGCCCTCAGGTTGATGCAGATGAGATGCACAGGTATGTGCTCTAGATGTGCATGTGAGAGAGAGGTCAAAGGTAGACATCCTTCGAACTGGAGCACATACCCTGTGCACTGCACCAGTATCCCCAAAAGCTGTAGTAGTGTATGTCAATAGGAGTAGCAGTAGCAAACAGTACTTCTGCATCCATAATTGAGGCCAGCCTGAGCATGCCCCACATAATACAGTCAATCATGTACACATTGTGGTGGTACAACAGTCACATTCCACAGTGTCACTATGTAGTAGTGTGCAGGGGCGTGGCCAGAGAAATCCAGATGTTCACATTACAACCTACACAGACATATGGAATACATTCTCACTCTCACCTCTCTCTCTAGCCTCGTACCCAGGCCCTTGCCTGGTACGAGGCTTCTCTCTCTCTCTCTCTCTCTCTCTCTCTCTCTCTCTCTCTCTCTCTCTCTCTCTCTCTAACCAAATACACATATTTTCTAGGTTTCACTATAAGCTATGTAGCTATGGTCATCCAGACAGAAACAGGTAGGGGTGTTCGTGTGTGTGTGTGTGTGAGAGAGAGAGAGAATGAATGGGGGGAGAAAGAGTTTGTGTGTGTGTGTGAATTTTGTGTCATTTGCTGGTATCAGTACTTCCGTCAAAAATATGTCCTTGAAGATGAGGGTGCTTATAAGCCAGAGAAATCCAGATCCTCCTAGCTGTTCACATTACAACCTACGCAGACATATGGAATACATTCTCACTCTCACCTCTCTCTCTCTCTCTCACCAAATACACACATTTTCTAGGTTTCACTATAAGCTGTGTAGTTATGGTCATCCAGACAGAAACAGTAGATGTTGTGTGTGTGTGTGTGTGTGTGTGTGAGAGAGAGAGAGAGAGAGAGAGAGAAAATGGGGGGGGGGGGGGGGGGGGGGGGGGGAGAAAGAGTTTGTGTGTGTGAATTTTGTGTCATTTGCTGGTATCAGTACTTCTGTCAAAATATATCCTTGAAGAGGAGGGTGCTAAGCCAGAGAAATCCAGATCCTCTTAGCTGTTCACATTACAACCTGCGCAGACATATGGAATACATTCTCACTCTCACCTCTCTCTCTCTCTCTCACCAAATATATAGGTTTCACTCTAAGCTGTGTAGTTATGGTCATTCAGACAGAAACAGTAGGTGTGTGTGTGTGTGCGTGCATGCGTGCGTGTTTGTGTGTGTAAGAGTGAGAGAGAGAGAGAAAGAGAGAGAGAATGGGGGGGGGGGGGGGAGAGAAAGAGTTTGTGTGTGTGTGAATTTTGTGTCATTTGCTGGTATCAGTACTTCCGTCAAAAATATGTCCTTGAAGATGAGGGTGCTTATAAGCCAGAGAAATCCAGATCCTCCTAGCTGTTCACATTACAACCTACGCAGACATGGAATACATTCTCACTCTCACCTCTCTCTCTGTCTCACCAAATACACACATTTTCTAGGTTTCACTATAAGCTGTGTGGTTATGGTCATCCAGACAGAAACAGGTAGGTGTGTGTGTGTGTGTGTGTGTGTGTGTGTGTGTGTGTGTGTGTGTGTGTGTGTGTGTGTGTGTGTGTGTGTGTGTGTGTGTGTGTGTGTGTGTGTGTGTGTGTGTGTGTGTGTGTGTGTGCGTGCGTGCGTGTGTGTGTGTGTGTGAGAGAGAGAGAGAATGGGGGGGAGAGAAAGAGTTTGTGTGTGTGAATTTTGTGTCATTTGCTGGTATCAGTACTTCCGTCAAAATATATCCTTGAAGAGGAGGGTGCTAAGCCAGAGAAATCCAGATCCTCCTAGCTGTTCACATTACAACCTGCGCAGACATATGGAATACATTCTCACTCTCACCTCTCTCTCTCTCTCACCAAATATATAAGTTTCACTATAAGGCCAGACCAATTTAATTTGTTGTTGCTCTGATATTGTGAGGTAAAAATTGGAGCGAACGATCGAAAAAAAAAGAAAAAAAGCAATTAATTGGGTGTGGTTATAGACCACAACCTAATTAAGACAGACAAATGTGACTATCTAGGACCAGGAAATTAAGATAGAATACAAAAATCACTGTACTTTACATAAGTTCCACCTAATTTTTTTTTTTTCTGTTTGCCCAAAAATTGGAGCGAGGGAATCCGTGCAACAACTTATTTAATTGGTCTGGCCTAAGCTGTGTAGTTATGGTCATTCAGACAGAAACAGTAGGTATGTGTGTGTGTGCGCGTGCATGCGTGAGTGTGTGTGTGTGTGTATGTAAGAGTGAGAGAGAGAGAGAGAGAGAAAGAGGGAGAGAATGGGGGGGGGGGGGAGAGAAAGAGTTTGTGTGTGTGTGAATTTTGTTTCATTTGCTGGTATCAGAGGTGTTGATATGAGATTGCAGTGTGTGTGAATGTGCACAGAAACCTTATGTAGTACCTGATCAGGTGCAGATCTACCCAGACAGAAGAGGTGTTGATATGAGATTGCAGTGTGTGTGAACATGTGAATGTGCACAGAAGGTGAGAGACCTTATGCCTATCATCAGATTGGGTAAAAAAGAACTGGCTTTAGTATGCTTCATGGGTCAAGAGGGCTACAGCCTATTTGACTATGTGCTCATATGCACAACTGGCATAGTATAAGTTAGCAAGCAAATATTATGTCTTCTGCTGTGCTATTGCTTTGCCCTCAGGTTGATGCAGATGAGATGCACAGGTATGTGCTCTAGATGTGCATGTGAGAGAGAGGTCAAAGGTAGACATCCTTCGAACTGGAGCACATACCCTGTGCACTGCACCAGCATCCCCAAAAGCTGTAGTAGTGAATGTCAATAGGAGTAGCAGTAGCAAACAGTACTTCTGCATCCATAATTGAGGCCAGCCTGAGCATGCCCCACATAATACAGTGATGCAGGGCAATCATTGTGGTGGTACAAGTCATATTCACAGTGGCACTGTGTAGTAATGAGCAGGGGCGTGTCCAGAGAAATCCAGATCCTCTTAGCTGTTCACATTACAACCTACGCAGACATATGGAATACATTCTCACTCTCACCTCTCTCTCTCTCACCAAATACACACATTTTCTAGGTTTCACTATAAGCCATGTAGCTATGGTCATCCAGACAGAAACAGGTAGGGATGTGTGTGTGTGTGTGTGTGTGTGTGTGTGTGTGAGAGAGAGAGAGAATGGGGGGGGGGGGGGGGGGGAGAGAAAGAGTTTGTGTGTGTGTGAATTTTGTGTCATTTTTGCTGGTATCAGTACTTCCGTCAAAAATATGTCCTTGAAGAGGAGAGTGCTAAGCCAGAGAAATCCAGGTCCTCCTAGCTGTTCACATTACAACCTATGCAGACATATGGAATACATTCTCACTCTCAACTCTCTCTCTCTCTCACCAAATACACACATTTTCTAGGTTTCACTATCAGGTATGTAGCTATGGTCATCCAGACAGAAACAGGTAGGGGTGTGTGTGTGTGTGTGTGCGTGCGTGTGTGTGTGTGTATGAGAGAGAGAGAGAGAGAGTGGGGGGGGGGGGGGGGGGGGGGTGGGAGAGAAAGAGTTTGTGTGTGTGTGAATTTTGTGTCTTTTGCTGGTATCAGTACTTCCATCAAAAATATGTCCTTGAAGAGGAGGGTGCTAAAGGATGCACACCATCTCTGCCTCTTTTGAGAGAGAGAGAGGAATGTTTTTGTCTGTGAAGCTGTAAGGCTTTATAGAAAGTGTAGGCGCCCCCCCCCCTCTCTCTCTCTTTCTCTCTCTCTCTCTCTCTCTCTGTAGCCAGTGCTGCTGATGAGGCCTGGTATTGGCCGAAACCAGAGGTATACGTACATGTATGTAGTTCAAATCTGTTGGTGTGGAGTACATGTACCTCTGGTCCAGCACATGCTACTACATCAATGTATATGTATATATAGTGTACTGGTAGTTGCAACGTGCATGTTTTGCCCTGTTGCATGTTACTATTTGTACGCATGTATTTTTTTCAAAGACAAGTCCCCAGATTGTACTTTGAGTTCTCTCATAATGGTGATACCATTTAGATTACGTTCATCATCTTTTAAACCATTATATATAGTGGATTAACTGGGTCATCATAAACTAGTTACTATTACCCTTGCATTCTTTCTTCATTCCCGCCTGTTTGACTCAACACCACGGTTTCATACAGGATCTTTGTTAGGGGAGGAAACAATGTATTGGTGCTTCAGTAAAGCACAGGGCATCTAGGGGAGTTTGGTGTGGAGGTGTCTAATGGAGAGAATTGGGTGCGTGTGGTCAACCATGCGGTAGAATCATGTGCTACTCATTGCAGAAAACCACTTTCCAAGCAGGTAAAGCTAAACGTGCATACTCGAAGTTGGTGAAAGTCACACCTACCATTCTCCCACTCGTGCTCATCGCAGACGTGTCTGTGGGTGTGTCGTGTATGTATGTGTGTCGCTGCTTTAATTGTGGTCCTTTTCTATGGTAATTATGAGGTACTGCGCCGGCACTTAATGCCTACGATCATTTTTTTTGTGCCTGTATAGTTTTTCAGTTTGTACTCTGAGTAACCGTAGTCACATGAACCAAGCCAGCACTGTAGCTGGTGTGAGTCCTTCAGTATACTATTTTTTTAATGTATGCACTAATATTACATATACAGGTGAATTTTCAGTGTGATCATATGGCTGTTTCTGGCTATTTCTGGCTGTTTCTACTGCATCAACTCAGTTTCTAATATGTGTCAGTTGCATTTCAGTTGAATGACTGATGCAGATAGCCTGCAGGGTAGGAGAACATGTCCTCGTCGTCCAGGCCGGGGCCCATAATATAACTAGCATTTAGCCCACGATGAAGCATACATGGAACAGTAAGTGTATGCCTAACATAGTCTTTAAAAAAATGTATCACCTCAATGTATATCCTAAGAGCCTAGGATCATAATAATGGAATAATGGGCGCAAAGTGCTCCAGTAGTTTTGAGTGTTGCTTGTAATTACGTACTCTCTCTCTGTCTGTCTCTCTCTTTCTCTTTCTCTCTCTCTCTCTCTCTCTCACACACACACACACACACACAATACTTGTGCCCCAAATGTTTTGATCAAGACCCATGCATACATGCAGCCACAGGTCAGAGGGACATTAACTGCTGGCAATGTCATCAGTGCTGTTTTCGAACGAATGATGTGGATTTACCTCACATCAAACTCTAATAGCTGCGCCAGGTGCTACAGCATGTGTGTGAATTTTGTGTCATTTGCTGGTATCAGTACTTCCGTCAAAAATATGTCCTTAAAGAGGAGGGTGCTAAGCCAGATAAATCCAGATCCTTCTAGCTGTTCACATTACAACCTATGCAGATTATGGAATACATTCTCACTCCCTCACTCACTCATCCCTACTTGCTGTTTTATTTGTACTAGTAGTAAAATATTATAGGGTCCTTATTGCACTGCAGGAGCTGTTTGAGGAGTGTGACAGCCTTGACAAAGCATCGGTGTATCGGTTGACTGACTAATCTACTGGAATAGGTCGAGGAGGAGATTATCATAGGTTGGTTCTTTGAGTAAATGGTCCCGAAAGATGCCCCAACGTTCCTTCTGTTCCCCATGTTCCCAGTGTTTCCAATATTCCCAGTGTTCTACTGTTCCCAATGTTCGCCATGTTCCAAGTGTTTCCAACGTTCCCAGCGTTCCCCGTGTTTCCAGTGTTCCTACTATTCCCAACGTTCCTTCTGTTCCCCATGTTCCCAGCAGGGTTTCATACAGGATTTTTTGTTAGGGGGGGGGGGGACCATATGTCAGTGCCCCCCCCCCCCAATAAAGAATTGCATCTTAGGCCTATTTTGATCAAAAATTAGTGCTGATAGATTGTGATTGGCAAATACATACCCACTAAGTAAATGTGAAATTAGTACATATAGATTAAATAGAGCAGACTCGATATTAGACATTTTCAAAGTCAAACCGACGAATCATTCTTTAACCTAAATTTAAACCTTGGTATTTGTTTATTTAGTATTGTATATTATACTAAAATTTCTCAATATTTTGGGGGGGGGGGGGGGGGGGAAACTGGTCACTAGGGGGGGGGGGAAATCCCAGGGCACCCCCCCCCTCTAAATGAAACACTGCCCAGCGTTCCCAGTGTTTCCAATGTTCCCAGTGTTCTACTGTTCCCAATGTTCCCCATGTTCCCAGTGTTCTACTGTTCCCAATGTTCCCCATGTTCCCAGTGTTTCCAATGTTCCCAGTGTTCTACTGTTCCCAATGTTCCCCATGTTCCGAGTGTTTCCAACGTTCCCAGCGTTCCCCGTGTTCCCAGTGTTCCTACCAATGTTCCTTCTGTTCCCCATGTTCCCAGTGTTTCCAATGTTACCAGTGTTCTTACTATTCCCAACGTTCGTACTGTTCCCAGCATTCCCAGTGTTCCTACTATTCCTAACGTTCCTACTGTTCCCAGCATTCTTAGTGTTCTCAACGTTTCCTGCATTCCCAGAATTTTTAATGCTCCCAGCGTTCCTACTGTTTGAGAGCATTCCTTTTGTTCACCGTATTCTTAGTGTTCCCTACATTCCCATGCACTGCTCCCAATGTTCTTCATGCATGCATGCATTTCCAATGTTACCTGTACACTGGAAAACTAGGAGCAACTGTGAAGATGGGGAACATTAGAAACACTGGGAACAGTAGGAACACTGGGAACATTGGGAACGCAAGCAATATTGGGATTCAACGCTGGGAACATTAAAAACACTGGGAACATGAGGAACTCGAGGAAAACTGAGAACACTGGGAACTGTGGGAACGCTGGAAACTGTGGGAACAGTAGAAATGCTGGGAATATGGGAACAGTGGGAAGAGTAGGAATGCTCCAAGAACCAACCGATTATCAGCCATGATTCATTATGAAGGTCACCTATATTGTTGTGTTGAATGACTTTTGGTCTGTGATTATTGTTTTTATCCTCTTCCATCAGATAGCGTTGTCCGGGGTTGACTCTCACTGTCATGTATTGGAGGTGTTCTGGAGGGTAAGGCCAGCAAAAGACTCCAAATCATCAGTGAAAGACTCCAAATCATGACACTAGTCCACACCAATGGTAATCAAATACTGCTTATCGCCAGTCCCTAGAAGACCCTTTTTTGGTCCCCACACTCCCCCCCCCCCCCACACACACATACACAGCTGTCTTCAAGATACTAAATACTAGGTTCCTTGATAGATGCTATTTCGCTTGATTTGTGACTTGTTGCTGGTATTTAAAAGAAGTTTTTAGCTTGTTGCTAGGATCTAAAATTAATGCGTTAGACCATGCTTACTAGGTTTCCACGTGATTTAGAAGCCCTCGTTTCTACGAGTCCCTTCAGTCTTCTAAATAATCACGTAGAAATCTAGTAACCACAGTCTAACTATTATTTATACAGTTCCTGAGGGCCAGGGCAAACATTCTTACAGTTTTTGAGGGCTAGCACGTGTATACTACATGTATCCATAGAAACAATGGGCTAGAAAATAGTTATAGACCAATCCCTCGCTTTGTATGCAATATAGAAGCACTCATCCCTCGGGCTTTGCCTTCGGGAATAGTGCTTCTATATAGCATACAAACCTTGGGAGTTGGCTATTAGCAAGGTTTCATTTAGGATTTTCGCCAAGGGGGGGGGGCAAATGCGACAATTGCCAAGCGAAAGGGGGGCGAGGACTATAGTATTACTTTAAGTGTTTTGTGCAGGATTGTTTATTAGAAAGAGACATTATAGTGGTCATTAAGTAGGGGGATCTGGGGGCATGCTCCCCCAGGAAATTTTTTCAACCTCTAAGACTGTTTCTGGAGGCATCTGAGACCAAACTTTTGGGGTAGAGATACACTTTTCAGTGATATCCACTGATTCCCCCTCCTGCACTATATTAATTCTTTGTCACTTTGGTAAACACATCTGCAAACAGTTACAGCTACTACTAAGTATTTCTACATGTTTAGTATAGTCCATGAATATTAGCTACATACATCTATTGGGAGATACATGCATGTTATGCTGAATGATTGTTCAACACCGAGAGCCAGACATAGGGGGGGTGTTTCTTTCCGCGCGGAGCGCGAAGCCAAATAGAATTTTATTTTATACCTTAAGAATGAGCAAAAGTGCCGATTTTGACACTCTTTTGTGTTAACATATATGTATGGTTGGTGGCTACTCTCAAGGGAAGGGCGGCCAGTTTCCAAGGGGCCCCCCGCCCCCCCCCCCCCCCTAAATGAAACCCTGATTACACTCTTTCTTTGGTCTCAATTGGTATGTATGCTAAAGGTAATATTATATTATTACAAGCAGGGGGCTCGCTTCGCTCCCCCCCCCCCCCCCCCCGCACCAAAATCGGCTGCATGTACATACATTCAAAAGCTATTTGCGGTACAGGTGCATTTGCTAAGAGCTGACCTTACAAGGGAGAGATTAATGTCATGGATACCCAGCTCAGAAGTGTAGGGTATTGATTATGTAAACAGCACGTGCCTGTTGCACCATTGCATTATTGCCCATGCACATTGACTACATCCTGTTGGTGCATGTGACCAAATTGTTGGTGCACCTGGGAATTTCTTCTGTCACCTTTATGTATGGGTCTGAGGGGTGGGAATACAATGTGTTTTGGGGGTCTACTGTGGTACTACTGCAGTGTGATGGCCTCTTTTAGGTGAGGGTGTTTGGTATGTAATCTGTGGCCATATAAATATTAGTTAGACACTGTTTAGGAGGTTTCTATGTGATTTAGAAGACCGAAGGACTCTATATAGAATCCCGAGCGAAGCGAGGGTTCTATGAGAGCCCTGAGGTCTTCTAAATCACATAGAAACCGACTAAACAGTGTCTAACAAGTTTAGATCATATAGCTTTGTATTGCTAGAGCCAGAGGGCAAAACTTGTAGGTGACTATGAAAATCTTATGAGAAGCTTGTAGGTGACTATGAGATTTAGATACCTGTCAGTAGCCAATCAAATTGCAGTATTTGTTACAGCTATGATCTAATATGTGCTGGTGTCTCTCCTATCAGGCTGGGACATCTTGTGATGGTACATGTACCTAACAGTAGGTATGCTATATTACAATCATATCACTAGCTAGAACAATGTGACACTGTACTGTCTTTCATCTTTGGTGGGTCTAATTGACTATGTAGGTACTGTGATCATCCACATTCCCATAGCAAAAGAAAACTAGAGCTCTGAGAGCACATGCCCTGCACTTTCAATTACATATTTAATGGCGCAAGTATAGGTTTTAATTCTACTACCCCAATCCCAAACCTATAAAGGGTGACCATTCCATTGCCTACTAAAGGCAGAGCCACTCAGGTAGTCTTAAAAAAGCTCTATTGTCCCAGGGAAGTCTCCCTACTCACCAAAGTGGCTCGGTAGTATGTACAGGTACTACATACCCAATGCTCACTACATACTTTCAGTATAGCAGGTAACTTTGGCAATTACTTTATTCCTTGTGAGTTGCTATGCTGAGGCACATATGTGTACATCTGTGCATCTCTGTGTTGGTGTGTGTGTTGGTGTGTGTGTGTGTGTGTGTGTGTGTGTGTGTGTGTGTATCAGATTGATGCAGATGAGGTGCACAGGGTATGTGCTTTAGTTCGAAGGATGTCTACCTTTGATCTCTCTCTCACACGTACTAGAGCACATACCCTGTGCACCTCATCTGGATCAATCTGAGAGCAAAGCAACAGCACAGCAGAAGACACATTTGCTTGCTAACTTATACTACGCCAGTTGTGCATGTGAGCGGGTAGTTAATAGGACCCATGAAGCCAAGTTTTTTTGCCCATCTGGTAGGCATAAGGTCTCTCCCTTCTGTGCACATTCACATATTCACACACACTGCAATCTCATATCAACACCTCTTTTATCTGGGTAGATGTGCACCTGATAGGCATATGAGCTGGCTACATAAGGTCTCTCACCTTCTGTACACATTCACATAATTAGTATTTAGTATTATGAAGGAACAGATTATTATAGTTTGACCAGCTGGAGGAGGGGGACTCACTGCTGGAGGAGGAGGAGTAGAGGGCCGCTGACCAGCTGGAGGAGGAAGAGGGCTTGCTGCTAGAGGAGGATGAGCAGAGAACTGACTACCTGGAGAAGAGAGACTCATTACTGACGGAGGAGAAGCAGAAGGCCATTGACCAGCCGGAGGAAAGAAAGAGAGAGAGAAGAAAAGAGGAAAAGGAGAGAAAGAGAGAGACAGAGAAAGAAAGAGAGGTGCATGGTGTGGGAATTAAAGGGAGCGTGTACATTTTTGTGTTGCATTGCAAGTGATCAGTATTCTCCTACTTCAAGACTCAATTATTTAAGAGCACTAGATAAAACCAAGAGTATATAATAGGAAGAGAAGGGAGAGTATCCTACTCCATATACTACTGTGCAAACGCACTGCGGATAATTAAATTTGAGGTGGTTGACTCAAACAAACTGTGAAACCCTCCAGTACTGGTGAGTACCATAGCTGGGTAGTACCCAAGTGGGCTGTCCTAGACCAATTATTGGCCAACACTCACTTGACTACAAGATGATATGTGGAGTATACTACAGTTTACAAGGATATACGGATTTAATTATCCGCAGTGCGTTTGCACAGCAGTATACAGAGTAGGATACTCTCCCTTCTCTTCCTATTATATACTCTTGATAAAACTATGCAATACCAGTGACATCAGAAAGCACAATTATTAATCGATATCAGTTCTTAATTGGGGGAGGGGTCACGGTGCAAAAAAAAAATCTCCTTTGTCTCACTCTAACTCTACACACACACACACACATCATAGTTTCTAACTGGAGTGCACTGATTTGTTGACCTCCATTCAATCTTGGTGCAGGAGTTGATGGTAGTCTATTCTTTTTTTTTTAACAGGGCAGAGCTAAGGCCTTTGACCAAGCAAGCAAGAACGAAACTGTTTACCATAATAGCCAAAAAAATAAATCTTTCATTCAAATACAGCTACCAATAATTATATTATACAATGTAATACATAAAAAATGTAAATATTTTATTCAATACTCGTCAGGCACGCCACCAGCCTCTTGGCGAAGGTAGCTACTTCGTAACTGTCCTTTAAACAAAGTGATAGAGTGTCATCAACATACTTGTATGAAACGCCACCAATTGAGACAGGGCAATGACTTGCTGCACTATCATCTAATTCCGCTATTAGTACGCTTGCAGACTTTTGTTTTCGTAATGCAATGCAGGTGATCTTCTTTCCACTCTCTCGTTTGCGAAGCTCGCCCACTGCATAAATGCCTCCTTGTAGGGCGGAGTCGTTTAAATCAGATTGTGCCTCGCCCACTCCAGTTATGACAAAGGTGGCTCCGACACCTGTCTCCCTTCTTGTGATAAAATCGGGGTACCCACAATAGTGGGTTACTTCATCCCCCTGTTTGAGACAAAACGACACCGTCCACTCACTACCTACGGATACTCTTTGCAAATGTCCAGGCACACCAGTGTAGGTCATTATGAGTCTGATCATCGACACCCCGAAGAGCTTTCCCCCATCATCAGTTAATGGCTCGGACGATCGGATTAGCAACTGGATATCTTCTCTATGATGTATTGGCAGAGTTGAATCAACAAGCTTCTGGTGCGCAGTACAAGTGCAAATATTCACATGTTCACCTCTTGCTAAACTTTCTATCGCTTTATCTGCCTCATCCTCCGTAAAATAGCCGTCATTGCCGTCCGCAAAAAGGTGGGGGTAATAACGATGACTAGCTGCATCTGCCAAGACCTTGGCTTGCTCATCTGATATTGAGATTCCATCAATGTCCGGTGTACTCCACGTAGATGATACTATGCCCATTATCTGCCCGAATTTCCTCTGTCTGCTTTTGTCAGACGCCGCTGCGGACCCTACGGAATCGCTGTCCAGTAAGAACACTCGCCGGTCAGGTGGAGGCGAGACTACCACGGGCACCGATGCGCGACGTAGTCTCGAACGGGTTGCCCGTCTCTCGCGGGTTACTGACAGTGCCATCCAGCTGGTTTCACTTATGACTGCTGACGACTGCGGGTTCTCGCTCACAAACACTGCTGACTGCTGATGACGACTGACAAATTTTGAAGGCGACGACCTCAGTTTATAGCTAGCTATAGCTACAGTGGCGTGACGTGAACCAATCAGGATGCCCTTGTGTAATATTAAACCGAGATGGCGTAGCCGGACAAACTGGTTTGCACACATTCTAATTCCAATTCCAATTCCAATTCCATGCGGCTCACATAGCTGCATAGTTGCAGTGGTGCATGTGTGAAAAAGTTGTCAATATTGCCAGCAGTTAATGTCCCTCTGACCTGTGGCTGCATGTATGCATGGGCAAAACATTTGGGGCACAAGTATTGTGTGTGTGTGAGAGAGAGAGAGAGAGAGAGAGAGAGAGAGAGAGAGAGAGAGAGAGAGAGAGACAGAGAGAGAGAGTACGTAATTACAAGCAACACTCAAAACTACTGGAGCACTTTGCGCCCATTATTCCATTATTATGATCCTAGGCTCTTAGGATATACATTGAGGTGATACATTTTTTTTTTAAGACTGTTAGGCATACACTTACTGTTCCATGTATGCTTCATCGTGGGCTAAATGCTAGTTATGATATTATGATGGGCCCCGGCCTGGACGACGAGGACATGTTCTCCTACCCTGCAGGCTATCTGCATCAAACAGTCATTCAACTGAAATGCAACTGACACATATTAGAAACTGAGTTGATGCAGTAGAAACAGCCAGAAATAGCCAGAAACAGCCATATGATCACACTGAAAATTCACCTGTATATGTAATATTAGTGCATACATTAAAAAATAGTATACTGAAGGACTCACACTAGCTACAGTGCTGGCTTGGTTCATGTGACTACGGTTACTCAGAGTACAAACTGAAAAACTATACAGGCACAAAAAAAAAATGATCGTAGGCATTAAGTGCCGGCGCAGTACCTCATAATTACCATAGAAAAGGACCACAATTAAAGCAGCTACACACATAAATACACGACACACCCACAGACACGTCTGCGATGAGCACGAGTGGGAGAATGGTAGGTGTGACTTTCACCAACTTCGAGTATGCACGTTTAGCTTTACCTGCTTGGAAAGTGGTTTTCTGCAATGAGTAGCACATGATTCTACCGCATGGTTGACCACACGCACCCAATTCTCTCCATTAGACACCTCCACACCAAACTCCCCTAGATGCCCTGTGCTTTACTGAAGCACCAATACATTGTTTCCTCCCCTAACAAAGATCCTGTATGAAACCGTGGTGTTGAGTCAAACAGGCGGGAATGAAGAAAGAATGCAAGGGTAATAGTAGCTGACCCAGATCCACTATATATAATATAATGGTTTAAAAGATGATGAACGTAATCTAAATGGTATCACCATTATGAGAGAACTCAAAGTACAATCTGGGGACTTGTCTTTGAAAAAAATACATGCATACAAATAGTAACATGCAACAGGGCAAAACATGCACGTTGCAACTACCAGTACACTATATATACATATACATTGATGTAGTAGCATGTGCTGGACCAGAGGTACATGTACTCCACACCAACAGATTTGAACTACATACATGTACGTATACCTCTGGTTTCGGCCAATACCAGGCCTCATCAGCAGCACTGGCTACAGAGAGAGAGAGAGAGAGAGAGAGAGAAAGAGAGAGAGAGATAGCAGGCTCACTGACAGACTGAAAAACAGAAGATCTATAAATTATGGTTACAGTATTTCTATCTGTGAGTCTGTTATCTCGTTTTATTCCATTGAACCTGTACCCATTCTTGTACACTGTGGAGGTGGGTGCATGTGGTCCCAGTTGCTCTTCCGCCATCAACTATGAATATATTTTGACACCCGACTGATGCATCCATATCCCCATCCCCAAACATCATCACTGAGGCTGAACTTCCCTGTTTAGGACAATAAGATACATTGTATGTGCAGTTGCTCTACCTCTCTCTCCCCGTGCACATACTTGCTTTGTTGTAGTTCAAAGACAGATGCACGTTTTCTACACAGTATGTATCATATTTTAAGGGATGCTAATTTTGAATTAGCTTAGTTAGCTTTTGTGGTTTTTTGTGATATGGACGGAAATTTTTACAAGCAACCATAAAATCAAAGTAGTGATTGCCATCCATAGCCTCCACTGCTGGTCTAAATCTGCCAGCTTCACTACTGTATAGCAGGAAAATTTCGTGGTAGCATAATAATTATGGGAATTACGCCACTGATATTACAGGCATGTTTGGGTCAATGTGCATGCAAATGCCAGTAACATAACAAGATTATATGCATATTTCATATAGGGTGTAGAGACAGCTAGGGACCCACAATATGCTCAGTTTCAAGGATGCATGAAATTTGTGTCATTGTTTACTTGATGAATCCAGTGCAGTGTTGCTGAAGCCTGCAATACAATCAGCAGGGTTTCATCCAGTGGGGAAGAGAAGAGGAAAGAGAGAAAGAGAGAGAGAAGAAAAGAGGAAAAGGAGAGAAAGAGAGAGACAGAGAAAGAAAGAGAGAGAGGTGCATGGTGTGGGAATTAAAGGGAGCGTGTACATTTTTGTGTTGCATTGCAAGTGATCAGTATTCTCCTACTTCAAGACTCAATTATTTAAGAGCACTAGATAAAACTATGCAATACCAGTGACATCAGAAAGCACAATTATTATTAATCGATATCAGTTCTTAATTGGGGGAGGGGTCATGGTGCGTGAAACTGCCACGCCTACTTCTCCCCCAAAATTTTTTTTCTGGATGAAACCCTGATCAGGTTTTAGTAGTTATCTGCTTTAAAGAAGTCCGACTCACTTTTTCGAAGATAAGCTTCAGTGGAGTCTTATAATGAAACACCAGTTGCAATACCTGCAGTGGAATAGTGGGAACCACCGACAGAACATGTGTTCTGTTTCGCTGTTATTGCAGCTCATCAGGGTGGCGTACCCGAAAAATTAATCACATACAGTAAATCGCGAATATTTTGTTGTTAAAATATTTTCGGACAGACAGGCTTGTGCGAAAATAAAACGCGAAAAAATACATAATATGCAATATTAAAGATATGGCGGTACAGAGCTGTTTGTCCGAAAATTATGTATTATTGCACGGAATGGTTGTAACACCAAATATTCGCGATTTAGGGTACCAGTAACATAGCAGGGACAACTCAAAATTACAACTATCAGGAGTAAAAATATTCTGGAAAATCAGGATCATTGGGTGGCTAACTGTGATGATTTCTAATTGAAGGGGATAAGAGTGCTCTGTCGACCTGGAACTGCTTTGCTGTTCAGTGATACACTCTGTCATAAATAGTAGTACACTTCATCGTATTCTCATAAAAGAGAGGAAAGTATGACCTTCCTTGACCCTTACACCTAGACAGTGTGACTACAGGCACCATGCTACAATGAAACACATCAATATGAACGCCAGTTTTAGAGACAAAGAGGGAAGGTATATCCGTGAAATCATACTACACTCATTCTCGTTCTACCAGTGTTGGTGTAACAAGAATGAGTCTCAAATCTGTAACCTAAGCACAGCTACAGTACACCCAAACCCAAACTGAACGGAACCCAGGGCATGACCGCATTCTAGGACTACCAATCAGTGCAAAATCACAGGTTTTTTATGGGGTTAAAGGTGAATCCAAGTCCAGTCCAGTGAATAGAGATTACCACCTCAAAGCTGTGGGAAATGATCTCACCACAATCTTCAATAAGACAGAGAGCAGGCAGCAGCATGCTTCAAAGCTGTGGGAAATGCTCTCACCACAATCTTCATTAGACAGAGAGCAGGCAGCAGCATGCCTCAAAGCTGTGGGGAAAGCTTTCTTCATTAGACAGAGAGCATGCAGCAGCATGCTGCTTTCTTGCAGTGCCTAGGTGCCTATATAAATACCCCCTGACAGCTACCAAAGTCTCATTCACATTACTGGGAAAATGGGACAGCATTTATCAAGTAAGGATACAATACTACCTTGAAAAGTTCATCCTCTAGTCTGACTTGCAGGGTATGTTGCAGATGAGCTGCAAGAAAGGGAGAGAGAGGTGCAGCACCTACAGCAGCTACAACAGCAGCTTGGTCTTAGAGGTATTAGTTACATGTATACGCTTTAGGCTGCATGGTTCACTATGTATAGTCATTACTCACTAATACTTTCTAGGCCAGCGATACCAGCCATATAAGACAAAAAAAGGCAAAAAAACATCTCAGGTAAGTGCAAATGACAAAGAGCAATCTCTAGAGGATCGACAGTAACATATTTATTTCTCCCAACACAGAAATCACAAACTCACCTTGTCGCTCAATCAGTTCCTCCTCCGGCTGGTCAGCGACCCTCTGCTCCTCCTCCACCAGCGAGTCATCCTCCTCTGGCTGGTCAGTGGCCATCTCCTCCTCCTCCACCAGTGAGTCCTCCTCCTCCGGCTGGTCAGTGGCCATCTGCTCCTCCTCCAGCAGCGAGTCATCCTCCTCTGGCTGGTCAGTGGTCATCTGCTCCTCCTCCGGCTGGTCAGTGGCCCTCTCCTCCTCCTCCAGCAGCGAGTCATCCTCCTCTGGCTGGTCAGTGGCCATCTGCTCCTCCTCCAGCAGTGAGTCCTTCTCCTCCGACTGATCAGTGGCCCTCTGCTCCTCCTCCTCCAGCAGCGAGTCATCCTCCTCCGGTTAGTCAGTGGCCATCTGCTCCTCCTCCTCCGGCTGGTCAGTGGCCCTCTGCTCCTCCTCCTCCAGCAGCGAGTCCTCCTCCTCCGGCTAGTCAGTGGCCATCTGCTCCTCCTCCTCCGGCTGGTCAGTGGCCCTCTCCTCCTCCTCCTCCAGCAGTGAGTCCTTCTTCTTTGGCTGGTCAGTGGCCCTCTCCTCCTACTCCAGCAGTGAGTCCTCCTCCTTCAGCTGGTCAGTGGCCATCTGCTCCTCCTCAAGCAGTGAGTCCTCTTCCTCCGACTGGTCAGTGGCCCTCTGCTCCTCCTCCTCCAGCAGCAAGTCTTTCTTCTCCGGCTGGTCAGTGGCCCTCTCCTCCTCCTACTCCAGCAGTGAGTCCTCCTCCTCCGGCTGGTCAGCGACCCTCTGCTCCTCCTCCGGCTGGTCAGTGGCCCTCTCCTCCTCCTCCAGCAGCGAGTCTTTCTCCTCCGGCTGGTCAGTGACCCTCTCCTCCTCCTACTCCAGCAGTGAGTCCTCCTCCTCCGGCTGGTCAGCGACCCTCTGCTCCTCCTCCGGCTGGTCAGTGGCCCTCTCCTCCTCCTCCAGCAGTGAGTCCTCCTCCTCCGACTGGTCAGTGGCCCTCTCCTCCTCCTCCAGCAGTGAGTCCTCCTCCTCCGACTGGTCAGTGGCCCTCTGCTCCTCCTCCTCCAGCAGCGAGTCTTTCTCCTCCGGCTGGTCAATGGCCTTCTGCTTCTCCTCCGTCAGTAATGAGTCTCTCTTCTCCAGGTAGTCAGTTCTCTGCTCATCCTCCTCTAGAAGCAAGCCCTCTTCCTCCTCCAGCTGGTCAGCGGCCCTCTACTCCTCCTCCTCCAGCAGTGAGTCCCCCTCCTCCAGCTGGTCAGTGGCACTCTGCTTCTCCTCCTCCATCAGTGCGTCCTCCTCTGCCAGCTCCACCAACTATGAGACCTACTTCACCAACTCCCCTTTATGGTCATAACTGCATAATATCCTAATATATTTTATGGTTTTCGTTATTTTGCAATAGGATTGAAATCAAGTTACTGTGAAATCTGGCTAATAAGCGCATGCACTTACAGCAGTGTAGTGTAGTATATACCACGCATAATTACATTCCACTAATGTCATGTGACCATGGTTCTGCAATCTGATTGGGCCGCAATATACATACCTCGAGGACAAGGAAGTGCAACCCTTTTGACCAGACCCTTTCTCACACGTGCATGAAGGGGGCTGGGCACGAGACTAAAAAGAGACAGCGATGGTGTGCATCCTTTGGCTTCAGAGTTACATGTACAACAGAACCACAAACTATAGTGAAGTGGATGATATAGTAGCTACTAGAACCTGATTATGGAGACATTTCTATGCACATGTAACTCCTATCCCAGGTCACGCCACGCGGAGGCAGATGCACAGGTGACCCTCAAGGCATTATGTCAACTACACAATGCCCCGGCTCAAATTCAAGGGAGAGAAAGAAGGAATGGCTGATTCCTGGATCGAACTGTAAGCACACAAATTAAATATCTCCCCACCCTACTCTCATTACAAATCAGATGTGTACTCATAGCTGCTTTGGAAAACATTCTCTAGCGAAATCATCCAAAGCTGACCAGCCAAGAATCAGCCATTACATACATACATACACAACAAGCCTTCACATTCGTCCCGACTGAGCTCTAAGAACATAGGAAAGATACAGCACAATACAGACCATTCACTAACACAAAAATGCCACAGAAAACGAAGTCTGTATATATCAGTACATGCCATATATCTCCACTGACAGGAGCAACAAGTGCTCCATCATGGACGGCTCAATCATGCTGTAACTGGAGGAGCTCGACATAAACACACACGATATAAAGAGCCCGGGCCACACTGCCTCGGTTTATGGAGGAAGCTAAATGTGTACAATGCACATACATATTGATGTAAAGATAGCGGCCTAAACATAAAAGCAGCTGACACTAGTATGAGCTTCCTTGACCCTTATACCTAGACAGTGTGACTACAAGCACCATGTTACAATGAGCACATCAACATGACTGCCAGTTTTCGAGAAAGAGAGAATGAGAGCTCTGTAGAGCACATACCCCGTGTGCACAATTAGTAGCCTAGTGTGTGTTCTTGCATTCACTTACATGTACGCGTCATATACATGTAGATGTGCAGTACGCGGTTGAAACAGCACATGGCACACCTGATGTGATTTGTACAGTTTGTCAACATTATGAGGTGAAACAAACGTCAGCTTTGACATTTTTGATGAATATTATTATACTCACCACTCGCTAAGATTGCCTTTATGCTGATATCAGGTAATTTTTTTTAGAACAGAGAGAGAAATATAAGTCCGATGGGAAAACTAGAAGCCATCAACGATTCATCATGCCACCCGAGCTTCAGGCAGCTGACTTCAACGAGGAGAAAGAGAGAAAACGTCAAGCCACCCGATTACTTTACTATGTAGTAATACCATAGTGTCCCAGGCAAGTGTCCATGACACTATAATAATAATATTATTATACTGATAGAGTACATGTACTGTAGAGCAGATTATATTTAGAGCAACATGATACAACTTGATATTACGTTTTCATTCATAAAATTTTTGCTCGGTAACCTATAACTGTACCTACTGCTCTGTAATATAATCAGCGTTGAACAGGCAACAAACAACTGTACCAAGTGACCAACACAAACAAGTATTGAGATGATACAGAGAGGGAGAATGCAGCCATATTAATACAAACATACATGTAGTATAGACTGGGATAGAGAACACAAGAGAGAAACATATCTCCAATGTGAAAACCAGAAGCCATCAATGACTCATCACGCCACCTGAGGGTGGGAGCTTCAGGCAACTGACTTCAACAAGGAGAGATACATGTACATCTAGATATTATGGCAGAGCAGAGAACAACCCTAAGTGTAATTTGGATGACTCTATAGTATGCTCAGGATAATACAAGCAAGTCAGCTGTTTCAGTACAACACCACAAAACCACTGAATTACCTTACATGGAATTGCACAATTACATGCCCAGTCAGCAAACATCTCATTTTGTACTATGATGGAAAACAAACTATATGTACTCAGAGAAGTCTGATGGGTGTATGAATAGCTGCATAGTGGACAATAGTCTGGTTTGTGGCATCATGGAACTGTACTACGGTTTTCTAAATTATATACTGGCCACTATATTATACACACTACCTGGAGCAGCTGTAGTGTCACTACTTGAAGCATTAACATCAAGGTCGTATTTTTAGCAATGTTTTTGCATGCAGGGTGGGTGGTGGATGAAGTTTTGAGACAAAAGTATGCATACTCTTATTACAAGACTTTCTAGGAATTTTTTCAAAGGAGAGGGGAGGAAGATGAAAAACAACTACAAGTACATACCGTAGGTCGGGTTTTAATTGCGAGTATCTATTAAATGCGAATTGCGAGTTTTTCTACGTTTCGCAATTATTAGATTCACAAACATAAACGTTCACGTATACTACAGTACGGTACGGGGTCGTCCATCGCAATTATTGGATTCGCAATTTGGCCTGACTTGACTAGAACGCATTTATTAAACTACGCAATTAAAACCCGTCCTACGGTAAGGACCTAATTATTATTGAGAGGGTGAAGACAACTCTGTATGTGTGGGGAGGGGGGGGGGTTAGTGAATAAAAAAATGTCATGTCTTGTTAAAGCAGAAATGTAGCTAAAGGAGGAGTGGGGCCACACTGTACATGTGCGCAGTGACATACACACATACGTACAGACACACACACACACACACACATGGATACATACACATACGTATAGAAGAGATGCATCCTAGTGGTGCATATTTAGCTCATGTTGCTTTACTTACTTTGCAATGGAGTACAGGCTCTATAGATTAGTATACAACTGCGTACACATAAAATCAACTATGGTTGCTAGACAACAGCCAAGCCACATGACTGTACATTACAGTTTATGTGTATTTATGTGTGTATATGTGTATGTGTATTTTAATGATCAACTCACAAACAGGAAATATTTCTACGTAGCTCCCTGCTACTTAAAATCACCATGCGTGTTAACTACTTAAGGTGGTCAACAAGTCACAATCATGGGATAATGTGACTGAACACTACTAACAGCATGCTATAGTACAATCGAGTGCCAGTTCGTACAGCGCACATGCGCAGATAAAGACCACACCCCTCACTGCAGGCCAAGAGTAGCTGATCAAACTCACTGTGTAATGGCGACGTTCAAGCGGAGTGAGAACGTCGAATGAGGCTCGGTGGCCTGCCGAGCAGGCCTGTCGAAACGTGCGGCGCTCGCACCGCTCACTTGAGCTCGAGAATGCATCTTTATGGGCCGTAGGCCCTGGCAACCTCGTTCGTATACACGGCACAACAATTCTGACCAATCGTGAGTCTTCTGAACTTATAGGAGAGTGCATCTTTTATGCCCTCCAGGATAGGACACAAATTATACAAGAAAAATAAATTGTCGTCGCTCTGAAAAATATTTTTCGTTGTATATACATGTATATAATTACTTCTCAAAAATGTATCCCCCTATTGCAAAACACTAATTATAAGATGTACTCACAAGGACAAACATTTCTAGATGAACTGCAATAGGTCCTGGAGAGAGGGAGAATAAGGGGGAGTGTGTATGAGAGAGAATGAAACAGAGGGGAGAGAGAGAACTATAGCCAGGTGATGGGATCCAGATGGCTAGGTACTGACACATAATCCAAAGGTGCATTCTGGAATGCATGAATATAATTTCAGGGGAATTGGACACTTTTTGATACTATTGGGTGCCATATCTAAATCAGAATGAACATAAATACACAGAAGTCTGTCTACACTCTCTATAAATCGATCCTTACTTAAAAGTTCTTTGGATTCAAATAGTCCTTTATATCACTCTCTAAAAAAGAATTAAATTGATTATACATGTTCAGAGAAAGAGAGAGAGAGAGAGAGAGAGAGAGGGAGAGAGAGAGAGAGAGAGAGAGAGAGAGAGAGAGAGAGAGAGAGAGAGAGAGAGAGAGAGAGAGAGAGAGAGAGAGAGAGAGAGAGAGAGAGAGAGAGAGAGAGAGAGAGAGAGAGAGAGAGAGAGAGAGAGAGAGAGAGAGAGAGAGAGAGAGAGAGAGAGAGATATGCAGTTATACATGTACATGTATATAATAGAGGGAGAGGTGATATCATGCCCCAGAGAGAGAAACATAAGAGAGAGAGGATGGATTGGTAATCAATACATGTGGCCACACCTGGGTATACTATATACAACAAAATACTAGGTAGAGTTTCACAGTGCGGCACATGATTTACACTTCCAGGGGACATCTTTTCTTCAAAAACATAGTTAGGAACGTCCATGCAGTGTTTGTGGTACCAGGTTTTACATACATCACACTCGGCCATTTTATCACCTAATTCCTCGGGCAAGCGGCAGGAGCAGTGAAGGTCCACTGACTGGGTGTGCCTGACACCAACAGTCCTGCGCTCACCGACCACTGGGAAGCGAGAGAGGCGACATTTCTCCAAGCTCTCTGCCAAGTACTGCCTCATAGACCTGTGATTGTACTTGATCTTGCATGGGTCATTACCACTGCAAATGTCGTATGCAAATGCTAAGGCAAGGACTCCACAATCGGAACCATTTGACTGCCTTCCAACATCCATCATTCTCACTACAAGCTGTTTAGCAGGACTGAACACAAGGCTGGCAATCAATTTGACCGTCCCACTGGAAGCACTGGAGTACATGCTGTCGTACACATTGACCACTCCATCGTCACATCCAACGTTGGAAATAGTACACCAGTGACAGCCTCCAACAAAAATGATCTGCACAAATTCTCCTCTGAGGATTTGGAACGACAGACTCCTGTGAACTGCCGGATCTTGCAGGCCGGCTATGTTTGGGAATTGCTGCAAGATGAGCAACTGACCGGCCCTAATGACTGTGTCTGAGAGCCAACCATAAGATGAAACAATTTCCCGTTTCTTATCTATGTGCAAGGTGTACAGTGGAGTGGACACCCAGGTGTTGCTTATAACTGCAGAACCATCGGCTGAGACAAGGCTGTGGGATCGTCAGTCAGGTCAACAACATGCTCAACAACAGGCTTGGCTAGGCCACAGTTACACACTTTGAGATTTGCAGAATCATTTGCTACATCTCGTAGTGAGGTCCTTCCTGCAGTTCGCCAGTTGTCTACTGAAATGGATGGATCACCGCTGATAGCCGTCAACTGCCCCTTTGCATAGCCAGTAGTGAGAACTCCCTTGTGACAACATAGTAGGCATCAATCATCAAACACTTGCACAACGCAGCAAGGAAGGTGACATTTGCCCAATTTGCTATCATGCAAATTCACGCAGTCACCCACTTTGAAGTTGGGCCTAGGCCTTTTCGCTGGGGGAGGCTTCTCACCACCTGGCTTTTCTCTCTTTCCTCGACGAGTAGACCTCGTATCGACCGGCTTGCTTGCTTTAGGAGGTTTGGATTTCACACAAGCATCATCCTTGCCATTCTTGTCAGAGTCAGCAGAAGAGGCCTTGGGAAACAATGTGCACCCAACGTAACGATTTCGTGAGTTTGAGGGGCAATCCCTCTTGTGTGCTCGTCCGAGCGCTCCGCACACGCAGATACCACTTATTACGTCATCTTCAAAACACCAACTAGTATCACCAGTTGGGGTAGGCACACTTTTTTCCAAAGAAATGCTTTCTGCGTCTGACAGGGTATCCTCAGAATAGGAAATGACATCATTATTGTCAGATGCTCTGTCATCCACAGAAACATCACTTCTCTGATTCTTTACGTTCAAAGGACATTCACTATGGTTGGTACGTAGGTGAGTGGTGGACCCACACTTACACGTCCCTCCAGTTGTACGCTTCTTCTGTCCCTTACGTTTGAGTTCATCTTCGTCTATGTCACTGTCATCACTGCCGTAGGTATCGTGGCCATGCTTCTTTGACCACAGCTTGCGACACTGTGCATCCACTGTTCGCTCACTTTTCAACTGTATTCGCCTCCGCTTGGAGGAATCGGTCTTTTCCTGATCTAAGTACATCATTCTCTGTCGATTGAATGTCTCCAGAGCAGCCTGAACACCATCAAACACAGGTAGCTTCAGACGCTCAAACAGCTCAACCACCCAATGATAGTGTGGCCCACGCTTCTCATACATGTATGTCATGTTGGATTGCAGCAGAGCCAGCTCGGTTGAAACCACATAGTGTAGCCTCTCGAGGAAGATGTGCTTTGGTCTGAAGCGAATGAACACATTGTGGGAGGCCTCCAACCAATTGGAATGCCCCCTTTTAAGAATGGGGTGAACCAGCTGTTCAGCCATTTCTGCTCTCTCATGGCATTCAATTTCGTAAGCCAGAGAGTGGAAAGGACATGTCAGTGCATGCCTTGTGTGATAGTCTGTTCCTTCGCACTTCAGATCCTCTCCATCCTTACACTCGCCACAGCTGCATACTCGAAGTTGGTGAAAGTCACACCTACCAACCCCCCAATCGTTGCGGGCATGTCTGGCCAATCCTTTCATCCTGGTCGCAAACTCTTCGGCAGATTCACTCATCGACAAAATTAGCGAAAAGTAGTTTCTAGCCTTTTCAATGAACGCCTTGGAGAAGCAACCACATCCCTGTTTGTGCCTTGAGCAATGACAGACCACATCGCCAATAGAGGGAAAAGTATCTTTATACTTTCTTATTAAATCAACAGTGAAGGACTTAAATTTCTGCAGCTTTTCCAGCTGCTTCTTGTGGGCCCTACCGGCATGCCCACCACAGATCATGATCTCTGCATTGGGAAAGTGGTCTGTCACTGCCTTAGCAGAGGACGAGTCGGCATCTTGCCACTGAATGGCAATGTTCATTCCTTCGTCCTTGGCTTTTTTGAACGTAAGGCGTGCGGCATAGCCTTCGGCACCCTTGGATGTCCCCTGGTAGAGCTCTTCTTTAATTATGTCATCTCTGCCTTTCTGACAGAGATGCTTGCGGTAAAGAAGAGCTCCATTGTAGTAATTTCGAATGCTGAAAGTAGCATTCTTGCTGTGATGACCACGTGTCATCCACGTGCCATCAGCGGACGTGACGGCACGACTCCATGAACCCAGTTCATTTTGGTCCATGCGTTGCATGTCATCCTTTGCATCACTACACATCTTATCGACCATCTCTTTGACAATAGGGTACATTCTCTTGATGGTCGAGTCAAACATTGGCCAACTAACTCCTTCAATCCCAAGTGCATGCTTCAATACCTTGTACTAAGTCACATGCGTGCAACCAGCTATGATAAAAGCCACCTGCACAGCAATACTAATTTCGGTAGCACAGCCAAGTTCGTATTTAGATGATGTTTCAAACAATGCCCACTGACTAGCACAACCGTTACAAGCATAGGTGATAGAAAGAGCACCACCCAGCCCAAGGCTTTTCACATGAATGGGACACAATGCACCTTTACAACCAGGTGTGGCACAACAACGTATTTGATTCACTTGCTTGATGAACTTGTTCAATTGTTTCAAGTCCACGAAGCAAATATTTGATGGAATAATTGACGTATTTTCTATGCCCTCTCTAACCTTTCTTTGAGGGGTTGGAACGTACAGGGAGCCATCATTACTCTCCACTGTCACGTTGAGACTGTCAGTCTCTTCATCACTCTCCACTGTCACATTGAGACTATCATTATTTGACGTGGGAGTATCCTAAATGGCAAAGAAAACTTATGGTGATGTGCATGTATACAGACAACTTCTTTCAACGCATACGAATGAACATGTACAATGTCATATAAGCGAAATGTATCAGCCTCCCAGTCTAGTGTACACCCACCAGGCCTCCCCCAATAGCCAGACTTAACAAAAATTAATGGTAAAGCGTCATCACTCCAGTATGTAAAGTATATCCTTTGGAAGTCTCATGCCCGCCCACTGTGTGTCTGCCTATAATTATGCATAACTACATCTCTCCAGTTCTTCTTATTCTACCCAGGATTCCTCATATTATTGGGACTTTTTTAACATACATTCTTACAACACTGAGAATTTTGTGTCTTTTTTTGTTTTTTTTTCAAGCAGATCACACACTAAGCAGAAAAAGAATTGTCCGAAAACCACCACATAGTTGAGCTGGATGCATAGTAGAGCCATACAAACATACGGGAAAACTTCAAAGGGCCATAACTTTAATTGTAAGGTGTGAATCAAAAATCTATCTGATCAAACCTCTAGTTTGGACCCATTCTGCGTGTTCATGTAAACATTATCCCCCCAAGTGCTCCCAAACCCCCCATGAATTAGATTATTTAATTATTATTAATTTAAATATAGTGTGTTCTACTTAGTGTGTAATTAGTGTGTAATAGTGTGTAATTTCCCTACTTAATGGTTATATTTGTGCCCAAGACATGTCCTTATAGTGCACAGAAAGGGAACAGAGGGGGGACATAAAAGGAAGCCACCAGCACCCCACTGGTATCACTGGTATCACTGGTATGCCGCACCATCAAAAAATTATGAAATCACTGCATGCCATGCAGGGCTAGAAATAAGGCTCATGTTTTGGTCGGACATTGCTAGGACACAGTATAAGACTTTATGGAGTTGCATGGGGAATTTGATCGGTCATTTCAACAATTTGGTCGGAAAATGTCTGATGACCAGCTGTTATTTCTAGTTCTGCCATGATGTGTGGCCAAACTCCTGATGTGGGAATATAACGTTCAGTATAATTATTATGAGGTTGATCCAAATTAAGGGGCTGAGTTTAATATTCCATCTCGCTACTAAGATAAGTTACTAAAGGATGGAAGATTGTTCCAGCCTTGAACATTGTATTTTTTTTTACACAATTTGCGTTTCTTGTCTGTCCTGGTATCAAGCATGGAATTTGTGTTACAACTGACTTGGAGGAGCTGAATCTTTATGGTGATGACTGTGATCGCTATGATCTTCAGTCCAGAAAGAAAGAGTATCACTGGACGATCTTTGTGATATTCTGGTACAGATTTCGACTCTTATAACAGTCATTTTCCATACATAGCTTCAATCTTTTTGTGTATGCCTCAACCATCAGGAAAAGCCGGACATGCTCTCAGCGTAATTCTATCATACATGGTTTGCTCATTCAACCGATTATAATTAAGTAGACACCTCCCCCCCCCCCCCTCCGAATCATCAGGTGATATACAGTGCAACCTCGATTATCCGGACCTCGTTTATCCGGAACCTCGATTATCCGGACTAGCCAGAGACCTAAAAATACATTACCACGCATGCGCAGAAGGTGTGACCAGATGATCTTTTGTGGGTGTGGTTATAGATTGAGCGATGAGCTATGGACTCTACAGGCTTGCCTTGGCCAAAATTGACTGACCAAAGTACTTTTCTGAACACTGCTGGCCATGATCATACTGTATAGGTATCGTTTATAGGCTAGGTATCATAAACCAGGCGAGAAATGTAGGCATTTCAGTTATCCGGACATTTCACTTATTCGGTATCGGCCGGTGGACAAAGGGGTCCAGATAATCGAGGTTGCACTGTACATGTAGGACCCAACCTAGTTATTGCAAAACCCCCCCTCCCCCTCCCAACAAACAAACTCTTATATATAACATGCGTTTGTCACCTTACCTTGATAATACTGTCTATCACCGACCTTTCTGGTGTATCACCAGATACCATATACATATCCTGCGTAACACACACATCCTGTGTAAAAAGAATAATTTAAGTTAATCGCTCAGGTCCGAGGCTAATCTTTTCTTCAAGTACTCACTTTTTGTGCATCAGCACTCTCAACTGACTCCATATCACTGCAGAAGATGAATAGATACAGTATCACCATGCAAGCACTCCATTATGGGCACAATCACACTATGGTACATATACTCACGTTAATATGTTGAATAACAAAACTTGGATGAACTGCTGAAATTTCTAACACAAATCTCTATAGAAATCAGCACAACACATAACAGACCATACACCTGTACATGTACCTTGAGTTTCAGATAATTGTAGCAATAATAATATATTATGGATACACCCACATTTGATAGTAACCCAGTATTGCTCTGCAGACCCCTCTATGGCGGTATATTAGTGTCATAATTATGAATAGTGTATAGTATTGTTTTGGGAGCATTCTATTTGGGTGTAGTCTTTTCTTCTGGGGGGTATCCATTTTCTTTTCGGGGGAGGGGGAGACGGGATCTTTCGTTAGTGTCCATTTCATTTGCGGGGTAATATGCTTTTGGGAGGGGTGTCCATTTCATATGGGGGTAGTCTTTTTATTGGAGGGGTGGGCCATTTCTTGGGGGTAGTTTTTTTATTGGCATGGGGTATGGCATAGTGCCAGCCACGCCCCCACACGGAGAACAAAGGTCAAGTGATCAGTTGCTGCCAAATACAAGGTCAAAGGTCAATGATCTTTTTTAAGGCTATCCATCCAATATCAGACAGTTGTGAAGGTCTATGAACTTCGGCCAGATAATTGGTAGACATTCTCATTATTGATCATTGAAGATTTACGAGCCATCTGATGGTCTGTGAGATCATTAAAATTCTATAGAAGTGATTTAATAGCATCACCAAAGGTCCATAATAAATGTATACCATTGCTTTGAATGCCACAAGGACAATTGCTGAAGGTACATGTAATATATCAGATCATTGGTGGCCTGATTTGCAGGTCAAAGTTGAGAGTCATCTTGTTGTCCAAAACTACAACATATTTAGCTAGTCCAGAATCCCTTAAAATCACCATGCGTGTTAAGCCAATACTAACAGTATGTTCCTAACCCTAACCATATGATTTTCTCAGCAAATCTGCATGATAGCAACTGGTGCCACGGCATTGATCAGATGGCTCTCACAATCCAAGAAGTGAACATTTATAAGCTTTCTTCAATAATAAGACCTTCATAACCATCAAATACATTAGCGTTGGATGCACAGCGATAAAAAGAAAGGTTTCGATCCATTTAAAGCACAGTATCATTGACCTTTGACCTTGTTACAGGACAATAACTGATCACGTGGCCTTTGCTATCTAGCTAGCTAGCTCTGTGCATGTAGGGGCGTGGCTGGTACTTACACCCGGTACCCCAAGAAATGGCCCACCCCTCCAGCAATAAAAGACATCCCCCCCCCCAAAATGAAATGAACACCCCTCCCTGAACAATAGTATTAGCTATTATTATTATACATCTTTCACTAATAAATATACGATCCCAATATGAAAAGTAGCCATACCCCTACTGAAGATAGCTACCCCACCAAATTTTACAGTGTACTACTCCCCATACAGAATACTATACCCCCAAGGAAATATATGTACACCACAGCAAGAAGAAATTTCTACCTCTAAATGACCACCCCAAAATTAGATGGATACCTAGTCTCGTGCCCAGACCCCACCCCCAAAAAGAGGGAAAGGGTCTGGCGCACTTCGAGCCATTTCTTGTATTTGCTGACTCGACAGTTCAGGATCCTCGACTACCAATCAGATTACAGGCATGTGATTTTGTCATGTGACTTGTAGACTAACGTACGTACACGTAAATAATATTATTATTAATAATAATAATTTTAATGACAAATAATGTACGTATACATGATAGGCGAGTGCACGAAGCTAACTAGAGCACTTGCGTGTAGTGCGGCTAGCGGAGATGAACCAGGTGCAGGACGTCGCGACTGTATTTGTTCCTCGTTGTCGTTTGAAGCTTGCTGTGACCCCTGTTTCAGTTCAGCAAGCTATTGCCCAGAGCGTTGAAGAACTTGGATACGATCAACCGACTGATGATCAAGCAGAGGTTCTTCAGAAGTTTGTAAGTGGTCGCGATGTATTCATATCTCTGCCCACCGGGAGTGGCAAAAGTCAGACTCTGTGTTTTACTTACGTTTCTTTAGTATTCGACAATTTCCCACCTGTTCAGCGGCTTTTTTTAATTGGAATTCTGCTTTGCGCACGTGATCGACATTCCAAAATCACCTGATCTGCAGAGTCAGCAAATACAAGAAATGGCTCGAAGTGCGCCAGACCCTTTCCCTCTTTGGGGGGTGGGGTCTGGGCACGAGACTAATGGATACCCCTCTCACAAAATGACTACACCCTCCATAATTATGACACTAATATAGCCCATACCACATGCTGAGCTAGTGAACAACACCAGGAACACATTACCAGCTCACATGCACAAGGGATAAAGTACCGTATTTCCTCAATCAGACGCCGCGGCTACTATTAATTACAGCTTTGCTGGAATGCGGCTACTAATCGAGGGCGGCTCTTATTCGAGGGCGGCTTTTATTAATTTGAAGCAACATGTACACCTCTTGGTGACATTGACACAATAGACTCGATTTTTCAGGACTGATTTCCAAATGTTCGAGATAGATGATCGATAAATAAGCAGCAGAACCAAGCCAAGGATGTTTTCTGCCATGTTCTTGCCTCGAACTAGCGATCGTGCATGGCTTGCTATCATGGCCATGCCCACTTAATTGTGTTTGCGCATGCGTGCGGTTACTATTCGAGGGCGGCTACTATTTCTGATCGCAGAGCTCCAAGTGCGGCTACTATTCAAGGGCGGCTACTAATCGAGGGCGGCCTTTATTCGAGGAAATACGGTAATTCATTTTGTCTGTCTGTCTGCCTGTCACCACAAAATCGCCAGATCTGGACATCTAGGCATCTGAGCGACTAGTAAATACAACAAATCCATACAAGTCGTCTAAAATTTGTCTTCATCATGCTTCAAATGGTTTGGCAAGGCCCACGAGCATCGTAAACACTGTGTCTTTGTTGGCGACACTTATCGACTCTACCCATCCACTGCAGGCCATGTATATATGTCAGCTACATACGCACACTACTGCTGCAGCTCTCATTTCTATGCAACCAGATGTGGATGCAGATGCAATGTGCGACGACGGGGTATGTGCTCTATAGAGCTCTAACTGTTTCGTAGTGCACTGGGTATGGGCAAGTTTATGCGTGACCCCGCCCCTCACGTAGCACATGGGCGGAAAACATTGCAAATTTGTGGTAGCAAGATTATTCCTGCCTTTGACATGAAAGGCTTAATGCTGGTATTAGGTATTATTAGGCCCTGTCAGCTTAGGTATAATATGGTGAGCAAGATTATTCCTGCCTTTGACTTGAAAGGCTTCATGCTGGTATTAGGCAATATTATTAGGCCATGTCAGCAGATCTGATTATAGTCACTGATGCAATGGGCAAAGCAGGGGCGCCAGGCCACAATATGCAGGAGTGTCATCATGGAATGAATAAGATTATAGGCCTTCCACAGGAAGCTCATTGCTATTCATGCCGTTCACTTCTGGGCTACAAGTGTCTATAGGCTCTGCTGGATTTACACAAGTAAGTGGTGCTGTACGTACAATTCCCCATAGCCTCGCCAACTAACTAGCAAGTAGCAGAAGCGTTTGCTGTGTAAAACAATGGAGCACTCGAGTTTGTAGCTCAAGGTATAGACCAATGCTAGCTAGCTAGTCTGCATGATGAAGAGATCTAGCTGCTCCGGGGGCGTATGGCAGCGACTCCCTTGTTGAGCACATATTTTACTCAGTTGGGCAAAGCGTAAACAATGCTCATCACATTGTCAAGCACAAAAAGTAGGTATTATCAGGTACATTTTCATCAGTTCTTGCTCATACACGGGCACAATGCATGGCTAGTTATAGCCTAGTTTTAGTTTCTGCAGAGACTTTTTTCAACACTGTGTCTACTGTACTGTCACCGGTACCCAAAATTTAGTGCTTGGAGTACCGGCAGCTCACTCAGATGGCTAGTGAGGCTAATAGCGGGGGGGGGGGGGGGGGGGGGGGGGGGGGTTTGGGTTTCGCTAATTGGTTAGTGATGAGGGGTTTTGGGTTTAGGCTATGGTTGTTGACAAAGGGTTAGTATTATAGTGACAAGGTGTATAAAGGTGGCAAAAAACGACATCCAGCAGCAGCGAGCTGGGTAGGCAGAGTGGACTAGGGCTAGGGCTGGTGGAGCGGTGGTCGTGGGTTCGAATCCCGCTTGATCTTTAGATTTTGTTTTTATTCCACTTTCGAAAATTTTTCTAAGTTTTTTGGCGGGCTATTTTGCCGGTACTCGAAGCGCTAAATTTTCAGTACCGGTGCCGGTATGGTAGACACAGCCTTTTTTCAATTGTTGCTGTTTGAGTTAGCACTGTACATCAATCTGTGATGGCAATTTTGATCCCGCTACAATGCATGGTGCAAGTATAAGCCACATTGAGACTACTATCCCCGTAATCAGTAGTCTCGTGCCCAGCCTCTATGTTGCATGCAGAAAATAAAAGTATGGTGAAATGCGCATGGTTCCGGCAATATCTCATTGCGTCCTTTCAGAATAGTGTCCGTAAAGTTCAGACGAGGGCGATAAGCTCAAATGTAGCTGGCGAGGATGTGGATGATCCATGCCTACCTACTGGGACAGGAAAATCTCATTTATACAGCTGCCGTTTGATCGTCTGGTTGAGAATCAGGCACTGAGACACTCGGACTCCATAATTTGCCACGATTGTGCTTTCAAGGCATCGGCTGGGTGTAAGGCTGCGTGAATTGTACATATAAGCAAAACATCGTGATAACGCTATCACTGATAATACAGTGGAACCCTGCATGACGGACACCCCTCAACGGCGGACACCTGCGATTTAATGGACAATTTTTAATGTCCGGATTGTATTTCCATAGACTTCAATATATTCAAACCCCCTCAACAGTGGACACCCCGCTTCCGTACAACGGACACTTATTTTGGTCCCGCAGTGATGCTTTATCATAGCTGGCCTCGATTCGATTGTAGGAGGGGCATGGTCAACCACTACCCCTGAGCTAAGGACACTTCGCTATAGCGGACTAAAATTTTGGTCCCAATGGTGTCTGCTTTAGAGGGTTTCCACTGTATTTGTTTGCGTGTCATAATAATATTATGTCGTGTACATCTGGAACCAAAGTTGAAAAAACATTTCACCACACCCTTTTTCCGATCTGCGTAGAATATGCAATCAGGTACTTTGGGAAAACTTCCGTTCCGTTTGTAACATATCAGGAGGAGGAGGAAGGCTCTGGTGTTGTGCCCATACTGGAGTTGTACCAGTGCTTAGCTGCTATGCCTGTGTGCAAAACCTCACTTGTGAGATATAGTCTAGTAGCCTAGCAAGCCCTGTAAAAATTGGTGATGACGTGGAGCAATCTGATTGAGCTCCACTCCTGGCTGCAGCAGGTACTAGTCTCGTATACATAGGCATAACAGCAGAGCCTTCATACAGTTCCATAGTCAGGAAAGGCGAGAAAACTATCAGTACGCCATATTATTATATTATGCTCACACAAATAGAGATCATCTCACAACTATGAGAATCGAATCGTGTCACACACGACAGACACAGACACACACACAAAACTTACCTATAATCTCGGTAGTGCGCAGACGAAGTTCACGTGCACGATGGCCGATATGCGATATGCGCACGCGCAGTTGGACAGGGGAGGGGCTGATGCATGCGCATATGGAAGGGGTGGGGCTGAAAGCACGACCTTTGACCTTAAAATTGACGACCGACAGCGGATACCAAACAAGAGTCATTCATGTCTCCTACAACGCTAAAAATGCTCAGCAAAGGATAAGCGGCTAAAAGAGACTTATATCAGCGCTTCTGGGGCAATTTGGGAATATATCCACCCACGCAATTAGTGTGTACCACTGGATTACTATTGTGTCACATGATTATACTAGATACTAAGTGAACATGTCAGTTGATGCACAGGCAGAACGCAGAACAACAACATGTTGAATATATAAGAAGTAGAAACAGGCAGGTGGTAGGAAATGACTGCACCAATGCGGAAAGAAAACCTTCTCACGCATAAAGAAAGAACCAGCCATTGCATACATGCCTTCACATTCATCACCAAGGAGTTCTATAGAAGAGAGTGAGAAAGAGGTAGCAAGCTCACTGATGGACTGAAAAACAGAAGATCTACAAATTGTGGGTACAGTATTTCTATGTGAGTCTGTTATCTCAACTGGCAGAAACATAATATATGCACATGATATGAGCACTGCTGCTCATAGGGTTGTCGGCACCGCCAAATTTAAATCAATTTCACCAATATTAATTTTCATACATGTTGCATTAGAGATCCCCTTCTCAAGGCAACCACAATGGAGGGCAAACGTACATTGACTAGATCTGTCAGAAGAGCAACTGGGACCACATGCACCCACCTCCACGGTGTACAAGAATGGGTATATTATAATAGGTTCTATGGAATAAAATGTGTGGGAATGAAGAATGAATGCAAGGGTAATAATAACTACATGTATATATATACAGTTAATCCACTATATATAATGGTATATGATGAACATATTCCAACAAGTATAGCCATTATGAGAGAAAAACACAATCTGGGGACTTGTGAAGCATGTGCATGTGTTGGCCAGCCCATACATAGTAGCCAGTACTTAGGTATACAGGCCTGGTTTGAGCATACATACAAGTGTGGGCATATGTGGTTGGTCCCAGGTGGAAATTTAATTTGCTGCATATTGCTGATATGTGTATGTAAAATTTATTTTGTACTTTTTGTACCCTCAGGCCACCTAGCAGTAAGCTGACTGATCTCATGCCCAGCACCTTCTAAGCGATACGAGTGGGGGGTTGTAGAGGAGGCGAAAATACCTGTGCATCGATGTGTAGTTGCTCTACCTCGCTCTCCCCTGTGAAGTCTTTGAAAGCATGTCTGAGGAAAGCTGGAGTACCAGCAAAACGCTTTTGTGTGTATGTACTTGCTTTTCAAAGACAGATCGATGCACGTTTCCTACACAGTATGTACCATATTTTAAGGGATACTAATTTTTAATTAGCTTAGTTAGCTTTTGTGTGGTGAACAGTGGATGGAAATTTTTACAAGCAACCATAAAATCATAATCTTATCATAGTAGTGATTGCCATCCATAGCCTCCACTGCTGGTCTAAATCTGCCAGCTTCACTACTGTATAGCAGGAAAGTTTCGTGGGGTCAAGATCGGAGGGGGGGGGGGGGTGGGGGGAGGGAGGGAGAAATCAATACTGACTACCCATGGATTTCTCCCACATAAAGTATAGCGAGAGATACCCAATAGCAGCCTGGGGGACTCCCTAAAACTGGTCGACATTGATCTAAATTAAGGTGCATGGGTAAGCAAGCGTAGGGATGTATAGTGTGGAAACGCTTAGTGAATCCAAGACACTGTGTATTGAACACATAGCATAATAATTATGGGAATTTTTGAAAACGTCATGATACAAAAAGTGGACACGCCACTGATATTACAGGCATGTTTGGGTCAATGTGCATGCAAATGCTAGTAACATAACAAGATTACATGCATAAGATTTCATATAGGGTGTAGAGACAGCTAGGGACCCACAATATGCTCAGTTTCAAGGATGCATGAAATTTGTGTCATTGTTTACTTGATGAATCCAGTGCAGTGTTGCTGAAGCCTGCAATACAATCAGGTTTTAGTAGTTATCTGCTCTAAAGAAGTCCGACTCACTTTTTTGAAGACAAGCTTCAGTGGAGTCTCTTATAATAAAACACCAGTTGCAATACCTGCAGTGGAATAGTGGGAACCACCGACAGAACATGTGTTCTGTTTCGCTGTTATTGCAGCTCATCAGGGTGGCGTACCCGAAAAATTAATCACATACAGTAAATCGCGAATATTTTGTTGTTAAAATATTTTCGGACAGACAGGCTTGTGCGAAAATAAAACGCGAAAAAATACATAATATGCAATATTAAAGATATGGCGGTACAGAGTTGTTTGTCCGAAAATTATGTATTATTGCACGGAATGGTTGTGACACCAAATATTCGCGATTTACTGTACCAGTAATATAGCAGGGACAACTCAAAATTACAACTATCAGGAGTAAAAATATTCTGGAAAATCAGGATCATTGGGTGGCTAACTGCGATGATTTCTAATTGAAGGGGATAAGAGTGCTCTGTCGACCTGGAACTGCTTTGCTGTTCAGTGATACACTCTGTCATAAATAGTAGTACATATGAAGCACTTCATCGTATTCTCATAAAAGAGAGGAAAGTATGACCTTCCTTGACCCTTACACCTAGACAGTGTGACTACAGGCACCATGCTACAATGAAACACATCAATATGACCGCCAGTTTTAGAGACAGAGAGGGAAGGTATATCCGTGAAATCATACTACACTCATTCTCGTTCTGCCAGTGTTGGTGTAACAAGAACGAGTCTCAAATCTGTAACCTAAGCACAGCTACAGTACACCCAAACCCAAACTGAACGGAACCCAGGGCATGACCGCATTCTAGGACTGCCAATCAGTGCAAAATCACAGGTTTTATGGGATTAAAGGTGAATCCAAGTCCAGTCCAGTGAATAGAGATTACCACCTCAAAGCTGTGGGCAATGCTCTCACCACAATCTTCAATAAGACAGAGAGCAGGCAGCAGCATGCCTCAAAGCTGTGGGGAAAGCTTTCTTCATTAGACAGAGAGCAAGCAGCAGCATGCTACTTTCTTGCAGTGCCTAGGCGCCTATATAAATACTCCCTGACAGCTACCAAAGTCTCATTCACATTACTGGGAAAATGGGACAGCATTTATCAAGTAAGGATACAATACTACCTTGAAAAGTTCATCCTCTAGTCTGACTTGCAGGGTATGTTGCAGATGAGCTGCAAGAAAGGGAGAGAGAGGTGCAGCACCTACAGCAGCTACAACAGCAGCTTGGTCTTAGAGGTATTAGTTACATGTATACGCTTTAGGCTGCATGCTTCACTATGTATAGTCATTACTCACTAATACTTTCTAGGCCAGCGATACCAGCCATATAAGACAAAAAAAGGCAAAAAAACATCTCAGGTAAGTGCAAATGACAAACAGCAACCTCTAGAGGATCGACAGTAACATATTTATTTCTCCCAACACAGAAATCACAAACTCACCTTGTCGCTGAATCAGTTCCTCCTCCGGCTGGTCAGCGACCCTCTGCTCCTCCTCCGGCTGGTCAGTGGCCCTCTCCTCCTCCTCCAGCAGTGAGTCCTCCTCCTCCGACTGGTCAGTGGCCCTCTGCTCCTCCTCATCCAGCAGCGAGTCTTTCTCCTCAGGCTGGTCAATGGCCTTCTGCTTCTCCTCCGTAAGTAATGAGTCTCTCTTCTCCAGGTAGTCAGTTCTCTGCTCCTCCTCCTCTAGCAGCGAGTCCTCTTCCTCCTCCTGCTGGTCAGTGGCCTTCTGCTCCTCCTCCGGTTAGTCAGTGGCCCTCTCCACCAGTGCGTCCTCCTCCTCCAGCTGGTCAGCGGCCCTCTACTCCTCCTCCTCCAGCAGTGAGTCCCCCTCCTTCAGCTGGTCAGTGGCACTCTGCTTCTCCTCCTCCATCAGTGAGTCCCCCTCCTTCAGCTGGTCAGTGGCCTTCTGCTTCTCCTCCGTAAGTAATGAGTCTCTCTTCTCCAGGTAGTCAGTTCTCTGCTCCTCCTCCTCTAGCAGCGAGTCCTCTTCCTCCTCCTGCTGGTCAGTGGCCTTCTGCTCCTCCTCCGGTTAGTCAGTGGCCCTCTCCACCAGTGCGTCCTCCTCCTCCAGCTGGTCAGCGGCCCTCTACTCCTCCTCCTCCAGCAGTGAGTCCCCCTCCTTCAGCTGGTCAGTGGCACTCTGCTTCTCCTCCTCCATCAGTGCGTCCTCCTCCTCCGCCAGCTCCTCCCCATTATGGTCATAACTGCATAATATGCTAATATTTTATGGTTTTCGTTATTTTGCAATAGGATTGAAATCAAGTTACTGTGAAATCTGGCTAATAAGCGCATGCACTTACAGCAGTGTAGTATATACCACGCATAATTACATTCCACTAATGTCATGTGACCATGGTTCTGCAATCTGATTGGGCCGCAATATACATACCTCGAGGACAAGGAAGTGCAACCCTTTTGACCAGACCTTTCTCGCACGTGCATGAAGGGGGCTGGGCACGAGACTAAAAAGAGACAGCGATGATATGCATCCTTTGGCTTCAGAGTTACATGTACAACAGAACCACAAACTATAGTGAAGTGGATGATATAGTAGCTACTAGAACCTGATAATGGAGACATTTCTATGCAAATGTAACTCCTATCCCAGGTCACGCCATGCGGAGGCAGATGCACAGGTGACCCTCGAGGCATTATGTCTACTACATAATGCCCCGGCTCAAATTCAAGGGAGAGAAAGAAGGAATGGCTGATTCCTGGATCGAACTGTAAGCACACAAACTAAATATCTCCCCAACCTACTCTCATTACAAATCAGATGTGTACTCATAGCTGCTTTGGAAAACATTCTCTAGTGAAATCATCCGAAGCTGACCAGCCAAGAATCAGCCATTACATATATACATACACAACAAGCCTTCACATTCGTCCCGACTGAGCTCTAAGAAGAGAGGAAAGATATAGCACAATACAGACCATTCACTAACACAACAACGCCACAGAAAACCAAGTCTGTATCAGTACATGCCATAATATTGACAGGAGCAATAAGTGCTCCATCATGGACGGCTCAATCATGCTGTAACTGGAGGAGCTCGACATAAACACACACGATATAAAGAGCCCGGGCCACACTGCCTCGGTTTATGGAGGAAGCTAAATGTGTACAATGCACATACATATTGATGTAAAGATAGCGGCCTAAACATAATAGCAGCTGACACTAGTATGAGCTTCCTTGACCCTTACACCTAGACAGTGTGACTACAAGCACCATGTTACAATGAGCACATCAACATGACTGCCAGTTTTCGAGAAAGAGAGAATGAGAGCTCTGCAGAGCACATACCCCGTGTGCACAATTAGTAGCCTAGTGTGTGTTCTTGCATTCACTTACATGTACGCGTCATATACATGTAGATGTGCAGTACGCGGTTGAAACAGCACATGGCACACCTGATGTGATTTGTACAGTTTGTCAACATTATGAGGTGAAACAAACGTCAGTTTTGACATTTTTGATGAATATTATTATACTCACCACTCGCTAAGATTGCCTCTACGCTGATATCAGGTAATTTTTTAGAACAGAGAGAGAAATATAAGTCGATGAGAAAACTAGAAGCCATCAACGATTCATCATGCCACCCGAGCTTCAGGCAGCTGACTTCAACGAGGAGAAAGAGAGAAAACGTCAAGCCACCCGATTACTTTACTATGCACACGGGGGTAATACCATAGTGTCCCAGGCAAGTGCCCATGACACTATAATAATAATATTATTATACTGATAGAATACATGTACTGTAGAGCAGATTGTATTTAGAGCAACATGATACAACTTGATATTACGTTTTCACTCATAAAAGTTTTTGCTCGGTAACCTATACCTGTACCTACTGCTCTGTAATATAATCAGCTTTGAACAGGCAACAAACAACTGTACCAAGTGCCCAACACAAACAAGTATTGAGATGATACAGAGAGGGAGAATGCAGCCATATTAATATAAACATACATGTAGTATAGACTGGGATTGGGAACACAAGAGAGAAACATATCTCCAATGTGAAAACCAGAAGCCATCAACGACTCATCACGCCACCTGAGGGTGGGAGCTTCAGGCAACTGACTTCAACGAGGAGAGATACATGTACATCTAGATATTATGGCAGAGCAGACCTGTTTGCTGACATGGCATTTGTGTACTTCCTTATAAAAAAATCAGTCAGCTGGTTTGGTAGTGTCACTTACAGATAAGATTGATAACCAGTACCTGTACCCTATAACCTGACATTCAGGAATCACTTGATTGCTAATTGCCAAGCGGGCAATCCACATGATGCATTGTACTTTTGCTTTTACCCCCACTTGGTCTGGTTTCTGGATTCAATTGCTACTGTCATTGCTTAGTTGACCTCTCTGTGTGACGTTTGGAGACAGTTGTGCTTGGCTGGGTGTTGGCAGGATCACTGTTAACAGTATCAGTGAGGTAGCCTCGTCCCCAGGCTCTCCCAGTTTTTAATGTTACACGCAAAAAACGGGAGGGCCTGGTACGCGAAGTCACGTGCATCGTGTCATGATGATCGATCGTGACGTGGCATGACGCGAACAATAGTAGGTCAATCAAGGTCAACAAAACCGGGTCGTTTCTACGCTATCCATGCCTTTTATCAACTATAAACATACAGTTTGAGCCGACGAAGGATCACCTTTTACTCGTATGACAGCGATATCTCTGTGTCTCTTATCATTTGCGAGCTGTAGCGCTCATAAGTCCAATGACCTTCGACCCGCGAGGTGTTGTGGACCTTCTCTCACCTTCTCTCTCCATCACGTGACTTCGCGTACCAGGCCCTCCCCCTTTTCTGCGTGTAACATTGAAAACGTGGGAGTGGCCTGGGAACGAGGCTATCAGTGAGGCTCATTCAAGGCATTATGTCACAATGCCCTGGCTCAACTTTAAGGGAGAGAATAAAGGAATGGCTTGTAACAGCAGCATTACATGCTCTGTATGCAGGGGCATACAAAATGTACCTCATTTCTACTAAGTGTAATTTGGATGATTCTATGCTCAGGATAATACAAGCAAGTCAGCTGTTTCAGTACAACACCACAAAACCACTGAATTACCTTACATGGAATTGCACAATTACATGCCCAGTCAGCAAACATCTCATTTTGTACTATGATGGAAAAACAAACTACATGTACTCAGAGAAGTCTGATGGGTGTATGAATAGCTGCATAGTGGACAATAGTCTGGTTTGTGGCATCATGGAACTGTACTACGTTTTTCTAAAATATACTGGCCACTATATTATACACACTACCTGGAGCAGCTGTAGTGTCACTACTTGAAGCATTAAAAGAGTTTAATTATACTATTGACCAGTTATAAAGGTTTGCATGGTGCTATAAGGACTGTACCGTAGTCTCCTGGGCAAGCACTCACTCCCAGGTAAGTACTCATGTACATGTACCACATTTCCAGGGGTCAATGTAATAGCCACCATACAAACATATGGAAGTTATATCGCTAGTGCCGGATATGAACGCTAAACAAAGCATATTATTAAGTGTAACCCAGCGAGAACTGAGGCTCCAGAGGAGGCGAGAGCGAGACAGAATTCGTTGTCAATCGCAGCCTCAGCTCAATAGCCGTGCTGCTCGGAGCGTTCAGGAACAGAGGCAGCTATGAAGGCGTGATGGACTCATTGCTGATTCAGTAGACTATAGGCTACTGGAAATGAGTGCTTGTCAACATGTGAGACAAGCCATAGAGTCAGCAGAAGAGAAAGAGAGAGGCCAGCCTACTAGCATGCATCCTGCAGCCAATAGTTGGGTGTGGTGCAACACAAATACGCTCAGGCTCACCCCACAATGCTGTGCATTTCCCTAGTTGTTAATTAGATGCATGTAATTATGACGTACATGTAGGTCTCACAAGTAAGCCTCTCCCCTTGAAAGTAATTTTGTATGTAAGTCTCCCCTCACCTTTCTTCAGTCTGCAGTTTGATGGTTCCAAACTCCACACTGATGGTGATGTTAATGCAGCCGGCGCCATGGCAACAGTGAGGTTAGGAGTGGGTGTGGCTTATCCTGAGCGCTCCTTGAACTAGATGGCTGTTGACAGCTGCACTGGAGTCGTGGGAGACTGTGTCCAGAACAAACAATGCACTACGTTCACTGAAGAATCTCCCGGCTGCATTCACAACTCTAAAGTGCAATAATTTCATCATGCATGTACATATAAATTGATTCTTAAAGTTTGCAATATTAATAATATTTAGCAGTCCACTAATTTAAGTTGCTACATGCATATTATCCCCCATCAGAACAAACTGACTCACTTGTCAAAGAAGCTGATCATGAGTCGAGTGAGAGAGAGGCTGATCCTTCCACTGATGTGCACACCAAGAGACACTGTAGACAGCTTACTTTCATCCCCCTCTCCCTCTCCATCAGGGGCGGGGCTAAATCTACCACGCCTCTTCCTCTCTCTCAGCCTAGCGGAGTCTCAGAAGACCCTTCTCGTGGACTCACTTCAACTGAACTCTGAACTTCCCATACCTGAGGTGCGTAATAATACATTGGTAGCCACAGATAGCATTACATATCAACAAAATGAGCGTGACTTTTAGCCAATCAGGTGGGATATATAATAGCAAGACTAAATAATAAGGAGAGGAAGAGAGTGTCGAACGCGCTATATACCCCGTGTAATATGTTTTCGGCAAGTAACGTGACTTGCAGCCGTGCGCACGTGACTAGCCCAAGGGGCTGAACACTTAATTTTTTTAAGAACTGAGAATAGAGGCGTTTTTCATGAGTTTTATGCTAGATTCTTCACAAACGTTCGTTTTTTATTGTGATCTGCTCGTACTTTTGGTCGAAATCGCGCTCGCGTTAGCTTGCACTCGAGACCACGCCCACAACGTACCATTCGAATCGAGCGCTCTGATTGGTCAATTTTTGAATTCCTGGCGCGTGACTTTCCGAAAACATCTTGTACGGAGTATATAGCGCGTTCGATACTCTCTTCCCCTCCTTATTATTTACTCTTGATAATAGTTATAGCACGGTTGCCAGGGATTTATGGTGACGTAAACCACCCTTGTCCTCGGGCTACGCCCTCGGACTCGGGTCGGTTTACTGCCATAAATCCCTGGCCCCGTCCTATAACTATAACATAATAACCTATGCCTATATACTGAGTAGGCCTACATGTACATGTGTGTAGTTGTGACTGTTGTGGGTGTATTGTTCGGTTCCCCGTGAGTGACAGTGATGTGTCCGTCTATCTCTGTATGCCCTCTCCAATCAGCTTATGAGCAATATAATAGGAGTGTGTGTGTGTGTGCATGTGTGTGTATTTTTTCCCACAAAAGCTGCTGTGTGTGGTAGCCAGTGAGTAAAGCTAGTGTCTCATCAAAGGCATTTCAACTTCGCTCATAATGTTATTCATTACTCTCTTGCTTCTGTGCTTTGTAGGCATGTCATAATAATTGGGGCGAGCCTGAGCAAGTCCCACATAAACGGGTATAAACTGCGTGAATGAGATACATGGTACATCGGTCCTTAGTTACGCCCCGCCCAATGTCCAACATTCTGTATATATGCTGCTCTAATTCAGCGACTTGCAAATTACATTTATGTGTGCATGCTATGCGCTAGGCCATTGCTATGAATGCTGAACAAAGCATTAAGCTTAAAACCAGCGAAAAGCTCAGAACTGAGGCTTCAGAATGTAGGAAGCAAAAGCAAGACATGTATCCATCGTCGTCAATCGGAGCCTCAGCTAAGAGCTAAGAGACAGAATTTACTAGCCACACAGTCGGCAAAAGAGAACTTGGAGGCGTGCATCCTACAGCCTATAGTTTATAGTTAAGTTAGCCGTGGCGCAACATAAATCACTATGCACGATCACTGTCGCTCATACTCGCCCCACAATACTGTGCATTTCCCTAGCATTATTTATTATGCAGACAGAGCCTAGAATGGCCTGCCTTCCAAAAATTTTAATTCTGGATTTCTTGGAGTGTTCCAATGGAGCGATATACAGGAATCATTACCCCCCTTATATAGCTTAGCTTGTTACAAACTACTTGTGGGTTTCAAGCTACAGCATATTCCATGGTCCACACTACACTACTATAGGGCGGGCCTTACAAGTACTTGCTAACCACTAACGTCTGACATGCGTCAAATAATGTTATTCATACTATACTAGAGAGAGAGAGAGAGAGAGAGAGAGAGAGAGAGAGAGAGAGAGAGAGAGGGTATGAATAACATTATTTGTAATAGTTTGCACTTGCTCATACTGTGCTTTGCAGCTCAGTTGTCTAGGAAAGTTTGGGAATGGCACCTGTCTCTGTCACTATATAAATTGAAAGCCTTTGTGACTTGTAGAGTATAACTGAATTAAGCGCTTGAGAGCCACTGCCTATTTACCCTTTCCACTGGACAACTGACTTGCAAAGCACAGTATGCTATCTCTAAACTGCACAGAAGAAAATTATAAAAGTAAAGTAATATCAGGCGACTACTGACCTGGCGAGCGTTAGCCAGTTCGTGCCATACCGTTGGTGTTATCCTTAGATCCGCACATAGGCTAGAGTCATTAGAGCGGCGAAGCGACTGAGCCCACGAATGGGCCGCTATGGACCTTTTCAGATTCAGGCTGTTTTTCTCCGGCTCCGGACCAATTATGTCTTGGCGGTAGAGGCAGAGGTCGGCGGGCGACCTATCTCAAAGCTCCCCGTCCATTATCAATGAGGCTAAGCTGGTATCCACCAAAATTACGCTAGTTGCAGAACCACGGTCACATGATATTAGTGGAAGGTATGTAAGGCCATACCAATTTGAATATATGTTTCTCGGAGAGACATGCCATCAAGAGACCCAGGTGGTAGGCAAAGAAAAATAAAAATCTGAATCTGATTATTTTCAATGCAAAGTTCAAACAAAACCACAATACAGTGACATAAATTAATATACATGTAAAAGCCACATGTCTGTTAACAAAGCCCCAAAACTAATTAATTTTCCATACTTTAAAAGAAGACAACGACGCTTAGCCACGCAGATGACACACTGCCATTTCTCTAATCAAAGATAGCTAGCTCGAGAGATCAGCTGACAACATGTGCACTGTTGATTACGTAGGACAGCACTTATGCACATGCGCCTTGTCGATATACAGTGTTTGCCAATACTTGACCACACACTTTTTTTTTTTTTTTTGGAATTCAGCAAAATGTGACCCGGCCAGATTCGAGAAACATATATTCAAATTGGTATGGCCTAATTATGCGTGATCCGTACGTACGCGCGTGCGCTCGGTCTATGCACACGGTACGGAAGTGGTGGTTAGTTTCTATTGTACGCACACCTGAATTGCCAATTATTGCATTCCAGCCGGACGTGTAAGTGCGACCCCTTTGACCAGACCCTTTCTCGCGCGTGCATGAAGGGGGCTGGGCACGAGACTACTCTACCAGGCCTGGTATCGTGATCCAGTACAACAGGGTTGCATATACAGAGGTGGGATCTCTCCCCCCGCCCCCCCCAGCTTGAGTCCCTCTTGCGAAGACAAGAGAGAGGAAGGGGCTTGGGGGAGGAGGAAGGGGGCATAGCCTGCCTCCCCCTCTGCTACATTGCACCATTGACAGTCATGCAGACACAATATTACTAGACTATAATATATTAGACTAACTTGTAGCCTTGTGATGGTGGAGTCCTCAGTTATATGAATGTCAGCTTCAGTGATGTGGAGATCAAAGTATATCCGAGTTGAACATTGTCAGATTTATGTACTCTCCGGGATAGTTCTCCTGCACAGCACAGAGACAAAAATATATTATAACAAGAGTTATGATGAATATTGCAGTTTCAGAATTTTGGCAGCATTTTCATCATTCTTACACCTTCTCATTACTGAATTAGTGGCTTCCACAACTTGCACAGTTCTCATGGTTTAGTAACCTGTTAATGAGTGTTTTTTTTTCTGCAAGCACTATAATTATTATAATGAAGCACTATCAGGGCTTCATTTGGGGGGGGGGGGCGCTCACCCCCCTTGATATACTCTTGCCCCCCCCTCATAAAGCTAGTATTATCATACGCATAAAGCCAAGAAATAGCCTTAATGTGAATAATATACATTGTAGTAATGATAACAAGATACTATATAAGAGCATTCGAAATGTCACCAATACTACATTGTACATTGTCTACCTAAAGTGCTATCCTTCTACCTTTTCTGTTCCATACATTAACAACAAATGACTGTCAATTTATATCATCTATAGACGAGGGGATTGTCTGACAATAAAAATAAGGCCATGGCTAGATCAGTGTGATCGCATCATGGGGTCATCACTATTGCTGAAATACATGCACAAGCACAGCAACAAATTAATGCCTGAGAGTGCACCAGAAGCAATCTCAGGGAGTCAAAAATTTCCTGGGGGAGCATGCCCCCAGACCCCCTAGAGATTGTGTGCCTTGAATGTCTGAGGGGCTGATGCATGCGCATTTGGAAGGGGTGGGGCTGAAAGCACAACCTTTGATCTTAAAATTGACGACCGATAGCCGATACCAAACGGAGTCATTCATGTCTCCTACAATGCTAAAAATGCTCAGCAAAGGGTAAGAAAGTCACTGCATGAAACAGTTGTATTCTTTTAGGTTGAACCTTCCCCAGTGATCGACGTCTGCCGAGCCTATATAATAATCATTATTATGTTTACTTTCAAGCGACAGTGGTATCCTAACAATATCATGGGATACTTTCATGTTGGGCCCTTATAATATGCTACTATATAAAAAAAAACATGTACCCATAACGTGTACAATGATTAGCCATCTTGGAATCTTGCTCTGTGTTGCTCTGTGCAGTCATAGCTAGCAATAGTAGTTAATTAATTAATAAAGTTTAATTGCTGACTCTTCAGGAATCAAGATCAGATACTTTATAAAAAAGTGTGGCACAAGCAACCCGTCCATCCCTCCCAGCTCTTCCGGTTTCTTGCACGTAAGATTCCACATTTGAGGCAACACCCCAGTGGACAATTTGATGGACGTTGACACAATCAACACCCACACAGAAGAAAGTGGTGTGCTATTTTGATGTTATTTAGTGTGCTAAAGTAGCACAGTGCTGTGCTGTTTACTAATTTAGCACATCTAGTGTGTTGTTTCATTTAAATATTGCACAATAAGTGTGCTGTTTGGCTATCCATCAGCACATAAATGTGCTGCATTAAAGTGTGTGGGCGTGAGTGTCACGATTGTCTAATTCAATTAGCGAATCATGAAGGGGCATGGCCGAAGAGGCCAAACGAGTGCTTTTGGTCGAAGGTGGGCGTGTCCAGAATCGGCCAGGGATGATTATGCGTGTGTAATTAGCGACCGGAAGTGGCCCCTGAAGAAAAGACCGGTAATTGCCCACATCAAAGCAAGATCAAAGCATTCTTTCTTAACTATTAACCGCAACGACTTAATTACACACTAAGTAGAAAAAAAAAAAGATCTTATAACCGAAAAAAGATCAGAGCACTAGGAAGCATTTCAGGCCATAATTTTGATACGGGCACGCAGAATGGATTAAACTGGTAAACTACTGTCTACATGTATGTTTTATAATGCAGAAGAGTATAAGAATATTATCTATAGTTTTATAGTCATCAATTATTAATTATCTGGCAAAATGACAGTGGGCATACTAGTGGTTGTGGAATACTACTACTAGTCTCAAAATGATGCAATTCTGAAGGGCTCTTGTAGGACACATACCTGCACATAAAGATCTAGAAAGTGTAAAAAGTTCACTCAAGTATATCAGTACAGTTAGAGGAGCATTGGTAATGGATGGTGCAAGTGCAGCAATAGGAGGCTATCGCTATACTTTCATCGAGGCACCTGTGCTGCAACTCCTGTCTTCAGGAGAGCAAAAAACACTCCGACAACTGCCCACAGTGCAGGAAGAGGGCACTAACCCAAGAAGCTGCAGCAGGTATGACTCGACAAACACACACAGGCATGTCGTTATAGCTACAGGTTCTCTCACCCATATATTGCTTCCTGTACAATGCAGAGTGTCAGTATAGAATGCATGGACGTTCACATGGTCTGTAGGGGGTACATGTATGTGATAGGACTTGTTATATGCTGCATCATTATCTTGAGGTGGAATTTTTTTTACTTGCATTGATAATAATATCCCTTGCAGCATGTCAAGCTATCAAGCGGCTAAAGGTCCAGTGCAGCAACAGCCTCAACACTGCAGGCCAAGAGCTTGGACAACATGAAGCCAATTGCGACGAGAACGCCATCATACCATGCCCTAACCTGTGCTTAATCCCATCATCCCCTGAGGCAGGCGAGGCCAGATATACAACCAGAACCATGCCTAAAAAAGACGTTCAAAATCACTTATTGGAGTGTCCACGGAGGAAGGCCATATGTGGCTACTGTGGTATCAGTGGGGTGTACCAGTGGGTAGCCAACAGGCACTTGCTTGAGTGTTCGAAGCTGGAAGTGGTGTGTCCGAATGAGGGATGTAAAGAAAGGGTTCCAGAACATCGATAGGCGTGCCTGTATGAAAGCATTCCGTGCAGATACGAAACACTCGGCTGCACATATACGTCCCCTCAGACGGACAGGGATGAACATCAGCGACACAAGAGTAATCTCGATGCTCATGCAGGGCTGATGGTGGCATCTCTAGTGCACAAGCAGCAAAAGCAACAAGCATATTTCAAGATAAATGACTTCTCGTATTGTCAGTCATTAGATAAGTCCTTCAAATATAGTGCTGATATGTGGAACTGGTACATCATAATTGAAACAAACGGCAGGGGTGAGGGGAAGGGCACCCATATCTCGGTGAGTCTTCACTGGAAGCAGGCTCTTCGTAACATGCCATCGTGGCTAAATAGCGTTAAACTTGAGCTCTTGAATCATCGTGAAGATAAGAACAACTTCGCTTACACTTCTACAGATCCAGACGGATTAGTCCATGAAAAATTTATTGCTCACACTTCCCTAGGATACAAGCCCAGTTACAATGTGCTGTACCTTAAGGATGAGACACTCTGGTTCAGGGTGACCAGTGACCTCATCAACTGCAAGCAACTCAAACCAAACACTACCTTGTGACTGAGCTCACTCTGTGTTTGACTCGATTCTTTGCTGTTTTACAGTATTCCAAAAAGTTGTGACTATCTCTGCATGAACCTAACTCTTAGTCAACTTTTGACTTGATTTACTATTTCAGAGCATTACAAAAATTGTGCTGGTAATAAGCCCTATAGCTTTTACAGCTGTACTTCAGTACCAAGTGGTCCTGTGGTCAAAGGCTATCAGACAATCAGCAAGAGGGGTCAAACACATAGCAAATTTTAAGGGGGGGGGGGGGAGGGGGGGTAAATACATCCTAGTGTATGCTAGTAGTGCCCTTATCTGAAAGATCACAACGAAGTTACCACAAGTGGCATCTTTACACTGCACGCGGAGCGGAGGTGGTGCAATTAACTTGTACACATGTACGTACATGTAAGAGATTTGCTTTGATAAATTTAAACGCTCTTGATCTCACTCGATTTTTTTTACTGAGCCACATTTGCAGATAGCAATCCACGAAAATTATTACCCATATAGTACACAAGATGACCTAATTACTAATCAAATACATACAATCATGTATTATGCAAGATCAAATCAGCACAACACATAACAAACCATGCACCTGTACATGTACCTTGAGTTTCAGAAAATTGTAGCAATAATAATAATATATTATGGATACACCCACATTTGATAGTAACCCAGTATTGCTCTGCAGACCTCTAAATGACCACCCCCAAATAAGATGGATACCCTTCTCACAAAATGACTACACCCTCCATAATTATGACACTAATATAGCCCCATACACATGCTGAGGTAGTGAACAACACCAGGAACACATTACCAGCTCACATGCACAAGGGATAAAGTAATTGGTTTTGTCCGTCTGTCTGCCTGTCACCATAAAATCGCCAGATCTGGACATCTAGGCATCTGAGCAACTAGTAAATATGACAAATCCATACAAGTCGTCCATTCATTATGCTTCAAATGGTTTGGCAAGGCCCACGAGCATCGTAAACACTGCGTCTTTGTTGGCGACACCTATCGACTCGACCCATCCACTGCAGGCCATGTGTATACGTCAGCTCTCATTTCTATGCAAACAGATGTGGATGCAGATGCAATGTGCGACGGGGTATGTGTTCTATAAAGCTCAAGTTGTTTCGTAGTGCACTGGGTATGGGCAAGATTATGCGTGACCCCGCCCCTCACGTAGCACATGGGCGGAAAACATTGCAAATGTGTGGTAGCAAGATTATTCCTGCCTTTGACTTGAAAGGCTTCATGCTGGTATTAGGTATTATTAGGCCACGTCAGCAGATCTGATTATAGATAAATTTCACTGATGCAATGGGCAAAGCAGGGGCGCCCGCCACAATATGCAGGAGTGTCATCATGGAATGAATGATGTTGCACAGCTCTGAGACTAAGATTATAGGCCTTGAAGTTGCTAGTCCAAAGGAAGCTCATTGCTATTCATAATCCAGTCAGCCGTTCACTTCTGGGCTACAAGTGTGTATAGGCTCTGCCGCTTTTACACAAGTAAGTAGTGCTGTATGTACAATTCCCCATAGCCTTGCCAACTAACTAGCAAGTAGCGGAAGCGTTTGCTGTGTAAAATAATAGAGCACTCGAGTTATTAGCTCAAGGTATAGACCAATGCTAGCTAGCTTGTCTGCATGATGAAGAGATCTAGCTGCTCCGGGGGCGTATGGCAGCGACTCCCTTGTTGAGCACATAATTTACTCAGTTGGGCAAAGCGTAAACAATGTTCATCACATTGTCAAGCACAAACAGTAGGTATTTTCAGGTACATTTTCATCAGTTCTTGCTCATACACGGGCACAATGTATGGCTAGTTATAGCCTAGTTTTAGTTTCTGCAGAGACTTTTTTCAACACTGTGTCTACTGTACTGTCACCGGTACCCAAAATTTAGTGCTTGGAGTACCGGCAGCTCACTCAGATGGCTAGTGAGGCTAGTAGCGGGGGGGGGGGGGGGGGGGTTGGGTTTCGTTAATTGGTTAGTGATGAAGGGTTTTGGGTTTAGGCTATGGTTGTTGACAAAGGGTTAGTATTATAGTGACAAGGTGTATAAAGGTGGCAAAAAACGACATCCAGCAGCAGCGGGTTGGCAGAGTGGACTAGGGCTAGGGCTGGTGGAGCGGTGGTCGTGGGTTCGAATCCCGCTTGATCTTTAGATTTTTTTTTTATTCCACTTTCGAAAATTTTTCTAAGTTTTTTGGCGGGCTATTTTGCCGGTACTCGAAGCGCTAAATTTTCAGTACCGGTGCCGGTATGGTAGACACAGCCTTTTTTCAATTGTTGCTGTTTGAGTTAGCACTGTACATCAATCTGTGATGGCAATTTTGATCCCGCTACAATGCATGGTGCAAGTATAAGCCACATTGAGACTACTATCCCCGTAATCAGTAGTCTCGTGCCCAGCCTCTATGTTGCATGCAGAAAATAAAAGTATGGTGAAATGCGCATGGTTCCGGCAATATCTCATTGCGTCCTTTCAGAATAGTGTCCGCAAAGTTCAGACGAGGGCGATAAGCTCAAATGTAGCTGGCGAGGATGTGGATGATCCATGCCTACCTACTGGGACAGGAAAATCTCATTTATACAGCTGCCGTTTGATCGTCTGGTTGAGAATCAGGCACTGAGACACTCGGACTCCATAATTTGCCACGATTGTGCTTTCAAGGCATCGGCTGGGTGTAAGGCTGCGTGAATTGTACATATAAGCAAAACATCGTGATAACGCTATCACTGATAATACAGTGGAACCCTGCATGACGGACACCCCTCAACGGCGGACACCTGCGATTTAATGGACAATTTTTAATGTCCGGATTGTATTTCCATAGACTTCAATATATTCAAACCCCCTCAACAGTGGACACCCCGCTTCCGTACAACGGACACTTATTTTGGTCCCGCAGTGATGCTTTATCATAGCTGGCCTCGATTCGATTGTAGGAGGGGCATGGTCAACCACTACCCCTGAGCTAAGGACACTTCGCTATAGCGGACTAAAATTTTGGTCCCAATGGTGTCTGCTTTAGAGGGTTTCCACTGTATTTGTTTGCGTGTCATAATAATATTATGTCGTGTACATCTGGAACCAAAGTTGAAAAACATTTCACCACACCCTTTTTCCGATCTGCGTAGAATATGCAATCAGGTACTTTGGGAAAACTTCCGTTCCGTTTGTAACATATCAGGAGGAGGAGGAAGGCTCTGGTGTTGTGCCCATACTGGAGTTGTACAAGTGCTTAGCTGCTACGCCTGTGTGCAAACCTCACTCGTGAGATGTAGTCTAGTAGCCTAGCAAGCCCGGTAAAAATTGGTGATGACGTGGAGCAATCTGATTGGGCTCCACTCCTGGCTGCAGCAGGTACTAGTCTCGTATACATAGGCATATTATGCGGGTATCAACGAAATGCCCCACTCCCCCCCTCCCGGGTATGGGTGGGGATTTGCCAAAATCTATGGTTAAAGACGCACCCCCAGGGCCAAATTTTTAGGTGAATCCCCCTGTATAGACCTAACCCCCCAGGTGGGACATCGATACCTTCGTTTAATAAGGCACAGTAAAACTTTATCTTCCGCCATGCTGAACCACCAAGTGATGTATGGATCACGTGTACACAATGAGAAAACCCCCCACCCCTGGGGCGGAGCTTTTTGGCAAAGGACGTTCTAATCCCCACCCTGTCCCGGGAGGGGGGAGTGGGGCATTTCATTGATACCTGCATTAAACACCAGAGCCTTCCTCCTCCCCAGTCATAACAATACAAACCTAGCGTTCCAAGCCCAGCGATATGCATACAGTTCCACAGTCAGGAAAGGCGAGAAAACTATCAGTACGCCATAGTATTATATTATGCTCACACAAATAGGGATCATCTCACACACGACAGACACAGACACAGACACACACACACACACACACACACACACAAAACTTACCAATTATCTCGGTAGTGCGCAGACGAAGTTCGCGTGCATGGCACGATGGACGATATGCGCATGCGCAGTTGGACAGGGGAGGGGCTGATGCATGTGCATTTGGAAGGGGTGGGGCTGAAAGCACGACCTTTGACCTTAAAATTGACGACCGACAAACGGAGTCATTCATGTCTCCTACAACGCTAAAAATGCTCAGCAAAGGGTAAGCGGCTAAAAGAGACTTATATCAGCGCTTCTGGGGCAATTTGGGGATATATCCACCCACGCAATTAAATAGTACCTTAACCCCTGAAATCAAAATAATTAATATAAACATATTGTGGCTTTATCCGGGGGTTGAACAAACCCCGGGCAAAGGCTTGGTTTGGTTGGGGTTCACTCTTTGGGGTTTTGCTATTTAGCTAGTGCTTGGGGATGTGGATGCTGGATACTATGTTAACATCAATCATCAGTAATTTTAGTAGTCCACAGTTGTAAATAATTTTAAGTCCCACATGGTGGGCTTTATTTGGGGTTGTGTATAAATGAATGTGAACAATTTACAGATATGTCAATGAGTGTTATTAATAATAATAATATTATATATATTCTCTCCATACTTGCAGCTCGGGGCTCTCTATTCTTCGTGCTGCTTTGAGATGTCAGAGTAAGTTAGAGGTTTTCAGGTGGGGAAGGATTATAAACAATGTACAAGTGGGGGTTGTTGCTTCAGAGGTTTTTGTATTGTAACGCTAATGAGTGGAAATGCATGTCTATATTGTGGGTCAGAAAGACCATTAAATTTTAGCCGTCTGCATCTTAGGATCTTCTACTTCTCGGCGCAAGTCAAGTCACCTTGCCACATCAAGGCAGGGGAATCGGTGACTGTTACAGTATATGGAAATGATGGCAAGTACAAAGTGGCCTTCAGTTGTCCTACCGGGTGAGTTACTGCTATAAACACCCTCCAATACTGACAATGATGATGATGCCAATGCAGGGTTCCGTCACCCCGACCTTTACCACGTCTGGGGTGAGTTAACTACACCTCTACATAGTCACTATCATTTCAGTTCAGATGTTGGTCACAGTGCTACCACAAGTGATTCCCAGTCGGCTGTAGAACCTCTCTCCTCTCCTCCCTCCCTCAGACTTCTTGGTGAGTTAGCTGTACACACATACAAGTAATTGTATAGTACAATTCCATTCATATAAGCTCTCAAAGCGGTCGAAGCCAGCAAGAGGCTCCAAGAGCACATTCTGAGTTCCGGGTAACTACATGCTACACTATAAGCTACAATGATGTACGTACACACACCTATGATTCCTTCTAGTGACGTTGGTTTGGGATCAGGTTTGATGGAGGGTGGCACTGAGTGTAGGTGAGATAAACATTAATTTTAATTTTAATTTTACTATAATTATAGCACCTTGAGCAATGAAATTCTACTACAGGACTCCCCAGCATCACAAGTTCCTCCATCCCCGACATCTGTTGGACCGGAACAGTCCAGATTCACCCACTTCTCCCAGTGGGGTTAGGACAGGGCCCACTCCTCCCCCTGATCTTCCTTTGCCCCCCGGTTGCCCTCCTTGTATTGAGTTTTCCCCGATTCACACATCCAGGTATAATATCTTGTCACGTACTTTTGCTATGGCATGTCACACACCGATACAGCCAAAAGGACGTCACCCTGGACAGCAATATGGTACTACTACCCTTCATTTAACTTTCTTGCCTATCGATGAGTGACCTTCATACTTGCAGGAGCCGGATGGTTTGTGGATGGATCAGCTGGCAAAAATGCCAGTTGACCCTGACCCGTACCCCTCTCCCTCTCCGATTGACAAAAACTACACGGTATAGTGTGGGATTTCAGTTAGCTGCGAAGTTGATGTTTTATTGTCTCGACTACAGAACGGAGTAGAGTGCTTGGGCACTAGGAAGGATGAGGTATCACCTTTATTTGATCCAAGTATTGATTTCTGTAGCTTACTGTTCTTGTCACTTTAGCCCACCCTTAGTAAAAATATTCCCCACATAAATTGTGCATCTTGTTGGATTTGACTTACCTTTTTTTCTCAGTCTCTCGAATTTGGTGATGATTTTGTACAGCAATTTGAGGTAAGCTTTGTTGAATGTTACACAACTTGCAATCATAAATGGCACACACACAAAGGACCCAGGTAGCAGTGAGGGCCCAAGCCAACAAGTGAGTATGGTATCATCTTGCATGATGTGGTGCGTCATCCACTACCCTTATGTACAGGTGGACTCCAGTGAAGGCCACGTAAAGGTAGGGGTGCCCCATACATTCAGCATTCAGCGATTCCTACTTGTGTTCCCTGGCAGTCGGGCTCTTCAGCACGGATGAGACCACCTCATCCAATTTCGGAGGGACAGAGACAGATGGACTCCAGTGAACGCCACGTAAAGGTAGGGGTGCCCCATACATTCAGCATTCAGCAATTCCTACTTGTGTTCCCTGGCAGTCGGGCTCTTCAGCACGGACGACACCACCTCCTCCAATTTCAGAGGGACAGAGACAGGTGGACTCCAGTGAAGGCCATGTAAAGGTAGGGGAGCCCCATACATTCAGCACTCCCAGTGGCGTAGGCAGGGGGGGTGCTCAGGGGGGCTCGAGCACCCCCCTCTGCTCTTGGCCTAGTCATGCCTAGTTCATAGTCCATAGAACAGCCTCATCCAGCACCCCCTTGGCTACTCCAAACTATCATCTACTACAAAAAAACAGCTTAGAAGATAGTTAGAAACTTATCTCATCCCAAGATTCGGCCGAAAACCTTGAGCTAGCTCGCTAGCTACATTCAGAACGCGTTCTCTTTGACAATTTGAACTTCGACCTTGACGGTTAATAAGTGGGCGTGGCTTAAAATTTTGCAAAGCGCGCGCGCGTACTCCAGCACCCCCTTACCTAAAATCCTGGCTACGCCCCTGACTCCTTGTGTTCTCCCTTGCAGTTGGGCACTTCTGTACAGAAGAGACTGCTTGGTTCTCATCCTCCAAGAAAGCAGGTATAATGTTGGTTAAATATTATAGCCCAGAATCCTTAGTAAATATTGTCCTTTCCTTTCAGTGGGAACCTGCCTTCAAGTGGAGTAGACCACTGGGCATAAGCGTACCTGATATCTCAAAGAGGCTTTCTCTTAAGCTAAAGAAAACAGAAAAGCAGGTAATGTAGAGATGACATTCAATAACTCTCCCAATTCATACACTTCTCTTTCAGTTTGATGGTTTAGCTCTCAAAAGAGCCCCGGAGTATGAGGAAGGAGACGTTCCAAACCCCAAACGACGACCAATACCTCCACTGCCCCAGCAGTCATCCTTGACAAAGCAGGTGGGTAGGTGGATGTTTCGATCAAATCTGATTAGATATACAATGCCCCCCCTCTTTTACTCACGCTCACCTCTCACCTTTTGTCTCGTCCCATTACTCATTCTCCTAGCGTTATATTGACACAATGTGCTCACATTTTAACAGGGTTCACTGGTTGCCTCGTCAGACAGTGTACTTCAGGAAAAAACAGAAATGAAGGTGGGCTCCCTGATGGATTTTCTTCACTGTTAAATGCTCTCATACCTCTAATAGGGTTCCTCCTCGACAGGACATTTGGAGCTATCTGAAGTAGTGATCATACCCTCCTCAGACCATAGAGTAGTAAGTTTGTACCGATTCCTTCCTCAATACAAATCCAAACTCCCCTTCTATTTATAGTCAGACAGACATTCATCATCATCAGACTCATCAGATGACTGTATTATACTGAGGACACGAAACAGGGTAGGCTCTCCTACACCTACACGTAGTCCACTCCTCGCTCACTCTTATGTGCCCCCTTTACATTAACAAACTCATGCTTGCTCTATCTAGTGTGGCATGCATTGACACGATGTACTCACGTTTATAGGGTTCATCGTCCAGACCTCTCTCCTTGGAAGATGAGGAGCCACAAATAGAGGAGGAAGATACAGAGAGTGGGACAGGAAATTCATCGTCTGACTCTGACTCGGACTCCGACGTCCAGGTTGTAGAAAGGACACAGAAGAAGACCCATATGGTAGGGCTCCCCCCAATCGTATAATTGTTAAGATGCGGGGTTACGCAGATACCAAGATGTTTAAGTTCGGATGTAGATTGGCAATGATAGCACGAGCATGAGCATACAAGAAATACTAGCCTTTTATAATAAAGGTATAGCTCAGTTTCTCAAAACGAACAATTGTCCACAAATCGCTATGGCAGCCTTTTATAATAAAAGTATAGCTCAGTTTCTCAAAACGAACAATTATCCACTAATCGCTATGGCTCAGTAGCCAATACCGTTATTATTCCTTCACATCATTTACCACAATTAGGTGTGACCTGCTCTTCCTTTTGTTATTTCACTCCTCACTCTCACTCGGCACTATCTTTCCCTTGTATTTATTCTTTCCCTTGTATTTATAGTCAGGAAAACCTTTGTCAGACTCAGACTCAGAATCAGATATTAGGACAAGAAAGAAGCCCCAGAAGGTGGGATAGTATTTACCACATAAATTTTAGCTTATGTATATGTAAGGGTGGGAGTTTTCACATCCTTTCTCCCCCTCCCCCCGCCTCTCTCATCCCTCCCCACTCACTCATTCTCACTCGTACTCACTCTCATTCTCACCACTTTCCCTCATATTTACAGTCGGAAAAACCTTTGTCGGATTCAGAATCAGATTTTAGGACAAGGAAGAAGCCCCAAAAGGTGGGATAATATTTACCACATAAGTCTTGGCTTAGATATGTAAGAGTTTGAGTTTTCACTTCCTTTATCCCCCCCCCCCCCCCCCCCCCCCACTCTCCTCTCTCTCTTGGGGTCCCTTCCCACTCACTCTCACTCACACTCACTCTCATTCTCACCCCCTCTCGTTTTCACCACTTTCCCTTGTATTTACAGTTAGGAAAACCATTGTCAGACAAGCCTTCCCCCCTCTCTCTTGGGGTCCCTCCCCACTCATTTCACCCCCTCTAGTTTTCACCATCTTTCTGTGCATTTATGTGAGGTGAGGTTGTATCTTCACCGTTTCCCACACTTGACAGGTACCCAGAAGAAGGTACAGACTGTGTCCGTTGTGTGATACGAAACCGTTAAAAAAACTCGCTAACCATTTGTCGACCAAGCACCCCACGCTGTCTAAGGAAGAGAGGCACAGGCTATTGAAGAGAGCAAAGGTTGTCCATAAAGACACAGGATTGAGGACAAGTACCGTTCCCCAAAGGGGATCCATCCGAGAATACACCATCAATTATGCTCCAAATCCTCCCAAGAAAGGTAAGGATGCAGACGTCTACACCAAACTTGTGCAGGTGGGGAAAAAAACTTGGGGATTCCCCATGTTCCCCATAGAAATGTTCAAGGACTTCTCGGTGTGGCTGATGTCCCCAGATGGGAAGCTGAGATCTGACACAACAGCAAGAGAAATCTGTATAGATGTGTCCAAATGTCTCAAGTATCTGCATCCCAAGAGCATGACATTTGACTGCCTATTGGACACCAATGGGACCAGGAAATTCCTCGACATCTGCAGTCAGTCAGGTGTGCAAGCGGATGGACTCATCACAAAAGCAGATAGGCTTATAACAGCCCTAACATACCTTAGGTCAGAGGCAGACGTGAAGAAGAGAGCAAAGATTGATGATGCAATGGAGAGGATTTCTTCATGGAAGAGAGTGTGGCGCAAATCAAAGGGGAAGACCAGATTGATTAGGTTAGCGGAGTCCATGGAAGCCTGCCCCCACCCAGATGTTAATGCCATCAAGGACTGTTCAGATTTGTGGAGTGATGTGGACAGGGTCATAAGTGCCCTAAGGGACGAAAGCCACGAGGTGACATCGGGCCACCTAAAAATGGTTACGGGAGCAATGGTGGGGCTGATTCTAGCTCAGAGTGCACAGCGGCCAAGTGCGGTGATGGGTGCCACCCTTGGGGAATACGAGAGGGCAACTTTTGTTGATGGGGTGTGGGTGATCAATGTGCACGAGCACAAAACAGGGCGGCAGGGTCCAGGAAGACTAACGATGCAAGAAGACGACAAGCAGAGGCTGGATGATTACGTACGCTATGTGAGACCGGCACTCGATCCCTTAAATGAGCACGACAAACTTTTTTCATCAGCAGGGGGAAGTCCACTGCAAGAAACTGGAAAGCTATTGGGAAAAATAGAGAAGAATTACAAACTATCCTTGCCGACTTGTACTCAGCTAAGGAAGGAATTGGCAACAAAGGCTGCTCTCACATGCTCATCTGCAGAGGTGGCTCTGTTATCTCGGCAGATGAGCCATTCAATAGAAACCCACAAAAGAGCATATGAAGAAATTGGGACTACCTCTCATGCAGCTCAGGCCCACTCTCTGGTGCAGAGACTCTCAAAGGACAGCATGAACTTGCCGGAGCCCACAAAACCAAAAAAAATGTTTTGGACTGGCCCGCAAGTTGCGGCCATAGAAACTTTCTTCGAGAAGGAATTACGAGAGTTGTCTCACGCCACGACAGATAGATGTAAGAGGTTCCTCCAGGCCCACCCCATCGAGGGGCGAATTCCTAAGCATGTACAGGATAAAGTTAAGTCATTAGTTGACAAAAAAAAATTTCCACAGATATAGCTTCCTATTTACCTCCATATATCAAGATTTATTTTTTATTCGTATATCATTTCTCCTCTCTCCTCTTTTATTCGGGGAAGTGGGGGCCGTTGGCAACGTTGTCAAAAAAGACCAACGGTTTTGACTCCCTTCCCCCAATTTCTTGTCTCGTCTGTTTCCAGTTAGTTTCCCTGCATAAAAATCACATACATGAGATTATATTTTTTATTAGTGTATCATCTCTCCTCTCTCTCTATCCTCTTTCTCTCTTTTGTTGGGGGAAGTGGGGGCCGTTGGCAAGGTTGTCAAGAAAGCCCAATGGTTCTGACTCCCTTCCCCCCCCCCCCCCCCCCCCCCCCCCCCAATTTCTTGTCTCATTTGTTTCCAGTTTGTTTCCCTGTAAATCACATATACCAGATTATATTTTTTATTACTGTATCATTTCTCTCTTTTCTCTCTCTTTTGTTGGGGGAAGTAGGGGCCGTTGGCAAGGTTGTCAAGAAAGCCCAACGGTTCTAACCCCCTTCCCCCCAATTTCTTGTCTCGTCTGTTTCCCTATAAATCATATATACCAGATTATATATTTTTTATTACTGTATCATTTCTCCTCTCTCTTTTCTCTCTTTTTGTTGGGGGAAGTGGGGGCCGTTGTCAAGAAAGCCCAACGGTTCTGACTCCCTCCCCCCCCCCCCCCCCCCCCCCCAATTTCTTGTCTCATCTGTTTTCAGTTTGTCCACATATACCAGATTATATTTTTTTATTAGTGTATCATCTCTCCTCTCTCTCTCTCTCTCTTTTGTCGGGGGAAGTGGGGGCCGTTGGCAAGGTTGTCAAGAAAGCCCAACGGTTCTGACTCCCTTCCCCCCCCCCCCCCCCCCAATTTCTTGTCTCATCTGTTTTCAGTTTGTCCACATATACCAGATTATATTTTTTTATTAGTGCATCATCTCTCCTCTCTCTCTCTTTTGTCGGGGAAGTGGGGGCCGTTGGCAACCCAATTTCTTGTCTCATCTGTTAAATTTCTTGTCTCATCTGTTATCTCTCAGCCAGTGGTCTTGTCGTTTGTGCTCTTTCTTGTATATTGATGTGCTGGATATTATCACGTTGTTGAATATCTATCTTTATCCAACCGTGGTAGATGAGGTGAAACTTACAGATGCTACATGTATGAATAACTGCATGTGCAACCAAATCAAACTTGTAAGCATCCAAGCATTTCTCTGGGGTTCAAATCTCAATTGCCTGGTCATCCTGCAATGTATAGTAAACATTATGGACTGAAGCAACTCAATAGAAATACCATCAATCCTACACTCCGCTGCCATCAGGGCCCAGTAGCTCAGTCGGTAAGTGTCTGACTAGATATCAGAAGGTCCCAAGTTCAAATCCTGAGATATTTTGCTATCCACTGACTTCACTTCACTCTTGCCTGTTAAACAAAAGTTATCATTACTTTATTTGAGGGACGAAACATGAGCAACTCGGAATGAAATATAATCTTTTACAGCGCTAGGGACACTACAAATGTTAGGGACGGGGTTTGGGTTTGGGTTTGGTTTGGGTAGGGCTAGGGCTAGGGTTAGGGTTAGGGTTAGGTTTAGGGCTAGGCTAGGGTTAGGGTTAGAGCTAGGCTAGGGTTAGGGCTAGGGGTAGATGGTGGAGTCGTTCTTCCATATTGATCCCTTGGGACAAGGTTGGGTAATATTAAATTTAGCGGGGGCCATTGTGGTAGTAGCTGCATAGTATGTACAATAATATTGCCTCAAAATGGATGTCGGAACAGTTTCCTCTGAAAGGCCTATAATCTTCCCAAAATTCAAGGGAGCATGCTCCCCAGATCCATGCAAGCCCCCAACCCTTAAGTCTCACATAGCCAGGTTCTTACACCAAGGGGGAGAGAGAGTGTGGCCTCTTCCCCAGGCTCCTCCCAGCACGGGGAGAAGGGTCTGGCACACACTGACTGCGCATGCGCCAGTTTGTACCCAGAATCATGATACAGCGTATAAAATATTGAGTAAACTATCAAATTACGATTACATCATCTACTCAAGCCTAGCCAACAAACACACGAGGTGACAGCAGACATCCATCATTTGAGCACTTGACAGACAAGCGACACCGAAGACACTTACCCAGGTGCTTGAAAGTCGAAATGTCACGCTATAAGCAATAGTATATGGACAATTTTACATATGAATATGCGTAGTCGGTAGGTACCACGCCCTTCTCCATGTGCTGGGAGGGGCCTGGGGACAAGGCTAGGTAAAGTGCTGATTCGTCCCACCATAAAACATTACGAATCTATTGAAGTAGGGCATATTGTAGTGTCCAGTAAGGCCACACCAATTTTATTTCCAGTTTCTCGGATCCGGTGGGTCTAAACTCAGCAAAAAATGTGGGTGTGGCTTCATTTATGCCCACAGTGTATACTACAACTGGCGGAAGTCCATACGTTTATCGGAAAGGCACTTCATGTATCAACATTTAATCGTGTGGCATGGAATCATCCCTACATTTATGACCCACGTTCTCATCACAGTCTGACCTCACGCTACTGCATGGACACGTAACTTGCATCAACCTGTTTGTCTTGTATCAAAGTCTATGCTGGTGTATGGTGTATGGGGCCGGGGTGGAATAGTAGTGTCATGCACTGTATAGTACACAAAGGCCCCCCCACACACCTCCCCAAAATTGTTACCTGGTTCCACCACTGCTTAAGGAATGTTGTCAGTGATACATCACTTTCATCTCGATGCTTGACAGCTGTAGTCTGTATAAGGTCGTGATATACTTCCATCTGGAATGTTAATCAGCTCCTTTGTGCTGTGTCCTCTGTTTTAGGTGGGGATTATGATTATGGGAGCTTCCCCAAGGGGAGAGAATAAACAAAATTAGGTGTCTAACCCTGCCTTTTGCCTCAAATTTTGAATGCTGCATCTATTTGCCTTCTACTTGTCAAAATGCTTTTTACATTGATATTGCGTAGATAAGGATAATCTCCTCTTGGGCTGTGTTTTCTAAAAACTGGTTGGTCTATAAAATTTGTAATGATAGCAGTATATAATAATGGTTATGATCTTCATCGTGGGGCCACGATTTCCTTAGAATGTAGCACTAACTAAAATTATGAAATTTATGACACGATGCTTATTAACGCCGGTCCTCAAATAGACGCCGGATACCATCTGTGGACGTGGCACCTTGTCCACAGATGGTCTTTGATTCACTGACTTAACTAGCCACACCTCAAGTGTGTGGTCAATTACATAACCAAAGTCAAGAGTAAATAATAAGGAGGGGAAGAGTATCGAACGCGCTATATACTCAGTACAAGATGTTTTCGGAAAGTCACGCGCCAGGAATTCAAAAATTGACCAATCAGAGCGCTCGATTCAAATGGTACGTTGTGGGCGTGGCCTCGAGTGCAAGCTAACGCGAGCGCGATTTCGACCAAAAGCACGAGCAGATCACAACAAAAAATAAGCGTTTATGAAGAATCTAGCATAAAACTCATGAAAAACGCCTCTATTCTTCTCAGTTCTAAGAAAACTCAAGTGTTTAGCCCTTTGAGCTAGTCACGTGCGCATGGCTGAAAGTCACGTTACTTGCCAAAAACATATTACACGGGGTATACAGCGCGTTCGACACTCTCTTCCCCTCATTATTTACTCTTGCCAAAGTCTAGTCAGCTATACAGAATGCTATTTTACACCAGGTCCACACTAAAATTTGTGCAGAGTTGTATATTCCTATACCAGGATCGAGTGCCTATACCTATGGGAGAATTTTACATCACATGTAGGCCTAAATTTTTGCACCAGTTAGCGTTATCTCACAGCAGGGCCATAGTCACCAGTATGTAGGTACCTACCTGACCACTTTTTTCTAGCTGCCTAAACGTTTATCTTAGCAAAGATGAGTGGTCCAGCGACATGAATGCACTCTGACCTTTCGTGGGTGTGTCCATGGCTTGCAGCCACGTGTGCGATCAATACCAGTCTAGTATCTGGATGGCGGCTATTGCTAAGAACTTCAAGGAATCGATACATAAAACCACACCACTTCAGGTTTGCCCAGAGATCCTTCGAAAGGCTAAGTAGGATATTCAGCTTATTTACTATACATAGATATCTATATATACATTACTTAGTGCACATAGATTGACGTTACTCAACAATATGTCTCAAATTTTGTTCCAAAATGCACCAGAAATGCTAGTCCAAATATCCAAAGATTTTCTGGGGGAGCATGCCCCCAGACCCCCCTAGCTTGTGCACGCTGTGCCCACACTATGCTGTCCATCACAAATGCCACGCCTACTCGCGATCTCCTCAACTCTACCTGACCACCTCAAATTTAGTGGCTACGGCCCTGCACAGTAGCTATTACATGCATGGCATGATTTTCCACCACTTCAACATTGGTGGTGGTAACTGGTGAAAATTTTCCCTTATATTGTATAGAATAGAGGTAAGTTATATGGGAGAAATTTACATGAGTAAAACCCTAATTGATTTTGATGCAAGTGACCATGTGGTGTGAAATCGTTCCTTATAATAGACCTGCTAGCTATACTATTTATACTCAGGATGTTACTTTACTGGTGTAAAACAGTCCCTTGAGTTACTCATTTCTTACACCAAAATAAGTGCTGCCAATTTCACCTCCGTTTGAAAATCAACATAGCGGTTCATATTGCGCAAACTATTGCGAAGTAAGTTCAAACTGCGCATTCTTTCACAGAACATGCGATGTTCAACGGCGGGTATGAAATTGACAGTAGGACCACGTCTCGTGATCTGTGCATTGAATTCACTTCGACCACTGGTCGGCGACCAGGGACCGAATCAATAAAACAACATAAGAAAACCATTTCCATCTCAACATGGTTGCAAGCGGTGGGGAAGTCTCCACGTCGTTCACTTTCTACCTAGCCGCATACTGTGGACCTGACCCCGCCCACTGCACAAGGTCCGTCCGATATCTATACACGCGTACGCATGCGCTAAGATAATCGTGGACTGCAGCTAGCTGACTCCAGACGCCATGCAATTCTCAGTGCATAGTCATGGCAATCGATAGATCTAGTAGGCACGGCACTTATATGGCTCCTGCAAAGCCAGAGAAGGAATGAAACCACACAGTGCTGATTCAGTGGTTGGAGACGCATATCCAGGATCCATACCTGACGAAGGCCCAGAAGCAGTATCTGGCCTACCATTCCAACATGTCACAGCGTGAAATAGATGACTGGTTCGAGAAGGCAAATCAAGATGATCGAGTTTGCAGTGTGGAAAACTAGATACGCGCTCTATCGAAGGCACCAAAGGCACCGCAACTCTACTTACAGCAGTCCAAGCAGGAGGATCGTCTGGAGGTATTGATTTTACACGACTTCTATTTCTTGAGGGGGAGGGATATATATAATTGAGGGGGAGAGTGGTATTATTATCATTGATGAGATCTGAAAATGTCGAGCCTTCAAGGGCTTCATTTCATTAAGGAGGGAGGGGGTGCATTTGGAGCTGCCATTGTTATACGGGAAGCTCCCTCCTATGTCCTTAGGCTGTTTTTAACCCTTTAGTTTCCCACACCCATACCGCTGGTTTTGCACGTTTGCAATAGCATATCTTCATACATCTTTCCTTGTGTCTCAGCTACATACCTGGTGTACACACTTTTACAAACAGAGAAAGCCCTGATAATATTAGAAGCCCAAAGCTTTCTGAGGAATCACGGGATCGCACGCACATAATATTCAAGGAAGCACCAGTGTGTATAAGTATACAAGTCCTCCCTCTCCCCTTGTACCTGGGGTGTATCATCATCAGAATGACTACTTATTCTTCATTTCTCCATAAGAACTATCACCACATTAAACTGTCCCCACTTGCCCAAACACATGCTTGTACTGGATAATTAAGCTGGATATGTCAGGCTAGGGAGGAAGATTGAGAATGGTCCCGTTGGGTATATATGTACTAGTATATAATAGAGCTATCATGCAGGTTGAATAGTTCGAGAGATATAGCTAGCTACACCTTCTGATGATGACAGTTTAGCTACTGTAATTTTGCCCTAACTTGACCAGTAATTCACTAAGCTCTTGGAAATACCTAAGACTCCAGAGTTACACTCTGAGTGGGTGAGGTAACTCTTGGGGTGATGACAGATGGTTATATGCACCTATGCAGCTTGTGGTTTGCACCACAAAGGAGCCCTAGTGGAGTGGCACATGGTGGACATAACACCAGTCTTTTCTGGTTAACACATTCCTTATAGGGAAAGTGTGAATGTCCTAACAATATTATTGGAATTAGCTACATCACATAGCTGCATCACACACAACATACATTCATATGTATTTATTGGCCATCGCCTAGCAACCAAATCTGGTAAATTGCTGGCTGCCAGAGCGGTGTGGGTGATCATAGGGTAGGCCAATGATGAGAGGGGGTCATGGGCCAATAAGACAGTTGCAAGACCTTAATTGGGGTGCATGAGATGCATATTGGGGTGCATTCGACCATGCATCTCATGCACCCCAATTAAGGTCTTGTAACTATAACTTGTAGAACTTGTAGTATGTTACCTAGGAGATGGGTATACCTATATTCCCTGCTGTGTACTGTTTACACAGAGCAGCCACACACATGCAACACTATACTGACCACAACATATTAATAGGGTGTGCTCTCAATAGGATCCATTTTGAATGCAGATAAGCAGTAGGCAACAAGCTGGAAGATTAGGCAGGCTTTGAGCTACTTTTCCACAGCAAAAAGGTGGGAAAATGACCTGAGTCCTTGCCTAGCTGTTCAAATTCAGCATTTGCATGCTTCCAGTGACGTTTTGGTCCAGTGAAATTGCCTATCCATGCATAAGCCTGGAGGAAGCAGTGTGACAAAGCCTCATATGGAGCTAACCATGGTGCAGAATATCCTAGTATGAGCAGTGCCTAAAGCAGTAACAAGTGAAGGACACCAGTGCCAGGCTTAGCTAGACTCATGAAGTGATCTTCAAGCCCGTTGTCACTTTCCGCTTTTCTGTGTGCAACATTAAAAAGCTGGGAGAGTTGGTCTGGGAAGAAAGCTATGGTTTAGCAGCTGTGTAGAGTAGTCACTGTGGGTGGTGATACACATTTAAAGCTACTCATGCAGCTTGTGCAAACTTGACAAATTTGAGGGGATATGCACTAGCTAGCTATTAAGCGATTAGAGGTTGTGAAGAGAGAGGAGGGATAGAGCTAGAGGGAGGTATGGTAGATAGGTTTGATTATCAGCCTCTAGCCATCTCATGTGAGTGGTGTCTATTATGGGGAAAGTTACTAGAGTCTATTATGTAACATTGTTCGATGCAACATTCATGCAGTCTTGGGTTGAACACATGTCTATGCTAATTACAAGTAATCACACAAATGATCAATCCTTGAAGCCTCAAAAGCTAACTAAGCATGTGTGTCACATTGCTTTCAGCTGAGGCATTTAATTTACAGCATACCTTAATGTATACCTGTTGGTTCACATAATATTATACAAGGTATTGTATGTATCTGATCATTTATAGCAAGACTGCACGAAATTAAAGCATGATTAGGTATAATATAGCCAGATCATGATTCATGACATGGAGTACTTCAACTAGATACAGAAAATTTGTATTAAAGGTGCCTGATGGGGTGGCTACCCATCATACTGGTGCAAAGGGGGTGGCTGGTTAATAATGGCGGACATTTCCAATACTACGGTGTACAAAAGAACTAGTGAAGGGAGGTGGCTAGCTACCCCATCCCCCTCCCCCTATCAGCCTTGCGGCAATGTGGACATGTAATTATGGTGCTACATATATAGAAGACAGTGACGGTACTGAATGGAGTAAACTATACTAGACAAGGAAAGAGTCAGGGGATCAGGATATTAGTGCTGATTTGCAATAACTATTGTGCAAGCTCAATGATGAGATTTATTATTGTGCAATAATTTGAGTCATAGTAATAATTATGATGGCGCATTGCACAAGCCTGCTCTCAAGATTAGGGTGATATTTGAGAAAGAGACCAAGTTAGGGGCCACATGGAAACAGTCTGTCCATGATTTTAAATAACGTAAGTATTACACCATTCAAAATGATGATTATTGCATTGTGGTTAGTTGCGAGTTTAGCAGTGGCTGTGCATGCATGACATAACGGGTCATCTCGCGTTGCAGCAAAGTTGCAGCCTCTTCACTCTGGCGCAAGAGACTAAGGCAACGCAGAGGTTATTACTATTAGGTATACCGTATATACAGGGACTATAAAGAACGGCGACTCCCATTACTAGTTCACAAAAAAATCATTGGCAAGTAGATCAGTAATATCACGTGAATAATTTTTAAAGGTGAGATAGAGACAAGCAGGTCTGTGGCGAGTATTGAGGAGTACAAAGTTGGACCTAAGTTGAAGACATCACAAAACTTTTACTGCAGAATATGAATAGTACGTGGGGTCAGTTTGTATGCTCGACAATCGAAAGGTACTCACCATATTTGATTACACTTTGCTGAGATGGATGAGTGTGCAGAAGGGCGGGGCTGCAACTGATGTGCCTGTATAACACGGAACCCTTTACCAGGTTGTCACCAAAATTTGAAAGTAGTATGAACCGTATCACTCAATCTACGATGAGCGGTACTCTATCAAAGAAAGGAGAGTACTTCATGGTTCAAATAATAATATATAGTTTAGTATGATAATATAGCTCTATTATATGTGACCGTCTATGGAAAAACCCGCCATATGGGATTTTTTGTAAAACTTGAGTTTGAAGCATCTATGATAAGCTCTACCATAGAGCTAACTCGCGTTCAAGTCCTAGACCGATTGCGCTCTCTGTTATGGAGATACAGCGCTTTATTTGCGATCGCGCCACACCCTCAATAATCGAGAAATTACGGTCTAAAGGCGTTGTTATGCACGCGTATGGCGTCTCCGCATACTACACGTGACCCGGAAATCAATTAAATGGACCTGGGCGGAGCCGTTCGAAATGAATGTAAAGATTGAGCAAGAGTTGAATTTCGTTGACAACGACAGCCGATTGTTCTTAGATGCCCAAGAAGCTAAAAAGGTGAGCGAACGTACAGTAGATCGATGAATCTAGCTGTAGCTAGCTAGAGAATTCTAATTAGTGCCCATAGCAACGGGCTCCGGGTACGGCAGCTGGGCTGACTAGGTGGGTCAAAACGATGGCCTATTTCGCCTTTATAATTTACGGATAGCCATCTAAGGTTCTTTGACATGAATATGACAAAAACTGGACTTTGACATTTTTCAACCTGAGGTACTGAAAACGTGCATTGTGCGAATAGCGCGCGGATCCCATATGCCGGGTTTACCCGTAGACGGTCACATATGCAGCCATACATAGCTAAGTATGAAACTTTGTCCATGTATATATATATTATAGGAATCATATGATTATGGCAGGATAGAGATTCGGAAAAGTAGGAATAGCACAGAGCAGGTATCACAAGTTCACCTACTAAAGGGTAACAATAGTATTATTCAGATTCATAAAGTACGTAGCTATAATAATACTATAGCATGGGGATTCAGAAGTGAAGGTCACTATAATATTGACCTTGCCTAAGTTGTAGGCAAACCATCGCCTAATTTGGAATCAGGGGATTGAGTTGAACATGAATGTTTGGTAAGCACCTATACGGCTATGTATGTACTATAAATAATAATACAATTAGAGGTTATACATGCATGCAGTGTTACAGTAGAAACTATGCATAATGTTACATGGATAGAATAATAAATGAATACAGTGGTCCCTCTTTTGAGAGACCGCACTTGAATCCAGGTCTCCCAAACGAGGTGGTCTTCCACCAGAGGGTGGAGCAATAGGTGGAGCTTTGCAAGAGTGGATTATATTATTATGCCGTACATAATTTATATGAAAAATTAGTTGTTTGGTACCCGTATTCACAAGAAAGAAATGAGTGTTCACTACTTTTAAACCTCCAGTCACATGCAATTTTTGGTTCTTGATAAGAGGTGGTCTCTCACTAGAGGGTTCTCAAAGGAGGGACCACTGTATCTGTGCATGGATAATAGAACCACATCACTCAATCTGGTGTACATGCATGCAGGTGTACACCAGAGAGCGGTAGTAAGAGAGTACTGCATGGTTCAGTTAGTCAGTAAGTATATGTGTAATGCACGTATCAATTGCATGCCCCACTACCCCCCGTACGGGAAGGATAGGGGGATTTCAGGGAGATTTGATGTTGAATACCCGCCCGAGGGCCCGGGAATTTGACCACTATAGTGTACGGGGCGATACCCGGACGTGTACGGCCCGGGCCTCGTGCATGCATTGAATTGTGAAGCTGCGATCGATCATGGAGGACATGGAGGAGAAGATGGTTTTGGCGCACTTGGGCAAAAGAGCGCGTCCATAAATTTTGTGGAGGTATCGACAGTCTACAGACTGCAGTCAGAAACACTTTTCGCGATGTTCTTGCTGAAAGTGAGGCAGAGCTTCTCCTTCAGGTATGTCATATCAGCATGCAGCTAGCAAGCTACATGTGACTAGCTATCTTGGGCATTGCAGGTTAAATCGGCTACCGGTCCCTGGATTGGTGAATATGTAGATATTATGCCGGACCAGTGTTTATGTTCAAAGGCCATAAGAGGGGTCCAGATAAAGGTTTATACATGTAAGTGTGCATAATTCATAATTAAAAATTTTATCTTGAAAACCAATGAAGAAAGCTGCATGCACAAACTTGCATCTTCCTGTTTTGTGACCTTGTAGGGTTACATAGAGTGCTCTGCAGTTGGTAAACCATAATTTACTCATGGTACCTTCTAGAGGTTTTTGAGGGAGTGACCAACAGTTGTACATAATTGAATTTCTAGACTTATTACTGGAGGATCAAAAGTACTGAGATCTGTAGTAAATGTACAGCTGTACTGTTGTTGCACAGTTTCACTACCATTTGCTTATGTAGGATATACAAGCCATGAATTATGAATTGCAGTCACGATGAAATGGCAAAAATTTATCGAAAAGATACCGATCGCCCCCTAACAGCTTATCAGAAAAGGATGAATGAAGCGGCCCAAGATCTATGTCTACAAAATCCTGCCTTGCTACACAAGCGAACCCTTTTGATTGAAGAATCCCGTAGCAAGATAATTGCTGAAGGTTTTCAGTTTGTAAAGGGAAAGTCATGCTCAAAGAAAGTAGCTGGTCCGGATGAGCAGCAGCGTCCTGCGAAGAGAAGGAAGCTCTCAAAGGATATGCGTGAGCAACGATTAAAGGAGATAGAAGAAGACTGTAAAGATATAGCTGAGAGATTGACCTTCAAAGAAAAGCGTATTGCAGCATATGAAAACTCAAGGGAGTATAAGAAGTGTGATGATGTGAAGGAAGAAATGATGGCTCTGAAACAGAAGCGTCGCCAATTGGAGGCAGAAGCAAAGCGTTTGAAGAAATCATCTTCTCAGTCAAGGTGGTACTTTGATTTCAAAAAACAGAGAGCTAGAGGCTCTCATTCTAGGAGTACAACACCAAACTCGGATACATCGAAGAGCCAGATTGAAGATCCAAGTAGTACCAGTCTCACAAGCTCTGAGTCTACTCCAAGCACTCCTGCACAATCGAAGCATCTGTCTCATGATGTGGTTGATTTGACCAGCCCATGCAAATCTCCACATTATGATTTACACTGGGATGAGATGCCTCGAGAAGACCCACCAGTTGATGGCTCTTTAATGACTACTGCTGCCATTTCGAGCAATTTTGTTGCCACTGCTTCCTCACTCACTGCTCCCATCACTGCTTCTGCTTCTCTCACCTCTCCCCACATTGATTCTACTGTGCTGACTAATTCTGTGGGAGTGCTGTCTTCTGCTACACTGGCACCACCATGCCCACTGCAATCCTCTTCTGAATCAGCTTCAGTCATAGAAGCATTGTTATCCCAGTCTGATATTTCTTGTAGTACTGATGTGATACCACACAGCTTGGCCACAACTGCTTCATGTCCTCCTTTCATAGTTGCTTCCTCCTCTTCCCCGTTAAGCAGTAACATCTCGCTCAATCCCTTAGCCAAGAACATTGAGGATTTGTTATCACACTGCTTACCACAACAATCTACTGGTTCAGATGAGAATTCATTCTCACCAAGTATGCCTTCATGTGATACTTCTCCTTCTGTGATAGAATTGGTGCTCTCACAACATGCTCAAGAGTTGTCATCACCTTCAGTCTCCTCGCTAGAAAATAACACTGATGCTGGCGAGGAGCAACCTCAAGATAGTCAGACGTCTTTTTAGAGATGCCTCCCTGTGGTTCTGATGCTACAGGGAGGCCACTAAATGAACTAGTAAATACGTACATTCACTGTCGAGGTCAAGGACTTAGTGAATACGATACTGTTTCAGAAGGTATATATGTTAGCAAAGTTCAAGGTCTTACTCTAGTAGAGTATTGTACAGCAAGAAAATATCACTGTAAACAGAACCATGATCAGCCATGTACAAACTGTATGTCAATGATTCAAGCTGCTCAAATTATTGTTGATCGTGGTATCGTTCCTGTGAGTACCATATTCAAGCAAGTATTTCCAACTATAACGTACACTTCATCCAACGCCAAACGACATTTGCTACAGATGCCAGCAGTTGCTTTTCAGATTAAAAAGCAGAAGGGTCAAAGTGAGCTGTACTTAATGGAGAAGGTAAACGGTGTCAATTATGAAAGATTGGCTTATTTTTTCACTGAAAACATCCAGAAAGTGGTGAGAGAACATGGAATCACTAAAGAAGAGCTAAAGAAGCTGTTAACCCTCACACAAAATGAAAGAGAGAGAGAATTAATTAAATATGCTGTCTATAAGACATCAGGAGCCACTCCATCTGAAGCACGGCGTTGGCTTGGTATAGAAAACATGAGGTCACGTGCAGCACGAATTGAATCCAGCATACAGGAAGTACAAGAAATATATGAAGCAGTTGACATGCTAGCCTCTTCTCAAGACAAAGCAGTGCTGGACACACTCGGAATTGAAAGTACATCCAGCAGCTCCAGTGAAAGCAGTGACGAAGAAACTGACCGTTCAGATTGTGATTCTCTTGGAGATAGTAGTGAAACAATGCTGGATCATTCCTTGCTTACCCAAGCTCTGATTGAAAGTAACTTCAATTGGTTTGAATTTCATGAAAATGTTGAATGTATGATGGAACACAGTGACAGCAAAGATATTTCAAAAAATCTGGACGAATTTTTCCTTCAAATCCCACACATGGGGTTTAGTCAAAGCCAAATAGAGCATGCAGTGCAATCTCATCGTAAGTGAGTCATATGAGCAAGAGAGAATTGCTAGGAGCATAAATGGTGAAACTGTCTGAATCGGAATCGGATGATCCTGACCAGTATATTGGAATAAAGAGTGTCACCAGTGATGCTGGAAGAGAACTTGTACGTAAGAGACGTGTAAGCATCAAAGCACGAGCTAGGAGGATGCGTGCCAAACTTATTGCTGAGAGGAGATTATTAGCACGCAAGTTGTCTAAAAGAACGAGCAAAGTCTTACGAGACTGTCCAAATATTGGTGAAAAATCGAATCTTTTGTAGAAGATCACCAAGTGGGAGCAGACGCATGGCGGCGTACGGGTGTACTTACCTTTGATGGAAATTCAAAGCTGAAGGATAAAGTAACCTACAAAAAGATCCAGAAACATCTGGAAGATGTTTACAACAGAAGATTTGCATTTGGGACAGTGGTTGAGTTATGTATCCCACGTAATAAACGCCGCCGCTCAAGCAAACGATATAAAAATTTGGCAAAGATCACCTCGTGTAGAGCAAGAAAAGGATTTAGTCTCCGCTTTAATCCTGATACTCACTGGAGTGCTTCATTCTACAAGGCTCTCAATCAGGTGCAATATGTTGATGGCCGAAATATTTTGAACATGAACCGTGATGATGCTACCGGATTCAGATTGGATATGCTGACTACATGCAAGCAGTAAACAACACCAACTGTTCAAGGGAAAAACACACTGACCACTAGAACTGATTATGTTAATAGACACAACTCCGTGTTGCAAACCACTTCATACAATTTTACTGCAACTAGAACCACTTCAGAGATTTGTGTAGGGGTTGTGAAGGCAGTGCCTATTCATAAAAAAAACCCTACTCAGCATTTTTCGGATCTGTTGATGCTTAGTGAAAAGGAAAAGCTACAGCCTGTCTTTCAAAACAAGCAAATAGATTGCGTACGAGTAGATGGGGCCATGGACGAGGGACCAAGTCATGAGCTAGTCCAGTACTGGTGGACCGAGTGGCATGTCAGAAAGGAGAAGATAGCAACAATAGTTACTACTCGTAGTAGTGGTTCATCATACTTGAACAGGGTGGAGTTACAGGACGGATGTTTATCATTAGGACATGCTAATACTTCTACCCTAGCTGGTTCTTGTATTGACCGGAATGCAGGGCAGGTAAACGAAGCCAAGCTGAGAGAAAATCTTAGTCTTGCTATTTCAGCATACATTAGCAGAGTTGACGGTTGTCCAATGGGAGACACAACTATCAGTCTATATGAAGGATCTACCTCAATGGAACACCACACTATCAGTGACAAAATTGAAATTTTCCTCAAAGGTTCCAAAAAGCAGAAAGAAGCTCTCTAAAGGGAAAATCCTGCTCTTTTTCCACACTTTACCAAAATCTGGAGTATAAGGAATCGCCATATGGTGAAGGGTCTACCCTCCTGCTACATCCTTTTCTTGAGGTGTTGTCATCAACCAGAGCGTGACCACCCTATATGCCACTCTGGTCAACCACCTGCCACCCTCCACTGGTATCCTGGTGGGCCATCAATCACTCACATTCCTCTACCAGTTCCAGATCCTGAAAGGCTATGGGGTGGACAAACCTGTTCATCATGCAAGGGTGTTTGTGCTGGCCATTACACAATAAAACTAGTGGATACTAGTGATTCTGCTTCACTCCAGTGCCTCACTAAGCCGCCATCCAATGTTTTAAAGCAAATGTTTTCTAATTTGAAGGATGGTGACATTACAGATGATTTTATCAGTGATGCTGCAAAAGCTGTCTTACTGAGTGTGGAGGATACTAAGATATGGTTAAATCATCTCTTATCAGTGCTACAAAGCAGAAAGCGGGGAGCAGCTAAAGCTGCTGCAAGTCGTAGAATGAAGCGTCAGCTACAAGAACAGAGAGAGCAGTCTCAGCACCGGCCAGAGGGAGGGGGAGAGCAGTCTCGGCACCGGCCACTGAGAGAGCAGTCTCAGCACCGGCCAGAGGGAGGGGGAGAGCAGTCTCGGCACCGGCCACTGAGAGAGCAGTCTCAGCACCGGCCAGAGGGAGGGGGAGAGCAGTCTCAGTACCTGCTAGAGGGAGGCGGAGAGCAGTCTCAGCACCGGCCAGAGGGAGGGGGAGAGCAGTCTCAGCACCTGCTAGAGGGAGGCGGAGAGCAGTCTCAGCACCGGCCAGAGGGAGGGGAAGAGCAGTCTTGGCACCGGCCACAAAGAGAGCAGTCTCAGCACCGGCCAGAGGGAGGGGGAGAGCAGTCTCGGCACCGGCCAGAACAAGCAGGAGATCAGTCTCAGCACCTGCCACAGAGAGAGCAATCATCCAACGGTGATGAAGAATCAGAGGAAGTGTGCTACTGTCGTACATGTGGCAAGGAGTACTCGCTTTGCACTGAAGAATTTTGGATTGGATGTGATTTATATAACCAGTGGTACTGTTGTGTATGTGAAGGTCTCATCAGTGAACCAATATCTGATAAATACTTTTGCAGAAAATGTTCAAATTGATTGTCATTATTGTAAAAATTATGGTGTTCACAATCATCTTGATCTTCACGAGTTCTGTATTCTGTTATAGACATTTCCACCTGTTTATTGAAGAAAGAATGCTGCTTAGTGATCGGGTCAAATCCCCACTTGATGGTGGGGGGATTTGATCCTTAAACTTCCTCCCAGGGTGGGGCTGTAAGTATATATAGATCTTGGCTATGGGTCAAATCCCCTGTACTCCCCACCCCTTCCCGTAGGGGGGGGGGGGGTAGTGGGGCATGTAATTGATAGGTGCATAAGGGGAATAGGTAAGTTACGTATCATCGTTGAGTGAAATGGGTATGTTAAGCACATACTTTTGCTCATAGACTTTTTCTTGCTCATCTCCTACTGGATTAATGAAGCGATATCTTGTAATACACATTAAATTTTTTGCTCACCTTACCCAGTGTCAACCCTGTTGATCAAGTAACATTTGACCGGGTTTGTTGTACCTACTGAGACTGTTGCAATGCCTCACCTGGAGGATTAGTGGCCATAAGCCAGTGATTTAATTCCAAGTCAGAAATGAGTTTAGAGTCTTGTAATAACACTTGGCCAATGATAGTATTACCAAACTCATTGTTTTCATATGACAGTGGCTGACAATCGTCTGGAGGGATGCAGAAACCTTCAGATTGAAACTACTTTTTGACCTCATTCTCAACTGTCGCACTGTAACCCTCATATCTCATGCACCTGCAAAGTGTCATCACATGCACTCCATCAGCAACCATTTGATCCCTAACTAACTGTAAAGCAAGTGCTAGTTGAGTTATCATCATTTGTGGTTCGAATCCGTAAATGAGGGACATCCCCCTCCTCTGATTGTGCCTCGCCCTTTTTATTATCATCACTACTGCTTTTACGCCACCAATTGAAAATTTCAGGGTTGGTCATGTCCTTCAAAATCCTCAGGGCGATGTAGGTACTCATCAAACCCTGTTGACATGTAGATATCAGATGAGCCCTCTTGCAATTGAAGCAAGTCACGCTTGCATTTCAACATACGCTGTTTTGCGTTGAACTCTGTTGGTAGAAAGAGGACTTGTCTGGTCATCTGACTTCGGTGAAAGCTCATAAGTACCTCAATAGCCTCAACTGACCCAATTACTCTGGTTCATAAATACCTCTGTGGGTCTGAAGCATTACTTGGCAAATCATTATTGAAACTAGGTTCAGCTATTGATATGTATTTTGCCAAATACTGCTCATATCCAAGTTTAGCTATGCAAATTCTTAAGTTCACGCTAGTACAAAATATACTATGCACACAGACCTAGCTATGAGATTGCATACAGTGTTAAGGTGACAAAATTTATTAGTATTACATGTGGCAATTCTTATAGGTGTGTGCATGTATTCTGATGTACAACCTTGCAGACCGTGACATGTATAAATGCACAAAGTTTGTGTACTGCTTTTAGTGAAAAGATGCATAAAATTAATTAATACTGTTACGGTGAAACTCCTTGTGAAGAACACCACTTAATTTGTTTATGCGAATTATAGCAAAGGTACAATGCATTATAATCAATAATAACATACTGTGTCTCATTGATATCAATAGCTTGAAATATTACCGAATCTATAGTTATAATAATTATTATGCATGCATGATGGAACATAATCAGGTAAAGGGTCGTCACCACACTAAACATGTATGGGTCCTGATTCGCCGTATGTGGCAGTCGACGTCCGCAATCAGTGTGCATAGGCACGTAGTGCTATATAAAGGTGACTTTGGGCTACTACACACTCAGTTCAGTTGGACAGCCAGCAGTGGTTTCAATCACTGATAGGGTTCTCAGGCGGTCTAAGGACTGGGACACCCATTTCAGAGCATGATTTTAGCTGTAACTTTAGCCACCATATCTCCAGAACACTACATGTTGTGAACAAGGAAGTTGCACCATAAGATAGACCAACCATTTCTCTAACCGCACACTAATTAATGGCCACGCCCATTAATTAGCTGCCTCCTGGTGACGTCATGCGTAAAGGCTATTCCGAAGACAAGATCGCAAAAGGCGGCGGTGAAGATCAATCTGGACGACTGTCTCTCTAGGCCTTAAATAAAGTTCATATGCCTAACTAATAAATATCACTGGGGCAAGTTGATCTGTCATCGTACTGAGCGGGAATGCCCCAATGTGTGATAAACCTAAGGTCACACGAGGGTTATTTACCTGAATATCTCCCGTCTCGTTCAACAGTTCTTCCTGCCCCAGGGCATTATGGCTTAAATTCGTCGTTACTCGCTTCGTACAACGGAGATATCTTTATAGCTAAGCGTCTTCATTGCCGCCTCAGCCAACCTCTGCCTTTGTACAGCTACTATATGGCCATGATCGTGATCATGTGACTAAACGTATTGAGGTATATTGCGCGCACGTGACCCCTGCTGTGGCGCGCGCATACCCAGTCCTTAGATTACCTGAGTTGTAGTGCATTTATATAATATTCAGTATAATACCGAAACAATTCAACTATAGTATCTTGTAAGCTTTGAGTCAGTTAATGTAGACTATTGATAAATAATTATTAGACTAAGTGACTTATACCTGCAGCCTGTATCAGCGCAGGATAAATACTCAACCAGTAAATAGCTACCATCTGCAAGGGTTAACTCAAGTAAGTTTCAATTAGTAATAAATTCTGCATTTACTACAGTAACTCTGAATGCTTTCAACATGACATTTATTACTAAAACATGCAGTGTATGTAATACACGACTACATATATGTACAAAGATATGTAAAGTATGTGGAACTAAGGTTACTAAGGAACATGGTTGGCAAGTGCAAACTACAGTAGCAGCTGGATATAAGGCAAGTCCTGGCCGACCCAAGCAAACAACTGTTACCGCAGGCGTTAATGCTAGTGCTGGGCGTCCTATGGGTACAACTGTGGCTGCTGGGTATCGTGCAGGTTTATCAGGTGGTAGAAGGGAGGGCACAACTATAGCAGCAGGATGCAGCATTGGAATGTCAGGTGGTCGTCCAGTGGTGACTACAGCAGCTGCTGGCTATAATAATTATAGGGATATCAAGCGGCCGTCCAGAGGGGACTTTAGAAAGAGGGTATGATGTACACACATGTACAAACTTCACTATTGATTTTAGTGGGTGTAATCTCCCTACCGACTGGGATGTATCATCAACTACTGTGAATATTAATGATCATCTCCATACTAAACTCAGTCAAGAAATTAATATGCGGCGTGCATTTGACCAAGAACCTCTTACAAAAAGAATATCAGGGTTCTAGTAAAGCTACTTACATGGTTGATCCTCCTGAGGGAGTTAGGGCAAATGATGCACCTGCTAATGCATTTTTGAAAGTGTACAAAATTATTCTTTGACATTTCAGCATGATGGCATGAAATATAAATGGTATTCATGTTCATATTGCAAAAATAACAAAATGACACCTGATCTCTATGTTGATGATGTGCTAGATTCCTCAGAAAGCATGACTATGAAACCAGTTAAATTGTGGAACATGAGTAAACCAAAACCCTTTGCAGAATTAAGGAACAGGTATGAAACAGGGCAAGTTTCTCTTTGTGGTCTCTTCGACCACAGTAAAGGCTTCAATATCTCAGTATCACCACACCATTGGTGAAGCAAATAGTATAACTAAGCTTGATCATCATTTTCACGGTATGGTATGTTTGGGTTTTTGGCTGTCAAAGATGATATCAATGTATATGCTGACAATCCAGATTCAGCAAGCAGAATTAAGCAAGCATTAACATGGTATCGTTCTCACAATCATTTATATTCATCCTTTTACAGTAATTATGAAACACTATTCCGCTATGTGAAACCTCAGTTTGGTTGTATCAATCCCGAACTTTTAGCTAAGTCTAATTTGTCCCTTGAACAGATACTAGAGGATGAAGTAGCTGGTATGGTTTTCCCAGTTGATGCCAGGTTCTTTGATAATTATCCATTAGTATTTGGTAAGGAAGATTATGTTGTAGGTCGGCAATATCCTCATGAACACTCTGAATGTCAAGAAAGAACAAAAGAGCTAGTGAGTACATATTATGGTGAAAATTTCTTGGAACCAAAAACTTTTCCCCATTTATTCCCTTGGGGTTATGGAGGGTGGCATTACATCTGTCCAATGAAGTTTGAAAGTGATATCAAAATGAAGCTATATGATGTGCAAGGCTGGTGGGCACGACTCTACTGATAAGTTCTTTAAGTATGACGAAATGGTCAAACTGAGATTGAAGGCATACAACTGCAGAAGGGTAGTTAGAGTGTCAGATCTTAGTGAAGATTTGACAGCAGCAAAAGTACTTGATACAGAGAAATTCACTGATCCATATGCAGTTTATGGAACAGAGGTACCACGATCAATTCCTGGCAGCAGGCAGCATTGGAAATCATTTTCATTAGATCTGGTGTCTTTTTCAGAACAAAGAGGACTGCCAGATCTCTTTGTTACCGTGTCCGCTTATGACTGTTGGCCACATGTCCAGTCCACTCTGAAGCGGGGGTGGGGTTCTGCTCCCACTGAGGAGTATAAGGATGTAGCCAGGGATTGGGAGGATAGACAGGCAGTTGGTTGGTACCCTGAAGTGTCTGTGATGGCTGCAGAGGAGATTTGAATGGATCATGAAAATCATCTTGACACGTGATGGTGATGGTCCATTTGGAATTGATGATTATGTGTGGAAAAAGGAATATCAGAAGCATGGTGCTGTTCACTGGCACATGCTTCTATGGTGTAAGCCAGGGACCATCCCTAACCACTGTATCATGGCTGAGCTTCCACAAAGGTCAGACCCAAATGACAGCATCTCAGCGTATTTACGCAAAATTGTTCACAAAATGCAGCGTCACTGTCGCTGTGTACCTGAACATTGTTTGAAAGGATATGGTAGAATGCCTTGATGAGGAAGGTATAAGATATCTGTACGTTCGTAGACACAAAGAAGATGCACTAGTGGTCCAATACAATCCAGAGCTATGCCTCCTGTGGGGTGCTTCCCACAATGTCCAACGTGTACAAAGTATGACTGAATACTTAATGTGTACAGGCTCAACATCAAGGTATACACATGCACTGATCTCAATAGTAAATACCAACTAGCATTTATAATTATGAATCATGATTACAAACACTACCATGAATGTGCATGCGGTAATACAATAATTTATGACACTGCAATAAACTTATACCTCGGTGATGGTGACAGTGTACGATTCACACCGTCATTTCCCGTCACTGAAATAGACGTGCCACGTTACTGTACATCTAGTAAGCTGATAGCAACCCCCTCAAGGTACTACTAAGGTATATAGATCTTCTTCAAACTCCAGTGGTAAAAATGACCGCTAAGTCGTGGGGAACCCCCCCCCCCCCCCCCCCCCCAGGGAAATCCCTGTACAGTTGCTACAAACTAAGTATAGGCGTTACCATACGCGGAAACGTCATAGCATGCGATTGAAAATGTACTCGCGCTATGCACGTACACTGTAAATCCGGGTGTGTAGATTTAACAGGTTAACATGTTTTATTTAATTGTCCTTCCAAATAACACACTATAGACATGTGTTGTCCACAAAGTGTGCTGAAATAATACGTATAACCGTGTTATACCTAATCATGTGTTATTACAATTGTGTTATTTTTAATTATGGTTTGTAATGTTATTTGACATTGATGACGTGTACAAGAACTGAAACACGAACAAACACAAACATCAAAAAAAAAGAAAGAAAACAATCAAATGTGTACACTGGAACACAAACATAATAGTGTCAAAGGCATTTTGATTGTTCTCACTCTGAACTGGTCCACCTAACAGCTTGATAGAAGGTAGCTACATCTGCTGTGGCTTCAAAGAATCACCAATACTTATGAGCTTGCACATGATTCATCTCAGTCATAGTCTGATGATCTACGTTCACACCTATAAAATGGAAAGAAAGGGGACCTTTACTAATAAGACTGGACAACAATGCCATGTCAGTACTCATAGCTAATTACAGAATGGCTCAGCCCACGCAGTGGGTGCCAGCTATTCTGGATTATATGAAGAAGGCGAAGTCGAACATAACGTGTTTAGCCTAGCTTCCTAGCTCATTTCCGGTTAAAGCAGCTAGTTAATTGGTAGAGTTAATATTAATTTTGTTACGTCATCAGGAAAGCACGCGCGCGACAGACGTGCCTGATCTCTGACGTCATACAATCAAATAAAAGGACTCGGTCCCGCTCTATCAATTCAGTCTTCTTTATAGTCATTAGTTAAGAGTTCAAATTGGGAGGGCTAGGGTGGGACGTTGATATGTTCGACTTCGCCTTCTTCATATAATCCAGAATAGCTGGCACCCACTGCGTGGGCTGAGCCATTCTGTAATTATACTTCAGAAGGCTCAGTCTCCATATCAACGTGTGTTTGTAGTCTGTATCTAGTGGCAGCTATTCTGATGAAAGTACTGCCTTGCCAAACTGGCTATTTGTGGTTGGTTTATGATAGAACTTTTGAAACACCGTTTCACTACTCCAGTCAGCAGCCTTCAGGATATCATTAGTGGTAATGCCTGCTGCTGCTGATGCAGATGTGCTCGCACTTCGTACAGAGTGGGCCTTGAAAATCTCCGTATCAATGCCCGCCTTTCCCAGAAACGTTTTCAGCCATCTGGCTATAGTGGAGGAGCAAACTGGTTTATGGGGCTTGGTTATCCCAAGGAAAAGTGATGAGTGAGATCCTCTCAACTGTTTGGTACGGACTTCATACTCCTTCAGTGCCAATACTGGGCATAGGAGGTCATCCAATGCATATTTAGGAAAAAAGAACTCCGTTCTATGTTTCTTTTGTCGAGATTGTTTTGATAATGTCGTTGGGAAGAAGGTAGCACCCTCTGCCAAGTAAGTTCTGTGCTTGAGGTCTAAGTTGGCTAGATCTGCTGACCTTGATGGTCTTGTCAGGGCCATTAGCATAGCTAATTTATGAGACAAGTTTTGTAATGAAAGGCTATTATTGGCTCCCATTGATCTAATGTAGTTAGTCACCACCCTCACATCCCATGTCTGAGTATAGCGAGGCTGTGGGGGTCGCTGGTGAAAAGCTCCCTTCAGAAGCCTTGACACCAGTGGATGTTGACCAACATCATAGCCATCTACTTTATCATGCACCGATGATATGGCCGATCTATAGGCATTGAGGGATCTGTACTGATATCCCTGAGAAAACAGGTCTGCAAGGAAGTTCACCACCTCACCGATAGGGCATGAAATGGGATCTGCACTCCTTTCACTGCACCAGCCAATCCATTTTCAGAATTGTGAGCCATATGCCTTGGAGGATTTCTCTCTCCATGATGCGAGCATGAGTTCCGTAGCTTTCTCCGAAAGTTGTTGCTCTTTGTATCGTCCCCTGAGATATTCCACACGGCTAGTTGGGGGACCACATCCGGCATCGCTTGTGGATGGGTTGGTTGGATTAGATTCCTTCCCTGAGGGATTAGTAGTGGAAAGTCTTTGCACATTTCCAGTACAGTCGGGTACCACGGCTGAGTTTTCCACACTGGTGCCACCAGGATCAGATCTGCTCCCTGTTGCCGAGCCTGGGAGAGAACCCTTCCCACCAGGCTCCACGGTGGGTTGGCATACGCCTTTAGACCTGTCCAGGTCACTGTGAAGGCATCTGTGGCTATTGCCTCCGGGTCCGGCCTCCAGCTCACGAAAGATGAAAGTTGGGTTGTCAGTCTGGAGGCAGAGGTCCACTTCCAGTGGTCCCACTTTGTCGTTGATTGCTTGAAACACATTCGGGCACAGCATCCAGTCTGATCTGTCCCTCATTACCCTGGACTCTGCATCTGCGGTACAGTTCAGGGCTCCGGCTAGGTGCTGGGCATGTACTGTTATGTCCCTCTCCATGCACCACAGCCAAAATTCCTTGTTCAGTCTGTTCAGGGTTGGGGACACCGTCCCTCCTCTCTTGTTTATGTAGGCTATCGCCGACGTGTTGTCCATTTTCAATAAATGTGAATGCTCCTCTCATCCCTGAAGAAGCATTTGAAGGCCAAGAGTGCTGCCAGCATCTCTAGACAGTTGATGTGGAGGTTTTGTTCCTCCCTGGACCAGGGGCCTCCAGTCCTGACGCCCCGGCAAACTGCTCCCCACCCTATCAGCGAGGCGCCCGTCTCGAGGGATACGTTGGGTTTCTTTGCTATTAGGCTCCGCCCATTCCAATTTGTAAAGTGGGTGTTCCACCACTCGAGCTCCTCCCTCGCCATCGGCGATAGGTGGACCGGAGTGTTATAATCCTGGCAAGACTTGTTCAGGGCTTGCTGCAGTTCTGCTTGCAATTGCCGATAGAATAGTGGGGCCATACCGATGGCCTTTGTGGCTGCATTCATCTTCCCCAAGATTCTGGATAGAGTCAAGGCCGTAATATGATCGGCTGCCAGAATCTTCCTCGCCTCCCCTCGTATGTTTTTGATCTTGTCCCCTGGGAGCTTGAGCTCCATGGACGTCGAATCGACTTGAAAGCCTAGAAACTCTATGGTTCTCTTGGGTTCCAACGCCGATTTGGGGAGGTTGATCACGAACCCTAGGTTCTCTAGGAGGTATACAACTCCTTTGACGTGGTCTTTCAGCAAAGTCTCCGATTCTGCCATGATCAACATGTCGTCTATGTAAATTATTATTCTCACGCCCATCTCCCTCAAGACTGCTGCTACTGCCTTGGTTATCTTGGTAAAGACCCAAGGAGCGTATGACAGTCCAAAAGGTAGGCAATTGAACTGATACATTTGACCCTTCCACCTGAACCTCAGGTACTTCTTGTCTGGCTCGCTTATTGGCACCGCAAAGTAAGCGTCCTTCAGGTCTATCTTGGCCATAAAATCCCCTTTTTTCAAGAGATCTTTTAACATATTATGTATTCCCTCCATCTTGAAATGATGGTGTATGACAAACTCGTTTAACCTTTTCAGATTGATTATTGGCCTGTGGCCCCCATCTTTCTTGGGGACCAGGAAAATACTGGAGATAAACCCGTTCTCCATCCCAGTTTCCACTGGGGTGATCGCCCCTTTGGATACCATTTTGTCTACCTCTGTCTGTAGAGACTCCGTCTCCTCCTTTGAGAAGTGGGGGCAAACTGGCTGATGCCTCTGCCAAGGTCTGGTCAGCCATTCTATCTGATAACCCTGGATTGCATCCAGAACCCACCGGTCGTTGCATATTTTGTCCCAGTTAGTTTTAAACAAGCTAAGCCTACCAGCCACCTGATTTGTTGATGCTATATCAACTGCAATATTAGCTACACCGAGCTGTTTTAATTGATAAACAATAGCAGAATGAAATGATAGGGAAGGAAATACAAGGGGTAGATCAGGGAATACTGAAATATTAAAAGTTAGCTGTTCAGTATCTCCAGGCTTCACAGTCTTTTGCTTTTTTACTGGCCTCGTCCTCTTCCCTTCGGGAGAAAGTTTTCTTTTCCTCGGGACTGGTTTCTGAACTTTTGGGGGTAGGGATGGAAGCGACCCCTTCCGTTGTTGAAGCCATGATGGCTGGAATGTGTGCCGCCCCCCCAACGCGATGGACCCGGAGGGCGGCGACTGTAAAAATTTTGGTTCTTACCGCGGCCTGAGGCTCGGTCTAGGCACCGTAGTTGATCCTCTCTTTCTTTCGCTTATTTTGCGAATTGGTCTCCGAAGAGCATAGGGGAGGCATCTTCGTAAATTGAGTCCTTCTCCGCCAACTCAATCAACTTATTGTTCATCTCAGCTATAGCCCGCTTGCGTCTCTCCCGAGACAATTGCACCGAGGCATTGCCGAGAAATCTAAGTGCCATCCTGGCAGCATTCATGGCCAACTCTGCATTGAGGCTGCCTTTCTCACCCTCTTCGAGGATGGTGGTCATAGGGCCGACAGCATCTACAACCAAGGCCAAAGACTTGTCCAGCTTCACAGATTCTTGTGAGATCCTGTCTTTTACCATTTTGTCCATCTTCGGGACTTGAGTAGGGGGGGGCACTTAGGATCTCCAAATTTCTCCCTCATTTGTCTCCTTGTGGCATTAGGAATTCCCTTTAGGAAGGATTCCTGGAGGAGTGTGTTCGTACTCTCCGATACGGTGAAACGTTCTGAGGAGTTTCCTTCTACTCCATCCTCGTCATCATGCCAGATGATAGTCTCCTCGTAGTTTGGCACCTCAGTGACAGGTCTGTCAGCCCAAGGTGTTGACCCGCTACGCATAGGCGTTGAGGTGCTCCATTTTGCACCTCCAGCTGATCCTACCGCCTCCGGCGTAGATCGAGCAGCTGATCCTGACGCCTCCGGCGTAGATCGAGTCTCGAGGGCTTCCAGCCGTTTTCCAAAGTTGTTCATTCTCTCCGAGACGTCCTGGGCGAGGGCCTTTACAGCGTCTGTCAGACCACATATGGTTGACTCAGCGCTACTGTCCTCGACAGCGGGGGGTTCTTCGGAGGTCGGGAGAATCCCTGGTAGAAGCCCTGCTGCCCGCAGAAAGTCGAGGTTGGCCGCTATATCGTGATATCAGGTGTGACAACACGGTCGTCTTGGTTAACTGCGATCTCCGTCGACATGGCTTGAAACTTCGGCTTGAAACACGACTTGCGATGAGCTAGAAAGAAGACTGAATTGATAGAGCGGGACCGAGTCCTTTTATTTGATTGTATGACGTCAGAGATCAGGCACGTCTGTCGCGCGCGTGCTTTCCTGATGATGTAACAAAATTAATATTAACTCTACCAATTAACTAGCTGCTTTAACCGGAAATGAGCTAGGAAGCTAGGCTAAACACGTTGATATGGAGACTGAGCCTTCTGAAATATAATTGTACAACACATAGCCAACTTATACTCACCTCTGCTAAGTAAGTAGTGTCCACATAACGTTTTGCTGCCACTTCTGATAGCTAGTAGCTACCTGGAGTAGCTACACGAAAACAGTAAAATTATTGTCAGTCAGTTTATATACTAAGCTTTTTGATGTATAGCTTACCTTTTTGTTCATTTATCAACTTGCACAACAGAAACTCTCTCTATATAAAGCAAAAAGATATCAGGCTCAGTAACCAGTGGCGTAGGAACCACGGGGGCTACGGGGGCTGCAGCCCCCCTATATTTTCCAGCCAATTACTTACCTCCTTTCTGCGATCCTAGCCCACTGTGCACAATATTTACGAGTGACATCATGTCGGTGTGCGTTAATAAGAATACAGGCAACACAAGACAGCATGCACTACAATAATGGCTCAGCTAAGGCTGAATTTCTCGAAAGTGGGAGAAACTTCAGGTAAGATAACCGTTATCCTAGCTAGATAGCAACTATGATTTTGACTGTTGTCACAAATTATGATAATTTTAGATATATCTACACCAGCTCTGACTAGTCCAGAACTTGGGGAGTCATCATCTGGTAGTGCACTTGAATGCCAATGTCCATGCTGTTCTGATCCTTGTACTCCATATCCGTTAGAGGAGGTGAAGGGAGCAGGAGTAAGCCACTCTTACAATAGGAAAGGGAAAGGTACACAAGCGTATTGTAGACACGTACAACCTACCTGGTACAAAACTTTCCCCTGGATCAGTGTCTGCTCATCATCTCTCAAGATGTATTGTAGTACATGCCGTAGTGCTAAGTCGAAAAATTTGCTTACGTTCCCAAAGCATTACAAGTCTGCATTCATCGATGACGGATTTCAAAACTTGAAGAAGGCTATAGAGAGATGCCGTGAACACGAGAATAGTGTTACCCACAAGGAGGCAGTGACGAAATTAGCAGCAATTCAGTCGAAGGGTAGTGGGGTGGACGCTCTATTAAGTACTCAACTTAAGGCCGACCAAAAACATCATAGGGAAATGCTGATGAAGCTACTTCATAGCATCAAGTACCTTGCCCGTCAAGGGTTACCACTGCGAGGACATCATGAAGATAGTTTGTCGTTTGAAGGTAATCTCTACCAGCTTCTATTGCTTCATGCAACTTATTGCCCTGAGATGACAGCATGGCTTAGTAGACGTGAGTACATATCACCAGATATCGTAAATGAGCTCATTAGAATGATGGGACAATCGTTGCTTCGTACACTCCTTTGTGAAATAAGAAACTCCTTGTGGTTTGCTATTTTGGCCGACGAAGCAACTGATGTGTCCCATCATGAACAACTGTCACTGTCAATTCGTTGGGTCGATGATGGCTTTGTAGTTCATGAAGATACACTAGGCCTCGTCCAACTTCCGAACACTACAGCTGCAACTATTTTCACAACAATAAAGGATATTCTAGTTAGATGTTCCCTCCCTTTAAGCCAGTGCCGAGGACAGGCATTTGATGGTGCGTCCAACATGAGTGGGATAAGAAACGGAGTTCAGGCACTGGTGAAAGCACAGGCACCCCAAGCGCTTTACGTTCATTGCTTGGCTCATAATCTTAACTTGTACTTGAAGGATGTAACAGTTAAGTGTGAGCTGATAAGGAATGTTTTGGATTTCGTCTACAACTTAGTGCAGCTAATACGATACTCTCCTAAAAGGCTAGCCTTGTTTGATACATTGAGGAAAGAAGTGGCAATAAAAGATGGTGTCTCTACTCCATCTCTCCGAACCGTTTGTCCCACACGGTGGACAGTTCGACATTCATGTATTGATAGCATTATTTGAAATTATGAGCTTTTGGAACATGCTCTACTTGAAATTAAGCAAGGACATGATGAGTATGCAGCAAAGGCTAGTGGAGCATTACTGAACATGGAGAAGTTTGAGACATTCTTTTCATTGAAACTGGCTTACTTAATATTCTCTGCTGCTGAACAATTATCCACTAATTTGCAAGCAAAGGATATCACGATTCAAGAAGCAGTTATAGGTGCATCACTGCTTACTACACATCTGCATTCACTTCGAAATGAGCAAAAATTCAACTCATTTTATGAAGATGTTTTGAAGGATAGCTCAAACCTTACTGAGGAACCTTGCCTTCCGAGGTACAGGAAAGTACCCAGAAGGTTCGATCAAGGAGAGTCTCCCCATATTTATTCTTGTCCTAAGGATCGATATCGGCATGCATATCTTGAAGCCCTAGAATTGGCTTCTGGGGAAGTGGAAAGGAGGTTTGATCAGGCTGATATTCAAGTGGTTAAGGAAATAGAAATGCTTCTACTAAATGCTGGCAATGGGCAATTGCAAGTGATGGGTGATATACCTTCTGGTATTAAGGACTATTTGACCAAGGACATCGACCTAGAACGCCTAAAGTGTCAGCTATCCCTGGTTCCTAACATGGTGAAGACAGCTTCAGAAGGAAGCATTAGGAAAGTCACTAATGTGAGAACTCTTGGAGATTTGCTGAATCAGAGCAGAATTTACAAAGAAATGTTAAGTGAGGTGAATAAACTAGTCAACCTTTTCTTCACATTCCCTGTAACAACAGCGACAGCAGAGAGGTCGTTTTCGGCTCTGCGCAGACTAAAGACGTACTTAAGAAGTCGAATGAGTGACTGTCGACTGAATAACTTGTTTCTCATGTACATTCACAGCTCCAGAACGGATGCGTTGGACTTGAATGAAATTGCACAGGAATTTATATCTGTTAACTCTAGAAGAATGCATTATTTTGGTACTTTTTAATTATTAATGATATGTAATATCATGTGTGTTTCCTCATGTACTCAAGAAGCTTGTTCTCACACCTTTTCCACAACCTCACTACTATTGAAAGGTTTGGGCTCAGATTGCACCAGAATTGATCTCAGAGCATGCAATTTTCAAAATTTTCCTGGGGGGGCATGCCCCCAGACCCCCCTACAAGGGCCGCCTACGGCGGCACTACAGCCCCCCTATTGTCAAATTGGTTCCTACGCCACTGGTAACAACAAATTATTGTTAGGGTCACGCCATTTTCTCACCTTCAACTTGACTGTTGCTTGAAGGAGGACATCAATTTAGATAGCTAGGTTGCCTTAGCACTGATACCGCTCTCCTCCAAGTTACAAAGACAGCATCTTTAACTGCTAGCACTGTTTTACAATCAAAAGTCAACTTGAACCGCTTTTTGACTTGCAGCTGCCGTGTTCAATTCAAAATTAAATTTTGACACTTTACTGAGCATGCTCATTAGGAAATGATGCGCTTTAATTAGAATCGAGCACGCTCGGTGCTCTGGTGGCTGATGAGTCTGTTGTTCAAGTTTGTCCCTTTTGCTGAAGTATATTTAGCACGACTGCTGCTAGCTACTAGCAAATGCCTCATGTTTAGTAGCTAGAGTGTCGGAAGGTTGGAATACATGGAATATAAGCCTTCACACAGTCTTAGGCTGCCGGATGGACCCAGTGAACTGTTGAATTGAAATTCTGAGTTGACCTTGACTCAATTAGACATTAACTGTTACTGAGGTGGATACAAATTTGTTTGCTTCGCTATAGCATTGTCCCCAGGCCCTTCCCAGCAAGGCTATTGCTTAGTGGGTAAGTTTGACACACTTAATGGGTACTAGCAACACTAGCACTAGCAACACACGGGCATGCTTAGTGGGTTATTATAATACAGTGACACATCTGCACGCATCTTAAATAGTGTTTTGCGTGCAATAATAACACACTTGTAGGTGCTACTGTGCTAATTTAACACACATCACACCATTTAGCAACACACGGGCATGCTTAGTGGGTTATTATAATACAGTGACACATCTGCACGCATCTTAAATAGTGTTTTGCGTGCAATAATAACACACTTGTAGGTGCTACTGTGCTAATTTAACACACATCACACCATTTAGTACACATGATACACAGCCACGCATGTTACATTAACACGTTCAGTTTTACTGTGCACACATCCAGGTACCACAGAGAGTGGACATGTGTGTTGAATATGCTGTGCTATTAATTTTCATAATGGATCCATGATTGTTCCTCATTTGTATATGTATATACAATGATACATATATTATAATTTTATGGACAATAGCTACTGGAATTTCATGGCTTCTGCCAGTAAGTGCATGCATAAGCCTGGTACCCCAAATACCATATTCAAGAGTTTAATCCCATGGCATTGCTGTATATACTACGAGGAGTACGTAGCCACGCCCCTCATCAACTCGTTCATGGAGGTAGCTGGCTCGGTGACAAAATTGAAAGAAGGCTGTTTTGGGCCACGTACTATTTATGAAGCGAAATTTAGTGTTGGCAGCTACCATTCAGTTGTCCTTGAGCGTTCGAGCTAGCTACTTCGACGTTCAACGGTGTGGTGGATCCCGGCTCGAACACTTTGCGCCGGCGCGCGCCACTACCACTGACATCATTTGTCACATGGCAACACTATACGAGCATGCGCATTATACGACAAAATGGCGTATCGGAGATGATCAATTGTGTGAAATGTGCTGCATATACCCACGATTTACCAACCGTCGTGATAACACAAAAAATTAATAGTGTACCACAGACGTACGTTCAACGAAATGGAGTGGATTTATACTTGAACTAAGATGAGAGGTAGAAACAGTCCTGAGTTAGGCCAGGAAGAGATGAAAGATACACACTTTGCACTTTTTTTTGCAATTTTAAAAATACCGCATACCTGACGGTTTCTATGGGTGTTTCAGGACTTGTTAGACAGGTATTCTGGCGTAGATCATGAATACCATATTTCCTCGAGTAGACGCCGCGGCGACTAATTTTTTCCCTCTGCTGAAACTAGCGGCGACTATTCGAGGGCAGCGACTAAAACTTCATAGTGGTAGAACTGCATACAAGAATAATGAAAAGGTTTGTTCTAAGTTCAATACCTAGCTGCTTTTCACCGTCTGCCTTCGTCAGAAACTTTACTAGTCCCTTGATGGCTTTATAGCGTACAGTAGCACCGCTCGCAAGCACGTGGACACCGTTTAAGGGCGTGGCAAGTGGGCTCTAATTAGAGAGTGCGGCGATAATTCGAGGGCGGCGACAGTAAAGATCGGGCATGTGTAGCTAGTGGCGACTATTCGAGTGCGGCGTCTATTCGAGGGCGGCGTCTGATCGAGGAAATACGGTATGGAAGTTATAAATCATTTGCTCTGAATTATTAACATTTTTGTAATGTGTTACATATATGGCATATCCATACTTAGAGTCTACCGATTATGATTATACACTATACTATATAACTGTAGTCTATATTGAGTCTGTGATTCCCTTGGTGTATAAAGTGCATAATTTGCATAACTGTCTTTAGATCACATTTATACATTATACATAATTATACAGTACATTTGTATGTCTAATTTGCATACTCATATCTCACCCTCTCGGAGGTGTATAAAATGCATAATTATTTGCATAATTATACATCTCTTGATTACATTTGTACACTATGTATAATTATACAGAATGTCTAATTTGCATAAAGTCATATCTCACCCTCTCGAAGGTGTATAAAATGCATAATTACACATCTTTAGATTACATTTATCATAGAGTCGGTAGACTATAAGTAGGGATGGCCTGGATATGCCATATATATAATACATTATAAACACCCAAATATCTCAAAATAGGTAATTTTATGAAATTTCTAAGTGTGAAAATCAAAATCTCCAGCAAATTATCTATCTAACAAGACCAAGATCATTCATCAAACCAATTGTACATGCCAGAACCAGATGTTAAAAAAATGGCCATTTCTCAATCTTTCTTTCTCATTTCCAGGGCTAACTCAAGATTGTCTGGACCTCTCACCTTAGTTTTCATATATATCCACTCTATTTTGTAGCGCGCAGTGCAGTGGCACGCTAGTTTGGCATTATCTCGACAGTTACGTAATAGTCGGTGTGTATGGCGCATTAACGATTGGGTGTGTCTGATACGCCATTTTTTTTTTAATATAATGCGTATGCTCGGAATGGGTTGCCATGGTGAAGTCATGTGACTGCGCCTGGCCCTAGGCGAGGTCTAAGCGAGCTAGCTACTCCCTAGCGCTAGCGCTATCGCTAGTGCATGCAGCGGTACGCTGGATCGATCATGGATATGAATGTGAAGGTGCAAGGCTCGAGGAGCGGTAAGGCGCTAGGCATAGGCGACCATCGCAAAACTCGAGGAGCAGTAAAGTACAGATCATAAAGTTATGCCGGATAGCTAGCTGCTGCCAACAATAAAACTTAGAACTTTCTTTTCTCCCTAAGCGGAAGTCTCATCACTACTTGGGTTGCCTAAAGCAGGGCCTTCTTTGTCAGCCTGCTTCATCATATTATTAACTAGAGCTCTGTAGAGCACATACCCCGCGCGCTCTGCAATACTCTGCAATATTGCAACTTGGGCAAAGCTGTTTTATGAATTGACGACCCTTTCAACACTGAGCTTGAGCATGCGCAGTTGCATCAGCATACTAAAAGAGTGGGTGTGGTCGACAAACCACAGGCATGCAGAACAGAAAATGCACGATTTGTAGCACTAGTAAGCCTTTTTGAGCAATTCGAAGCGCGTACAAACCAGTTTTTCACTGATATCTATCGATTGGTTGTGCTTACAACACGCACAGACGCCTAGAACTCGAGATCTGGCGATTTTCGTGCCGACGACAACTACAACTACAACAACAACAACAGACATACAAACCGATTGCTTTACCCCTTGCGCATGCGCGCGGGGTAATAAAAGGCATATGAACACTAGTTAATGAGGGGCGTGGTTACGAATTTAGCAAATTTCGGTACCTCCCATCTTCCACTTAATTACACTGGACAAAAACTGTGAGCAAACCATTTAAGATGGCATTGATAAATAATTATTACACTAAGTGCATTAAAAAGAACAAACAAGTATAAAAACAATTGAATAAAATTGAAGAATGAAGTAGGGATGGCAGGATAAAAAAGTACACAAACGAGATATCGCATCCACTATACATCCCTACGCTTGCTTTTTGAGGGATGCAAAATTAACCAGTAATAATGTGATTGAATCAAAACTGATAAACCCTAACCATCATGACAACTAGGGAACAACCTGAATGTCTCCCATATACCACACTCAACAAACACGTTGACATTAATAGGTGCATAGTAATCGAGAAAAGCTAGCGTAGGGATGTATAGTAGATGCGATATCTCTTGTTTGTGTACTTTTTTATCCTGCCATCCCTACTTCATTCTTCAATTTTATTCAATTGTTTTTATACTTGTACACTACCGTATTTTCTCGTTATTAGGCGCATTTCGCTTATAAGCGCATATTCGTTATTAAGCGCATGCTATTTTGTTGGCCTAAGCACTCGATATTAGGCGCATTTCGCATATAAGCGCATACTGATATTATGTGACCATTGACCTCGATATCTGCACGCTTGCTAGCTTGCCCAGGGCTCCAACCTTTTCAAGTTAGTCGAAATTATGATGGCTACTGTCGATTCTCAGGTTCTTCAAGCAACAAACGCCATTTCGACCTGGGCAGAATGCAGCAACGTGAACGATCGTGCGATCGATAGATTGGCCACACCCCTTAAATGATACCGCGAACGCGCATGCGTTCTTGATGTAGCTATTTTTTTGTTAGGCGCATCTCGCTGTTAGCGCAGGTTTTCTTCCTGTGGAGATATAAGCGCATGTGCTTAATAGCGAGAAAATACGGTATTTATAATCATACAGTATATGTGGTAGGATATGAGAAAAGGGACTACTTCGCGCAAAACGCGTTTTTTGCCATTTTTCAAACTGTCGCCATTTCAAGGCCTCAAGAGTCCCAGGCTTCCCACTTGGTTTGTAGGCAGTTTGGGCCTTCTACTTCACAGATCCAACGTTAGGTTAGAAGCTACAGCAAGCATCCTGTCCTGAGCGGCGAGCTGCCAAAGTGAGGCATAAAACGGCGATTTTCGAATGCAATCGATGCGGTCGCTCTCCCCGCCCACACAGGATGTGGGCGGGGCTCGCGATTTGCAGTGATTGTAGCAGGATGATGTAAGAATATTCATGCCAGGTTTGAAGTTCATAGCTTCTATGGTTCCAGAGATATAAGCGTTTTAAAATGAAAATTCGGGAAATGCGCAAAGTGGTCCCTTTTCTCATTTATTTGTATGTCTCATTTGCATCAAGTCATATCTCGTCCCACTTGGAGATGTTATTAATTACACTGGATACGGACGTCTAAACTTAATTACGTCTGACACGCGACACGGACATCTAAACATAATTTGGACTATGGTATGCATAATACATTTTGATCTTTTGAATTTAATGAGGAATTTAAAATATGTAGATACCCAGAATGGAGTAGTTAAAATCCATTAGAATACTTGCTATAATTTTTTTTAATTGGAAAAAAGATGTATTATATACAATGTACACAATTCAAAAAAAGGAACAAAATTAAGACACAATGAATTACGAGTCCTTGCCAAGATTAAAATTGATTGTGAAATTAGTAGCCCCACCAAGGTTTAGAACAGGCAAATTCAAAACTGCCGTTCCGGCACAATCGGCTTGTTCTCAGAATTATCAGTTATGAATTCTCTGTTGACCACTTGATCTTTGCTGTCTGAAACCAGCACACTCTCATCTAATTTCGTTTTTTTGTTGCAGTTCAACACATCAGACGTGACAGAACGAAGCTTCTCCCCCACACGTTTGTATGAACGCACGCCAGCAGTAGTACTGTGCCCTGTTCATTGCATTATAAGTTGTTCATCAACTCCAGCCTCGAACAACCTGGTAGCTGCTGTACCTCGTAGGGAGTGGTTAGTGAAGTGACCTTGTAGCCCAGCTGAAGTACATAAACGCTTGACCACACTGCCCAATATGTTGTGTGCGACAGGTCGAGATTGAAACCACATCTCTCCAGTCGGCTTGCTTAGTGGCTTTAAGTAAAAGGCATCATATCTGGTCTATCACATGGACACTTTGCATTGTATAATTGTGACCGGATTTGGGAAAACCCTCTGTAAGGGATCCGCGCGCGATTCACGCAATGCACGTTTTTAGTAGCTCAGGTCGAAATTTGTCGATGTCCAAATTTTGTCATATACATGTCAAACAACCCTTCTTCTAACTGTTGCCGTCTTCTACGGAGGCTAGTCGTGCTATACGAAGGCGAAATAAGCCTTCATTTTGACCCACCTAGTCGGCACAGCTGCCGTACCCAGAGTCTGTTCCTATGGGCGCTAATTGGAATTCTCTACCTAGATACAGCTAGATTCATCGAACTACTGTACGTTCGCTCACCTTTTTAGCTTCTTGGGCATCTAAGAACAATCGGCTGTCGTCAACAACGAAATTCAACTCTTGCTCGATCTTTACGTTCATTTTGAACGACTACGCCCATGTCCATTTAATTGATTTCCGGGTCACGCGTAGTATGCGGAAACACCATACGCGTGCATAGCAACACCTTTAGATCGTAATTTCTCGATTATTGGGGGTGTGGCGCGATCGCAAACAAAGTGCTGCATCTCCACAACGAAGCGCACGAACGGCCTAAAACTTGAACGTCGGTTAGCTCTATGGTAGAGCTTATCAACTTGATACTTAGGTAAGATACACCACCAGGAGGCTCGCAGAGCTAAAGTTGAGGACTATGACGGAGGCGTCTGTGTTCCAAGCCACTCCTTAGAGCAAAATACATACCCAAGTAAAGACAAGAGTATCGAATAAAGCCTGAGGTTTGGAGTCTCCTAATAGACCATAGTAGATCCTCCACCTCCTCTGTAATGGGTTCAGCTTGGCGTACGGCAAAATTACCAGAAGCCTTTAGATCCTTCATACAAGCGTCGAGAGTTTCTCGAAACTGATTAAAGTTTGGGCTGTTGAAAATGTCGATGTCCATTCTGTTAGCGGACTTTAAAGCCCGTGAAAGCCCACAACATATTTGATAGACGCCATTTGGAGGGTAGAGGCCTCCATCTCCCTTGCGTACTTCAGCAATGAACTTGGGTAGCCAAAACAGCAAACTTTCTTCGGTCATCGATACAAGCGTCTCATCAAGTTCATACAACTGCTCATCGTCCTCAATGAGATTCATTGCACAGTAAGCCCACTGAGCCCAGACAGAAAGGGACCAATCAGTTTGCTTCTTGGTGCTCTTTGGGACACTGCCCTCACGGATTTGCTGCAGTCTAACGGTAGATTTGGGTGAGCCCCATCGACTAGATGAAGTACATGGTTTAGACAGTTGCTCCTCGGCTGCTTGAGATGCTTGAAGCATAGTAGCATCATCATCTTCATTCGCTATATCCCACGGGTTAGGCTCAAAAGGTTCACCCAGTCCTAGCAAAAATTCTGGCCTGGGTATATATAACCAGGCTTTGGGGTCTCGAACTGCTTCAAAAGGGAAGGAGAAACTACGTGGCGGTCAATAGCGCTAGCTAGATCCACCTTTCACAGCCATTAGCACTATTTTCACCCACGTGGCAGGCTTGCTTGCTTATATATGCGAAAAAAGTATGACATCACTGCTGCATACTTCCTGTTCTGCAACATGAATCTGATTGGTCACTTTTCAATGCAGCACGGTTACTAAGCAACTGCCCACAGAACCATGCTCACACAGCTGATTGGTAACCTAGCACTAGCAACAGGATGCAGTGCATGCACTACAAACGCGCAGCGCCACGTGCCCCATAGTCTAAGCCGGTTATCGCCAACGCCTCGGCTCTACGGCGATTAGAAACCACTCGGGATGTTGCATAATCGCCTCGGGCTCCGCCCTCGGCGATTATGCAACATCCCTCGGGTTTCTAAAATGCCGTAGAGCCTCGTCTTAGGGCAATAACCTATACTTAATATGTCCGACACGCGACACGGGCGTCTAAACTTAATTGTGACTGGATCTGTGAAAATCCGGCATATTGTCAAAATGCGCGTATGGCACAATGCGCGTTTTTAGTATCAACAGTCAAAAAACATCAAAGTCCAGTTTTTATCATATTTATGTCAAAGAACCCTTCTACCTACTAACTGTTGCCACTGCCTACGGAGGGTAAATGTAAGTTACCAAGGTGAAATAAGCCTTCATTTTGACCTACCTAGTTAGTACGGCTGCCGTACATGGAGCCCATTGCTGTGGGCACTAATTAGAATACTCTACCTAGATACTGCTAAATTCATCGAACTACTGTATGTTTGCTCACCTTTTTAGCTTCTTGGGCATCTCTAAGAACAATCGGCGACCATTGTCAACATCGAAATCCGACCCTTGCTCGATCTTTTCACTCATTTCGAATGGCTCCGCCCATGGCGATTGATTTCCAGGTGGTGTGTAGTATATGGATACGCTATACGCGTGCATAGCAACGCCTTTTTAAACCGTAATTTCTCGATTATTGAGGGTGTGGCGCGATTGCTAGCTCCACAGCCAAGCGCACGATGTGTCTCAGACTTGGAGGCAGGTTAGCCCTATGATACAGCTATCCAAATATACAACTAACTAAAATTTCATAGATTGATGAATATGGCGGGTTTTCTCAGATCCGGTCACAATTATGTCCGATACTTGACACAGACGTTTAAACTTAACTACGTCTGACACGTGACTCGAACAATTAAACTTTATCTGACAAGCGACTTGCACGTTGAAATTAATAGTATACTAATTATACACATATATCATACAGTTAGACTGTATAGGGTATACTATTGCATATTTGTTGTATAATGTCTATATAATTATGCACTTTATGCAAATTATACTTGCCTTCAACACTGATATATAGTTATACACAATTTTATATTATATTTTAGGTATAGTAGACAATTATACACATACTTGAGGTATACTTATGTATATTTGTATAATCCATTGGTTAGACATGTATATCTGTATAATCCATTGGTTAGACAGTTATACGCATGTTCGTGATATAATTTAGTATACTTTGTATATTGATCCAATCCTGCACCCTTATGAGATGTACACAAGGCCATCAATGGCATCGTCGTTAAATATGGGCCATGGGCATCGCTAGCATTATAGGCAACAAAGCCTCCAATGAACCTTACAGTTGACAGTATATCAACGATTTACCTTACCCTCTAATGCTGAGTAGTTTCCTATCCTTTTGACCGTCGCGATCCCATCGTATGATCGCCTCTTCGCCTCTTGATCTTCTGTGCTCGATCGTGTAGACTGTAGAACTATCGCGGAAGTAGGTTAATAAACTATAAACTAGCGGTAGCCGTTCATACATGCATGCACGCGCGCCACTCTAGCGCCGCGCTTGCGCTCTCTAAATGTACGAATGAACATTTTCGTGGACCCAGGTTTTAAGTTATCTGAGTCCCAAACTTGTCACAGTTTATAGTTTACATCACTACAATCATACCTGTGTATGTTAGGCCCATCATAAGGCGCTGATAGTCCATCCTCCACTTTAGATCATCACCATATGCTCTTCTTCTATGAGGCTCCATAGAAGCCATGATCACACTAGCTCTAGTACACACACAGTTCATGCAATTTGAATTTTGTGCGCATTTCATGTATACTGGAATGTCCCCATGGCCCATTGTGTACATAGTGACATGGGACCTAGACTTGTGGTCATGTAGTTAGTAAGCAAGACTAAAGCTTGCATTTTGCAAGGTCTATGCAAACAGCTGTAACTTGGGCCGGTCACAGTGACTCCCTGGGGCGCGGGATTAGAAACGGGCTTGGCTCATTAAAAGTGAGCGTGGTTGCCAAAATTTGTGCACAATTATGCCTACAACCCCACCATACTAAATCTGCCACTGTTTCTGCTATGCATTTGCCCCTCAAACAAAATCCTAAAATAAACTGGGAAGGGGGTTGGGGGTATGTGCACTGCTAATTTTATTAATCTTTTTCTTCATCAGAATATTTCTGTTGCGATCGCGCTACACGCCCCAAAAATACAGTCATTGCTATGCATGAAAATTCAGTAGGTTTATCTTCTACTACCAATCCAAACCTAAGGGGAAAACCATCTCACTGCCTGCTCAGGCAAACCTAATTTAAGCAAAAGGCAGAGCCACATAGGTGCCTAGCCTTGAGAACTAGGGGTGGTGGGTTGAAAAGCTCTTTTGTTCCATGGAAACTCTCCCTACCCACCTAAGTGGCTCATGGACACGGGCAGCATGCATATATGACCATAATTACACATTCAGGGAAATTAACAGAATCTCCAGTCAGTATTGTTACTAGCTACTACATAATTTTGTAGGGGTTAACTCACGAATCCCGGGTGTTCATGCAGGAGCTGGAGTAGTCTACTTCTTTAGGCTCTGGAACTTTTTGTATTAGTTGTTGTAACCAATGGCCCTAGTTATATACGTTTAGGTTGCTATCAGTATGGTAATTAGTGTTATGATGTAACTAATTTGATGTCAGACTATTGGCGCCCCTTAAACTAAGATTTTTTTGAAGACCTAGATCTAATGTTTACTTTATTCGGCAGACTACTGATAGCTACAGTGGGAAGGCAAATACCATCCTGTACATGCTTTCTAATGGAAATTTTAAATTTGGAAAAAATCTCAGGATACCTGCTACAAAATGTTTTAAAAGTAGTAACTAGTTTATCGAATAAAAAACCCTGTTTGACTAATCTACAGGTTAATTTGTGGTGTCTGGTGTAAAAACTCTCGTAACTATCGCATATGCGCCCTATTCTAATTAACTGAGAGATATAAACCCCATAGGCTGGTTTGCTAGGTATGTTGCTATCCATGTGAGGGAAATTGACTATGTGAAAACTAAAATTATCGCGCTTGTCAAAAACTGCCGTGGTAAATCTCCTATCGCTAATGTTTATTTCTAAGTCTAAATAAGAAAGCCTACTATCTGTTTCCGTGGTCCTTTTTAGTTCTAATTGTCGCGGGTATATATTCCTAATTTCTTGCTCAAAAGTTGGATTGTTAAGTGTAAGTAGGTCGTCAATGTATCGAAAAGTGTTACTAAAAATTTTTGCTATTTGACTATTATGTTTAAGTTTTTCTTTCATGAAATTGTACTCGTAATAAAAAAGAAAAAGGTTTGCTAGAAGTGGGGCACAGTCAGTGCCCATCGGTATGCCTATTGTTTGCCTAAAAATTTTGTTTCCGACTTGAATGTAGATATTATCCACGAGAAATTTTATTAGTTTGACCAGTTGGTCCTCGGTAATACTATGTTTACGTGTTAATACTGTGTTTGACCAGTACGCTGTGCCATCGCCCTGCACTACTAAATATTTTGCCCCTCTAATTCTATATGCCTCACTAATGAGCTGGCTGATGCTGTCTAGAAGATCGTGTGGTATATTAGTGTAAAGAGTAGAAAAATCGAAGCTATCAAAATGTCTGGCTCCTTTGGTACGGTTTAATTTCTTTAGTTTTTTTAGGACTTCCGCGGCATTATTAATGATCCAAAAACAATTAACACCTGTATTTCTAGCAATCCCTGTGCAATACTGTTTAAAATGTATAGTAATTAGTTTAAGACTAGATGTTAGCAATTGTGATAGAGGTTTGGTGGTGCATGCACTAGAAGCTGCTATGAATCTACTACCTATCGGATTTTTGTGCATTTTTGGGAGCCAGTAAAAGGCTGGCAGTTGTTTGAGTATGTATGGTAGAATATTTCTGTTGCGATCGCGATACATACCCCAAAAATACAGTCATTGCTATGCATGGGTATGGTGTTTCCGCATACTACGCATGAACCGCAAATCAATTAAATGGCCCTGGGTGGGGCCGTTTGAAATGAACGTAAGGATCGAGCAAAGGTCGAATTTCGTTGTCCGATGCCCAAGAAGCTTAAAAGGTGACCTAACTTACAGGAGTTCAATGATTCTACCTGAGCTACTAAAAACGTGCATTTTGCGAATCACATGTGGATCCCTTACAGAGGGTTTTCCCAAATTCGGTCACATATTATATTAAAATTGATAGTACTAGCTACTAGCACTAAAAGTGAACTATTTTGATGGCTCCTTTGATCGATATCCCAGACAAGCCACATCAACCAAAATAATGCACACATATGAAGCTTATCTCAAAATGCACTTAAAATTTTATTTCAGCAGATCTAAACATGCCCCCAAACCCACTAGCTAGGAGCACACTTATGCGTGCTTGTCACACTCCCTTACTCAATTATATCGGCCTCTACACGTTATAAAAGCTTCAGTCACCCCTGTGTTATGGATTGCCTCATGGCCGCATGGTTGAGTATCAGATATCAAACTTTGAACTGTTCTGGGAGTAATCTTTTTAATGTTCAATGGTTTTTACCCACGCGCATGCACAAGGGGTAAAGTAATCGGTCCTGTCGTCGTTGTTACAAAAATCACCATATCTCAAGATATAGGCATCATAAGCACAACGAATCAATCGAATTCAGTGAAAAGCTGGCTTTAGTGTGCATCAAATCAAGGGACACAGTCCACAGGTGTCACAAATAGTGCCTTTTTGTTGGCTAACATAGCCAACGCCTATCGATAGTGCCTACTCAATGCATAATACTTGCCATGTATTTTCTGCTCATGCGCACAACTAAGTAGCCAAGAATAACATGACTGGTAAAGATCGTCGAAATTGATGATACTCGTGAAATCAATTGTCTATCCGCATCTGCTGATCTGCAGCCCTATGGAGACAATCATAATGTAACATGGCTATGGAAGTAACAGTTCATATCTCCTACAACTATAAAAACAATTGAATAAAATTGAAGGATGAGGTAGGGATGGCAATGCCAAAAAGTGCACAAACAAGATTTTTAGGGATAAGAGATAATCACAACCACTATACATTCCTATGCTTGCTTTTCTGCAGACCTATTGATGTCGACTTATCAAGACATGCTATACTTGGAGTGTTCTTGACTTACATGTGGGAAAAAGTTATGTTCTCCCTAGGCCTGTCAGTCATTTATTATTTATGATCCCCATACTATTCAAAAAAGTAAGCATAGGGATGTATAGTGGTTGTGATTATCTCTTATCCCGAAAAAATATTGTTTGTGTACTTTTTGGCATTGCCATCCCCACTTCATCCTTCAATTTTATTCAATTGCTTTTATACTTGTTTCTGTTCTTTTTTTATATTGCACGAGTTGAACTATACAGTGAGTATAGATGGGAGGTGCCGAAGTTCACATAGCCACGCCTCTCGTTAACTTGCCTAGGCAATCAGACGGCCAAGTAGGGATGAGACTCTAGTACTACTTATAGTATATAGCTATTATCGACTATTTTTATCACTACTAAGCGGGCTGTTATGCCGACTGCCGAGGACCATGCCACACGCATACATTGAGGCCGCGAGTCTCCATATCCCAGCGCAGTACTAGCACTGTATGTGCTAGCCTCTAGCTTGCTAGGTTGGCTTTATCGCATTCACGCTCGCACTGGCCTAGCTTTCGTGGGAGGGCCTGGTGTTTAGCTATGGCTAGGCTAAGCTAGTTTTGTTTGAGGCGCAGCGTTGGCTAGCTAGCTAGCTAGCAGCGGTGGCACGCACTGCTGACTACAGCCACATGACTTCACCATGGCAACACATTATGAGCATGTGCATTATTATGACAAAATGGCGTATCTGACACCCTTTTCATTAAGCGCTGTACACACCCACCATTACGTAAGTAGAGATAACGCAAAACGAGCATGTTGTGGACCTGCATGCTACAAAATGGAGTGGATTTATACTCAAACTAAGATGAGCAATCAAGGCAGTGTTAAGTTAGCCCTGATAATAAAAAAGAAAAAAGATAGAAGATTGACAAATGTGACCCGCTATGGAAAAACCGACCACTTGCGCTAAAATATGATTTTGTAGTAGGGGGTTCGATACTCGACTCAACGTTACCTTATCTGAGTCAAGATTTGAAAACTGTGATGTCTCACGCAGCGACCATTCTAAAGCACGACGCTGCCTTCCTTGACACGTCCACAGTTACAACATTATTGCACCAGGCTAGGTCTCCAATCTACCGGTCGAAAATCTGTTCTCGTCACGAGATTACAACAAGCAATATCAGCGGCAAGTGGAGCTGCCACATCAAGTACTATCACGCAAACCACTGCTGTTCCGTCGGTCTCTCCCACTATCGCATCTGTGGTAACCACCACCCAATCTACGTCTCTACCTGCTCTTCTTGGTAACCTTGGTCCACCAAGCGCCACTGCGTGGCTAAATAACATCGCTCAACAAGCAGCTCAAGCTGCCGTTAATCAAGCCCTATATATAACGCCATCCTTGCCAGGACTAACCCCCGGGGGTATGAACACCAGCCCTACCTACACACCACAATTCGGTTTACCAACACCCGCAACTACATCCGTGAATACAACCACCAGCCACTCCCTGATGGTTGGACAGATAATATCTGCCATGACCAATAACCAAACACCGCTATACATGGCACCATCTATCTCTCTCACTCCATACATGCAGCAAATGCAGCAGTCTGCCTTAGCCACACCTCCCTCTACCGCCGCCGTCACCCTTTTACCACCCACAATGGTCAAACAGCAACCCCCCCTCCTACCTGGAGCGTCAGCAGCACTCACAGGTTTCCACTTACCTGGTGAACTATCGGGTATGTTACCTCATAATACCATACAAAAAATTCTCACATTACAATTTTTTGATTTGACCAACTTGCTACCAAGCAATACCGCATTACTGCATGACCCTCAACCAATCCATTTACAAGTGGGGGGTGATACTGGCCAGCAGCTTGTCCTCTCCAGGAGACCTACCCAAAAGAAACAAATCAACTCAATTCAAGAATTGGTTTTAGCATTCACTGCGTATGCAGCAGTCCTAACCACAGCTAATCCCACACGAGCCGCAGACCTTTTCGAATACACACACCTAATAGTGCAAGCTCAACAGCAATATAGAGGGGATGCATGGCAAATGTACGACATAGCCTTCCGAAAGAAACCCGCAAATCGCCACCTCACGAAATGGGCAGATATAGACAGCGCTCTATGGAATAGAGCCTTTTCTGGCAAAAGCAACGATTCTGCATTCTGTAGGCTCTGGTTAGATGCAACCCATGCAACAATTGAGTGCCCTTTATATACAGCGGGGCCCATCCCCCACCACCCAAACATAGCTGCACCACATCACATACCGTACACACCCCACTGAAAGTCTCCACCCTTGTGAATTTTTTTCCTTTGGATGTTCTGGAAGTATAGTCCTTTGCCCATCCATTTTTAAAATTTCAGCGCGATCCGAGCTAGTTTAGTGTGTGTACCGCTCGAAAGAAAGAATGGCGTTCAGTTTTAGCTAGCTACGTGAATGGACCTACAGTGTTATCGATCTATTATAATCTACAAGTCGCGGTCAATCACCATGGCGATACCCGTGCTTAGCAAATCTTAAACAATGAGGAGACTCATCCTCACAGTGAGAGCATCATATCCAATCAGTTAGTAGACTCACAGCGCAGTACAGAGCCTTTATTTTCTACAACAAAGATAAAAGCTTATCACAACCTGCACAGCACAGTACAGAGCCTTCAAAAGTACATTTTCTACAACAAGGTAAACTGAGCTTTTCACAAACGTAGGTCATACCAAACAGCGCACACAGTTAACTAGTAAATTCACAGCTACGAATGGCTATCTCATGTGTCAGACTCCTTCATACTTTGCCAGAAATACTTTGCCACGGGTGTTTATTACATGCAGCCTTAGCTATAAGAACAATCATAGACAACTTACGAAGTGTAGAGTCCATCGCTTCTCTCGATATCTTCTCCCTAACACCAGGACTTCTGTACTGGCGCGCTCTCTGTGGCCATCTTTCCCGGCAAATTCATTATGGCGCTAACCGCGTGGTGTACTATGGAGCGTATTCGGAAACCTTGAACGTTGAGCTATGTACGTACAAAACGCTCCGTTTCTCGAAAAATTGTGAACTGAGGTACGGGTGACCCGTGTACAATTTTTTGGCCATATCTCGGCTTAGGAAGCTTTTTAGAGCCTGGCTCTTTGACCGTTGAACTATACAGTAAATTCTGTATCGATCTAGACCCAAAAAGCGATTTTCATGAAAAATCGCAAGTGGTCTGTGTTTTTCCATAGCGGATCACGAATGGCCTATTTTTTCAACGTCTGATTCTAGCATGTACAACTGTTTTGATGAATTATCTTGGTCTCAATAGATAATTTGCTGGAGATTCTGATTTTGACACTTAGAAATTTCATAAAGTTATTTGTTTTGAGATATTTGGGTATTTATAATGTATTATGTGTATGTGTATGGAGTGTCCGGGCCATCCCTACTTATAGAGTCTACCGACTATGATTAGTCTAGTTCTGGTGTAGAGAGGGTGCTTTTTGTCCCGACACCACTGGTAGCTACATACAATTAAGTAGCACTTCACTAATTTTCTGAAGTTCACAAAGTTATAGCCATGCATACAAAGTAACTCTATATGTGACCGGGTTTGGGAAATCCCTCCATATGGGATCCGTGCGCGATTCGCGCAATGCACGTTTTTAGTAGCTCAGGTCGAAATTCGTCAAAGTCCAGATTTTGTCATATACATGTGGAACAACCCTTCTTCTAACTGTTGCCGTCTTCTACGGAGGCTAGTCGTGCTATACGAAGGCGAAATAAGCCTTCATTTTGACCCACCTAGTCGGCACAGCTGCCGTACATGGAGCCCATTGCTATGGGCGCTAACTGGAATTCTCTACCTAGATACAGCTAGATTCATCGAACTACTGTACATTCGCTCACCTTTTTAGCTTCTTGGGCATCTAAGAACAATCGGCTGTCGTTGTCAACAACGAAATTTAACTCTTGCTCGATCTTTACGTTCGTTTGGAACGGCTCCGCCCAGGTCCATTTAATTGATTTCCGGGTCATGCATAGTATGCGGAAACGCCATACGCGTGAATAGCAATGCCTTTAGACCGTAATTTCTCGATTATTGGGGGTGTGGCACAATCGCTGTATCTCAACAACAAAGCACGCAATCAGCCTAAGACTTGAACGCGGGTTAGCTCTATGCTAGAGCTTACCAACCATGCATCAAACTATTTCTGAAAAAATCCCATACGGAGGGTTTTCCCAAATCCGGTCACATATAGATTGCGCAATGAACGTGCGGGGTATGTGCTCTACAGAGCTCTAGTTTTCATAAATTATTAATGAGATATTTGCTTTTCTCTGCTACTCTGAAATGTTCAGTCAATTTGGTGTGGCCTAACCATAATTTATTATGTATGTAGCAAAGTCTATTGATACAGATATATATTATACTAATATAAGATGGCACACATTCTTCATTGTTTATTATTACAAATTAATGTAAGCATATGGTCAAAATGAGGTAGCAGGAGTGAGCATCTTGTCAGTTAACTGCTCTCTCTCTCAATGTGATCCAGTGGAGGAGGTTCAACACAATCCAGTGGTGGTGGCCAAGTGTGGTCTGGTAGTAGAGGCTCAACATGATCCAGTGCCGGACACTCAATGTTGCCCGGTAGAAGAGTCTCAAATTGGTCTATAGGAGGCTCAATGCAATCTAGTGTCGGAGGCGTAATGTGGTCCAGTGGCAGAGGGTCAACATGGTCAAATAGAAGAGGCTCAATACAATCTAGTGGGGGAGGTTCATTTTGGTCCAATAGAAGAGTCTCAGTGCAGTCCAGCGCAATCCAGTAGGGGAGGCTAAAGTGGTAGAGGGTCAGTGTGGTAGGCTCAACACAACTGGACACTCAATGTGGTCTGGTGGAGGTATAAGGATCAACACGATCCAGTGGCAGAGGTTCAACACAGTCTGGTGGAGGTAGCTCAAAAAGTTTCAGTGGCAGAGGCTCAACGCGGTCTGGACGAGCAGGGCTGATTGTCATCATCCATCCACCATCATAATACACTTCATTCTTTTTTTTATATACTGTGTGTGTCCCCACAGTTGTGGTGGATATTGTGGACTCACCCATCGCCACAGCAACCACATGACATTTGGCAAGGAGCGAAACAACCTGTACATCATACAGAGATCTAAGTAAATCACCGACACCTCCTCCCATCTTGCTGGAGGCGGTGGAGCAGCCCCGATATTTGCTCAATATACCCTTACTTAGTTTAGTTCCTCTGCTGTTTTGGCAGCAACTCCGTGGGCTCTCAAGCATCTTGCTCTATAGTAGAATCAAAGCACATCATTTACCGTGTTTACAGACGTAATCTTGAGCTTTATTCTTGACTCCACAAGCCAAAATAATGTGTACTCAAAGAGGGAAGTGAGGCCATATGATCCCAGCTTTCATTGTGCATTAAATTTGTACGCAAACAGCGTATGAATGTCTCCTCAATCCCTCCTTAGGGTGTTCTTCCTGTGCTCCATTAGCAAGGCCTAACCTGTCTGGCAATTGGGCCATAGGTTGCACAGGTCAATTGCATCCTGGCCACTTATATCACATAGGCGTAGAGTTACCTATACAGCCAGTACGGACATGGCCGTACCACATTTTGGGCCTAGGTCTTCCCATCAGCTCTGGTATAATAGCCTGATCAATAGCTCAGTGACAAAAAATACTGATAATCGATGACTGGCAGCTACTACCAGGAATAGACTTACTGGCCTCTAAAATACTTTCCTTAAACAGCTGTTCTCATCACCACCAGCCTCCTTTGCACAGCCAGCTACCTTCAGGAATGCATTTAATTAGGGTCGTAGTCAACATTTATGGGGCGTGGCTAAATTTTTTGTGCGTGCGCGAAGTATGCCGTACCACATCAGATTTGCTAGCTACGCTACTGCATCTACTGGTAATTGCAAGGTTGGACTCTGTAGTTCACTACAACATCAAAACATTCGGATGACAATCGACGAAACACTCCCACATTGCTATCACCGATGTTATAATCCATGGGCGTAGGAACAGGGGTGGCCACAGGGGCCAGGGCCCCCCACTTTTTGAGCTGACATTTAATACCTGCAGTTCAAAATAGATCCAATCCAGGTAGTCTGCAGTGACTAACATGAGTGAAAGTGCCTCAATTGCTTCCAAATCCATTCCATTCGACTTACATTTTATTTTTTCATCAAGAAACTCGCGATATCAGTGTCGATCGTGCAAAAATGGGCGTGGTTTGACACAAAGTGGGCGTGGTCGTAAAATTTCGCGCGCACTTTGCGCGCAACTGGATATTGGGTCCACCCAACCCTCAACATCTTCCTACGCCCATGTAATCCCACATAGAAATTCAGGAAATTGGGCTAAGCAAGGTTGGATTCAAATGGCTACATAATGAAAAATATTTATACACAAAATTTTTCAATTCAAGGGAGCATACACACTAAGCAGTGCAAAGTACCATAGTGTTCACTTAGTTGCACAGTAGAGTAGAGATGGCCATTCAATACATGCAGGCAGCCTATACTAGGTGCTAAGTTGGTCGCGTGCAATAATTTAGCCACGCCCCAAAAACGTTGACCACACCCCTCATTTACACGTTCTTGAAGATAGCAGGCTGACATAGAAGGCGGTTTTAGGCCTAGTGGTGATGAGACAACGCCATTTAGTGAGCGAATTTTAGAGGCCAGTAAGTTCGTTGGTAGGAACTGCCAGTTATCAATAATTATAGTATCAATGACAATAATATTTGTCTGAGCTGGCTGTTGTGACAGAGCTGAAGGGGGTGCTCCAGCACCCTCAGCTCCATGCTAGATACGCCACTGTGAAACCTTGTAAGATCGACACAGGAAAAAATTACAAAATCCTATGTGTGCGTGCATTTTGTCACAATTATGTTGTAAATTGATACAAATTTACAATAAACTGTATACAACAAATTTGTACCACCATAATGTATGCAATTTATACAATGGTTCAAATGTGAAATACTAATGCCTTCTTGTTGTAATTCATATACTACAATATTATATCATAATTTGCTCCACTCCCAGGAAGCATCTTGTTTTGCCACACCCACTATTTTTGCATGCACGCATATGTAAACCACCGCTGACAGTGTGACCAATATTATTGATAAAAGTGCATCAGTTTGAAATTATAATGTACAGTAACTTAAGCAATACAAAAAAGATAGCCAGTAAAATATTATGAGATAAAAATTAATTATGAAGTGAGGGACGTCCATGCCTGTAAACTTCTGTTTACCTACCAAAACAATGTTCTCCTTATATAGACCACCATCTTTGGTCAGTTCCACCAATTCTTCCTTAATCAGTTCATTTACAAACATGATGAGTGCACTATGAAACGATTTTTCCAGTGGTGTGTGGATGAGACCAAGTTCTCTGGCTTCTTCATGAACATGTGCAAGCCTTAGCTTCTTTCCACGACTTTCTGCAAACCAAGTACGGGCAACCAGTACTGCATCACTATCTTCTAGCACCTTTTTGTCTGTATTATTAGTCAAGCCTAACTGTATCGCGGGAATCTTTTGAGATGTTAAATGAGAGTTAGGCAACTAAATCGTGTATCTGGCCCATAGCGGGAAACATGATACCTGGTCAAAATCATGCAAACACAATTTTATCAGCAATCTGGCTTGGTAGGGTAGCACACACATCCATCCATGCACCATGCACCGTGCACATCATATGACTTACCAGTCCCAGTGAACTCACCATTGATAGGTTGTTCTTGATGTTTGTTGCTCTTTTGAGTTCGTATTCAGAAGGTTTAGGAGAATTTTCTGTTTCAGACACGTTCAATTTACTCGCCTCCTCTGTATCACCCTTATCTTCACTAGTATCTTTGCTGCATCCTAATGAAGCAAACATTTAAATGCTGTTTAGGAGTGGGCTGTTGTATCCCCTTACATTAGAACTGCAAATTTTCCTTTTCTTGGAGCTATGTGCTGTATTGGTGATAGTGGCTCTCTGGCACACCTACAAGATCATATGATCACTTCAAATACTTATGATTCGTTGTATGATAAGGATAACAACACATCTTACGAGTTGATGCTTGAGCTTCATCACTAGATTCACTGGGGGGGGGGGGGGGGGGCAGGTGTTGGGGGGGGGTTGGGGGAGACATCGGACAGATATCACTTGCATGTCAATCACACACATGCAAACACACATGCATACTGACAAACAAGGAACTCACTGGTAGTATCTTGTCATCTTGAGGTAATTGCCTTTTCCTGTTGTTCAAGACAGTTCTCACATAGTCACCAGGCTTCATATGATCTAAAGTGACCCTGCCCATTCCGTCTTCAAGGATAAACACATATATGCATGTATTATTAGAGTATTGTTAGAATTAAAAACTGTAGTACCCACATACATCATACATAGATTTGACATATTCTCTTTCCGTAATTGTCTTCCGTAAGGCCTGGTTCTACAGCGTTTGTTCTTGGGAAGTGCCTTCACACTTAGAAAGACCGCCAGATCCATAAAACTGAATAATAAGTAGTCAATATAAGTTTTAATATCACTGATGAGATGCGTGCATAAAACCCGGCTCTCACTTATTGCAAACTCACCTCTGTTGCACAGACAACCCCTAGGATAGTGGTATTCAACTTATTCCATTGACTTAGAGCTCTTCTAGCAACCAAGGAGAACCACCTTTCACTCGAGCTTTCAGCTCCTTATTCGACACCTCCTGATGGTGACCATGCTGCTTTACACATCCTTGAGATGAAGTGTTAGGATTCTCACCTGTATTATTAAATTTTAAATCAGCTAGCTATAGCTAGTTATTTTTTACACTATACATGCATCCCAGCTTAAGTGTACTAAAACATAGCTACGTGTAACACACAGGAAGCTGATTAACTGATCAATTGAACTCTAGTTATGTACCTATATATATATTGTATGCAGTGCTGTATTGAGTCAGTATTGAATGAATAATAAGTATCTTTGCTGTTGTTGCTGAGAGTTTGAGACTAAGTTAGTTACAGTGGGGGCACTGTCCGGGATTCATGCGATCTCTTGCAGTGTTGTAAGAAGAGTCAACTTCGTGAACGTTGCTGTGTGGTACAGAAGAGGAGGAAACGTCCCGGCCAGTGGTACTGTGTATGTGTGTACAGTCCCTGGCTAGAGGTGCTGTGAGTAAATACTCCTCAAGAGTGTACCCAACCAGCAATGGCAAGAGAGGCACTACAACTAAAGTTTGACAGCCTAGTGTGGGATAAGGAGCGCCTGGAAGCGATGAATGCTCGACTGCATGACCAACACCCTGACAACACTGATCTTGTGGGGTTGCAAAGTGAAGTCGAACGATATAAACTCGAGAATGAACGCTTGCTAAAGGACGTCAAGATGTATAAAAGCAAAGACTCTTGGCGCTCCGTGGACCCGATGTAGATTGAAGAGACAGGCGCTGGTGGAGCAACAACGCCAGCTCTGTGAAGACATGCAAGCAGAGCTAGCTGAGCAAAATTTCTCTTGGGAGGAGCAGTGCTGCCAACTTGAAGAGGAGCTCCAACGCATCTGTGAGGAAGCTGAACTAGAGCGCTTGCGAGATCTAGACTTGTTGAGGCGCAGGGCTGAAGAATGCGAGGAATGCCTCGCCGAACAAGTGCGAGATCTGCAGGAGGCAGTGAAAGAGCTACAGTTGCGACTATTACAACCCGTGCAAAGCCATAGCAGTGCAGAAGCTGCGAGTGCTACCTCCCATGGGAAGGCATCCCAGCACAAAGGAACCGCAGGTCAACTGTCTGTAGATAAGGGGAGAGGTGGAGTTGATAAGATTGAAAATAGGTCAGATCAAGGTCAGCCTGATAACTCCAGGGTGACCCCTGCTGTAGTAAACAGAGCCGCAGCCGCTAGGTGATTGGGGAGCACATGCAGCTCATATGCAGACAGCTAGTACAGAGGGTATTGCCAACGCCCTGCTAGCTCAGCAGCTGCCACCACTTCCCAAGTTTAGTGGTTGGGAACAAGCTCAAGAGGAACCATTCAAAGAGTGGATAGCCCAATTTGAGCTGATGGCCGAGATTTGCGGCTGGAGCAAGAGAGCAAAGCTGATTCACCTGGCTACCTGACTCACAGGAGAAGAATTTGTTTTACAAGTCGTGTTCCCCACAGCAAAAAGCAGACTACAATCTCCTTGTTGCTGAGCTGTCTCAACGCTTCACCCCTGTCAGAATCCAGTCAGTTCCATGACATGAAACTGAAAGAGAAACAAATGGTAGACACCTATGCTCAGGAGTTAAAAGCACTTTTCTATAAGGTGTATCCCCAAGTGCAGGAGGGAAATGCAGCTACTGAAAGCATGGGCCGCTCTGTGCTCTCATCTCAATTTGTGGCTGGTCTGCTTCCACCATTGAAGAGCAAGCTTGCGGGGGTGGAGGGCGATTTCGAAAAGCTCCTGGTCAAGGCCAGATTCGAGGAAGCTAAGCTAAGGGAATCTGCAAGCAGTAGCACTCCCCCAAAGAAAGTATCAGTCAACCCTAGAACAAGCCAGGAAACCAAAGCCAATCGGAAAATCAAAGCCAATCGAACCAATCAGAAAACAAAAGCCAACCGGCTGAAGCTACTCGTGATCGTCGCCATCCGCCTGGCCTCTGGTGTGATATCTGTGATTCACCTAACCACCTCCGACGACGCTGCTCCTTCCACCACCGTGGTGCTCCCGGTGAAGCATCGGGGAGCAACCAGAGAGTGTCCGCTGTTGTGGAGTCGGCACAAGACTCAAAAGGATCCCTTGCAAAGCAGGAAGAGGAATTTGATGCTGTGGTTGGGGAGGCCACGGCCCTGATGCACGGGGTGGCTGCGACTGATGCTGCTGAGTCCGTTAAGTTGGGACCTGTGATAACTGCTGATGTGCAGCTAGAAGGAGAGAAAGTATCTGCCTTGGTCCTATGTGTGCATTTTGTTGCAATTATGTTCTAAATTGATGCAAATTTACAATAAACTGTATACAACAAATTTGTACCACCACAATGAATGCAATTTATACAATGGTTCAAATGCCAAATACTAATGCCTTCTTGTTGCAATTCATATACTACAATATGTGACCGTCTACGGGAAAACCCGGCATATGGGATCCGTGCGCTATTCGCGCAATGCTCGTTTTAATAGCTCAGGTAGAAATTTGTCAAAGTCCAAATTTTGTCATATACATGTCGAAGAACCCTTCTTCTGTTTCCGTCGTCTACGGAGGCTAGTCGTGCTATACTAAGGCGAAATAAGCCTTCATTTTGACGCACCTAGTCGGCCCAGCTGCCGTTGCTATGGGCGCTAATTAGAATCCTCTACCTACAGTGCTCCAAGGAAAGAGAGCAAAACTTTGCACTTTTTACATTATTGTATGTATTGCACAATATCTGGTTTATTTCACAAATTTGCAGCAAGGATACATTAGTATACTTATCAGTGAAAGTATATTCTGAATTGCAAGTGTTGCACTCATTAACTATGGTCTGTATGGCTTCACTTGCACAAGTCATTCCAGGAATTGCTTTAGATCCATACACTCAAAATACTGATTTTTATTGGTCTGCATTGCACATGGTAAGCAAGGTCATATATACTTTCTTTTTTGTCCTGTTAAAGAGATGGTCTGACCTTTCATAAGGTGAGCAATACGCAAAATATCATTTTTAGAGTGTACAAAAGCTTTAGATAAATATGGCAAAAAATGTTTGATATGGGCATCCCGAGTAAGGCCTATGATCAAAGAAGGGCTATATTTTGTTTCCAGTGCCTGTTTTGACTGTCAGTGTATTTGTTGGCAGCTATGATAGCAGTGTCAACCCTGCAAAGTCAGGCATTTTGATGACGTATGCAGTACACGTGCTCCTGGTATTGCATCATATCCCACAAAAATGTAATCAGAAAACATTGCGCAAGTTTATCAGCTGATCTAAGAGCTGAGCGTGCACACTCGCGCGCCATGGCTGAATTGACTACCCTAGCCTGTTTGGTTGCAAGTGCATGGGCATTAAGTTCTACGACTTTTCAAAGAGAAAGGCAGAGTTTGGACAGGAGGTTGGCTTCATCCGAGTTCCAGACCATCATCTGGATAGCAACTGTGTTCGAGTGATTGCTCGAGATGGCAGTAGGCAGTCAAAGGTGCTACATTTGGGAAATGTAGATGCTACAACAGCCGAATGGCCGTCTCCGATGATGCGAGGACCTTTCAGTATCAAAGGGTAAGCCTATTTATAAGCTTTTTGTTTGGTATGTAGCAAGCTTCTATATATAGGCTCCCCCATTTATACTCCATAAAGAGCCCATCGTCATATTAACGTTTTAATAGTAATAATAGTGCATGGGCCAGAGCTTTAATAATAATAGTATGATTATGTGACTATTGCATGTAGGCGATTGACTTCTGAAGTATACTCGATAAACGAGAATAGGAGTTGGAAGTACCGTGTAGTTGATGTACATATCTTCATCTGTGGTGCCCCCTGGAGGCTTGATTCAGTGAAAGATGCCCTGGAAGGTGCTGAAGGATTACTAGAAGGACTACTGTTTGGGAGCAACGAGCAGCACAATTGGGATGATGACACGGCTTTCCAAAGTTTCTCCTTCCCTGCCAGAAGCACCCATTTCAGCAATATCGACAACAATACGCTCTCCTTTACTGCAATCACCACTATCAGAGTCATCGTGCACCTCAGATTTGAGCCATTCACCTTCACAGTTGTCACTCGTGGTCGACAATTTTGCCTTTGACTCACTGCCAGTGGCCCATTCTTTTGTCAGACCAGAGTGCACTACCTCACAAGATCTTCAGTCTACACTTCTCTTTGACTCACCATCAGTAACACACTTTTCCAGTTCCAGACCAGAGTGCACTACCTCACAAGATCTCCAGTCTCCACTTCTCTTTGACTCACCATCAGTAGCAGAGTTATCGAGTTCCAGATCGGAGTGCACTACCTCACAAGATCTTCAGTCTCCACTTCTTTTTGACTCACCATCAGTAGCAGAGTCATTGAGTTCCAGACCGGAGTGTACTGATTTTCAGTCTCCAATTTCAATGTCATCCTTCACCTCGGACAAGTCATCTTCTCAGCTATCAACCATGATTGACAAAATTTTGTTCAAATTTCCGCCAGCAACACAAGCCTCCTGTTCTACTACCTCTCCTGTTTCAGTTTCATCGTTCACTTCCGATTTATCACCATCACAGATGTCTGCTATGATTGATGTACTTATCTTCAATACATCAACACCACTCCCAAGCAAGTCTTTCATGACGTAAGCATCCCAACTAACAATTACCGTTTTTTTTCAAAACCACCACATTTACAAGAGATTCCATCTATGATAAATAACATAATAGAATAGTCATGGGGAGTACATGTACTATTGGTTTATGCTAAACACTCTCCTATGAGATTTATATTCCTTGACAGCTGCATCCACATCTTTACAAGTGTGCCCATTTTCATATGCCTTCATATAATCCCTGCAAGTTCTGAAAAACTTTTTAATCAGGGTACTATCACAAGTGTCCATTCCTTCGTGTATTATTTTTCTCAGCCTCACGATGCTACTATTGGAATGGGCTCTGGTGTACTTTTTAGCATGACACCAGCACCTTTCAATTGCGTTCATTTCACAATGAAACTTGGGGAAAAATGTGCACAGGTGCCCCCTTTCCCGAATTTTTGTTCAACCATATTATTCTCCTGATTAGTAAAATCTGAAAATTTTGAGAGGGTTTTCCGCATTTTTGCTGCATTCATGCCTTTAGTTTCTACTCCTCTCTCTTGCAGGACGATTTTTATACCCTTAAGCAATCCAGCGTCGGTGACCATCTTCTGCACTTCCCCATTGAAAACTGTCTTTCATAATTGGCTGCTTACCACCAGGACGGAAGTTCATACGATCAGCATTCAGAGCATCGTCGGGGTACTTCTTATGGATAGGGGCGTTATCAAATAGGAATAGATCCTGTGAATTTGGAAACTTTGCTTCGAATATGTCGATTGCAGTATCCACCTGTTCCAAAAACTGCTCACTATTGAAGTATCCATCCTGCTGAGTCTCCACAAGTTTTCTGGCCTTTTCATCGTTATGATGAAGAAAATCTCCTGTTGCTTCCTCAATAAAATCAGAGATCATAATTGACTGCCCTAATGACTTCTGTTTCAGTACAGTATTATAATCATCACCCCAATATCTGCTTTGATCACCATTGGCATAAAAAGTTGATTCGTCATGAACTGGGCTTTTCATTCAGATCTAGCTCAGTATGATTACCGTCATATTTGCATCTTCTGTTTATACCTGCCATGTACGATATAAACTCCTCCCGACACTCCACAACATCACTTCGTTCATGACTGTCAAAATAGACAGTCTTGTGATGGTCTTTTTGGGAAAACTCAAGCTGATGCAACCATAGTCGTACTGTTTCAGTGCATACTTGAATGCCGTACTCACCTTTAACCCACTCCCTGAACATGTCACATGTGAGATTTGGCTTTCCTTTCACATTTCCATGCAATCTCACATACTCCCTTGCACCGATACAAACCTGCTCATCGTGGATGAGGCTGTGCGGGTGTTTACAGGCTAGTCCCCTGTTTGATGTCAGCAGTAATTCAACATACTCGTTGTCATCAAGATCTTCTGGTGTCAGTGGCAGAATAGACAATACGAATTCGGCTGCCCACTTGCGTGCACTATAAGCAGAACACTCGACTACATCTGCAGCCATTTGAGATGCTTCCATTATCTTCATCCCCCATGACTCGATTGCCGTGCACATGACATTTATAGCCATTCCCTTGTTCATTTCAAATGGTGTATTTCTTTCTATGTATGTGTCTATGCATGCTTTTCCTTTAGATAAGGTTTCCCTGTTGTGCAACAGTACCTGTTGAAGAGTATGGAGCTCTTCCTCCTTTCTGGGTTATACTGATGGTGGTGCTGTTTTCCTAGCTTCTCTTGCTGCTGCTGCTCGCTTTGGATTTCCTTGAGGGGCTTGTTTGGCTGTCCAAGAATGGATTTTCTCTGATGCAGCTTGTTTGCATGACCTACTACGCTGTGGTTGCATGTTGGAGACATCATCCAGTGGCCTCTTCCTGTTTACCTGATCTGAGGTTTGGGTTGGGCTCTTAGAAGAATTCGTTGTGGCTGTTTGGCTCTGATAAAAGCCAGTTGTATCTGGATGGACTTCAAACGACATCGCAAAGATCACAATCAGCTGACTGGCAAACGCAAACGCTATGGGGAAAGTCCTAAGTTCAAAAAGTGCGCGCAGCTGACCTTGGAAAATTTTTAAATGCGCGAGGTGTGGTTCATACGTCATAGCTACGTATATTGCGCGCGTGAAACGTAAGTATTCTACATAAGTAGTACATAATTTATATTAAAATTGTTGTAAACACTGTATTTGAGTATCTACACAGTTAGGAAGTGGTACTAACAGCATTACAGCACTAACTAAAAAGATTTGGTGACAAAATAAGTTTTGCTCTCTTTCCTTGGAGCACTGTAGCTACAGCTAGATTCATCAAACTAATGTACGTTTGCTCACCATTTTAGCTTCTTGGGCATCTAAGAACAATCGGCTGTCGTTGTCAACAACGAAATTCAACTCTTGCTCGATCTTTACGTTCTTTTCGAACGGCTCTGCCCAGGTCCATTTAATTGATTTCCTGGTCATGCATAGTATGCGCAAACGCCATACGCGTGCATAGCAACGCCTTTGGATCGTAATTTCTCGATTATTGAGGGTGTGGCGCGATCGCAAACAAAGCGCTGTATCTCCACAACGAAGCGCATGATCTGTCTAGAACTTAAACGCAAGTTAGCTCTATCGTAGAGCTTATAGATGCATCTTTATTTGGGTGAATGATCTAAGGTAGGAAGCAATATAATTAAGTGGGGAGGGGCAACCCTGTTGCTTACAACCTCGCGGGGGGGGGGGGGGGATTGGGAGATACATCGGATAGATATCACGAGTTCAATTAATCAGTTAATCAATTAGTTCACTTCCTGTGTGTTACACGTAGCTAATCAATTAATCAGTTAGTTCACTTCCTGTGTGTTACACGTAGCTATGTTTTAGTATACTTAATTGCTGTCTGGATTGCATTAGTGCTATGAACTGATAATGTGAATTATACTATTTTTAGCCTATGGATTTTGAATTTTGCCAGGTGCCAGTTACATGCCCTCTCCCCCACATGCCGAATAACCCTTCTAACTGTTGCCGCCGTCTACGGAGGCTAATCGATCTATACAAAGGCGAAATAAGCCTTCATTTTGACCTACCTAGTCTGTACAGCAGCCGTACACAGAACCCATTGCTATAGCTGCTAATTAGAATTCTCTACCTAGATACAGCTAGATTCATCGAACTACTGTATGTTCGCTCACCTTTTTAGCTTCTTGTGCATCTAAGAACAATCGTCTGTCGTCAACAACGAAATTCAACTCTTGCTCAATCTTTACGTTGATTTCAAACGGCTCCGCCCAGGTCCATTTAATTGATTTCCGGGTCCCGCGTGGTATGCAGAAACGCCATACGCATGCATAGCAATGCATAGCAATGCCTTTAGATCGTAATTTCTCAATTATTGGGGGTGTGGCGCGATCGCAAACAAAGCGCTGTATCTCCATAATGAAGTGCGCGATCGGCCTAAGACTTGAACACGGGTTAGCTCTATGGTAGAGCTTATCAACCATGCATCAAACTCAATTTTCAGAAAAAATCCCATACGGAGTATTTTCCCTAATCCGGTCACATATTGGCAAAGTAGCGGCAGCCGCCCAGTGGCGAAGGAGCGTGGATAAGTGAATGATGCCACTACCCTGTCCTTATTTTGTTATGGGGGAGGAGAGTTGAACTTAGTGAAACAAATGGAGGTCACCTATCACATTCTATTCAAAGTGGCGCCCCGGCTGATTTGCTCCTGGGCACGGATGGACCTACTTCCTCACCTTGGGTTCGAGATGACTGCCGAAAATGCTGACGGATCTACGCAGGAACTCCTACAATAGTCTCCAGAAAGTGCTGAAGTGTCTACCTCCGAAATTGACCCCGAGCTCCCAGTTGTTCGTCTAGTCCAGGCTGCTAAGTTGCCAGCACTCTACCAGAAAATGGTGCGGTATCCCGTCGACAGAAGAGTCCGTCATGTTGTTTGAACCATCCGAGGAATTGATCGGGCGGGACGGTATCCAGACGGCTGAAGCTGCCGTACAGTTATCAACTGATCGTGAGGTTACTCTAATCCTCCACAACTGCAAGGAGCCAGTGGAGCTGGAAGGAGGACACCTCCTTGGAAAACTACTCCCCCTCCGTGCTGTGCTCGATTCTCCCGACGATGTTGGCTGCCTGGATGATGGAGACACGGAAGCGGAAGGTACGGAATGTGCTACTGTGAATGCTTTTTTACCTCTGCAGGTGCCGCTGCCGCATGAGCTCACCAGTGAGTCTGACCGCCGGAAGCAGATAATTGAAGCGAGATGAATTGTCCGAGTCGGAGCATGAGCAGATGAAGACAACCGTGCTTGACTATGCCAGCCTGTTTGTGCTGAGTCCATTCGAGCTTGGTGCTACCGATCTAGTTGCTCACTCAATTGATATGGGTACCCATTCCCCCATCCATCAGCCTGCGAGGTGTATGCCATTCTCTCTCCGCCGGAATGTGTCCCAGATGATCCATCAGATGTTGGCGCAGGAGGTGATCTGTCCCTCACACAGCCCCTGGGCCAGCCCTATACTATTGTTTTAGTGCAAAAGAAAGATGGAAGCTTACGCTTTTGTGTTGACGACCGGCGCTTGAATGCCATTACTAAGCTTGACGTTTTCCCGTTGCCTAGGATCGATGATTCTTTGGATCTACTTGAGATATTTCACCACACTAGACTTAGCCACCGGCTATTGGCAAGTCAAAATGGATAGCAGATCTCAAGAGAAGACTGCTTTCGTAACACACGATGGACTCAATGAATTTAGAGTCATGCCTTTTAGATTGACTAACGCTCCGCTCCTGCAACGTTTCAGAGGCTGATGCGAGGGTGTGCTACATGGTTTGACTGGCAAATGCTGCCTAGTTTACATTGACAATATTGTCATCACAGGTGAGACATTTGAGGAACATTTAGTCAACCTCCGAGCAGTCCTCGAGAGACTGGGCCAAGCCAAACTCAAGTTGAAGCTGAAGAAGTGTCACTTCGCAGAGGCTGAAGTGGAGTACCTGGGCCATGTAGTGTCCTCCAAGGGACTAGCAACTGACCCCCGCAAAGTGGAATCGGTCAAGAACTTCCCACGTCCCCAGGATTTGCGGTCAGTGAGATCCTTCTTGGGACTTTCCTCATACTACCGTCGTTTTATCCCTAGTTTCTCAAGCATAGCCTCACCACTCTATCAACTAACGAAGAAAGATGCCCTGTTTGACTAGACAGCATCCTGTGAACAATCCTTTGAGCAGCTGAAGCAGCATCTAATCGAGGCACCTGTCCTGGTTTTCCCTAACTTTGAAAAATAATTCTTGCTTGAAACAGATGCATCTGGGAAGGATCTTGGGTGCTGTGCTTGCTCAGGAGCAGTGTGATGGTTCTATTCGCCCGATTGCCTATGCATGTTGCACCTTGGACCCAGCGAGAAGAAATATAGGGTGACTGAGGTGGAAGCACTCGCTGTAGTCAGGGCCGTGAAGCATTTCCGGCACTACTTGTATGGATATTGCTGTCACGTGTATACGGACCACGAGGCTCTTAACTCGTTGATGAATAGACGCCATCCATCGGGACGACTTGCGCGTTGGGGACTGGCTCTGAATCTACACATCCACTACCGGCCTGGCAAAAAGAACACCAATGCCGATGCACTCTCCAGGAGCCCACCGGAAAGTGGTAGTAATACCCAACCGTTTGGTATAGTTGCTGCAGTGAGGAAGGATGGTGAAGCAGCTAAGGGTGGGGATCGAGTCAGAGACAGCTTCAGCCAGAAACAGAGGAGTGATCCTGAGCTACTGGAGATTGCTACCTACTTGGAATCTGGGGAACTGCCGCAGGATCCAGCTAGGGCAAGATAATTGACTCTGACTAAATCATATTTTCTTCTCAAGGATATGGAGTACTCTAACATATTGACGAGAAGGACAAGTGCCTGTGTATTATCCCTCCCAAGGATGCCAGACTTGATCTATTCCAATGGGAAATTCTCCGGCCATCTACGTGATGTTAAGATTCATGGACAACTGAGCCGACACCATTGGTGGCCTCACATGTGCAGAGACATCGTGAACTGGTGCAGGAGTTGTCTGACGTGTGCAACAAGGAGACCCGGACGAGCCGTCAAGCCGCTTCTCACCCCGATTCCTGTCTCCTCAGGGCCTTTTGACTGTGTAGGGGTTGATGTCATACAATTCCCCAAGTCAGCTGCTGGTAACAAGTATGCTGTAGTCTTTGTTGACTACCTCAGAAAGTGGCCTGAGGTGTTTGCGGTGAAGGACCAGACTGCTCTTACTATTGCTAAGTTCTTGATGACAGAGATTGTTCCTCAGCATAGGGTACCATCTGAGTTACTCTCTGACAGAGGCACCTCGTTTCTCTCCTCGCTCGTGTACGAATTATATCGTCTCCTGGGTATCAAAAAGATCAACACGACGGCCTACCACCCTCAGACTGACGGCCTCGTCGAGAGATTCAATCGGACTTTAACAGACATGCTGGCAAAGATCGTTGACGTTGGAGGAGCTGACTGGGACGTGAGACTTCCTTATGTTCTCTTCTCTTATCGCTCCAGTCTGCAGGAGTCAACGCAGGAGTCCCCGTTCTACCTTTTGTATGGAAGGGACCCTCAGCTGCCGGTGGAAGAGATGCTGGTACCTCAGGAGCGTGCCTTGATTGATATTGGTGGCTATACAGAAGAGGTGACTAAGCGGATGTCTGCTGCATGTGAGACTGCCCAACAGCAAGTGCAGAAAGCTCAGAAGCGACAGAAACAAAACCATGACCGTAACGCCAGACCAGCAACTTTCTCCAGTGGTCATCGAGTTTTTGTGTATGCAGCGAGCAGGTGGTGCAGCCAGTTACCGATCCAAAAGCTAAAACGATTCGAGTTGCATTGGACTGAGTCCGACAATGTCCTGATGGTGTGCGTGATGTATTTTGCCCCAGACTCAGGTGGATTCTGACACTCAGGGAGAAGTGGAAGGGCTTGGAAAGGTCGCCTGCGCCCTCGTTCAGGCTGAAGACACCCTGCTAGCTTAGGGTGGGGAAGTCTAACACACAGGAAGTGAACTAACTGATTAACTGATTGATTGAACTCTAGTTATGTACCTATATATAGTGTATGCGGTGCTGTATTGAGTCAATATTGAATGAATAATAAGTATGTTTGCTGTTGCTGATAGTTTGAGACTAAGTAAGTTAGTTACATACGTACATTTGATGTTAGTCACTTGAACTTGCAACGGGCACTTTGAATCAGTTGGCACAATCGTTGCATAAACTCAGTATGGGATCGTCCGAGCTTGATTGCGAGAAACTGCTATCAAGATGTTGGCTGGTAGGTGCTGCATCTTTAATTACAACTGTACACTTTTGAGCCCCATCCTTGTGGCTCCACCAGCTCCCCGTCGGCACTGATCTTCACACCTCTGTAGTTTCTCTGATCTAGTACCTGTACATCCAGCCGTGACTGCTAGAGCTGCTCCTCCTCTGCACCATCGTGGATCATATCGTAAGCTAAAGAGCATTTGTAACATACAAAGCGAGTTGTATGCCTGCACACCTATAGTATGTATGAAGTTCATCATAGGCGTAGGAACCAAGGGGGCTCAGGGGACTGGGGGACTGGTGCCCCCCTATGTTTTCTGATAGTTACGTAGCTAGGCTCAATTTTGTCCACACTGATCATACTGTTCTTGCCTATAGATCTATAGAGCCCCTCTACCAAACCATCTTCCTACGCCTCTGTTTATGTGTTTCACCATACTCATGTAGTGCTTCACATAATTTGTGGTCATGTTCGACGAGGTCAGGACAAGCAGTGGTACATTTTGTACTCAACCATAAGTAGGAGGGGCAATAATACTTTACATGCACGTACTTCCACACTGTACATATACATGTAGAATGATATTCGTTTTCTAATATGTAGACGTCTGAACCTACAAAGCACCAAGGAACAGCACCGTGCCCCTGCCCAACATGCAATTTTTAAGTTCGTGATGAGAGAACTGTCTGTATCAGTCATGCACCAACATGTTCAAGTCGAGCAAGATGATTGGTTAGCATCAACTGTTGATAGTACATGTGCCAGCACATGTATGCCTGAGAGCCCAAGTACCATCTTGAAGACTGTAGGTGGTAAGATTCAGGAGTATGTGATGAAAGAAGTGAAACTGAAATTAGAAGGTGGTCACTCTGTGGCGGACATTGAAGGTCATTTAAAGAATACTGCCAGTCTTGTGGGAGGGGACCAAATTCCAACAACGTGGTCTGGTGTATTGAAAATGATGAAACACTTTGGATATGCTAACCCTCGACATTTCAAGATATGTGCTGCGCATGATCACTTCTTCCTCTTGAAATCCATTGAAGAAAATCCAGTATCTGCGGGAAACGATGGCATGATTGTATCTACTATTACTATCTTGATTTGAACTTTCAAGATGGGTTTGCAACAGAGGAACGGTGTCATAAGCTAATGTCTCACTGGGATGCCAGGCAACGATGGTTTGACAAACCTGATGGTTTTAAGCCAAAATTACTCTCTGACTTGTGGCATGGGCAACGCTATAGAGAACTATCATCATTCTGGAATAATACGGAGGAATACTTACTGCCATTAAGATGCCCTGAGTGCACAAAGATTGTATCAGTTGATTTGTTGAAGAATGCTCGTTCACAAACATGTAGTTCTGTTGATAGTCGCAGCATTGATGTGTCTTGCCTCCACTGCAGTTTTGATTTAATTCCCCACTCCAGTACACCTATCGTGATCCTCGTGACCAAGCGATAATTATTCACGAAGATGGGTGGAGTCCTCATTCCACATCTGCATGGCATTCTATCGCTGCAATAACTATTACTCACGCTAGCATGACAAAAGCATATCGCTGTGATGCCAACAATCTCTTCCAAATGATGCCCCCCACAAGTACGATGCTTTCTTTGAACCACTGCTTAAAGAGATAGAGGAAATGTTCTTTAAAGCTGATATAGAAGGAATCTCTCAAACCAGATGACTTCCCACTTTGTGTGTGGTGCCATTGCTCATTACTGCTGATTCCCCTGCGCGCTCGGAGATTGGTCTGACCACAGCGGGGGGATATTGTGGGTGTAAGCGTTGCACTGTGATGGGGACGTACATTCAAGAGAAATGCCATTATTACTATGGGGATTTTAGGTGTCGATTTCCGTTCCGCTCTGCTCTTCGCACCGTGGAGGATAATAGAGAGAAGGGACACCAGGTTGATCAAGCTCCCTCGGCTGCTGAACGGAGGAGATGACAAAAGGATATGGGAGTTACTGGTGAATACATTTTTTATTGCCTTTATGATCTTCGTGGCTTTGACGCTGTGAAGGATATGGTAATAGATGCAATGCATGCTGTCATATTAAACTTAGTAGTTGGAAGTGAACTTGAAGGTCACCTTCTTGCAGATCTTGGTGTGAACAAATCTCGGCCTGTTCATCTGCGAGATCCATCTCAAGGTGGTGTGCTTGACATGAAAGATATCATGAGATCCTTGAATAAAGTTGACTGGACTCTTGAGCTAAGAGACGGACGAGATCCTTCTATTAGTCCATCACATAGCTGCAGTGGTAAAAGCAAGCTCTGTCACTGGAAATCGTAGGAGTTTTCTAAGTTTAATCTTATTACACCAGTTCTTAGGGAGATTATTCCAAGAAGGTGCTATGACTGTTTTTGCCTCCTTCACGAGATTTACCAGTTGATATTCTGTGAGCCAATGCGCATCCTTGGGTGGAACACAGACCGCTCAGTGGCGTAGCTAGCAAATCTGAGGTGGTACGGCACACTTTGCACGCGAAGCGTGCACGCAAAAACATTTTAGCCACGCCCCCAAAATGTTGACCACGCCCCTAATTTAACTCGTTCTTGTCGAAGGTAGCTGGCTGTTCAAAGAAAGCTGGTAGCGATGAGAACTGCTGTTTAAGGAACGAAAGTTAGACGCCAGTAAGTTTATTGCTAGTAGTAGCTGCCAGTCATCGATTTAATATCAGTAATCACTGAGCTACTGACCTGGCTGTTGTACCACAGCTGATGGGAAGATCTAGGCCCAAAATGTGGTACGGCCATGGCCGTACTGGCCGTATAGGTAGCTACGCCTATGCCACTGCAAGTATCTTGAGCACCTGCTATGGAAACACGCAATCTTGTATGAAGAGCTGTATGGATTAGGTGCATGTACAGAAAATGTGGAGTACTCTCTTCACATGCCAGCGGCACTCAATTCCAGACAACTACTGGTGTTTTATGTGCAAGCGACTCGTGCGCTATTACAAATGTCAGACAATGAACATGAAAGCTCTGTGTAAGACGTTCGCCAATCATGCAAGCCAGCTTCACTTCACAAACACTTATTTACAATCTTGAGCACCGTCAACTCCAGCCACAAAGTTTTCCATCACAATTATTTCAAAGACGCCAGTATTGCTCAACACCAAGACAGCTAGCTCTGCTATAGAACTAAGAGTATCTCTCTTCAGTCACAATCTCAGCTGAAGTCGAGCGATGCCTTGAGATCGGAGTAATGATTGGGTGTGAACAAATAATTTCATTGCAGGACCGCCAGATGAGTGACATCAAGTACTGGATCTCATCATTTAAACATATCCTGAAGACGACCAATTATGGAATCGGTAAAGTATTCAGAGCTGATGAATTTGTCACTCTTTGTGACACAGTGGACGATAGTAGAGAATGGCTGCTTGAAACCACCATAATCATTGCGTATGTTCCTGTCCAAAGTCGTTACTACTTTTTTGCTGACAGTAACTACTTTGTGTCAAGATTGCGGGCATCAGTGATCGAGATAGACGTCTGGACAGGCTAGCTAATTCTGATTGAATAGAATTTTCAAAGGCTTTGTGTGCAGTTACTCTGCAACATCTTGTGAAAAGTAATGATCTACAAATATGAAAGCAATAACCATGACATTGTAACTATTGACCCAGATTGCCCTGTGATACCAACTAGTGTCCAAGTCCCACAAGCAATGGAGGTGATTCGAACTTCAGATGATAAACTACTTCAGGTTTCATCTGTTGACACCGAAAGAAAAACCATTCAAGGGCTCCTATTACGTGAAGTGAAAGGAAGGAATCTCAGGTGGAGTGTTCAACGCTCACAACATACTGTCCTATTTGTTAACATAGTACAGATTGTTCCGCATGTCATTCATGCAGGAGGTATACAATTGATGCCTTAATTTTTATCCTTTGTACAATAAATTTTCAGAGTATTTTGACTTTTGTGCAATATAATATTCATTGAGAACCAAAATTAAGTACAAGTAGGAGAAATAGTATACGTACAATTCCAAGGATTTGATATACACGTGTATTTGGTAACATATTATAGTGTGTCTGTATGTGTCACAGCAAAAAAGGGTGGGCAATACGGCCCCGTTTTTTGCCCATATTTCCCACAAAGACGGTACTCCATACGGGAAATTTACGGCATTACTACGGGTACCGTCGACGCCCGTAATGGGAACAAACTACACAGGCGAGCTAGACGGGAACCGTCGATTTCCCCGTTTTTATACCGTATTTACTCGTCGATTTTCCCACTTTATACCGTGACTGCCCGTCGATTTCTCCCAAAAGTCCCATGCATCATACCGTACTTGCTTTTCGCTGATACGGGTAGCACGGTGCCACCGTATATACCCTGCCTCTCTAGTTGCAATGAATATCATTATTACATACAGCGCTGGTGCTATATGCACTCGCGCGCGGAATCACAATGAATATTGAATTCCAAAAAAATTGAGAGAAACATGGACAACTGACACCAATTCAGAAATACACAAGTGCATGTATAGTTTTAACAGCAAAAATAGTTATACCTAGTACCTCATGATAATTATCAATATTATTGAGTCACTGTTCTTTTCTTTAATCCTGCCACTCCATACATACACCTTCAGCAGTTGATACCGTTGAACAGCATGCATCGGCCGCTACATGAAGTCATACCTACAGCCATGGAGACATTTGGTGTCATAGGATTATAATAGTGACAATGATATAATACCTGGATCAAGAGGCACCAGTCTTTACTAAGTCTTCAAACTGAGCAGCAGGGAGCCACAGATGAGCGAGTTTAGGAGAATCAAACAAGTGCAAGAACAATTTTCATGATAATAATAATACTCAAACTTTACATGGCTCGACCACTGCAGCTGGCAGTACAAGTGTATCTAGAAAACAAATTATTTGGTGAATTGTATGACAGAATGATATGGATGTTGTGTTTGTACCTTAAATGCCATTGAAATCAATAGTAGTGGCTGGCACTGGCTGCATATTAATTTAGTAAACTTCAGAGATGATTCCAGCTTGCATGTTGTAACCTTAAGATTATAATACATCGGTACAGCTGATACACAGGTATGTAGAAACTCAGCAACTCACAATTAATTTTGATACATGATTGTATGACATACACCAGTTTGACCATCATCGCTGAAACTGAGCACACGAAACAATGAGTGCATGCATAATATTGTTAGCATTTCTCTTACCCGGCAGATAGCACAAGTACTAGTTCATTTGAATCCACTGCATGGATAGTAGCCAGTTGAGCAACTCTGAGGAGTGCTGATACATGTACATAGAATAATATGATATTGTACAATGCATGTCTTACGGAAAAAGGGTGTGGCAATAATGTAGTTCCATCCTGTTATTCTCAGTTGCTAGCTGCAAAGAAACAAACGAACATTTTCTACAGAAAACTTAATACTATTAATTTGGTAAATCTTGCTGACAAGGGGGAGGTCTATGCAAAATGAGTGCTTACTTGGTGACTTCCTACACTTGATGACTTGGCATAAATATAGTTTTGGTGCATATCATACACGGATACTGACAAGTACAAATCCATGAGTTCTAAATGACTTACCAGGTATTGAAGAATAATTGATTCTGAATGTTAAAATAACAATATAATATGTCACAAGTTAAGATGATACTAACAATGTTATAGATTACAATGCATCATGACAGCAAAGATCCCTCTAACCTATATGCTCAATGCTCAGCAGATTAGTACATGTACACGCACACTCGACAAGTTTATTTTCTCACGCACACACGTACTCAGTGCAGTTGAGGCATGTCTGATTATCGTTGGCGCGCGCCCGACTGCGAGGCAATTAGTGGCTTGTATTGTGACGTCACTATCATATCAGCCTTGAACAAGCCACGGCAAAAAGCCGCATAACAGCAGTTTTGAGCTCACTTCATCGAGCAAATGCCGTCCGGAATTGTAGCGCTCATGTTTTCGCAGTACCAACGATGGAAAACCAAAGCTTACGATAGATGTTGACGATCTATCGGACGGATTGTCGATGGCTGCTTTCAGTTCGGAGCTACATGCGAAACATTGTGCCGTGGATCCCCCAAAATCTAGTTTTTTGCGACTAAAATCGTAGCAGAGGGGTTTTTCGACAATCCGTCTGCTGATATGTTAGATCATCATAGTAAGCCTCCGTTTGTGTAGCTAAGGTTCGGTAGAAGTGGCCGCTTAAATTCCGGATAGCTCGATTTAGCGTTTTAGAGGGCGTGGCTGAATGGCGCTGCCATGCCTAATTAGTTAATTGGTTGCGGTTAATAATTGAATATTCGGAAGGTGCTTGGATTGGTCTTTCATATGGTACCCTGATCAGCCTCTGATACTTTTACTACGTGCTTAAAAAGAGTCCTTGAATGTGACTGAAAATAATTGTAGCTTCTTCAATTCCAGACAGTCCTTAAGTGCACTGAGTAGGGACCCCTCGACTTGAGATGGGACATCTTATCGAGAAGCTGACGAAAGGATGGGACATCCTGACAGCAAAGATCCCCCTAACCTATATGCTCAATGCTTAGCAGATTATATACACACCCTCTCAATAAGTTCTTTTGTCTCACGCACACATAGGACCCCTCGAGTATGTATGGTGGGTCTGAGAAGTTGATAGGGTATCCTACCGGCATGTTCATAAAATAAGCCAATCTATGGTGTTCATATACACACAATATACGTCCCATTTCTGTCGCTGTTCTATATTAAACTCCCTCATACACTTGCCTCGTACAGTGAGCTGCCTGGCCACGTGTTCGTCTGTGCCCTCCACTCACCAGAGAATACGACTTTTAGCATGGTTGAAGTGAAAAATAACCTCGTACAGACGACCAGAAGGCCAGCGCTACCATTCTGAGTGGTGAGTCACACTTGGCAACCCCAGCCGCCATTTCTCTTTGCCAGATTTGAATTTGACTCCAATACGCATGCGTATATGACGTGTACAGTATGACGGCCGATCTTCCACACCCTATTTTGGCCAGGTAAAAGATGGTACAACCAGTGTCCGTCTTTACTACAGTTATATCAAGACGGGGAACTGCGTAGGACCGTTTTTGGTTGCGGTAAAAGACGGTGCGTCAAACGGCGCCCGTTTTTGCTGCGGTCACCACCGCAGATATCGAGACAGGAAATTGCACAGTACCAGCAAATTCTTTAATGCCCGTCGATTTTCCCGTTAGCAGAAATTGACGGGAATTCGTATTTCACCCCATTTTTTTGCTGTGTGTGTATATGAGTGAGAGAGGAGTGGAACACACACGTACATACACTGTACTTACATGTTGATCCAATTGTCACTAGATCTGCACATGTGTACATGTAGAGACCAGATCACCTTCAGTGCGTGTGTGAGTGAACGTGAGAGAGAGAGAGAAACACACATGTACATACACTGTACTTACATGTTGAACTTAGTGTCACTAGATCAACCTTCAGTGTGTGTATGTGAGAGTGAGAGAGAGAGAAACTCGGAAGTACATACACTGTACTTACATGTTGATCCAAGTGTCAGTAGATCTGCACGTGTACATGTAGACACCAGATCACCTTCAGTGTGTGTGTGAGTGAAAGCGAGAGAGGAACACACGTGTACATACACTGTACTTACATGTTGATCTAAGTATCACTAGATCAACCTTCAGTGTGTGTATGTGAGTGAGTATGAGAGTGAGATAGAGAGAGAGGGAGGGAGAGAAACACATGTACATACACTGTACTTACATGTTGACTAAAGTATCACAAGTTGATGACATACATATGTAATTACTATTGTTGGGGCTCTGTGCTTTGGTGATTTAATTATCCCGGCAGACTCCGTGAACGTAGTTTGGGTATAGGGTTGACTTTCGCCCTTAAAGCTGGAAGGGGGGAGTTCGGGTGCCTAAGGGTGGTCGTAGCTCAGTGGTAGAGCGCTGGTGGCTCAAGCCAGTGGCCCTGGGTTCGATTCCCGGTGGCTACCCGGATTTTTTCTCTTCCAGCTAGCTTTAGGATGTAGATGGGGTGATGAGAGTGTGTGTGCCCATCCTTGTTAAGCTAAGAACTTTCATGTAATTACTATTGTTGGGGCTCTGTGCTTTGGTGATTTAATTATCCCGGCAGACTCCGTGAACGTAGTTTGGGTATAGGGTTGACTTTCGCCCTTAAAGCTGGAAGGGGGGAGTTCGGGTGCCTAAGGGTGGTCGTAGCTCAGTGGTAGAGCGCTGGTGGCTCAAGCCAGTGGCCCTGGGTTCGATTCCCGGTGGCTGCCCGGATTTTTTCTCTTCCAGCTAGCTTTAGGATGTAGATGGGGTGATGAGAGTGTGTGTGCCCATCCTTGTTAAGCTAAGAACTTTCATGTAATTACTATTGTTGGGGCTCTGTGCTTTGGTGATTTAATTATCCCGGCAGACTCCGTGAACGTAGTTTGGGTATAGGGTTGACTTTCGCCCTTAAAGCTGGAAGGGGGGAGTTCGGGTGCCTAAGGGTGGTCGTAGCTCAGTGGTAGAGCGCTGGTGGCTCAAGCCAGTGGCCCTGGGTTCGATTCCCGGTGGCTGCCCGGATTTTTTCTCTTCCAGCTAGCTTTAGGATGTAGATGGGGTGATGAGAGTGTGTGTGCCCATCCTTGTTAAGCTAAGAACTTTCATGTGGACATGTAGACACCAGATCACCTTCTGAGTCAGTGTATGTGCATGTGTCTGAGTGAGGGAGGGAGGTGCAGAGAGAGTGAGGGAGAGAGGAACACACATGTACATATACTGCACTTACATGTTGATTAAAGTGTCACTAGATCAGACATACTGCACATGCGTACATGTAGACACCAGATCACCATCAGTGTGTGTGTGTGAGTGAATGTGAGAGTGAGAGAGGAACACACATGTACATGGGGGGGGGGGGGGGGGGAAGAGAGGGAAACACACATGTACATACACTGTATGTACTTACATGTTGATTAAAGTCTAACTAGTTGATGACATACATGTGGATATGTAGACACCAGATCACCTTCTGAGTCAGTGTATGTGCATGTGTGTCTGAGTGAGGGAGGGACAGAGAGAGAAAGAGGGGAGAGAGAGGAACACACATGTACATTAACTGTACTTATATGTTGATCAAAGTGTCACTAGATCAGACATTCTGCACGTGCGTACATGTAGACACCAGATCACCTTCAGTGTGTGTGTAAGTGTGAGAGAGAGAGAGAGGGGCAGAGAGAGGGGGGGGGGGGAAGAGAGAGAAACACACATGTATGTACACTGTACTTACATGTAAAGTGTCACTAGATCAGATATGCTGCACATGTGTACATGTAGATACTAAATCACCTTCAGTGTGTGTGTAAATGAGTGAATGGGGGAGGGAGGGAGGTAGGGAGTAGACACCAGATCACGTGCAGTGTACATGTATGTGTACGTGTGAGTGAGGGAAGGAGAGAGACAGAGTATCATGTAGACAGCAGCTGCAGTTCATCATGGCGTGTATGTGTGTGAGTGCGGCGGAGAGAGAGGAGAGCAAGGGTGACTTCTACATGAAATTCTTTGATAACTAACTATAACTCACTCACCAGCTCTCTCCCTCAGGGCACTTCAGAGGATGCCTACTATACACATACCAATTACAATGTGTAGATATAAAAGTTTGTCTGGATCAAAGCATGAAACTCCCAGTAGAATCAACTTGCCCTGTCTGGGCTGCCACGTGGCTCTTAGACTGGGATGGACAGGGGTCATTTGCTGAATTTTTTTTGGAGAGCTGAGCAGGCTTTATTTCTTAATTATTTTTATCTGCCTTTACAAGGACGTCCAAGAATGAGCACTCTTACACAGGAAAAAGTTTGGTAATTCCAATGTTGGGATTAATATTGTGATTTTCATTGATTCCCAATATTAAGTCCCAATATTGGATTCGTCGAACAATCTCACACATCGGGAAATAGTATAAACCCAATCTATATCTGAGCTAGGGTTTATAATATGCATTCCCAATATGTATTATTATTGGAACAAATCACAATCACAGGTTTACTGATTCCCAATAATGTGAAATCAATAGAAAGTATATCATATTGGGATTATCATTTGAAATCCCAATATTGAAATTAATTCTTCCCAATCATGTTACGTCGATTTTGACTGCATATTCCCAATATCTGATATACTATTTTACTGCATTTCCCTATGTAGGTATCCAAGCGGATCCCAAGATTGGATGGTGAAGTTCCCAACATGCTTCAGCTGCATTTCCCAATACTGGTATCTGCATATATCCCGATACTGTGACTACATATCCCAAGATTGGATGATGTAATTCCCAACATGCTTCACTCTGGGATGCTGCCTTTCCCAATACTGGTATCTGCTGATATCCCGATACTGTGACTGCATATCCCAAGATTGGATGATGTAATTCCCAACAATTACATGCTTCACTCTGGGATGCTGCATTTCCCAATACTGGTATCTGCTTCTATCCCGATACTGTGACTGCATATCCCAAGATTGGATGGTGTAATTCCCAACGTGCTTCACTCTGGGATGCTGCCTTTCCCAACACTCGTATCTGCCTATATCCCGATACTGTGACTGCATATCCCAAGATTGGATGGTGTTATTCCCATTGTGACTCCCACTATTTCATTTCCCAATAATTGCTTCTAATGACAAAAATTTACACTAATAATATTAATTTTCTCTTCTCCTCAAGTTTACAAGTAGCCAGTTAGCTATACCACCACTGCTCCTCTTAAAAAGGACTAATCTTTATCAAGTCATCCCTTGACGTTTGTGGATTGGCCCCCTTCTTGATTTTCACTACTTTCTTCTTTATGAATGCCTTTGCTAATGGTAATAAAAATTCACTTTTTTCAAGTGGTTGTAACCAAATTTTCTCCTGCTTAGTGAGTAGTTTCCTGGCAGCAGATTGTAGCTGACTCCTGCTCACTTCCTTAAGAAAGTGGACTGCAAATGCAGTCATCACAACTACAGATGCACTCTTCTGTGTGAGATCTGTGCAAAATCATTAAAATAATATTAACATTACTATAATAAAATTATTCTACGATACCTTCCCATTCCTCATCATCTGATTCAATACTGGTATCCGAAGGTATTACACTTGATTTTGTCTCTGAGTGGAAGAAACAATTACCATAATAGTCAGAATTTCATCAGGAGAGTATTGGCACAATTTTTAACCCCTGCTCTTGTTAGCAAATTTTAATTCTGCGAATATATTGCTTATTAATACCATAGTGTCCTGGGCAAGTGCCCACTCCTGGGTAAGCGCCTATGTACCGCATTTCATGGGACAACTGTAGCAGCTTCTATACAAACGTATGGAATTTTGATCCTGGGTAAGGGCCCATGTGGTCCAAAATCGTTAGTTATGTTTTAGCGTTAAGGCCAAACAAACTTAATTACTAGTTTCTCAGGCTTTCAAATTTCAAAACCCATGCGGGAGGCGGCTTTTTATTTTATTTTTTAATGAAAAATGGGCGTGGCGATAGTGACCACGCCCATTTTCGCTAGTGCTGCACGTGGTTGATACACCAGCTAGTGCTGAAATACAAGTATTGAAGTCCAACCAGAGAGAATATTCAGCCTAACAATCAAGTTTAGCTTTCTATTTAGTAGAGAAAAGTTTTATCAGTCGTACTAACCTTGTAAGATGACAAGATTTAGCCTGCACCAGATGACGTCATCATCTTTGAAGAAAATAGCCAGCTAGCTGCTGGCTAAATACCACTTTCACGGGGACTTCAGTTGTGAGATGTCAACCAAACTGTCTCGAGATGCCAGAAAACAGTTAGTTTCATGAACTCTTTACTGATTTTTGTCTGTTAATTAAATTAATTAGCACGTGACTGCTCACGTGAAAAATAAATAAAAAAGTCTTGTTTCTCAAAATTTGATGCGGGCGGGCCTGAGAAACTATTAATTAACTTTGCTTGGCCTAATAGGCACTTACCCGGAACACTATACAGTACGTAACCAAGCTTGCAATAATAATATATGACTCCCATCCTTATTCAACCCCTTTGTATGCATGTGTGTGGGATATATTATAGTAAGTTATTAAGGTTACGATAGTGTTCCGCCCACGCATGGTCAAAGTTCACATGAATATCCTCAGCCTTGGAGCATGTGGTGCTACTCACCTCCCAGCCAGATGAGACCTGGGAGCAAGGCTGATCCTGCTAAAGTCAACGCGTAAACAGAAATTACTTTATCACACAAACTTTGGGTGAGCAAAGCCCTATATCTTAGAGAGTTGAGAGTGTAGCAATACTAGAGCACATTGATTTGTACGTAGGCCCTTTGACGGGAGGAGAAAGGGCCTGGTAAGAATCTTTATTGACAAAAGTGTGTGTATGTGTGCATGTGTGTGTGAGTGAAAGAGTGTGTATACATACATACAGTGGGAGGTTTCTTTCACTACTTCTCTAGCTACATGTAGCTGGAAATGGGATTAATACTCCCCTCTACTGTCATCGTAACTTCACATCGCCATGCTAAGGCACATGTATTACTTTCTCCCTCCTCCAGACAATTTAGGGAGAGGGGGGGTGGGGGAGATCGAGAGAGAGAGAGAGAGGAGAAATGAATAAAATGCAAATGAAGGTGTCAGTGGCCTCTACCTCCTCCAGCAGCGAGTCTTTCTCCTCTGCCAGCTGGTCAGTCTCCGCCTGTTCAGCAACCTTCTACTCCACTGTCTACAGCAGCTGATCATAACTGCATAATATGCTATTATTTTGTGGTTTCAATCATTTTGCAATAGGGTTGAAATCAAGTTACTGTCTAATAAGCGCATGCACTTTTAGCGGGAGTGGTTTTTACATGTCCATCACACCCAGCGGCTGGGTCTGACGGGCCTTTAGCCACAAAAAAGGTTGTCCGGCTGCTGTGTGTGTGTGTGTGTGTGTGTGTGTGTGACAGAGTGAGAGGAGAGGGGGAGAGAGAAAGAGAGAGAGAGAGAGAAATAGAGAGAGAGAGGGAAAAAAGAGAGAGATTAACTCATAATCATTAATTTTCTAGGTAGACTGCTGTTCCCTCTTTGCTTCCTTCTGCTACAGAAATATAGGAACTGCAACTCCTTCAAGAGGGAGGAGTGTGTGTGTGTGTGTGTGTGTGTGTGTGTAAGAGACAGAGAGAGAGAGACTATATTAACGTGCAGTGCTTTGTTGGATGAGAAATAATTGCATGATTGTGATGTATTTGGACTTGTCATTATTTTACATTGTTCTGTAATTAGGTCATAGTCACATTTTCATTGTTGCTAATTGCTGCTGTCTAAAACTTATTCTTTTATCGGGAAGGTTCTCGACCCTTTTGTGCTGTACCTTATTGTACCCCTCAGTATTTAAGTTCGTTTGTGTGTATATGCTGTCAGTGCATTTGCAACCCAATAACCTTCAATGCTGCGGAAGTTCTGTGTGCTCTGGTGGGGAACATAACATTTTGGCGACAAGGATAAAACCGCCAGATGGCCACTTTTGGTACCCTTAAGGAGTTTTGTCCAGCATCGGACTCTATCACTACATATTTGCAGCGTGCAAAGCTCTACTTCACAGCAAACAAGGTGCCACAAGAATTGCAGGTAGCAATATTGCTAACCTCGATAGGAGCCTCGACTTATGATCGACTGTGTGATTTGCTAGCTCCTGACGACCCAAGCACACGGACTTTGAAGCAGATATCGGAGTTATTAAAGTCGCATTTCGAACCTCCAAGAATCGAGATTGCAGAGCGGTTTCATTTTCGTAAACGTGAGCAAGCACCAGGGGAACCTATTGTTGAATATGACGCAGCTCTTCGTAAGCTAGCAACTCACTGTAATTTTGGTGCAAATTTAGAAACCGAGTTACGAGATCAAATTGTGTGCGGGTTGCAGCAGGAGTCAGTTCAGCGACAGCTTCTCACTAAAGCTGATCTAACCTACAAGAAAACAATGGAGATGGTGAAAGCTGCGGAGTCGGCTGAAAAAAGTGCACGTAGTTTGCGGACCACGACAGCACCGGTGGACCAAGTGAATTTACTTCCTCGCTCAGGAGCCCTACAGGATCAGAAAAAGGAGTGTTATCGCTGTGGGGGAAACCATTTGGCAGTGGATTGTAGATTTAAGTTGGCTTTATGCCATTTTTGCAAGAAACGCGGACACATTGCTCGTGCTTGTATGGCCAAATCAAAGTCGAGTCGAGGGAAACAAACCCACACCATACAGGAAGACTGGGAAGAGCCTGTCGAGTCGACCGCTCCAGTGGAGGTTTATGACCTATACCACGTGCAAGGGAAAAACAGATGTCCCTATATGATACAAGTAGTATTAAATGGAGCCCCGCTGCAGATGGAGGTGGATACAGGGGCCTCGATGTCGCTGATCAGCGAATCAACTTACCTGAATTTGTGGGAAGTCTCTCCTAAACTGCAACCAACGACCATAAAGTTGCGAACATATTCTGGCCAACAGTTGACGATACTGGGGGCCTTGGAGGTTATCGTGGAGTATGGAGAGCAAAGGATCATGCGTTCATTGCTGGTAGTGGAAGGAGCAGGTCCTAGCCTGTTAGGACGGGACTGGTTGGAACAAATCAGATTGGACTGGAAGAGTTTTGCAGTACAGCACGTGTCTTCAGGAATTACCTTGGAGGATCTATTGAGCAAGCATGAGCCCCTGTTTCGTTCCGAGTTGGGGAAGGCCAGGAACATTACAGCAGCATTTCACCTCGAGCAGCAGGTTACTCCTCGTTTTTGCAATGCTCGGACAGTCCCTTATGCTCTAGGAGAGAAGATTGAAGTCGAGTTGGAGCGATTGCAAAAGGAGGGAATAATTGAGCCAGTGCCATTTTCGGAGTGGGCAGCACCAATAGTGCCAGTAATGAAGCAGGATGGCACTGTGAGAATTTGTGGTGACTACAAGCTCACTGTTAACAAGGTATCAAAGACAGATTCTTACCCAATTCCTCGAATTGAAGACTTGTTTGCACGAGTAGCGGGTGGACAAAAATTCACCAAGTTGGACATTGCTCATGCCTATCAGCAGATTCCGTTGCAGGAGGAGTCAAAAATGTATGTTACCATCAATACCCATAAGGGGTTGTTTCGGTATAATCGGCTGCCATTTGGAGTTAGTTCAGCTCCAGCGATTTTCCAGCGGGCAATGGAGACATTGCTCAAGGACATCCCCGGTACTGTAGTGTATATTGATGATATTCTAGTCACGGGGAAAGATGATAAAGATCATGTGAAGAATTTGGATGCTGTGATGACACGGCTGGAGGCTGAGGGTTTCACGCTGAAAAAGTCGAAGTGTGAATTTTTGTTACCGAGGGTGGAGTATCTAGCCCATACAATTACAGCTAGTGGCTTACAACCCTCAAGGAGGAAGACCGAGGCTATCACGAATGCCCCAGCACCCCAGAATATATCTCAGCTACGCTCATTTCTGGGGATGATCAATTATTACGGAAAGTTTTTGAAAAATTTATCCTGTCAACTTGCTCCATTGTACAACCTTTTGAAGAAGCAAAGTGATTGGAAGTGGGGAGTGGTGGAAGCCAAAGCATTTGAGCTGGTGAAGAAGCAGCTAGCTGAAGCCCCAGTTTTACAGCACTACGATCCTACAAAAGCAGTGTCGCTATCTACGGATGCATCTCCTTATGGGGTTGGAGCAGTTTTGTGTCATGTACTCGCTGATGGTACTGAGAAACCAATTGCTTACGCCTCGCGTACATTGAATGCTGTGGAGAGGAAATATTCTCAACTGGATAAGGAGGCCATGGCAATAGTATTTGGAGTTAAACGTTTTCATCAATATCTTTATGGCCGACAATTTGCCATTGTATCCGACCACAAACCACTTCAGTATCTGCTCAGTGAGTCCCGAGGTGTTCCTGTTATGGCTTCTGCCAGACTGCAACGGTGGGCATTGATTCTTGGTGCATATCAATATACCATCTCCTATCGGCCAGGGGGGAAGATGGCAAATGCCGATGGATTAAGTAGGCTGCCTCTACCCGAGTCTCCAGCTTCCGCAGAAGTACCCCTTCCTGGTGAAGTAGTCTGTCTGCTCCAGACCCTGCAGTCATCACCAATCACAGCTGAGCAAATTAGACAGTGGACAACTAAGGATCCAATCCTGTCGAGAGTGAGGGAGTTGGTGGCTAAGGGATGGAATGAGAATTCGGATGAACAACTGGCACCATATCAGAAGAAGAAGGATGAGCTAAGTTTGTTGGATGGATGCATACTGAGAGGAAATAGAGTTGTTGTGCCTGCAGCAGGAAGAGCCCGAGTGTTGGATTTACTGCATGATGGTCATCCAGGTATTGTCAAAATGAAGAGTATAGCAAGACAAGTAGTGTGGTGGCCTGGTATTGATGCAGATTTGACTTCAAAAGTGCAGCAGTGTGAAGCATGTCAAGTAAATCAGAAGTCTCCAGCAGTAGCCCCATTGCATTGTTGGGAGTGGCCTAAGAAACCATGGTCGAGAATACATGTGGATCATGCTGGACCTTTTCAAGGGAAGACCATTTTAGTGGTGATAGATGCACACTCCAAATGGATTGAGGCAGTAATTGTGCCATCCACCTCTTCAGCAGCAACGATTAAGGTACTCCGGAATTTATTTGCTACGCATGGTATCCCTGAGCTATTATTTTCAGACAATGGGACCTCTTTTACAAGTGAGGAATTCAGTGACTTTGTGCTGAGGAATGGAATTCGTCATCGCACCTCTTCACCTTATCACCCAGCCACCAATGGATTGGCCGAGCGGGCGGTTCAAGTAGTTAAAGCAGGTCTAAGGAAAACCCCGGAAGGAGATATGGATTTGAGGCTTGCGAGATTGCTGTTTAAGTACCGTAATACGCCTCATGCAACTACTGGTGTGTCGCCATCTGAACTGTTGCTCGGGAGGAAACCTCGTACTCACCTTGACTTATTGCATCCAGATTTGACTAAACGAGTGGAGGAAAGACAGATAGCTCAAAAAGTAGCCCACGATGGAAGTAGGAAAGAGAGGCTATTTCAGATGGGCGACAATGTGTATGCTAGAAATTTTCAAGCAGGCGACAAATGGTTTCCCGGGAAGATTGTGGAAGTGTTAGGCTCTCGCTCTTACAAGATCAAGATCAGTTCGGGAGCGTCTGTGCGCCGACATGTGGACCACATCAAGTCTCGTGCTGCCAGAGAACAGGAATTGGAGGATTTGTTGGTACCGGAGTTGGAGGAGGCAGCCGATGCCGATCTGCCTGGAAACAGCGAGCCTGAATTGGAGGCAGTTGCTACCCAGCCAGTTGCGATTCGTCGCTCCAGTCGTATTAGAAGACCGCCTGAACGATTCCAGCCAGTCTGGAGCTAAGGAGGAAAGGGATGTGATGTATTTGGACTTGTCATTATTTTACATTGTTCTGTAATTAGGTCATAGTCATATTTTCATTGTTGCTAATTGCTGCTGTCTAAAACTTATTCTTTTATCGGGAAGGTTCTCGACCCTTTTGTGCTGTACCTTATTGTACCCCTCAGTATTTAAGTTCGTTTGTGTGTATATGCTGTCAGTGCATTTGCAACCCAATAACCTTCAATGCTGCGGAAGTTCTGTGTGCTCTGGTGGGGAACATAACAATGATAATGACCATGATACATCCTGGCACTGCACACATACTGGCTATTTACTCTACTTCCTTTTATGGAAATGCAAAAATGTAAAAAAAAAAACAATGTCAATTTACATGCAGTCAGCTGTTTGTGTGGTGACCACAAGTATGCTGAGTACAGTCATACAGTTGATATACATACACACACACACACACATGCACACTCTCACATGTGCGCACACACACACATACACACACATTGTACACATTTAACATACAAGAACTGGGCAAACAAATCATGCTGGAGCACCTGGCGCAGCTATTAGAGTTTGATGTGAGGTAAATCCATATCATTCGTTCCAAAACAGCACTGATGACATTGCCAGCAGTTAATGTCCCTCTGACCTGTGGCTGCATGTATGCATGGGTCTTGATCAAAACATTTGGGGCACAAGTATTGTGTGTGTGTGTGTGTGTGAGAGAGAGAGAGAGAGAAAGAGAGAGACAGAGAGAGAGAGAGTACGTGTTAAAGAGGTAATTACAAGCAACACTCAAAATTACTGGAGCACTTTGCGCCCATTATTCCATTATTAAGATCATAGGCTCTTAGGATATACATTGAGGTGATACATTTTTTTAAGACTATGTTAGGCATACACTTACTGTTCCATGTATGCTTCATTGTGGGCTAAATGCTAGTTACGATATGATGGGCCCCGGCCTGGACGACGAGGACATGTTCTCCTACCCTGCAGGCCATCTGCATCAAACAGTCATTCAACTGAAATGCAACTGACGCATATTGTATATCTAGAAACTGAGTTGATGCAGTAGACACAGCCAGAAACAGCCACATCATCACATTGAAAATTCACCTGTATATGTAATATTAGTGCATACATTAAGTATACTGAAGGACTCACACTAGCTACAGTGCTGGCTTGGTTCATGTGACTACGGTTACTCAGAGTACAAACTGAAATAAAAATAAAACTATACAGGCACAAGTAAGTATTCAAAAAAATGATCGTAGGCATTAAGTGCCGGCTCAGTACCTCATAATTACCATAGAAAAGGACCACAATTAAAGCAGCGACACACATACATACACGACACACCCACAGACATGTCCGCGATGAGCACAAGTGGGAGGATGGTAGGTGTGACTTTCACCAACTTCGAGTATGCACGTTTAGCTTTACCTGCTTGGAAAGTGGTTTCTGCAATGAGTAGCACATGATTCTACCTGGCATGGTTCACCACACGCACCCAATTCTCTCCATTAGACACCTCCACACCAAACTCCCCTAGATGCCCTGTGCTTTACTGAAGCACCAATACATTGTTTCCTCCCCTAACAAATATCCTGTATGAAACAGTGGTGATGAGTCAAACAGGCGGGATTGAAGAAAGAATGCAAAGGTAATAGTAACTAGTTTATGATGACCCAGTTAATCCACTATAATATTATATATAATGGTTTAAAAGATGATGAACGTATTCTAAATGGTATCACCATTATGAGAGAACTCAAAGTACAATCTGGGGATTTGTCTTTGAAAAAAATACATGCATACAAATAGTAACATGCAACAGGGCAAAACATGCATGTTGCAACTACCAGTACACTTGTGCTGGACCAGAGGTACATGTACTCCACACCAACAGATTTGAACTACATACATGTACGTATACCTCTGGTTTCGGCCAATACCAGGCCTCATCAGCAGCACTGGCTACAGAGAGAGAGAGAGAGAGAGAGAGAGCACTAGGCAGCGATGTATCCACACCGCTATTGATGCCATTACACTTACTCTTGGTTGCCAAAAAATCATGGCTGCCAATACACAGAGGGCCGTCTACACTTTCTATAAAGCCTTACGTAACAGCTCCACAGACAAAACAGTCCTCTCTCTCTCTCTCAAAAGAGACAGAGATGGTGTGCATCCTTTAGCTTCAGAGTTACATGTACAAGAGAACCACTAGCTATATTGGAGATGGTAGGATCTCATTATGGAGATACATAATTCCATGTACATGCAACTCCTATCCCAGGTCACGCCACGTGGAGGCAGATGCACAGGTGACCCTCAAGGCATTGTGTCTACTACACAATGCCCCGGCTCAAATTCAAGGGAGAGAAAGAAGGAATGGTGATTCCTGGATTGAACTTGTAAGCACACAAATAACTCCCCGCCCAGCTCTGACTACAAGTATCAGAAATGCCCTCATAGCTGCTTCGGAAAATGAAATCATCTAAAGCTGACCAACCAAGAATCAGCCATTACATATGTACACAACAAGCCTTCACATTCGTCCCAACTGAGCTCTAAGAAGAGAAAAGAGATATAGCGATTCGTACATTTTGTGGCCCTTATGAAGCATTTATCAATCAGAAGCCATCAACGATTCATCACACCACCCGAGGGTGGGAGCTTCAGGCAACTGACATCAACAGGGAGGAAGAGAGAAATGCATACAAATATTGAGAGCAGAGAAAATACAACCCTATTTGCTGACTTGGCATTTGGGCACTTCCCTCCCTATAAGGTAGTATACCAGTCAGCTGTTTAGTACAATCACATCCTGTGCTGTCCATATGGATACACATACATGCACTAGCCAGTATTGAGACTACATAAAATTCAAGAAAAACAGAGAGAGAGACAACTCCAATGTTAAAATCAGAAGCCATCAACGATTCATCACACCACCCGAGGGTGGGAGCTTCAGATAACTGACATCAACAAGGAGAAAGAGAGAAATGCATACGAGAGCAGAAATAGAGAGGGAAGAAGACAACAAAGCACACAAAGGAGGTTATCAGGCAATTTGGCATTAGCACACTTCCTTATAGAGTAATACAAATACTAGTCAGCTGTTTGCGGTGTTTTACAATCATATCCTTGTGTTGTCCCCGATAAGGATACATACACATACCAGCCAGTATTTCAGACCACACAAACTACAAGAGACTGAGGGAGAGAGAGAGAGAGAAGATAGATATATGCAGTTATACATGTACATGTATATAAGTGATATCATATCCCAGAGAGAGAGGATGGATTGGTAATCAATACATGTGGCCACACCTGGGTATACTATATACAACAAAATACTAGGTAGAGTTTCATATTGCGGCACATGATTTACACTTCCAGGGGACATCTTTTTTCAAAAACATAGCTAGGAATGTCCATGCAGTGTTTGTGGTACCAGGTTTTACATACATCACACTCGGCCATTTTATCACCTATTTCCTCGGGCAAGCAGCAGGAGCAGTGAAGGTCCACTGACTGGGTGTGCCTGACACCAACAGTCCTGTGCTCACCGACCGCTGGGAAGCGAGAGAGGCGACATTTCTCCAAGCACTCTGCCAAGTGCTGCCTCATAGACCTGTGATCGTACTTGATCTTGCATGGGTCATTACCACTGCAAATGTCGTATGCAAAAGCTAAGGCAAAGACTCCACAATCAGAACCATTTGACTGCCTTCCAACTTCCATCATTCTCACTACATGCTGTTTAGCAGGACTGAACACAAGGCTGGCAATCAATTCGACCGTCCCACTGGAAGCACTGGAGTACATGCTGTCGTACACATTGACCACTCCATCGTCACATCCAATATGTGATCGGATTTGGGAAAACCCTCCGTATGGGATCCGCCCGTCATTCGCGCAATGCGCGTTTTTAGTAGCTCAGGTCGAAATTTGTCAAAGTCCAGATTTGTCATATACGTGTCGAACAACCCTTCTTCTAACTGTTGCCGTCTTCTACGGAGGCTAGTCCTACTATATGAAGGCGAAATAAGCCTTCATTTTGACCCACCTAGTCGGCACAGCCGCCGTACACGGAGCCCGTTGCTATGGGCGCTAATTAGAATTCTCTACCTAGATTCATCGATCTACTATACGTTCGCTCACCTTTTTAGTTTCTTGGGCATCTAAAAACAATCGGCTGTCGTTGTCAACAACGAAATTCAACTCTTGCTCGATCTTTACGTTCATTTTGAATGGCTCCGCCCAGGTCCATTTAATTGATTTCCGGGTCACGCGTAGTATGCGGAAACGCCATACGCGTGCATAGCAACGCCTTTAGACCGTAATTTCTCGATTATTGGGGGTGTGGCGCGATCGCAAACAAAGCGCTGTATCTCCACAACCAAGCACATGATTGGCCTAAGACTTGAACGCGGGTTAGCTCTATGGTAGAGCTTATCAACCATGCATCAAACTCAATTTTCTGAAAAAATCCCATACGGAGGGTTTTCCCAAATCCGGTCACATATTGGAAATAGTACACCAGTAACAGCCTCCAACAAAGATGATCTGCACAAATTCTCCTCTGAGGATTTGGAACGACAGACTCCTGTGAATTGCCAGATCTTGCAGGCCGGCTATATTTGGGAACTCCTGCAAGATGAGCAACTGACTGACCCTAATGACTGTGTCTGAGAGCCAACCATCAGATGAAACAATTTCCCATTTCTTATCTAAGTGCAAGGTGTACAGTGGAGTGGACACCCAGGTGTTGCTTACAACTGCAGAACCATCGGCTGAAGACAAGGCTGTGGGATCGTCAGTCAGGTCAACAACATGCTCAAAAACAGTCTTGGTTAGGCCACAGTTACACACTTTGAGATTTGCAGAATCATTTGCTACATCTCGTAGTGAGATCCTTCCTGCAGTTCGCCAGTTGTCTACTGAAATGGATAGATCACTGCTGATAGCCGTCAACTGCCCCTTTGCATAGCCAGTAGTGAGAACTCCCTTGTGACAACATAGTTGGCATCAATCACCAAACACTTGCACAACGCAGCAAGGAAGGTGATATTTGCCCAATTTGCTATCATGCAAATTCACGCAGTCACCCACCTTGAAGGAAGTTGGGCCTAGGCTTTTTCGCTGGGGGAGGCTTCTCACCACCTGGCTTTTCTCTCTTTCCTCGACGAGTGGGCCTCGTATCGACCGGCTTGCTTGCTTTAGGAGGTTTGGATTTCACATAAGCATCATCCTTGCCATTCTTGTCAGAGTCAGCAGAAGAGGCCTTGGGAATCAATGTGCACCCAACGTAACAATTTCGTGAGTTTGAGGGGCAATCCCTCTTGTGTGCTTGTCCGAGCGCTGCGCACACGCAGATACCACTTATTACGTCATCTTCAAAACACCAACTAGTGTTACCAGTTGGGGTAGGCACACTTTTTTCAAAAGAAATGCTTTCTGCGTCTGACAGGGTATCCTCAGAATAGGAAATGACATCATTATTGTCAGATGCTCTGTCATCCACAGAAACACCACTTCTCTGATTTTTTTACATTCAAAGGACATTCACTATGGTTGGTACGTAGGTGAGTGGTGGACCCACACTTGCACGTCCCTCCAGTTGTACGCTTCTTCTGTCCTTTTCGTTTGAGTTCATCTTTGTCTATGTCACTGTCATCACTGCCATAGGTATCATGGACATGCCACAGCTTGCGACACTGTGCATCCACTGTTCGCTCACTTTTCAACTGTATTAGCCTCCGCTTGGAGGAATCGGTCTTTTCCTGATCTAAGTACATCTTCTCTGTCGATTGAATATCTCCAGAGCAGCCTGAATACCATCAAACACAGGTAGCTTCAGATGCTCAAACAGCTCAACCACCCAATGATATTGTGGCCCACGCTTCTCATATATGTATGTCATGTTGGATTGCAGCAGAGCCAGCTCGGTTGAAACCACATAGTGTAGCCTCTCGAGGAAGATGTGCTTTGGTCTGAAGCGAATGAACACACTGTGGGAGGCCTCCAACCAATTGGAATGCCCCCTTTTAAGAATGGGGTGAACCAGCTGTTCAGCCATTTCTGCTCTCTCATGGCATTCAATTTCGTAAGCCAGAGAGTGGAAAGGACATGTCAGTGCATGCCTTGTGTGATAGTCTGTTCCTTCGCACTTCAGATCCTCTCCATCCTCACACTCGTCACAGCTGCATACTCGAAGTTGGTGAAAGTCACACCTACCAAACCCCCAATCGTGCTAGTCGCGGGCATGTCTGTTTCATCCTGGTCGCAAACTCTTCGGCAGATTCACTCATCGACAAAATTAGCGAAAAGTAGTTTCTAGCCTTTTCAATGAATGCCTTGGAGAAGCAACCACATTCCTGTTTGTGCCTTGAGCAATGACAGACCACATCACCAACAGAGGGAAAAGTGTCTTTATACTTTATTAAATCAACAGTGAAGGACTTGATTTTCTGCAGCTTTTCCAGCTGCTTCTTGTGGGCCCTACCGGCATGCCCACCACAGATCATGATCTCTGCATTGGGAAAGTGGTCTGTCACTGCCTTAGCAGAGGAGTCGGCATCTTGCCACTGAATGGCAATGTTCATCCCTTCCTCCTTGGCTTTTTTGAACGTAAGGCGTGCGGCATAGCCTTCGGCACCCTTGGATGTCCCCTGGTAGAGCTCTTCTTCAATTATGTCATCTCTGCCTTTCTGACAGAGATGCTTGCGGTAAAGAAGAGCTCCATTATAGTAGTTTCGAATGCTTAAAGTAGCATTCTTGCTGTGATGACCACGTGTCATCCACATGCCATCAGCGGACATGACGGCACGACTCCACGAACCCAGTTCATTTTGGTCCATGCGTTGCATGTCATCCTTTGCATCACTGCACATCTTATCGACCATCTCTTTGACAATAGGGTACATTCTCTTGATGGTCGAGTCAAACATTGGCCAACTAACTCCTTCAATCCCAAGTGCATGCTTCAATACCTTGTAATAAGTCACATGCTTGCAACCAGCTATGATAAAAGCCACCTGCACAGCAATACTAATTTCGGTAGCACAGCCAAGTTCGTATTTAGATGTTTCAAACAATGCCCACTGACTAGCACAACCGTTACAAGCATGGGTGATAGAAAGAGCACCACCCAGCCCAAGGCTTTTTCACATGAATGGGACACAATGCACCATTACAACCAGGTGTGGCACAACAACGTATTTGATTCACTTGCTTGATAAACTTGTTCAATTATTTCAAGTCCATGAAGCAAATACTTGATGGAATAAAATTTAATGACGTATTTTCTATCCTCTCTCTAACCTTTCTTTGAGGGGTTGGAACGACAGGGAGCCATTATTACTCTCCACTGTCACGTTGAGACTGTCAGTCTCTTCATCACTCTCCACAGTCACATTGAGACTATCATTATTTGACGTGGGAGTATCCTAAATGGCAAAGAAAACCTTACGGTGATGTGCATGCATACAGACAACTTCTTTCAATGAACATGTACAATGTCATATAAGTGAAATGTATCAGCCTCCCAGTCTAGTGTATACCCACCAGACCTCCCCCAATAGCCAGACTTAACAAAATGGTAAAGCGTCATCACTCCTTGGTCATGTAGTATGTAAAGTATATCCTTTGGAAGTCTCATGCCCGCCCACTGTGTATCTGCCTATATTATGCGTAACTACATCTCTCCAGTTCTTATTCTACCCAGGATTCCTCAGATGTGACCGTCTACGGGAAAACCTGGCATATGGGATCCGCGCGCTATTCGCGCAATGCACGTTTTCAGTACCTCAGGTCGAAAAATGTCAAAGTCCAGTTTTTATCAGAACTTGCTATTGTTGTTGAGTGCCAGAAACAGCTAAATGTTAAGCGGAAGATCATGAGACAAGAGCTCAGGGAGGAATTGATGCAGGTGAAGCAATCATTACAGGAGATTTCATCAAGACCTTTTGGTGTACTCCCGCCAGCATCAGCAGTAACACCCAACATTGGTGGAGGGATCGAGGCGCCAGCTACGGCCAGTGCGCTAGCAACTGAACCAGCCACTTATGATGGGAAGACTACCTGGGATGCATACCGAGCTCAGTTCGAGCTACTGGCAGGTTTAAATCATTGGAATGATGAGCAAAAGGCTACTGTTTTGGCTGTGAATTTGAGGGGGCCAACAGCAACTGTGCTCCCTAACCTGCCTAGTGAAGATCGTCAGAACTTCGAGGTGCTGACAGCAGCCCTGGAGAGTTCCGCACATCAATCAGAGCTGAACAGAGCACAGCTTAGAGCACGAATGCACCATCAGGAGGAGACTCTGCTAGAGCTGGCGGAAGATGTAACCGACTTGCCCGTCTAGCATATCCGGATGCTACCACAGCTATGCTACAAGTGCTCACTCGTGATCAGTTTATGCCTGATGAAGAAATGCACGTAGGGTTACTAAGACAGAATCACCCTAGTAGCCTCAAAGAAGCTTTGCAGTGTGCATACTCAGTGCGTTTAACTGATTATACGCGGAATGTACATGACGTCATTACCTGTAACCGCTAAATTAATTTATGTAAAAATAGTGTACTAGCTATTAGTCTTTGTGCAGCGTCCTAGAACGGTTGTCATAGCTATGGACGCTTTATTCACACGGAGTCATTGTACAACCTTCGTAGTTAGCTTCGTATGTACATATAGTACGCTATTTCTGATCATAAAAGCTTAAAAGCTTACTTACCTCCAAACCGTCGCCGTCTCAAGTCCATCCGTGGTTAGAACTCTTCATCTCACTTTGTCTACACAGTAAGGTAGACATAGACCTAGTCTAACTGTACGCTTAGCGATATGTCTGTACTGCACATACTGTGGCAGAAAACAAGGCTACTTCAACGCTTAGGTCGATCGTGGCCATCTCGATAAGTAATCTCGTTAGTACTTCCTTTCTGAAGGTCAACAAGTGACCTCGAAGCCACAATGGAGTAAGGTATTTCCTGTACTAACCTCAGACAGGATGCCAAGCCCAAACTAATCTACTATGGAATGATGGGCGTGGCTATAGCACAGCAATAATGGCGCTTGCGCCTTAAGGCGTCTCTCGCGCTCAATGACAGGCACGCGCATGCGCCTTAAGGCGCATCTCGCGTATAATCGGTTAAGGACTGTCTCAAGTCTTATCATGCGCCTGTACTAACGGCCACTTAGCGTGCAATTTGTGGCCAATTAACGGTTAGACGTGACGTCACCCGATAGTGGCATAGTACAAGCCACGGCTGTGTAGCCGCATAGCTGCAGCATTCAAGCGATTTTTTTATTCTGCGAGGTCCATCATTGTTCCAGGGGTTGTTTATCAGTTTGAATGGTGGAAAGCTAAACTTCGAGATAGTCATCGAGGATCTGCCAAGGGATAAGTTGACTGCTCACTCCGCTTTGTGTGCGTGCGAAAGATCGTCCCATCAGGGTAGCTGTAATAGCGTTTTTTGCGATTTTTTTCTTACCACAATGTTGTTTCCGAATATCCCTCGGTGAAAATCAAAAACAGCAGCTTAGATTTTAACCTTGTCTACTTAAGGTAACAAAATCTGACAGGAACAATAGTGTTTCAGAGGGCATGGTTAATCGTGGTTATACCGCTTAATTGATTAGATATTTGTGGTTAATTGTTTCATATTATGAAAGTACTAGAGTTGGGCTTCAATTTCAATATCATGATCAGTACTCAATTGTCACACAAGCACTAGTATTAGCTCCTGAAAATGAGCATATTTCATTGACAAACACAGGTGAGACAGTCCTTAACTGCACTGAGTAGGAACTGGAGTCCTATCAGCCAGTCGACACCGAAGAGTAGCAGGAGCAGTGTGGGAGGTGCAGCTGGAAGAGAATTCGAGGCAAGAAGCTGAGCAGCAACAGTTAGTGCAATTTCAGCAGCTTCAAGGTGAAATTCAGAAGATGCAGAAGTCTTTGAAAGCATTCCAGCGTATTTCTGAGCAAGAAAATCAAAGATCAAATCAGAGGCAGAGAAGTAGAGCTCCGGCTAACAGCAACATTATCTGTTGGAACTGCAGAAAACGGTGATATGTTCAGAGAGACTGGCAAGCATCTTCCGCTTCCCATTCAGGAAACGACCAATAGCTGAGCTCGCGGGGCAGAGCTCAGCTAATTCTCAAGCCCCTAATTTTATGTGAAAAACTGGATTGATGTGCGAGTTACAAGATAGTCCAGCAGTGTCAGGAAAAGATAATGGAGCTCAGTGCTGTATAACCGTGGACACTGGAAGCAATATTTCTATTGTTACATCAGATTTGGATAAGCAAGATCATAATGTGTTTCTGAATAAATGTTGGATGAAGACAGTAACCGGGGAGAAGGCACCTGTCCTTGGGAAAGGGAAGTTGCAGCTCAGTATTGGTACTCTTCAAGTACAGCACGAGATGTGGGTGGCGGACATCACAGATGATTGTATCGTGGGAACGGACTTTCTTCAACCTCATGGTTGCCTTGTTGATTTCAGGGATGGAAAGCTCCTGGTGGGTGATGAAGAAATTCCCTTTATTAAGTCATGCTCACAATCGGATAAGTCATGCTGCCGGGTTCTGCTAATGGAATGTGTTGATGTTCCTCCCCGTTCAGAACTGTGGTAACAGCTCGGGTTGAAGGATCAGTAGGTGCAGCAAAGTGGGGATTAATAGAACCTGGAGCAGCTACCAGCCAAGCAGCCGATGGAGTATTGATTGGAAGGACTCTCCTATATTTGGAAAGGGAAGGTGTTCCCTTGCGATTGATGAACATGTCTGATCACCCTCACCGAATCAAGAAAGGAACAGAACTGGCTGTTTGTGAACCTATGTGTGGTATTTCTATCTGTGACAATCTCGGGGATGGTGTGGGCAACGTTATCAGAGTTCAAGGCGAGATAAAGCTGCCAAATTATGTGAGAGAGCTTTATAAAAAGAGTATTGTTGGGTTGGATAAAATTCAGAAGGAGATGCTGTATAATTTATTTATTATATGCATTTTCTGGTCTCTTTTCACAGGGATCCCACGATTTGGCCCGACTGACCTTGTGAAGCATCGCACCAATACCAGTACAGCAGCTCCAGGGAGGCAGCCACCTCGGCAATTTCCGTTTGCGAAGAGGGAGGAGGCTGATAAAGCTATTGCTGAGATGAAGGATGATGGAATAATAGAACCATCAGCCAGTCCTTGGTCGTCACTGGTGGTGCTAGTGAAGAAAAAGGACGGAAGCACAAGATTTTGTGTTGATTATCGGAAACTGAATAGTGTGCCCACAAGGACTCCTATCCTCTCCCTCGAATTGACGACACCTTGGAGGCCCTGACTGGATCGAAGTGGTTCTCAACCCTTGACTTGAAGAGTGGGTATTTGCAGGTCGAGTTAGATAAGAAGATAATTCTGTCTTCTCAGCCAGTAATGGTCTATGGCAATTTACAGTGATGACTTTTGGTCTTTGTAACGCTCCTGCAACATTTGAGAGATCGATGGAGCAGGTACTTGCTGGATTACCTATCACTGTTGCATTAGTCTATCGTGATGATGTGTTAGTGCCAGGTGTATCCTTCCTTAAGGTACCATTAAATTGCGTGGGCGTGAGGTGGGGAATATGACACCTAAACCACATCAAAGTCATTAGTGAGGTACATGTGTGACCACGCCCTTTTAATTGTCCAGGTCTCAGGGGTGTGGCTGCTAGGGCCGGAAGTGTTCATTTAATATCCTCAATGGACCGGAAGCCGAGCCGGAAGGGAGGGGCCAGGCCACGCCCAAAACAGCCCCACCCTGTGCCTCAAGGACCACCATTCTCAATCAAGTGCCGACTGGCCACCGGATGTCCGCCGGAAGCCCACAATCATTCCCAATTAAAACTCACAGCTTCCTCAAGGCCAAAACACACACAAACACTTCAAGGCCGTTCTGCCACACTGCCCACACAAGGGCTCACCTCATTTCCTGTGTGGGCGGGGTAACAACACGTCATCGCAACCACATCCGCTTCAAACCATCGTCAGCTTCCGTCCAGCCGTACGGTCCCCTCCATCGCACCGGCGTACAGTGCCTCATTAACCGACATGGCCTCACCTTTGACCTCCTGCCACGCCCCCAAAGCCTCCTCGCGGGGTTCAAAGGTCACCACCGCTTCCGGGATACGCCCACCTATCGCCGAGGCCAAGTCCCAGGCGCCAATGTCCAAGCACTGGCCCGTGAAGCCATGCCCAATCGGAAGCAATAAAACCTGCATTCACGCACACGCACACACTGCACACAGTGCCAGGAACACGCCCACATCCTTAATTAGGCCTAATTAGCTTTTTTTTTTTTTAAGTCGTTGCGGTTAATAGTTAAGAAAGAATGCTTTGATCTTGCTTTGATGTGGGCAATTACCGGTGTTTTCTTCAGGGGCCACTTCTGGTCGCTAATTACACGCGCATAATCATCCCTGGCCGATTCTGGACACGCCCATCTTCGACCAAAAGCACTCATATGGCCTCTTCGGCCACGCCCCCTCACGATTCGGTGATTGAATTAGCCAATCCTCACGCTCACGCCCACGCACTTTAATGGTACCTTAATCATGTTTCTAACCTTTGGCAGATCTTTACGTGACTACAGAAGGCAAGGCTCAAGTTATCACCCAAGAATGCATTTAGTTTCAAAGAGAGGTCAACAATCTCGGCCATGTTGTCAGTGAAAAGGGAATCTCGACAGACCCTCAAAAGATACTAGCCATTTCAGTGTTGCCAACTCCTGCTGATGCATCCGAAGTGAAGAGCTTTATTGGGCTATGTTCCTATTATCGTCGATATATTCAAACATTTTCAGATATTTCACAACTTTTACAGAAGAGAAACCATTCAGGTGGTCTCAAGGAGCAGACGCGGCATTCTTTCAGCTTAAGCAGGCTCTCACTAGTGTTTCTGTGCTTGGATACCCCAATCCCAATGGAAAATTTATTCTTGATACAGACGCAAGCAATGGTGGCATTGGTGCGGTGCTTTCGCAGCTCCAGGATGGTCAGGAGAGAGTGATAGCCTATTTCAGTCGCAGCCTAAATCGAGCACGTCAATACTGTGACTCGTAAAGAATTGCTAGGAATGGTGAAAGCAATTCGTCACTTTCATTGCTATCTTTATGGACGAAGTTTTGTCCTGCCATGCTGCACTTCGCTGACTTTTGAACTTCAAAGCCCCTGAGGGCCAACTTGCACGCTGGATAGAGCAACTTCAGTAATGTGATTTTGATGTATAGCACTGTTCTGGAGCCAGTCACGGCAATGCTGATGCCCTCTCGAGACAACCATGCTTGTACCTACCTTGTAATCATTATGATGGACTTGAGTCTGAGATCACCTGCATGGAAAGCAAGAGGCAGCAGTAATTGGTGCATTGTGCCAGTCGGTGATGTTTGACAGTCATCCAGATATCAGTACTTGGACTACAACGGATTTGCAAGATAAGGATATTCATCCAGTAATTACATGGCTTGAGAAGAGTGTCACAAAGCCATTCTGGGAGAGGTGACGCCACAAAGCGAGACTACTAAAGCATGTTGGGCTCAGTGGGACAGCTTGAAGCTCTATAATGGTGTGCTCTACCGCATGTGGGAAAATGCTACTGGAGATCACAGAGCAGCTAGTAGTACCAAAGGATCTCCAGCCATCTGTACTCCATTTGCTACACAATTTGCCAACGTATAGCCAAGACGACTGGACAAGTTCGAAAAAGATTTTATTGGGTGAACCTCTACAGAGATGTGCAATATTGGTGCAGGAGCTGTGATGCATGTGCTTCCAGGTGCTGGCCATCGAAGATTCGAGCTCCACTTGCACAATACAATATTGGCTCACCAATGATAGTGCAAACCAGGAGGAAGTTGGAAACGGTGACGGAAGCCAATCTGACAAGCAGTGCAATAACAATGCGGCACGGAGTACTCGTAGACGAAAGGTACGTGAGCGTTATGGCCGCTAACAAGCAAGGAAAAAAAAGTGGGGAGTGGTGTTGTGAACTGTATTTTGTCACACCTATGGCCGCCTTAATTGTTATGTCACCAAGCAATCATTTAAATTTTGTGTCTCGCTGTCTGTTCTCATGCAACTGTTGTAGATGGGCCCTGACAGCCCCGCTTCTTTGTGTATAAAAGTCTGTACTGCTGCTTGTGTAAGTTAGTCCTGCTATTATGTGATATTTGTTGGCTTATTGCGAAGCTATTGTGCTACCCCTACCCCTACCTGCGATACATAACAATATGTGACCGGATTTGGGAAAAACCCTCCGTATGGGATATTTTCTGAAAATTGAGTTCGATGCATTGGTGATAAGCTCTACCATAGAGCTAACCCGCGTTCAAGTCTTAGGCCGATCACGCGCTTCATTGTGGAGATACTGCGCTTTGTTTGCGATTGCGCCACACCCCCCATTAATCGAGAAATTACTGTCTAAAGGCATTGCTATGCACGGTATGGCGTTTCCGCATACTACGCGTTACCCGGAAATCAATTAAATGGACCTGGGCGGAGCCATTCAAAATGAACGTAAACATCGAGGAAGAGTTGAATTTCGTTGTTGACGACAGCCGTTTGTTCTTAGATGCCCAAGAAGCAAAAAAGGTGAGCGAATGTACAATAGTTTGATGAATCTAGCTGTATCTAGGTAAAGAATTATAATTAGCACCCATAGCAACGGGCTCCGGATACGGCAGCTGGGCCAACTAGGTGGGTCAAAATGAAGGCTTATTTCGCCTTTGTATAGAGCCTTTGTAGATGACGGCAACAGTTAAGAAGTGTTGTTTGACATGTATATGACAAAACCTGGACTTTGACAAATTTCGACCTGAGCTACTAAAAACGCGCATTGCATGAATCATGCGCGGATCCCTTACGGAGGGTTTTCCCAAATCCGGTCACATATATAATTGTGTACTTCAGTTTGTAAGTACAAGTGCTTACAGTGTATATGTATCAGTGCATCCTTAGATACAGTAGTCAGTATCATCCTTAGAACCTCAATGCTAGTCTTGTGCCCAGCCCCGTTTCACACACGCAGAGAGAAAGGGTCTGGATGAACGTGTATAGGGTCTAGCTGTGTCACCGAGGAATGCATGCTGACACAATATTTCTGGTGTATATGAATAAGAAATGTGAACAAGTTAACATACCATTGGTACCCTGGTCCCAGGGTACGAACATGCATGCACAATCATTAATTTATGTTCCTTTCATGCCCGCCTAGTCATGTGACTTTATTCCACGTATCTGATTGGTGCACACATGCATTGTAGGCTGAATGGGTGTCACAGGTCCTGTACACGTTTGTCCATATATGTGACCGGATTTGGGAAAACCCTCCGTATGGGATTTTTTCTGAAAATTGAGTTTGATGCATGGTTGATAAGCTCTACCATAGAGCTAACCCGCGTTCAAGTCTTAGGCCAATGGTGCGCTTCGTTGTGGAGATACAGTGCTTTGTTTGCGATCGCGCCACACCCCCAATAATCAAGACATTACGGTCTAAAGGCGTTGCTATGCACACATGGCGTTTCCGCATATTACGCGTGACCCGGAAATCAATTAAATGGACCTGGGCGGAGCCGTTCGAAATGAACGTAAACATCGAGGAAGAGTTGAATTTCGTTGTTGACAATGACAGCCAATTGTTCTTATATGCCTAAGAAGCTAAAAAGGTGAGGGAACTTACACTCGTTTGATGAATCTAGGTAGAGAATTCTAATTAACGCCCATAGCAACGGGCTCCAGGTACGGCAGCTGGGCCGACTAGGTGGGTCAAAGTGAAGGCTTATTTCACCTTCGTGTAGTATGACTAGCCTCCGTAGACAACGGCAATAGTTCGTTATGTATATGTGGTAGGATATGAGAAAAGGGACCATTATTTTTCAAACTGTTACCATTTCAAGGCCTCAAGAGCCCCAGGCTTTCCACTTCGTTTGTAAGCAATTTGGGCCTTCTACTTCACAGATCCAACGTTAGAAGCTGCAACAAGCCTCCTGTCCCGAGCGGTGAGCCGCCAAATGGGAGGCATAAAACGGTGATTTTTGAACAATATCGACACGGCCACTCGCCCCGGCCACACCGGATGTGGGCGGGGCTTGCGATTTGCAGCGAGTGTAGCAGGATGATGTAAGAATATTCATGCCAGGTTTGAAGTCCATAGCTGCTGTGATTCCAGAGATATAAGCATTTTAAAATGAAAATTTGGGAAATGCGCTAAGTGGTCCCTTTTCTCATAATATCCTGTCACATGATAAAATCTGGACTTCGACAAATTTCGACCTGAGCTACTAAAAACGCGCATTGCACGAATCACATGCGGATCCCTTACTGAGAATTTTTCCCAAATCCAGTCACATATACCACTTCTCATCCATCACATGCGTGATGGGCACAAGACTACCTCAATGCAAGGCTAATGCACAAACATCTAAGCAGTGGAGACTACTGTTGAAAATTTAAGGTGTTTTGGCAGCATGCCTTGGAAATCACCAAATTAAGAGTTTTACATGCATAGTGGTGATGCCGTATTGAACAGTCAATTTTGAACTCACCAATATCTAGGCAATGGTGATTTGGGCCCAATCACCATATTCAATTCCTGCCAATATTTCCAGCTATACTGTAACTGTAGAACAGTAGAAAGGATGTTCAGCGTTACGTGGGAATGATTTAATTACAGTACATTGTTATAGTTCACCAATACAAGTATCTTGGATGTAAGAATGTGCTTTTGTTGGATGGAAACATGAAGAACAGACGTGATGTTTGTATGGCGCGTGATACTTGATATACCACATATGAAGGCCTACCAGGTACAGTCAAGACCGGTTGTATGAACTCACCAGAATTGGATGCCTGTCCCTGCTTGTTACATAGTGTGGGCAAGTAACCCATTTACTGGAGGTGAAGATAAGGACGCTCCTGAATGTTCAGAATCTCATGATAAAGTTGTATTATAGAAAATGACTACCAGAAAGGCTAGTTACTACAAGGTATGGATTGACTATAATATTAATAGGCAGCTGAGTATAATACAATAGTTTGTACACATACTTATGTAGGTTTTATGGATTGGAAAAGAGGCAGTGTCAGCAACAAAGGTTCATGAAAAGAGTTTGTCATTGCATCTCATTGCTGAGTACAGCGGTTTTCCAAGTCCTTGTAACACGGAAACATTGTTCAAAACGCGGATGTAAAGCACTGACCAATCAGCGAGCAAATGCACACCGCACATTTTCCTAGACCTGGGCCGGCCCGTTAGGTACAAGGTACATCCGAAAACGGATTAACCCATGAAATTTGAATGCCAAATTTAATATTTGTGACAGTGACTCAACTATGGCCTCTGGATCCTTTGAGACATTGTGCCGTAGCGCTTATAGCGAAGACTTAAGATGGCGAATGGTATGGCAAAAACAGGCCCTTGGGTATACTACCTGTGCTAAAATAGCTCAAAATCTGTGTGTTGATAAGTCTACCGTTTCTAGAACATTGAAATTACTTGGCACAAATGGCTCTGTTTCCAAGAGGCCTTATCCGAAAGACAGAGCATTCAGAAAACTCACTACTCCTGCCCAGCTACAAATTTTATCTATACCTATGCTTGAGAAGACCAGGAATCTACCCACGAGAGATTCGGGATGAGCTTCTTTCGGTGCTGGAGATTGATGTCACTGAATCAGCGATTTGTAAATTTTTGCAAACAAGCGGGTTTACACATCAAAAGCTAAAAGTGGCAGCAGTACAACAGGATGCTTTCCTTCGACATACCATCCTCAAATGCTGGCATTCATTGATAACAGGAATCTTGTACGCAAGTACGGATACAGCATGAAGGGGAAGCCACTAAAAACACACTCACTTTTTTGTTCGGGGAGAGTGTATCTGCCATTGCATGCATATCAATGGCTGGGCTTTTGGATGTTAAGACTCTTAGCACTTAGCGGAGGCGAATAAATATTTAAATATCGCACCTGGATGTCATGCGGAATGTGACATTTCCCCTAGACGGCTTCCTTCTACCGCGTGCTTTGAAGATGGAAGGTATGGAAGGAGAGAGAAAGATCGACTTGCCTTAGGCTAGCAACTTGAGCGATGAGATCGGGAAGCTACCCATGGCAACGCTAAGACCTCACGAGTCCGTTAAGCTTTAGATAAGCTGAACGCGTTTCATTGAGGTTCGACTCACTGGGCGTTGATTGTGGACAAGTTTTTAGTGGCCAAACGGTGGAGTAAACCAGCGAAAAGCCTGTCATGGTAACTCTAGGACAGGACATGCGTACAGACTTAAATGGTGAGCAAAACAAAATAAAGTAGCTATAGCTAGGTAGTCAAGTGTTTCGAGGGGTGGGGCGAAGCAAAATAAAGTACCTATTGCTAAGTAGTCATAAGTGTTTGGAGGGGTGGGGCGAGTGATAATTGGGGGGTGGAGCAGCGAGATAAGTTATGTGCGATAATTCCTTTGTGGTAGGCTTTGAAACAAGTATCTGGACACAGAACGGGGTTGTCAGGGCATGTAGCACACTGAAATGCCTAGGACCATTCTCTCTATCACTGCAGACCACACGGTCACGACTCTTCCTTTCTGAGGGTAGTGACGTAATAAGTATTATTATTAATCATAATACTATAATAAATCATTGCACTAGCTAGAGAACGACTAAGAGGGCCCGCTTGACGCTTCAGGAGGTGCTACTGCACTGTGATAGTGATGAGGACTATGATGATGACTACTTTGATGATCCAGATGAGCCTGTCATGGATGGCAGTGACGATGAGTTTAGTGACCTGGAGGGAAACGACTTGGATGAGCTCAAGGATGACCTTGACTCCGGTCCAAATCCATCTCCCAATGCAGGCTCCCCTGAATCGTCCAGCGCTTCTGCCTCTCCTAGCTCTCCTAGCTCCCCTGACTCCTCTGGCTCGGACTCCTCAGGCTCCCCTGGCTCCACAACTTGGACATCTACCACGACACGTATTCCAATTCAGTCATTCACTTCTCCAACTGGTCCGATTGAAGACATCTCTGAACACCCTATGGAAGTCTTCGACTTATTTTTCACACCTGACCTAATGGAGGAAATAGTGAAGCAAAGTAATGAATACGCTAAAGTTGTCATGGGCCCAGATAAGTATGATAGATGGACGAAGATCACTGTCGAGGAGTTCAAAGCGTTTCTGGGATTCAGTATTCTTATGGGGATAAACCATCTTCCATCCCTGGACAATTACTGGTCCAAAGATCCTCGCCTCAGGTATGCTCCTGTAGCAGATCGAATCTCTCGAGATAGGTTCCGTGAAGTCTCCCGATATCTCCATTTCGTAGATAACGAAACGTTAGTACCACGTGGAGAGGAGGGCCATGATCGACTTGGTAAGGTGCGACCACTCATTGATCACCTCTCGACAAAGTTTGCCGATGTTTACCAGCCTCACCGCGATGTCGCCGTCGATGAGGCCATGATTAAGTTTCAGGGCAGGTAGTCCCTGAAACAATACATGCCACTCAAACCAACAAAGCGTGGCATCAAGGTGTGGGTGGCTACCAACAGCAGCAATGGCTACTTTTCTCGTTTTGAGATCTACACGGGAAAGAAGGGGAACAGTACCGAGCATGGGCTAGGAGCACGAGTTGTCAAGACACTTACCTCCGATCTAAAAGGCAAACACCATCATGTCTACTTTGACAACTATTTTACTAGTCTCGGTCTCCTGGAGGATCTCGAAAAAGATCAGACCCACTCATGTGGTACAGCCAGGAAAGACAGAAAGGGCTTTCCAGACCTGCTCAAGAAGGCAAATCTCAAGAATAGGTGTGTGTGCATACATGTATAAGTGGTTGTGTAAGGCATGTGTGTGGGTGTGTACAAATATAGAGAATACAACGTACCTATAAATCCCTGTGACAGGTAGTGTGAACACGGAATAACCTGTCATGTGTATACATACGTAGAAGCAAGTATGGAAAGATTGTAAGAATGTATGAATGAATAAGCAGCATACCTGAATGGAAAAATTAATTTAGATGTGCACGAACGAACCTGTGTGTATGCGTGTACATGGACAGACTGTACAACATAACAAACAGATGTACCTAAAGACGAGTGTGCCTGTTTATGTGCATGCATGTGTATGTGAGGAGGGGTGCATGCATGCATGTGTGCGTGTGTAGCTATGTGAGGGGGGGGTCATGCATGCACGTCACGTGTGCGTGTGTATATGTGGGAGGGGGTCATGCATGCACGTGTGCGTGTGTATGTGTATGTGGGGGGGGGGTCATGCATGCACGTGTGCGTATGTGGGGGGGGGGGGTCATGAATGCACGTGTGCGTGTGTATGTGTATGTGAGGGGGGTGTGCATGTGTGTCTAAAATGAGCAATGTGCTTACCTGTAAAAACGCCCGACAGGTAGTGTGAATACGAAATAATTTATGCATGTAAAGGACAGTGTGGAACGCTCATAAGAATGAATGAATCAGCTGAATAGTAAATTTACATGTGCATGAATGTGTGTGTGCATGCATGTATACAAAACTATATACAAACACATTGTAGAGAGAACTGATAGTCAATAATGTATGCATATCTGTGTGTGTGTGTGGGGGGGTGGGGGAGGGGAGAGTAGTGCATGTGTAGAATACATGTAGGTAGGTAGGTAAACGGCACAGGGGTAAGTGCACGCAATACAATGTATAACTAGGCAAGTTCACTCCACTTCTTTATAATAACATCGTCCTGTGTAATGCACACATTTACCTAAATGCATAATGTAGAGGTGACACCCTCACTGTCCAGAAGGGTAATGTCTGCGCCAGCTCCTGGATGGACAGGAAGGTTGTGACAGTCATGTCTACCACCACTCAACCAGAGATGGGCACTGTACTCCGTCGGCAGAAGGATGGTACAAGGATAACTGTTCCTTGTCCACTGTCCATCATTGATTATAATCAGTTCATGGGCGGAGTTGACAGGGGTGACCAGATTCGAGGCTACTATAGTTGCCCAACAAAGTGCAGAAAATTTTATAAGTATATTTTTTATTTTCTGTTCGACGTCGCTGTCACCAACGCCTACATTCTCCAGAAGGGCTACTGTGGCAGTGTACCATTCAGGACGATCAAGGCGTTCCGGCTGCAGCTGGCAACTGAACTCATTGGAGACTACTGTAGTCGACAAAGGGTTGGTCGGGGTGCTGTTGGCGTGATACGCACTCTTCCTCTCCGCCACTATCCCATCACCATCGCAGAGGAAGATCCAACCAAGAAGGCCAAGCACAAGCGGGCCCGATGTCACAGGTGCTACAGCAGGAGCAAAAGGAGCACCTACACCTCCTGGTACTGCCACGAGTGTCAGCTATGGCTCTGCCATACGGGAGAGCGACACACTGATTGTTTTATGCTGTGGCATGCTTAGCACCTGCCAGAACAAGATTAGCTTAGTGTTAATAATTATTTTATGTCTACTACTCTTGTATGACACCCCATGCAAACTTTTATCATGAATTTACTCGCCCGTGGTAGGCTCTAGAGCCTACTACTAGGGCCATCAACTAACTATGGACTCTTACGGTCCCTACCTACTCTATGAATCTACGCATGCAACGCTTACCTGAAACAAAAATGATCGATCTCCACTCGAGAAATGGCGATCACGATCGAATTAGGTACCAATGAAGAGTCCATCGATCGTCCTTTGTAACGATGGCTACGTCTTCGGACAAAAACTGCTCCCCAAGGCGGTTATGACTGCTTTTGTCATATGGTCTTCAAAAATTACTGTCCGTACGAAATTAATTCTGCTGTAATAGAACGCGCGCGCGCCGCGTACCTTGCGTATAATCGGTTAAATATGAACGTCAGTTTTTCGTGTACGGTTCCGGCTCCTGAATAAACTGCGGATCCGGTTCCGGATCCGGTTTTGTCGTGCAGCACTGTACGTAATTTATTTACAGCTATACCAGTTCTTGTTTTATCACATATTGCAGATGAGTCACTGTACTCGAGACGGCATCCAACATCATCATTTCCATTCTGAAAGCTTTGCTCACAATCACAGTAGCCTGGGGGACAAACGTGAGTCACAAGCTTCCTATCCAGCGTTGACCACCTAACTGTAGCACTGATTTGCAATTGTAGATGCTATGCTCTGATGGGGCACCAATGAAACAAGTACGTAGTCGGTGCGTACACCTGAGAGCAGAATCCGTGTTATCATTACGGATCCGTAAGTTTAATTCGGGACCGGATCGGATTCCGTGTTCTTATTTCGGAGCCGGAGCCGGACTTTAGGCTGAAATGTAACGTTGCTTTAGGTATGTTCTGTGGGAAGTGCAATGAAGGCGGAGGAGTGGGACTGCTCACCAACCACTGCCGTTCATTCAGCGACAAACTGCCACAGTTTTTGGATCTTTCTCATTTACTGTGAGCGACTGTACTGAGTAACTTATTTAGCTCCATTCTTGACGTATAGATTCATAATAATAATATATTAGTGGTCGTACTGGTTCCTCTCCTTGTTGCTATTGTCAAGCGTGGTGTTCACCTGCCGACTGTTTTACGAGGACTCATCTTCTATGTACAAATTTCACCTATTGCTGTTGAATTCCTCCCCCAAAGCTTCAAGTTAAAAACAGATCCTGTTAGTATCTAATTCATGTGTGATGCTAATTATCATGCTGTGCACAACTATATAAGCAGATGCTATTCATTGGAAGTGCACTTGGTCTCTACATACCATACGACTTCAGCTTTCACAAGGGAATGACCTCATTGGAGTCCCATGGACTGCGATACGTTGCCCCTCTGATCGCACTCATTGTAGAGCCATTTGCTGTCAGATTTAGGTAATCGGAATGCAGTATTTCATCGTATAAAATTTACTATCACATCCTTTAATAGGCACCCTCATTCCAAGTACTGGTATGGAGTGTGGACAATTATCCAGCTGATGTACATCATGTCAGTTCGCACCTCTGTGTCTCTTCTTCTCTGTCCTAGGCTTATTGGAACCAGGGTGAGCTTTGTCTTCAATGCTAAGTAGCATAATCATAATCATGCATTTGTGTCATGTGTGTTCATGGCATCTGCTTTAGTGATAACTATATCTGCTAAACTGCAATTTCTAGGTGTGGTTTTATGATGGAACAGTCCAGTGCAACCATGGCTGGCACATTCTTCTTGCTGTTGTTGCTTTACTATCCCTACTTACGCTTATTCTCTTTGTCTTTCTAATTGCTGCTGCCTTAAAGTTCAAACTCCTTCGTCGGAAGGTATTTTATTCATGATTATAAATTAATGCGGCAAAATTAACACTAATTATAACGTAGGTGCACCACTGGTTTGCAAAATTGGAACCTTTCTCAATAGCTCTCATGAAGGGAATTAAGAAAAACTGCTGGTGGTGGCCAATTGTAGACCTCACATGCAAGTACACACTTGTTACAAAAGATAAAAGAAAAGAAGGTAGGTCAGCTAACCTGTGACGTCGGAATTTTAATCATATGAATAAACTTTTTTATACACTACACAGGTTGAAAGTCCAAGGCATAACGATTTTATGCAAGGACCACCTTGCAAAAGAGGTATATACCTAGCTACTAGACTCGGGGGCGGCATAGCTAATTGACCAGTAGCTAAATTCAAGTTACTCACTGCTGGCTGTGGGCTCAGTGACTGCATGTGGTCGGAAGTGATTATGGGTGTCCATGTGTGCTGTAATTAATTGCTTGCCTATCCTTTCCCAATTGTCATAGAAGTTTAAGTCTGCTGGCTAGGCAGCTAACCAGAGTTGTTGTTTGCAGGAAGCCCAGGTAGTCAGCTGGGTGCCTAGGCTCCCCATTAGCTGCATATGAACTGGCAAGACTGTTGGCTAGAGGATAGACGCTTGACGGATATCATCCTCAATCTTGCCGCAGCAAAAACCTTCACACAAAGGCTTGGGGTTCCCGAAATAAAAAGGGGGAAGTGGCACCACTTCCCTGCACCCAATATCCTACCAGGCTAATCACGTCAAGATAACTTGACGGAGAAAAATAAAAAATAAATAAAAATAAAACATTGAGTGGAGGGTGAGGCGGGGCAAACACAAGATACTGTAGTTCCTCCTCAAGCTCTGTCTGAGACTTCACTAACTTCACTCTTTGTTACGTTTGAGTGAGTTTTTAAAGCTGCTGGCTGCACGCTTGCATGCCCTATGCACATGTGACAAGCAGCCCTGCCATACCATACACTGTAAATATGCATTTGTTAATATAACATAATTTGTCGCCATAACAATCTGTTATACACACATACCTTCTGTTAGTGTCACAATGGAACTTTGAAGTAACATACTACTTGTCAAAGAAACGTATCTTATCAGTAATATCAGCATTCATATATGTTATGTTAACAATGATTTGTCAAAAGTACAAACATAATTTTGTAAGATATCAATATCGGTAATTTCTAAGTGAGGTTCTTGGTTGGTTGTTTAACATTATGTTCATGGTTCTTTCTATCCAACCAGGGCAGGAATCGCAAGAAACTATGCTAGATTCACAACTTCTCAGTTTTGACTGCCAACAAGTTTCGATCGCCGTATCGCGATCTTCGTCAGGGCAAATACATGCACAATACACAATGTACTAAAATCAGTTCTTAAATAGTCACTGTCCGCGAGGGGTGTGGCTACGGTGGGGCGTCGGCCTGGGTGGTGGTGGCCGTAGCGTGTGACGTCCGACGCGTCCGGAGGGTGGGCGTCGGTCTTCTGATGTTTGGGGCAGGGTTGATGGGGGGTGTGGTCTTCAACGTTGACCCTCTATCGCCTCTCGTCCTCTCCGGTGGCCGCCTTTCTCGGAGTTCTTTATAGCGTTTAGCCATAGGGGAAATCGGCGGTGGCTGAACATGCATGGAAGGATGGACACATCATAGAATGGGATCAGGTCACGATCCTAGACACAGCCAGTGACCTAAGAGAACGACAAACGAAAGAGGCCCTATACATCAAGCTTGCCCCTCCTGGATGCCAGATGAACAGGGACGAGGGCAAAGATCTATCCCCCCTATGGCTAAACGCTATAAAGAACTCCGAGAAAGGCGGCCACCGGAGAGGACGAGAGGCGATAGAGGGCCGAGGACCTCAACGTCGAAGACCACACCCCCCATCAACCCCGCCCCCAAACATCAGAAGACCGACGCCCACCCTCCGGACGCGTCGGACGTCACACGCTACGGCCACCACCACCCAGGCCGACGCCCCACCGTAGCCACACCCCTCGCGGACAGTGACTATTTAAGAACTGATTTTAGTACATTGTGTATTGTGCATGTATTTGCCCTGACGAAGATCGCGATATGGTGATCGAAACTTGTTGGCAGTCAAAACTGAGAAGTTGTGAATCTAGCATAGTTTCTTGCGATTCCTGCCCTGGTTGGATAGAAAGAACCATGAACATAATATATATACATACTAAGTAGGCAGCATAATAATGATTGTTATGATCAAGTACACGCATAATAATAGTTGCTGTGTGATGAGTGTAGCTAGCTACAATTATGATTGAGAAAATTAAGTCATACCATGGTTCAAATCCTAGGCAGTACATAGCCATTGTTCATGATTCAGGATTTCAGATGTTGTCGTTGTTGGATGTTGAATACGTACTGATATTGGAGGAGGCTGCATTTTCCTTCATAATCATCCCCCTTCTAACTCCCAATTCGTATACATGTTCCAAAGCACGAATAAGTTGTTTAATTTGATCTACAATTTCGGGGTACACAACCAATGTCATTGGAACTTTTCTAATGAATACACCATTAATAACTCCAAAGGTGCCATCCATGCTATCATCATTGTCCTGCTCTGACATCGATTCTTCCCAATTCTGGTTATCTGCCATCTTTCTAATTCAAGCTCACCAACAATAATTATTGATTATATGCATGACCCTTGACCTTTATGTAGCATAATCATAGAATCGGTAGACTCTATAAGTAGGGATGGCCCGGATATGCCATATATGTAATACATTACAAATACCCAAATATCTCAAAATCGGTAATTTTGTGAAATTTCTAAGTGTGAAAAACAGAATCTCCAGCAAATTGTGCATCTAACAAGACCAAGAACATTCATCAAAACAGTTGTACACGTCAGAACCAGATGTTAAAAAAATAGGCCATTTCTCATTCTTTCTTTCTTCTTTCTTTCTTTCTAGTTTCTTGGGCTAGCTCAAGACTGCCTCCACCGCTCATCTTACTTTGAGTATAAATCCACTCTATTTTGTAGCGCGCAGTGCAGTGGCACGCTAGTTAGTCGTTATCTCGATAGGACGTAATAGTGGGCGTGTACGACGCATTATCGAATGGGTGTGTCTGATACGCCATTTTTATGATATAATGCGCATGCTCGGAATATGTTGCCATGGTGAAGTCATGTGACAGCGCCTGGCCCTAGCGCCTAGGCGAGCTGCGATACTAGCTCGTACATCGCTAGCTCGTGCAACGGCGCGCTGGACTGATCATGGATATGAAGGTTCAAGGCTCGAGGAGTGGTAAGGCGCTAGGCATATAAGCGAGCTACTCGCTAGCGCTTGCAGCGCTAGTGCTATGCTGGATCGATCATAGATATCATACCATCGCGATACGAAGGCGCAAGGCTCGAGCAGCGGTATTTTAAGGTACCATTTAATTGCGTGGGCGTGAGCGTCAGGAATGGCTTATTCAATTAGCGCATCGTGAAGGGGCGTGGCCGAAGAGGCCATACGAGTGCTTTTGGTCGAAGGTGGGCGTGTCCAGAATCGGCCAGGGATGATTATGCGCGTATAATTAGCGACCGGAAGTGGCCCCTGAAGAAAAGGCCGGTAATTGCCCACATCAAAGCAAGATCAAAGCATTCTTGCTTAACTATTAACCGCAACGACTTAATTACACACTAAGTAGAAAAAAAACAATATTTTAAATAATTAATTCAGGGGGGAATTGGGAGCACTTGGGGACATAATTTTTGTACGGGCACGCAGAATGGATTAAATCTAGAGATTTGACCTTTAGGAATTTTGATTCACGCCTTAGAATTAAAGTTACGGCCCTTTAAACTTTTCCCATATGTTTGTATAGGGAAGCCATGCGTTTGCAATGTTTTCCGCCCACGCGCTACGTGAAAAACGGGGAATACCCGTGGTGTGCGTTATTTAGAAAATTTCTCAAAATTGGAGTATAGATTGTTTACTTGCTTTGTATGGCTCTACTGTGCATCCTAGGTGTATTATGTGATTTTCTGGACAATTTTTTTTTCTGCTTAGTGTGCACGCTAGCTTGAAAAAAAAAAAAAAAAAAAAAAAAAGCTAATTAGGCCTAATTAAGCATGTGGGCGTGTTCCTGGCACTGTGTGGAGTGTGTGCGTGTGCGTTAATGCAGGTTTTATTGCTTCCGATTGGGCGTGGCTTCACGGGCCAGTGCTTGGACATCGGGGCCGGGGACTTGGCTGCGGCGATAGGTGGGCGTGTCCCGGATGCGGTGGTGACCTTTGAACCCGTCCAGGAGGCTTTGGGGGTGTGGCAGGAGGTCAAAGGTGAGGCCATGTCTGTTAATGAGGCACTGTACGGCGGTGCGATCGAGGGGCCTGTACGGCTGGACGGAAGCTGACGATGGTTTGAAGCGGATGTGGTTGCGATGATGTGTTGTCACTCCGCCCACACAGGAAATGAGGTGAGCTCTTGTGTGGGCGGTGTGGCAGAACGGCCTCCAAGTGTTTGTGTGTGTTTTGGCCTTGAGGAAGCTGTGTGTTTTAATTGGGATTGATTGTGGGCTTCCGGTGGACATCCGGTGGTTAGTAGGCACTTGATTGAGAATGGTGGTCCTTGGGGAAGAGGGTGGGGCTGTTTTGGGCGTGGCCTGGCCCCTCCCTTCCGGCTCGGCTTCCGGTCCATGGAGGATATTAAATGAACACTTCCGGCTCTAGCAGCCACACCCCTGAGACCTGTGCAATTAAAAGGGCGTGGTTACACAACATGCACCTCACTAATGACTTTGATGTGGTTTAGGTGTCATATCCCCACCTCACGCCCACGCAATTTAATGGTACCTTAACAACGTACAAATTATGCCGGGTAGCTAGCTGCTGCCGACAGTAAAATTTATAACTTCGTTTTCTCCATAAGCGTTAAGTCTCATCACTACTTGGGCCACCTAAAGCACTGAGCCTTCTTGGTCATCCTGTTCATTGTCATAATAATTATGAACGCAAGTTAATGAGGGGCGTGGCAAAGAATTTTATGCACCTCCCATCTTCCACTTAATCAGAAATAGTGAGCAAACCATGTAAGATGACATTGATAAATTTCACTAAGTGCAATAAAAAAGAACAGAAACAAGTATAAAACAATTGAATAAAATTGAAGAATGAAGTAGGGATGGCAGGATCAAAAAGTACACAAACAAGAGATAATTGCATCTACTATACATCCCTACGCTTGCTTTTTGAGGGGTGCAAATATGACCAGTAGTAATGCAATTGAATCAAAACTGATAAACTCGAACCATCGTGACAACTAGGGAACAACCTGCACGAATGTTTCCCACATATTGCACTCAACAAACACATCAACCATGATTAATAGGTGCACAGTAGTCGAGAAAAGTAAGCGTAGGGATGTATAGTAGATGCAATTATCTCTTGTTTGTGTACTTTTTGATCCTGCCATCCCTACTTCATTCTTCAATTTTATTCAATTGTTTTTATACTTGTATTATATAATAATACAGGATGTACAATGTTCAAGATTTTATGACATGACTTCTTAGTGTGATGTATATTGTCTGTTTATAGAACGTCCAACCATTGGAGGATATCCCTGTAATTTATTCAATGGTAGAATGTCTTCTGTATTAGTTCCCTTAATTATGTAACTATGGAAGTGTCGATGAATTCCTATTGTCGTGTAAATTCTCACTAACAAATAATGTGTGGAATTTGTGATAAGGATATCCTTAATTTCACTAAACTGAGGTAAGTCATCATCTTGCCATCCTGTTAGTATAAACATGGCCAATCGATACATGTTTCCTTCATGCTGTAACCAGCTGGGTCTGTAAGAGTAGTCAGTTAGTAATGACTATCATAATAAAAAATAATCTTGCTTGCCGGTATATGAGGCTGTCACTAGATACTCCCTCTATTTTTTCTGTCAGAGCATTTTGTAAATGTTTTGATTCATTTGCCAATTTGACAGGTTCTTTGCCTACATAATAAAAAGTATTCACATGCAGCACGATACAAATATACATACAACATACAACGTTAGTATTTACATGGGCCAACTTCATATTCAGAGAAGAATGTTATACTTTGAAGGTAGGCACAAGCCAGTCGTTGATGACGTTTAGCAACACTGAAGGCAATATTCTTAAAATTGCCAATCTGTGCAACTCTCTTAAAGTAGCTATTTTTTGCTTCCATGCGAAGACACCATGTAGTAGTCAATGGTCCCATTCTGTAAAATTAATGAATATTATGGCATGTGAATACCCACCCCACTAAGTGTGTAATAATTAATTATTGGCTGAGTAGGTGTTAATTAGTTTATATAACCTCAGGTGATTATCCTGACAGCAGTACACACATGAATTACCTGATAATTTGAGAAGGTAAATGGACACAGTAGTGGAGCTTTGGGGTGATACTATATCCTGGATAACAGCAAGTGAAGGAATGATGATGATCACTAATAAGGACTTCCAAGTATCCTGCTAAACCGGGCGACTGTGTCCGACATGTCGACACTTTGAGTATATCAAGTAAAAGTAGGAAACACTGCCACATGTCATCATCTTCAGGAATTGCATGGCCAATCATTAAAGGCAAAAATACAGCAAATATCCACATCTCAACAGCTGCGTGTCATTAAAAATTAAAATTTAATTATAACATTAATTGAAACACAGGTGACATTCAACATACCAGCCATAGATATTTTTCCACTAGCAGTTAGGTCATGTGCTTTGATTGGTGGAGGTTTATCCTTTGCTTCCTCTGGGCTGTAGTTGAAAGAGCGTATCCTGTTGTTAAGATCATCCACCGTAAAATATTTCTTAACTGCAGTGAAGTCATGAAGCATGAGCTTAAGCTCATAAGGGATAACCCCTTCAAGTAGCAAATGCATAACATCTTGTGGCAATTGACCATCTGCCACATGAAAGCCATAAAGGTCATTCAAGGGACTCCGATAATTAATTCCATAGGTTACTGAATCACTCTCTGACATGTGTCCATCCAAAAGTGAGCAGTGATACTCATAGCTCTTTTTGTCTCTCAAAACAAAATTCTTTTCGTTAAACTGAATCAAAAAGGGGTAAGTATGTTACAATAATAACTCGTATAAATTACCATGGTTGACATCATTTCCTTTGTTGCTAAGCAATCACGACATTTTCGAAATGCGAATCCCACCCCTACTTTGAACCCTCCAATACTGTGAGCTGCCTGTGTATCAGCGAGCAAGCAAGCAACTGCCCCCTTCACCACACAATTCTTGACCATTCACCGAGATATGCACACCCTTTAATTAAAGTAATTATTACATCATAAATATTCAACCATGCATACGAGATTCTTGCCTCAGATAATTTATTGGCATCATCAATAAATGGTTGAAGAATTTTTTGGAATCCATACTTTTCCAAGACTGGATACGTGGCACAAGCAATCAGATGGATGCACTTTAATGTAGATCGTTTCTTTGGGTGGATATTACCAAGAGTGAAGAAGAAAAGTGCTACAAAATAATATTAATAATAATGTCTCCTTGACCTTTAAGTTAATCATCTTACCTAACTTATTAATACCACGGTGGCTTCCAAGAGGATTGCAAACCTCTACATCATCATAATACGCGATGATTTGTAGGGCCAGAGGATCTTCCTTGAATAGGGGGTGAGACTTAAACATAGAGCCATCACAAACATCTTCAATGAGCTCGTCATGTCGTTGATGGGGTCTAAAAATCTATAGATAAGGGGAAAATTGGCCATATAGTAGCATGATATACATAGAAATTTTCACCAGGAGAAAGATATTGCAATTTTGCTCATTGGTGAAAATTTTTGTATCCTCTGTGCATAGAGGAATGACGACCATTACCGCATTCGCGAAATTTATGGTAGTACCTCATTAAAGATGTCCTTGTTCTGCATTATTGACGATAAGCTGTCAACTATTGGCACATACTGAAATGTGTCTTTTGTTTCAACAAGCTTACTCTTGCCACCCAAACTTTCCCAGGTATATGTCTTGCCTAGCTCGATTGTTTTTGGCTCCTGCAAACAAACATATCAATATAATATATAATACTATCAGCAATTGCTGCATACCACCAATCCAAAGTGGTCTTTGTAAAACTTTGTTTGCTGGTACTCTGTTTCTAACCCATCAAATATGTCTTCAGGATTGAACAGATGATCAATATCTGTGATAGCTACACCCATGCTGTTGAGTGATTGTGTGACATTTTTCTTCAAATCCTCATAAACAATTGAGATAATTTGATTAACTGCCCCCACAGTAAAGTCTACGGCTGCTTGAGATAGCCTGTATCGCTCTTTTAGTCCAAGCAAAAACTTTCCTGCAGCTTTTCTAGCATCACTAACGCCATCACCAGAGCTGTCGGTTGGCCATTCAGGTGTGCTGAAATCCATGGGATCATTGTTGTCACCTTGCTGATCATCATCACTTTCAATTTCACCTTGACTCTCGCACTCCAGAAAGGATGCCGAAGAATTTGCAGATTGATTGAGTTTAGGCCTTGTGATTGGAGGTGCCTGATCAAGTAATTCCTTCCAATTGGGATGCTTACGAGTAGCATGACTTAAGAAGGAGGAATAAGTAGAACCCAATGTAAAGGCGCGAGGACAGTGCTCCACATGACAAGCATAGCTACATGAAGTTTAATTGGTTCATAGGAGTGCACTTGGAAAAGATGCTTCACCAACGCGGAATTAGTTGAACAACGAAATGAATTGCACATGTAGCATACACTTGCCATCCTAAACTCTAAACTCAAGCATAGGAGGAGATAATCTCTGACTCGAGCCACCACCGTCGCTAGGTACCCGCGCCAAGTTTGCGCGCCAAGTTTGCGCGCCAAAACCGTATCGCGTGATACGTTTAGCTCGCTACATGCTAGCTAACTATCTGGAAGCTTGAGACACCCGGGCGAGAATCAAGGTACTTCGTGAGCAGCAGCTATCGCTCGCTAGTATGGAGTATAAGACAGTCGATGAAGTGTGTGCTCTTCTAAAAGCTCGAGGTTTTGATGATGCAGTACTACAGGAATTCCGAGGTGAGCTATTTGAAACGTGGCACTGTTACCAAGCCGCACTATTCTCAAACCCAATTTTAAATAACCATACGGTTTTGTTTGCTAGATGAAGACATGGACGGAGAGGCAGTTTGTGCTGCATTGGCTAGTTGCCCAGGTGCTGATTGTCTTAAAGATATCATCAAGAAAGCTGGACCACGGCTGTGAGTGTATTCTGCTCTACGAGCCATCTGCCAAGAGGAAGAACCTGTGAGTATGTTTCTCTATTATGGTAGATGTACTAGGTACTAGGTACTAGGTAGCTAAGGGAGAAAGCTTCAAGGCTAATTATCAAGTCCTATTCCAAGACAGTACACTAAGTACTCACAAAAGAGCCGGTGGGTCATCATAAAAGTATTTGACCCCCCTCCCTTTTTTGTTCCCCTCAGCTTGCTCATATACTGATTTCGAAATATTCGGATCCCCCGGCCCTTAGATTTCAGAAATAATGTGAACGACCCCCATGCGTGTCATCAACTATATAGTAGATATTCAGAGAAGTCAGGGGCTGGGTTCCAAATCTACTGGAACACGGTCTACAAACGCCTGGGTATCTCCATGCACAATTCTCAGAATGCACCAGGGTATTAATGGTTAGCCGGGTTAGTTTCCAGGGTCTGTTTGGGGGGTGGGAGGTCCAAATACTATGTGATCATGACAGGATAAATTAAATAGTGCATTCAATAATAGCTCATATTAGATGATGTCAGATATCTAAATCAGTCATAGTACGTTCCATAAACCTATGTACTGCAGTGTATAAGTTATAATTGTATGGTTGGCATCTGCCTTGACTTGTTAGATGTTGACATATATAGGAATTTAATTAGTACCTACTCTTAGCAAGTTGCCCAAAGTGTAACTGTAGTTCAGCTAACCTGTACACCTTACAAGGCTTAGCAGTTTATGTAGTGACATAGCCAGGTTCCTTAATTGATGTACACATGGAATACTCTACAGCATGACCACATGCAAGCAGCTCAGTATGTTGTCTGAAATTCTGTTTTTCAGATCTCCAAGTCTCCTGCACCTGCTCTGAGTCCAACTCCAAGTGAAAGTGCCAGTAAAAAGGCCACTAGTACTATAGGAAAGGTAGTCAGCTTGTGTACCTCTGAAACACTTTCAGCTACATCATCTTCATTAAATTCTAGAGTTTCAAGAAAACGGAAAGCTAAAGTATACACTACACTACACTGTTTATACATCCCCTTATGCCCCCCCCCCCTCTCGTATAAGCCTCCTATACTTTTAACCAAGAGCCCCTCCCCTCTCCCTCCATGACAATAAATATATGGACATTAGAGTCCATAAGGCAAGACTCCCCTCTGGTATAGGCCTCCTATACTTTTAACCAACATAGCCCCTCCCCTCTCCCTCCGTGACAATAAATATATGGATATTAGAGTCCATAAGGCAAGAAATCAGTAGCTATAGTATTACTTATACAAACTTTAGTTGCAACATTTTTCATGTTAGAGTCTATATAATCATGTACTGCATGTTAGTGAGTGCATAGTGTTATTTTATTTGTGATTAAGGCTTGAGGTTATATTATATTTTTGCCTTGCAGAATGATTTACCTTCCCCATTTCCTATACCTGCGTTTCGACGATCAACAACGAAAAATCTAGAGAAAGATGTTCTAACTGATCCTGACCGCAGATACATGGTCCAAACCATCGCTACGGTATTAATGACTTATGTGCAGCGACCATCGTTGGATCATTGCAAAGCAGTGGCGAATTCTGTAGTTGATAAATATCCATTTCTAAAGGATAGTGTAGGAGAAGGCCAGGTGAGGTATTGTACAATAGAAACAGTGTTAGAATGTGGTGCTGACAATACTATTTATTGCTTATATATATATATTTCTGATGCTTGGGCTGAATTATTTTTCATATGCACATAATTACCATGCCAGCAAATTGGGCAATTGGTACCAATTACACTGTATGTTTTACTAGTCATGCACATGCATGCACATTCGTATGCACCTGCAGCATTCCTGGATGTGGTACTTGTACAATCGCTGTCAAAATGTGAACCGAGAGGTCACTAAGCAGGAATCTGAGGATGGTGGTGCTCGTCGAAAATCCATTAAACTTACCAGCAAAAACAAACATGCTTATCCATGTATTCCGGATAGTGCAGATGATGAAGCATCATTTGGAAAGCACCTCGACATGCTGACCTCTGAGCTAGCAAAACCAGCTCATAGGCAGAGTTCTAGTCATCTGCAAGAACTTATGCGGAGGACATTCGCAATGCGCCGTCAATGGATTTTGGAGGATCATGATAATGCTGATGGACCAGTAAGACAAATTATCACCAAGTATCCACTGCTTACGAAAGTCACCTATGTGAGTTGCTATAATTTTGTAACTCAAGACTTGGTGATAATATGTAGATTTGGTCTATAGGTGTCCCAGGAGTTCTCACAGATATTGCAAAGAAATGTGAGGGAGTCATTTGATGCTGAGCTCCTGGATTGGGCTAGAGCAGTGATTGCTTACACTAAGGAGACACAACCAACTAATACTCAACTAAAGAAGGTGGTCTCATGCATTGAAGAATCTCATCCAGGTATGTTTGTATGACTTCACCACAGCCAGTTGAAAGGGCAATTGTTTGCTGACTCAGTGTTTCCCCCAGTATTAGTATACCTGAATCAGGGTGGGCCACCCGGTTTGAAACATCAAAGAAATGGGTAGGGTATAACTTAATTAAAATCCTATGCATATCATTAAGCACCTGGTTTGGATTCTGTTCTGGGGGAATCCCTGTGCATATTAATAATTAGAGTACATAGAGAATGGTATTATAATAATGACTTGTGTTTACCTGCATGTGTGCAGGGCCAGGCTGTTACTGATTGTCTTTTATCATTATTATCCAGCCACATGTGTTAAAGTATCACTGAAATGTCTATTCTTGCTGTTTGCTTCAAAAAAGGACAAAAAAGACATACACTATGAAGATGAGGACATTCCCTTTTTGCTCAGGATAGTTCCAGTAAGTTATGTCTGCATAATAAGCTGTTGAGAACTTTACTTTATGCCGCATTTTCCTACAGCGTGGTACACCTCCTGCTGAAGCATGTGATAAGACAAACAGTCAGCCACACATAGTCTACTTTTGTGATGTGAACGATGGCAGCGATGATTTGGCTGCACAATTTTTCATTGCCATTGAGCAGCAGTTAATGATGGAGACCTCAAATATCTTTGCTGCTGTGTTTTATCTGATGGCCTCACATTACGTATTCAACTTATCATACCACAACAAAATCAACTACGTTCTACTTTTTCTACAAGAGAAAGTTCTTGATCTACCAAGCTCTACCGTGAAAAGAACACCTACTGCCCTCACGCATTTCAGTGGAATAGCACTCTTTAGGCAGAAAGTAGACTCAATGGACCACACAGAAAATATCATGGAGGAAGACGATGAAATCGCAAATTCAGGCAGTGAGGACGATTACTGAATCAGATTTATATACAATCATAATACACACAAAACATGCCGATTGAATTAGGTAATTTTACAAAACCTGTACCAGTGATTGTTACATTAACAATGAGTTTGATCAATTCAAGAATAATGATTTGTAAATGCAACAAAATATGAATTATTACTGTTATTCAAATTGTGGTCATTACAACGAATCAAGTGTTAAGATGACAGTGATCTCTGTTAGTTCAGTAGCAGCTAATATGTAGTCACAACGCTGGCAAATTGTTACCATTGCATAGATAGCCGTCACTGTAACAATGATTGATTGTTTACTATAACAAATATACTTCGTTAGAATAACAAACAATTATTCTGTTATATAGAATTAATCGCTGTAACAATTTTTTTTTGTTGATTTAACAAAAAGTTTCTTACAGTGTAGTGTTTGTTTGTTTGTTTGTCTCCAGAGGCACTAGACAACACACTGTCGTAAAGGCACCCCGCGTTATGGAAACATCGATAATCTCATAAGCCATCTTGTCTCCAAGCCCTTGCTAGTGCAAGGACCTACAGGATGCACCAGCCTGCTCGCGCAGGGCTGCATCCCTTTAGAATATAACAGGGATAGTGCTGCAATTAACCTGCTTTAATTGCATACAATTAAACCTCATTGGTAGGAGCAACAGTTAGTATTACAATATAGCAGGGGCGGATCTAGGAATTTCACTATAGTGGGTTTGCAAATGTAAATGCGCGCAAAGCGCGTGAAATTTTTGCGACCACGCCCACTTTTGATGAGCCACGCCCACTTTTAATCACCTATGCCCGCTCAATCGCGGCCCAAAGGGTGACTGCGACCCACTAGCACTAAGTTACTACAACACTGTAGGTAAAGAGCTCAGTTACCACACACCACAGCTGACTCTTGTGGTTATAGTAGATTTTTCATAGCTGAAGCCATGTTCAGAGTGTACCACTAACCACCATGCACCACCTTTTGGTTTGAGGCCAATTATGTACTACACTGCTTGTCTGCTGCTAACCATACAGTGGAAGCTACTATGCCAAGCTATAGTAGGCCTTGTATACAAGTGGGAGGGGCTGCTCAAAATCGTTTGGGGGAGTTGCAACCCCTGAACCCCCCCTAGATCCGCCCCTGTATAGCTAATACCTAATAATACTTCCACTTAATAGGTTTCCTTTTTTCACTTATCAGCCAAGTTACAGCATGCTTCAAACAGCATCACCTGCATTACTGGGGACCAATCACTTGTGGTGATGAATGAACTGGCCAACTACTTTGTTGGATCAAGTTCTCAGGTATAGTATAGTTGTCCATGTATCTTGTGGTGACCAGAATTGTTGACTTTTATCGTACCTATATGCACCATTGATATTGCATTGCATGGTGTCCAATACTATTATGATGAAATACTTGTGTTACCCTGAGTTCCCTGTATATGATATACTGCACCTTGTACTACTTACTACCGTATAAGCTTTCATTATTGACATTGTTGGTGTATGTATGTCAGTCTCAAGAATAATAAAATTTTAGCATGAAATATTCATGATTTACCTATGGTATATTTTGTACATGTTTGCATACAGCATGAATGTTCTTTTACCAGAAGCGCTACTACTGATAGCAATAGACAAATTTGACATCAATCAGGAAGAGGTCAGTGCCATGGAATGCAGATTTACCAGAAGCTGCATGGACAATAATTAATATTTTATATGTCATATAGGCAGAGGACGTACTGCATGCCAATGTATTCACTATCACAACATCTGATTCAGAAGAAGAGCTTGAATATGATAGTACCGGTAACATGAGTATGCCTACATGACATTGTATTATTGTTAAAGTGCTCAATTGGCGCTTATTAATTTGGACACTAAGCAATTTTTAATTATTGCGTTTGCATGCAGTGGATGATTTCATCAAGAAAGGAAAGGAGTTACTCGAAAGGACAAAGAATTTTAGTGTTGAATTCTTCACTTTAGAATTGTTAGCTGCATGCAATAACAAAGCAAGCAGTAATTTGTTAGGGACAGGAGGATATGGGAGTGTGTATAAGGGAAAGTTGCGCCACACCTCTGTTGCCATCAAGTTCCTTACAAAGGTTACAGTTTAAATCTACCTTATAATACTCTGGTAGTAATAATGCTTGCTTTATATTAACTCAGAAAGGAAGTGATGCTCTTGCTAAGGAAGAGTGTAGTACTAGCCATGGTTCCACACAGCAGCTCAGACAGGAACTAGGAGCACTTTTTAAGTATTAATACTAATTAAAACGGTTATACCACTTCACGTATGGTTACTTCATGCATGTGCATGCATGTACAGGTTTAGGCACCCAAACATTGTTCCATTGATGGGATATTGTTATGGATTGCATCCTGCCCTTGTGTACGAATATGTAAGTGGGGGGAGCTTATATCAGCGGCTGCACCAGGTCAGTTATATTCTGTTGTGCATGTTTTGATATTATTTAAAACTTATATAATTATAACAGTGTGATGAACCCCTGAAGTGGTATCCAAGAGGTACGATTGAGTGATGCTTGTCGTGGATTATGTTACCTACATTGTGCGGAACTGGTTCATCAGAACATAAAGTCGTAGGTTCATAACTGCTGTAATTCATTAAAGGTGACAAATTTCATTTTTAAATATGCCAGATTTACTAACGTATGTACCAATGAAACATGCATTAATTTTAATGAAGAATCATACTCCAGTGGTAATAATTACTCCATATTATTATTATTAAAATTTTGTTTCTCTTTGATAGACATAACATCCTTGTTGATCAGCCTTCTTCGGACACGTATATAGGCAAGTTATGTGACTTTGGATTTTCGATTGAACTCCCTAAGGTCAGAGAAGATGGGCGATCTATGTTCACGGCAAAGGGTTTTGCTAAGAGTGAAGGGTACTACCCTCCTGAGTTAATGTGTGGAATGTATTCACCCAAGTCTGATGTGTACAGTTATGGAGTGGTGAGTCTGTCACGAGATCTGCTATCTATAATTGGCCTTGAGTCTGCCCATGCTGTATTATTATTGCAGGTGGTTTTAGAAACATACACTGGTAAAGTGGCTTATGACCCTAGACGTAAAGACCCCAATGTAGTGAATCTCTCCAAATGTCGCATGTATTCATCATGTCATTAGTTGTTTATAATAGGTGGATTTTTTTGATGAAGCTATTAATGAAACTAAGAAATTTGTTGCTGCTAGTGATCCCAGGGTAACAGAATTCCCCGCCCAACTCATGGCTGTCATGAGTGACATTGTGAAAGCTGCCATTACCAAACACAGCATCAGAGCAACATCTGAGCAGGTTGGTGTGTTAGTAACTTATCACTGAAATATAAATATCATATACTACACTGCATAGGTCATGGAGAAATGGGACTCTTTTATCAGTCAAAAGTGACACGAGTGAAATTCCACACAATACCATTGTTTTTTTATTTTTAAAAATTGGAGCATGCGCAGTGCTGATACCGCGAACGTCACGTATGGTTGTCTTTATTTGGGAGATCTCGGATCGCGGAGTGCATGACGTCCTTTGAAGACAACCGTGTATCAGAGTCTGAGACACATGGATCTAGACGGTATTGGAGGAGGCTGCAACTGAGTCTAGTGTAACTAGCGATATTCACGGCCTATGTGTACTTAAATTTGTAGAAGTTTTGGTTGAAGAGTTCTACTCGTGGCGTCCATACAAGGTGGTGCTCAATAGACTCAAAACCAATTATGGCATCAGCCGGAGGTATGTACGTGACTTATAATAAAGATGGTGTTTTGTAGGGGCACTTCCAAACTATTTTTATGTCAGTGTTTGTAGTAGCTATGCATAATGATAGTTTAGTATCAGTACCTGCATACATGCTGAGCCTCGGACAGTTTAATAGCCTCCCTGCTTCATGATCAAGAGCTAGGGCCTAGTGTGGTGGCACCAATTTGGGGTGGAGTAACACCTCCCCGTATAATATGGTTCAAGGATTTGGCTGACACTAAACTATGAATGTAGTTTGTCTGATCTAAGTGTATATATAGCTATTTATGTTATAAGTAACTATTGTTCAATAATTATATAAAATTAATAGCAATTCTTGGCTAAGAAATCAGTTCCGACGTCTTGGTCTAAAGAGACGGTGCAAGAATCCCTCAGACTCTCAAATTAGGACAATAGTAAAGGTGCACAATCATAACAATCCCACCTATTAATTTTACATGCATGCAGGATAGTTAGCTATGAATGCATGCACACATCCAAGTATAGTTTGAACTCCAATCGTCGTCATCACTGCTGGGTTATCGGTAGTTGTGGAAGCTGATCCGTGATAAATATAAGATAATTATCACAAGGTATAATACATAATGTTATGTTATTGTTCTTATATATAGGTGCACCACATGGTATGATTTGTACATATATTAGTTATTCATGTACCATTTTCTATACTTCATTTATTATTATACATATAGGGACACTGTGATGAATATTATAAGACAATTGGACCCTCGTGGTGTCCACAAGAGGGCAAATCGTCGACTAAAGAGAAGAGAGTACTGGAGTAAGGTATTGGTGATCTGTGGCACACAGTGTACATGTCGCGACTGCTATAACAGCATGCATGGGTGCTTGAGAGTATGCATAGTTGCTTGCCCATAGTAAATTATGTTTTGCTATAATATTATAATAACATAGCTACTAGTTTATTACAAACTGCCAATTATTATAATATATAATATTATTATTATATTTAATTATATAGCTACATAATCTAATACAACACATGGAAAATAATAATTTCAATATTTTTTTAAAATGCATATTTGTCTGGTAAGGATCGTCAGTTGATAATTCGTTAAATGCTAATTTCTTGCATTAAATTAATTTTGATCATGCATGCATTGTATTTGATTAACTTACGGTATTTCTTTGTTACAGGGCCCAAATCATGTTTGGCACATTGATTCTTATGATAAATTAGTGCCATTTGGCTTCACTATTCATGGATGTATAGCTGGGTACAGAATAATATTATTGATTTTATGTTGGTAATAATTGATACTTGATCTCTGCAAATATATAGATTTTCGAGAAAGGTTTTATGGTTAAGATTATCAGCAACCACACATAATCCAAATGTAATGCTCAAGTACTATTTGGAAACCATTGAAAAGGTTGGAGGTGGGTTAATATTTAAAAAATAATGCCACATTATTATTAAAATAATCATGTAAACAGGTTGTCCGAGGATTGTTAGGGCCGATTTTGGTACCGAAAATACACAGATAGGAACAGCACAGATTTCTTTTCGTATTGATCATACTGACGATTTAGCTGGTAGCAAGAGCTTTATGCAAGGTGCATCCGTTAGAAATGTGGTATGTGAGTGATATAATTGTTTGACTCCAGCATGATAGTGATTAATTATTGTCATGTTGCGCAGAAAATTGAAGGATGGTGTCACAACTTAGGAGATTCAAGAGTGATTGGTGGATCAAAATGTGCAAGGTAATTAATGATTATGACATGTTAATACTTATAATCGTAGTACAATGAATTATGCTCATAATATATTATAGGATCTTGAAGCAAGTGGGGATTTTAACATCCATGTTAATGTCCACAGGTAGGGTCCCAATTGGTGCAAGAAACTGGTAAATGGTCGTTAATCTGGTATGCATATACGTGCTGGGCAACTTGCCGCACAATGTTGTGATGTATACTTAATATGTCATAATAATAATATTATGATACATAATACAATGTTGATGAATTTGAGGATCTGTGTTATCTTACTACAGTCATTAGCCAATGTTGTTTCTGTAGGTTTTCCCTTTACTATGTTATGACTCCACTACTGCAAAAGGAACTGGAAGACTTCCAGGATGCATGGAACAGTCACTCGATCCGGAAGAATCATTTAACACACTTGCCAGAGGGTGTACCAAATGACCTATATGAAATGCCCAACCCAGGTAGTTACATAATAATTATTATAATGACATTGTTCAATCAACCGTTGAAGCTGCATGACAACATGCCCAGTTGTGCGTATATAAATTACTTTTGTACTTCACAAGTAATACACTCTTTAATTCCTGAGCAGCTCATGATAATTATGTTTCTATGGTGAAAGATAATACCTTTTTGTCATAGCTAATTGATGGGCATAATAGTAATACATTATGCTATAACTATTACACCTACACTAAAACTCAATATTATTGTACAGCCGATGGATCAGAACAGCTGTGTTTAGTAGATAGCTCTGTGTGGGCATACCTGATGGAACAAGCAGAAGATCCTCAACAATATTACCCCTCAACATGATGCAACACACTTTCTTAGGTCACACTACTCCATTAAGAGAAGCGATATAACATGTGAAAACATCAAACAGATTTATCGAGTGTTGATTGACAACATGACATTGTAATAACAAGAGTTAACAGTATAATATGATGAACATGATCATGGGGGTGATTGATGTTGAGTATGCACAGTAATGTGTAATGAGTAATCGGAATTGCACGCACAGCAAAAAATGAGGGGTTATAATTACCTACCTGTTGTATAGTAAACCATTTTATTTCTTGTGACTGCAACATTGATTTGGTTAAAGTTATCCAATTTGGTCACCAACACTGAATGGTTACTACTATCTATTAAAGATAACTTCAACCCAGATATTAGTTAACATGATCTAAATAATGAGGGTTACACTAATCCATTTATCCCACTACTCAATTCAACCAGCTTCAGGTAGTTATGTTAACCTGATTTAATCTATCATAACCAAGAATATAGTTAATTTTACAACAATGTTTTGTACTGATAATTTACTACATAAGCTGGGTAAGTTTTGTGTGCCTCATAAATCATGTATACTCTTGTATCTTTAGTTATTCCAGAAACGCTATCATACTTTATGTTTATTAAATCCTTTTTTGACCTTTGCTTGATTGGTGGCATCTTCAATTCCTGATTGTGTGAAGTGCCAAAATCATAGGCTTCACCGACAAGAACATTGGCAATCAAAAGTTCTCTGTTTCCTTCAGAAGTTATATGAGCAAATTTATCAGCATACACAATGTTCTCTGAAAAGTATAGTGCATAACCCCAGCTTCCTTTCTTGCTTAACCTCAAATCAAAGCCGTCTTCTCCCTCACATATCACCATTGGGTCATTCCCTTTGGTACCATGAAATAATGTTAGTTCATTAATGATGCCATCATTCTTGTACATTCTCCGTTTATTGAATTGGTACAATTCCAAAAGCCACAAGTTTTGCACTCTAACAATGTGATGGATTTTCATAGGCATTGACATAAATTTTTCCTCACATGCCTTCCACTCATCTGTTTCAGGTCTTACTTGGAATACTTGAACACACGAGGACTGCCTTTCCCAATGTAGTGTGACACTGAATGTCATATCAGGACCCTCCACGGGCACTACCTGATCTTGCAACAAGCAGGCCATTACTTCCCTTGCCACACAGTGCAGTCAGTGTACAGCTACAACCAAGTTTGCCACTGTGTATGTACACATAGTCATGTGATGGTCACATGCTAATAATTTACTTCCCTTGCCACATATACAGCTACTATTGTCTACAACCAAGTTGCCACTATAATAATACTATTATGTATGTACATAATTCAATAATAAAAATATCTGTAGTTTTATACAAGCAACTTGATAAAGCTATGAAACAAAGTAATACTTTAAACTAATATGAACAATAGAATTAATTTTATGTCCATGATAAATATTGTGGTCATATAACATGTCTGCATTTAAAATAGATTTATTTGGAGTAAGCTCAATAGCATAAGCATGATAATGATCATCAAAGTACAATACCTTGCACTCATTAACAATAAAAGTGATGAGACAATTTCCAATCACTAAAATTTCTTCCAGCTTAACAAATTTTGGATCTAGTCCATCCGATTCCTTAATTAAAAAAAACAATTATTTGCCTTGTATAGTACCCCTTCATACTGTACCCATGACGGGCGAAAAAAGGAAGAGCTTGCATCAAGAGTGGGATTGGAACGAAGGATGGATTCACTTAAACTGTCTGGTTCACTGCTCAATGGTGAAGGGTTATCACCAGGACCACACTCGAGTGAAAAACGTAGAAGGTCACATTTTGCCAACTGGTAACATAACCAACGTTGGTGCCTTCTGGCCACGTTTTGAGCCACATTTTTAAAATTCGAGACACGTGAAGCCTGTTTGAAAAAATTCGATTTTGCTTCGTGTCGCATAGTCCAAGCTCGAACGATAGGCCCGATGTGCTCCATTTGATCTGGATAATGTGTAAGAAAGTGCATTTTAGGAATGAACTCTCCAGGACCATAAAGAGAAATGTACATACTATGGTGTTTTATTATCAGTGTCTTCAGAATAGCGCAGGTGCTGTGTGGAAGAGCTGGACACATTACAATATCAAATATTTTCCTCAGTATTAAGAAGCAAGACCACCACTCATCATTCTCTGGTATTTTGCTGCCTATCATAAGGGATAAATTCCTAAACACCACTCATCATTCTCTGGTATTTTGCTGCCTATCATAAGGGATAAATTCCTAAACATTGTCAACATTTGTCCGGCTGAAGATCGCAAAGGTCCATCCTTTGCGAAAGATGTAGCAAGTATTGAAACAGGTTTATCATTATCAGTGTACCCATAATTAAAGTTACGTAACACCTCATTGTACTCATCTAATGTAAAGTATTTTGCTGAGATACAGTGAGTTAAAAGTAGTTTTATTTCTTTTGGTCCTATCCCTTCCAAGAGATCATGCATGCAATCATGAGGCAGGCCGCCATTGAATAAAGAGAAGTACTTAACATCTAGCAAGCAGGAACGGTAATTAATTCCGTATGTTTTGGAATAGTGGCTGCCATTAACACCATCAATGAGATCACAGTGTTTCTTGTGGCTATCAATGGAGCGCATTATAAATGCTTTGGACTCAAATGAAGAGACTGCATCTTTATTTGGCGTTAGGCAAGTCCGACAATATCGATAGGCAAATGAAAAGGACATCTTGAAACCACCCAGAGCATTACTACGAAGATTATCTGCCAAAAACGCTAGGAGTGCACCATGAAATATTTGCTCACGACCATGTACTTTCACCTGTACACCCGTAGTGGCAAGATTGTTTAGATCTGTTATGAATGGTTCTAAGATTTTATTCAGCCCATGCTTCTCGATTACAGGAGAGGTAACCACGGCTACAAGGTGGATTGCTTTGAGGGATGAACGAAATTTTGGACGGATATTTCCAAGGGTAAAAAAAACTATTCCTAGTTTGTGCTTCTTAATATGTGAACCAAGAGGGTTACATACCTCTAGTTCGTCAAAGTAGGCAAGTATTTGCAAAGCAAGTGGGTCAGAAGTAAACAATGGATGGTCACGGAAAAGAGTTCCATCACAGAAATCTTCCTGTAAACTAGCACTACACATTCGCCGGGAAAATCCCTCTATTTGTTCTAAAATATCTGGATCTTGGATAAGTTTACCAAGTGTACTCAGTAAAGGTACATACTGAAATGTATCCCATCTTGGCACCAACTCGCGCTTATCTCCAGAGAATCTGGGTACATACTCTGGATCTCCTACTCTTTTCTCCTCTGGTTCCTATAATGAGAGTACATAACAATACTATTATTAAGATCAGAATCTCGCAAATTACTGTACATGTGGAAATTTTTTCCCAGGAGAAAGTTTTTGCCAATATCTCCACCTGCTCTCATTGGCAGAAATTTTATCATATTTTTGTCCTGTGTTAATGATTACATAGAGGATATGGTGACCAAACTGCATTAGTGAAAACCAATGCTTAGCAAATTTTTAGTCGGCAAAAATTTCTCTGTATACGCACTTGATGTACAGCTTACCAATAGACCAAGGACGTCTTTAAAATAAGATTTCTGTTTAAATTCAGTTTCTAGACCAGCAAAGGGTTTCACCATGTCAGAAAATACATCGTCTAAACCAGATACATCATTTGGATCAATCCCAGAAGCCAGTTTGGCACGTACACCAGCCTTCGTTCGAATTATACACTTTTCCAGCACACTTTCAATACCAGTTACTATGTCATCAATCGCTCCTTGTGTTAATCTTCGTTCTTCCTTTAGTTTTAGCAGGAATAGGGCACTACTGCGCTGCTGTTGTGTACAATCACCTAGTAGATAATCAATATCTGCCTGTATATCACCTACACAAAAAGAAACATCACTATTAAATAAAACCGTATTTTCTCGTTATTAGGCGCATTTCGCTTATAAGCGCATATTCGTTATTAAGCGCATGCTATTTAGTTGGCCTAAGCACTTATTAGGCGTATTTCGCACATAAGCGCATACTGATATTATGTGATCATTGACCTCGATACCTGCACGCTTGCTAGCTTGCCCAGGGCTCCAACCTTTTCAAGTTAGTCGAAATTACGATGGCTACTGTCGATTCTCATGTTCTTTCAGCAACGAACGCCATTTCGACCTGGGCAACGTGAACGATCGTGCGATTGATTGATTGGCCACGCCCCTTAAATGATACCGCGAACGCGCATGCGTTCTTGATGTAGCTATTTTTTTTGTTAGGCGCATCTCGCTGTTAGGCGCACTTCGTTATTATAAGCGCAGGTTTTCTTCCTGTGGAGATATAAGCGCATGCGCTTAATAGCGAGAAAATACGGTATTAAGTTATTTATAATAGCTTTCATTTACATACCTGTGATACATAATTCTGATGATAGATCTATATCCATACTCTCAGTTTGATCTTCTTCATTGCTAGGACAGTCAGCACTATTAGTGATACCTCGAGTGCTTGTCCAATGGCATCTGTAGATGTGAGAATGTAGACCACTGTATGTGCGATAAGTCCTGGCGCATCCACTTATTCCACACATCACATTGAATCGGGGATCATATGAATGAACACTACAGAGGTGACTCAGTACCAATCTGACCGTAGGTGCTTCAAAAGAGCACATAGAGCAGTTCTTTTCGGCTATCTTTGATGCCATTCACCTCTGATTGCTGGTGGACCTTGCTTTCTATGCGCATGCGCATTCTGTGTACACGTGGTTGATGGCACCTGACATGCACGTGGTATATACGATTCAAATTTGCAAACTAACTTGAAGGCTAGATCAACTCTGAGATCAATGGATGTTAAACTCAGCGTAAGTGGCATATCTGCAATGTTAAAAGGAAAAGGGATCCCCGATGAATTTTGTAAAGTATTTGAAGGTGAGTTCGTAGCGGTGTGTTGTTCGCACCTTCATGTTGTCTGGCGGGCAACGGCTTTCGATTTTATTTTAGAACTACCGTTTGTTTAATTTACAGAAAGCTTCATTGATGGAGGTGCTTTTGTCATGCTATCACAAAAGGACGTTCGGGAACTTTTGCCACCAATTGGGCTTGCAAAGGTCTTCTCTCTAATTCCAAAGGTAATCTCGACAGTATGATACTTGCTAAAGTAAATAAAGTACGCGAATAGGACCTCCTATAAAGAACGGATAAGGGGTCAAGTGGCATAAACGGCACCCAAATTTTCGTGTGCTATTGTGACAGGGTTTTAGGTCACGAAACTAACCCTGGAGACTAACCCTTGAAACTAACCCTGCCATACAGACCCTGGAGACTAACCCTGACAAACAATCTTATCCGAAACAAAACCCCTGACCCCTCACGGAAACGGCCTTATCCGGGATCAAGTGGCAAGAACGGCACCGCGAAAATTTTCAACCATAGAAGATACTGGAGGGTTGTCTGTGTTTGAACTTTGGCCTTGTCCGTTCTTTGTAGGAGATCCGTTTCCACTACACCTGGAGCATATGTGCCACCAAAGGCGGTACAGGAGTGTGCAACTACCACATAAGCCTGGGTACCATCGAAATACAAATTCAAGTGCAATACTTTCCAAATATTATAAGAAGTGTGCTTCTATTGGAAATAGTTATTGCCATAATGCATACATGGATGGCCATGCACAGTTCCGTGCGTGATTTTACATTTCGATGGCACACAAGTTTCATGCTTCTTTGCCACCTTCGGCAGCTGATATTATACTCCTTATCCCTTCTTAACAACGGTGAAAAATAAGGCCATCATAGAGTATAAGCCAGTTAAGATGTCCCCTGGCGTGGCAGAAATCTGTCTGTGAATACATAGTCGATGTTTCATGCTACTTGCTTTTACATCTGGGTTTGACTATTTGATGATCAATTAAATTTGTGACAGGAAATTCCACCCGTTGATTGTGACCTGGTAGATAGGATAAAGCAAATGGATACATTATCACTTTCAACTTACTTGTCTGATGAAGGTTTCCCTTTGAACTATTGTGAAACATTTGAAGGTGAATGTCTTATGCTGCATAATTATATACCGTATTAACTCGATCAGACGCTGCGGCTACTATTTATTTCATCGCCCGAGTTTATGCGGGGTTTATTAATGCCAGTAACTGCCAGAGAGGTAATGTTTAGAGAAATGGTCGATTGGCACCACTGATCTAGGAGATTCTGGCCCCTTTGCTGAACTTGTTTTAGACTGTTTTATCGTGTACCTACCCTACCATCAAAATAAGTTGTGAGGCATGTCCACGTGCTGATGTTCTCGAATAGTAGGCGTGGTGCGGCTACTATTCGAGAGCGGCGACTATTTCGTTCAGCACATCCAGAGGTGCGGCGACTAATCGAGAGCAGCGTCTGATCGGGCGAATACGATACATGTACTTTTATGCATAATTATTGTTATGATATATGTAAATTTAGTGAGTATATACTGTTTGTGATTGATGGTGAAGCATTATTTGAATTGTCTGAAGAAGAAATCCGTGAAATGTTACCACCTATTGGACTGACAAAAAGGATAATGTATCTCATACAATCTGTAAGTATTTTTATTTGTGCTCACTATACTTAATTGCTATGCTTCATTTGAAGGTGAAGCTTCCTTGCACTGAATTACCTGCATCTCAGTTGAACTCGCCTCCTCAATTAAACTCACCTCCTCAGTTGAACTCCCCACCTCAGTTAAACTCACCACCTGGCCAAAGTCCACCATCTACAGTTGACCAGCGGTCAGCATCTTTCTCTGAGGCGGAGGCGTCTTCTATTAATAGCGCTAGCAATCGTGATATCATCATTCCTGATCACTGGCGTCCGGAGGTTGAGGAATGCCTACGAAAGAAGAAATTAACACCAAATGCCCGCCAGGAAATGGTTCGAACCATTGTAAGCCAGTTATTTGCTAGGCATTCAAGGCCTGACAGGTCAGATTGTGAGAAAGTTGCTAGACAAATGATCCTGAAGTATCCTTTCACCAAAGACGATATGGGAAGTGGCTATGTAATTTTATTATACTTTTGTGGCAGTTGGAAGCTGGCTATGATATGCAAGAGTGTTAATGTTTGAATACTAATTTACCCTGCTTTCCTGTTGACTTCGTAGACATCGTGGACAGAAAAGCTTATTGAAGGTGTTCGAAATGTAATCAAGACAGATAACAGAAAAGCCAGGAGGACCGGAGACGCCATCTCAGTGCCTCCATCAAAGAGACGTAAGAAGGATCCGGGCCAAGAACTGTTGCGGAGATATCCAGTATCGTCTGCTAACCTCATTGAAGATCCCAGTAGTGTCCAAGTCCATCTGAAGGGCATCCAAGAGGAGCTAAAGCGGTCTAAACCCAGGGAATCTGTCCTCATACCTCTCTTCAGAAGCACGTTTGGAGAAAGGAGGATGTTTTCTTAAATGATGCATCAAGTATGAAAGAAATAAAGGAGTGTTACCCTGGCCTTACTATTCCTGCTGTGGTAAGTATCATGCATGCAAAATCCACATATGGACATATAGTGATTGAATGCTAACATTATAATATTATGTATGTGGTGTGCATTAATTGGAGTCTGTTGTACCAATGCAGGAATTTGGCCTCGTACTGGGACGAAGTAACGCCAAGCAAGCTTTTGTCACTGAATGGTGTACAAAGTATATCCCAGCAATAATATCTTATGGAGAAAGTAACACCAAACGTGCGATCAGGGAAGTACTGGAGAATCTAAATGCTGCAGGTAGGTACATTATAGTTGATACATGTTAGCCAACCCATAATCACCCAATACCCGAGAGATAGGCGTGGTTGTCTGCCATGGCTACCGTGCATCAACTAGTTTTTATTCCACCACTATTAATTAATGACTCATCATTTACTTGATACCTGGAATTTACTCACAGATGAAATTTCCAAGCAGAAGGTGGCTCTAGAAATACTTGCCAAGTGTCTTAATGTGAGAGGCGGAAAAGATTATCTTTCTTATTTCTTTGAGGAATATGATGTAAGTATGTAATGATTACTTTTGTGCAATTTATCATCATAATATCATCTTAACTAGGAAACCTCAGTGATGGATGAAATTTTGCGTGAGAAGTATTCTGCTCCTCGAGCAGTTATGATCTCCTCTCCTTCAAAGTATCAGTTCTTTGTGATTGCTGAAAATGAGATACTCGGTGAGTATCCCTGTTTCCAGGATGCTCTATTTTTTGGCTTTGCTGCTTATTATGTATTCCATGTGGAGTATCCTTCACAAGCCAAAAACATACTTTATTTTTTTCAAGACTTTGTTGTCAGATATCCAGATTCCCACAATAGAAGTGGCACTTACTTGGCCACAACCTCAGACATCAAACGTAACATGTAATTCATGATGTATCATCTATTAATAATATCACTGTCATGTTTATGGCTAGCTCATTTGCTCATTGAACTGGACAGTACTCACTCTAAAAATTGTAGTTGTTCATTCCTATTCTGTGTGTTCTCACAATCATGCTGTCATGCTCCCTTCATTGATTTTGCAAGTATTTTATGACATTGTATGTAAGATTATTGTAACCATTGTGGTTACGTTTACCTTTATCTGCATGATAACAATAACAACCTTGGCTTAAAACACTTATAGATTTAAGTAGTTAGCGTAATACAGTATAATGGTTGCTACAAGCCTGTGTTCTGGTACATATGATAAAGCTCAGTGGTTATGTAAGCATTTTGTGATAGTCACTACGCTCCACAAACATGAGGATTACAACAACATAACTGTGGAGGTTACTACAACCACTTAGTTGCAGGTATCTTTAACCATTTTAAAGTTATGTCAACTTAACTTCATGGGTTACATTAATCCACAAAGTGGATTACCTCAGTTGCAGATGTTTTAACCCAAAAATGTGGATTATGGTCACCCATTACTTTTTGCTGCGTGTGATTATGGCTGTACATGTTCTTGTAAACGTCTAGTTTACAACGTTCCACTTTTCCATTATCTGATTATAATAGTATGACATTGTATAAGTATTAATTATAAAACACCAACCTGCTCAGATGTTGCTCTGCTGCTGTGTTTGGTAATTGCAGCTTTCACAATGTCACTCATGACAGCCATGAGGTGGGTGGGGCATTCTGTTACCCTGGGATCACTAGCAGCAACAAATTTCTTTGTATCACTACTTTCTTTAATAGCTTCATCACACAAGTCCACCTATAATAATAATTATTATTGTCATAATAATATTATTATACTATAAGCTGCACCAGTTTTGGGTCTTCACGTCTAGGGTCATAAGCCACTTTACCAGTGTATGTTTCTAACACCACCTGCAGTAATAATACAGCATGGGCAGACTCAAGGCCAATAATATTATAGATAGCAGATCTCATGACAGACTCACCACCCCATAACTGTACACATCAGACTTGGGTGAATACATTCCATACATTAACTCAGGAGGGTAGTACCCTTCACTCCTTGCAAAACCCCTTGCCGTGAACATAGATCGCCCATCCTCTCTGACCTTAGGGAGTTCAATCGAAAATCCAAAGTCACATAACTTTCCTATATATGTCTCTGTCGCAGGTTGAGCAACAAGGATGTTTTGCCTACTAAAATTACAATGTCATGTATATACAGAATAACAAATACACAATGTCATGCAAATGTACGACTTAATGTCCTGATGAACCAAGGATTTGAGCTCAGCAGTGTGTAAGTAGTAGAGTCCACGGCAAACATCACACAAGATCTGTACTCTGGGATACCATTTCAATGGTTCTGAGTTCTTTTGTATGCAAAAATATTATAGTGGTAGCTACTGTAGCTTCAAAAATTAATTTTGTTTTTAAAGCTACTGACCTGGTGTAGCCGCTGATATAAGCTACCCCCACAAATGTACTCATATACAATAGCTGAATTAATTCCACAGTGGTAACCCATCAATGGTACTATATTGGGATGCCTAAACCTGCAAAAATAACATTGTACAATGGTCAATATTCTCTAACAAAACAAAATTTAACCACTCACTTTCTCAGTGCAGCCAATTCCTGCTTTAGCAATTGCTCACATGTTGGTTCACTGTTGTTATAATCATTAGCTATGGCAGTAGCTCCTTCCTATAATTATTATGCAATTGTGCAGTTTTCCATAAGAATTATTGCAGATAACAGAACTATATCAGCACCTTTGATAGAAACTTGATGGCAACAAGTGTGTGGCGCAACTTTCCTTTGTACACACTCCCATATCCTCCTGTCCCAACCAAATTGCTGGTAGCTTTGTCATTGCAAGCATCGAGTAACTCTTGCAAGCAGAACTCGACTTGGCTTGAAGCTGGTTGCTTTATGAGGGATGGAGATGAAGGATTCTCCTCACAGCAAAGCTGTGCAGTGTCACCATCTAAATCAGATTACCATGCTAGTATACATGGTGCTGATCTATAATTATTATGTCACTCTTACGCGATTTTGATTTCTGTACGATTTTCTGCTCACAGCTAGCAGAACCTAATAATATTATTATAATACATTACAGGTATACATTAATATTCATGCATATACACACACTTGAAGAGCAATGCACCTGGTATGAGCTGTACATTCATGGACGTGGATGTAACCTGCTTGCCATGGTGTGTGACAGTACACTCATAGCAGCCAATAGACTTGGTATATATAACAGGGCTTGATGGAAAAGTGAGATGCGTATGAGGAGCACACACCCACTTGTATACTGTTTCCATGCTCATGAGTGTAGGTATACAGTACAGCATCTTTACATCGTTTCCACTCGACATCACTTCATCACTGGTTTGGTACGCTACCTTCAGCTCTATCATTAAGCATAATAATTATACCTGTACCTCAACCAATACCCTATCCACTACCTGTAGCATGCCCATGCCCAACAATGTAATACTTGGTGGACTGAAGCATTGATGTCGCTCCACGTGGGGGTCTAACCATTTCATATACTCCTGTGTGAAATTACTTACATGGCATATGGACATAATTATTATCGCTTGATGTGTATACCATCTTTGATGGAAGACACATGATAGTTGTGATCACATGGATGGAAGATCTGACCATTATCCATTTGCCCTTTCTTCTTCAATATCTTCCACAACTCTTCCCTGGTGTATGTTTTTCTAACAATCAAATTCCCCCTTTTATCAAGTGGTGAATACATTGCTATAGTTCACAATAATTCAGGAAGTATACGTAGTAATATAATATTATAAACAATCAAAGAACTGCACACCCTTACCAACATCACTGGACTCATCAGATTCTTCAGTACTGGAATCTAAATTAATAATAGATATTAAATCTTACAAAACTCACCAAGCCATAGCAGGATTACCAGTTGAATCCATGGAATCTTCTTCCTGCATAGCAAGTCTCAGGTATATAATATGCACATTAAATGTAATGCTTACATTTGAGACATCAGTACTTCCCACACCAAATTTAAGTGAACCAGAACCAGCGTGCTTGGAACGCATGTAGTTCGCAATGGTCCACGGTACTCTCATGTCACAACTATCAGACAACACAATTTCATGATTGGATATCAGGCATCCACGCGCTGTGAAAAGTTTGTAGCTTTGCCGATTATCTAATTCCAAAATTTCAACTCCTTTGTTAACAACATCTTGATGGCTATCACTCTTGGATAATTGAAGATCAATATATGGACCACTCCGTTTGTATAATCCAGTAGGGGTTAACTACATATGGCAAACTGATACCTGTATGGAACAGTGATCAATGACAAGCGAAGCACTGTTTGCGCGTGACGACCTTTTCCATAAACAAGAAACACGGTACGGTAAAGGGTGTAAAATAAGGTTGCTAGCTACCTAGTCTTGCGAACCACACCCTTCAACTCGCGTGGAGATTAAAGGACGTGGCTGGCAAGACCAATTGCTATTATTAACTATGAAGCTTAAGCTTACAAATACGCTCTTTTGCAACTGGCTCGGAGCAGACTTCTGGGTCAGTAGCTTCTTCCCCTTTCTGATGGCGTCAGCCCTTTTGACAATAGCTGTATGTGTGGTACACAATGAGCTATCTATGGTCTCACAGAGTACCGTATACTGAACCATTTACCTTCACTAGCCTCTTTCCCTTCCCCTTCATTAGGTTTTCAGCTGTTCTTTTCAATGTCGTGCGCAGATCATCGGCTATAGCTGAAGGATCACGCTTGGACATACTGATAGTGACTGTGTGGTAGATAGCTAAAACCAAAGCTTAGATCAACGTCAACACTGCATGCACTGTACAAGAGTATACGTGGGTTGGTCAAACCCACGTGCGCGCCAGTACCACGCATGCTCACAGCGTGCAGTAGCCGTAGCGCTAATTTTGTAGATCGCTTTACGCTATGCTGTCTATTTTAAACACAGACCATCAATAAAATTAATTTAAACACGCATAGAAGGACTGAGGTCTGTGCGTACTTCTGAGAGTACTCGGAGAGTAGGATGCTTATTTACACCATTCCGGACCCGGAATCATAAACCATACTCGGAACCGGATCCGGGATCTTATTTCGGAGCTGGAGCCGGAGCCGGAGTCGGAGCCGGAGCAGCAATCTTTTTCGGGATCGGAAACGTACACTAATTCGGAAGCGGATCCGTATTCTTAATCTGGAGGCGGAACCGTACACGAAAAAGTGACACTCTCGGCCACCATAGTTAAAGCTCGAAGAATGAACTTTTATCATAGAGTCGGTAGACTCTATAAGTAGGGATGGCCCGGATATGCCATATGTGACCGGATTTGGAAAAACCCTCCGTATGGGATGCGCGCGCGATTCGCGCAGCAATGCGCGTTTTTAGTAGCTCAGGTCGAAATTTGTCAAAGTCCACATTTTGTCATATGCATGTCGAACAACCCTTCTTTTAACTGTTGCCGTCTTCTACGGAGGCTAGTCGTGCTATAAGAAGGCGAAATAAGCCTTCATTTTGACCCACCTAGTCGGCACAGCCACCGTACACGGAGCCCGTTGCTATGGGCAGTAATTAGAATTCTCTACCTAGATACAGCTAGATTCATCGAACTACTGTACATTTGCTCACATTTTTAGCTTCTTGGGCATCTAAGAACAATCGTCTGTTGTTGTCAACAACGAAATTCAATTCTTGCTCGATCTTTACGTTCATTTCGAACGGCTCCGCCCAGGCCCATTTAATTGATTTCCGGGTCATGCGTAGTATGCGGAAACTCCATACGCGTGCATAGCAACGCCTTTAGACCGTAATTTCTCGATTATTGGGGGTGTGGCGCGATTGCAAACAAAGCGCTGTATCTCAACAACGAAGCGCACGATCGGCGGTAGGACTTGAACGCGGGTTAGCTCTATGGTAGAGCTTATCAACCATGCATCAAAATCAATTTTCTGAAAAAATCCCATACGGAGGGTTTTCCCAAATCCGGTCACATATATGTAATACAAAACAAAAACATTAATAACTCAGAGCAGAAAAAATTTAAGATTTTTGACCTACATACTCGTGTTCTACGCCAGAATATCTATCTATCAAGCCCTGAACCATCCATAGAAACAATCAGGTATGCCTGAACTAGCTGTTTTTTAAATTGTAAAGAAAGTGAATTTTCTCATTTTTTCTTTTTCATTATCAGGGCTAACTCAAGACTCCCTAGGCTGCTCACCTTGGTTCGAGTATAAATCCACTCCATTTTGTAGCGCACACGTCTGTGGCGCGCTAGTTTTGTGGTATCATGACAGTGATTTAATCGTGGGTTGAGTACAGAGTGGGTGTGTCAGATTCGCCATCTTGTCATATAATGCGCATGCCCACAATGTGTTGCCATGGTGAAGTCATATGACAGGAGTCAGTGGCGCCGCGTGCGTGATGGTGTGTGCGCGAGCACTAACCCAGAGCACACGAGCTGAAAGAAGGCGCTAGACCACTAGATCGTGAAAAACTTACTCAGTCTTGTAGGCCAGTAAGTTTATTGTTGATAGTAGCTTCTCTGAGTCTGGAAACGAGGATAGTCACTAAACTGACTGTTCTAGAGCTCATGGGCTGCGCCTGTGCCCGGGGTGCGGCCGCGATATGATGCTAGATAACGACAAACTAATAAGGGGCGTGGCTATGACTATTGCACGCTCGCTATCCTGGATAGGGTAGAGAAGGAAAGATAGCACTATCACCAACAACGAGCCACACTAGATTGCGAATAATTATGCCATGCCACCTATATCAAATAAGTAAGACAGACTCGAGTACAGCCTACACTGCTACGGAATGACCCCTTACCCATGTCTCACCCACCTCCGTTAGTGCATGCGGGATGCAAATACCAAGTACATGTATAGCTGGTAGAGAGCGGACAATGGCGCATGCCATCACTGGACGAGGATGATAATTTTACATAAAAGTACTATGATCGAATACATGACACGTAAATGTAAATGGCATCCAATGCATCATAGAAGGCATTCTCCGTGCATCCTGTTTTTAAATTTGAAGATCCATCTAAAAGTTGTGTGAAACAGAATATGAATACACAATACTTACATTGTCCATAACTACCTCTTTCAATACAATATTCTGGTTTATGCTTAATTATGATAATCCTTTAAAAATTGAAGGCTTGGCATGGTCTGCAAATTATTAGAAATCTTAGCCACCATCGGAAGACAGCATTTAGATCGACAACAAAACTTGCAAGTACTTAGAGTGGTGCTAGCCTCGTCCCCAGGCGCCCCGATCTTTTCAACTGCACGTGACAAAAGAGGGGGAGCCTGATAAAACTTATCACGTGCGTGACGTCAGGTGGAACCAACTTCCATATATGGCACAACAGCGAGTTGGCCAAGATCAAGCTGAGAGTTAGAGTTCTTCAATCAGTACGTTATAATCGGCTATGAATCAGCAAGAGGAGACGCTTCAGCATCTTCGCTATGTGTCAAAAACTGCGATTTGCATGGTAACTCGACGGTGTCCACGCTCAGGTGGAACCGACTTGGACGTTGGCATGATCGAGTTTACCATGCAAATTGCGGCTTTTGACACCCAGTGAAGGGACTGAAGGGTCCTAGCTTGCTGATTCATAGCTGATTGTAACGTTCAGATCGAAAAGCTCGAACTTTCGGTGAGAAATTCTGTGCCTCAAGCCGGCCAACTTGCTGTTGTGCCATATATGGAAGTTGGTTCCACCTGACGTCACGCACGTGATAAGTTTTACCAGGCTCCCCCTCTTTTCTCGCGTGCAGTTGAAAAGATCAGGGCGCCTGGGGACGAGGCTAGAGTGGTGCTGTGCAGCTTCCATGTGGATGCACCCCTGGCCCACCAACTGAATGAGATTCAGAATGGTATACTTACATTGCCCCTACCTCGTGGCAAGGGGTGAAGGATTACATATACATACATACATGCATAAACACAATTATTTGCGAGACATCTGTTAACTGCAGCTGCCACTGCCTGGAAATATCCTACCCTGCTATATGAGTTAATGGGAAAACCATGTCAGATGATGATGGTATTGATGCATGCATGAATTATCCTAAAAAGGAATAAAAAGAACAGAAACAAGCATAAAAAACAATGTAATTGAGAGATGAAGTAGGGGTGGTAGGGTCAAAAAGTACACAAACAAGATTTGTAGGGATAATCACATTCACTATATACATCTCTACACTTGCTTTTTGAGTAAGTGCAGGAATTAAGCTAACAATCCGGTCAGTAATGCGATGACCAAAACTGATTATCCCCCACCCCCTATATTATGACGATAGTGAATTTCTCCCACATGCATACAATATCTAAATCAGTATAAGGTGGGTGGATCACCATCGACAGGTGCATGGTAAGAGAAAAGCAAGCGTAGAGATGTATAGTGGATGTGATCAATACAAATCTTGTTCGTGTACTTTTTGACCCTGCCATCTCTACTTCATCCTTCAATTACATTGGTTTTTATGCTTGTATGGTATATTGAATGGCTTCATTTGACGAAGTTGTTAATAGCCACGCCCTCCTAAACTTTGACCTTTGATCTCTCAAAGAGTGCTGATTGGAATTTTTTATTACTTATGGATAATTACAAGACATTCACTTAGATGTAAATGTTTCAGTTTGGGGTCTGCATGGGATTCCAAGATAGGTGCTCTTATGTAGCAGTGTGTAGGGTACTATAATATTGGAAAGTATTACACACCTTCAAGCCCATTGTACTTATAGATACACAGTTGCTTACTCTAGTTAACAACGGTGTTAAATTCTTCATGGAAATAGGTCTCACTAATACTGTTATTTTATTACACCTTTAATGCATTAGGTACTAATTCGCAAAGTCAGTCCTGTACTGTTTTATACTCTGGATAATGTTTGAAACTAGTTCTTTAAGGCTTGTCTGCAAGATAATTTACTTTTTTCTAGAAAATTAATAATCTTCAACAAATAATGTCATGCTTTCAAGGATTTCCTGTCAGTTGTCATATGCATGTTTAGTCTGTTTAACAGTTAGGTCACTCTTTTTTGTTGGGCTGTCAGTTATCTAGAAGAGTAGGGTGTACCTGGCTATGTCACTATAATAAACTGTAAACCTACAATACCCTAACTGAATCAAGCACACTACATCCCTTTTTGTAGAAATATAGGTGATATGTACACCAGCTGACAAGACTACAGAATATGTTTTGTTGTTACGTCATTTCTTGTTTTTTTGTATTTAAGTGGACTGTTGCTAGCTAGTTGTATTCATTGAGTTTGGTGAACAATAGTTTGGTGAATTTCTAATCCTTGACATAGTCTACATGGCTCAGTCCTGTTGCAGTCCCTTTGACATACCTGGAGCAGCCGTAAGAAAGAATCTCAGACCTGTCACAGGCTGGATGTGTGAGAGCTCCACATATTTTCATTGGTTTGAAGATCTTTGATACATGCAGGAAAAAGCTAAGTAAGGAATTACAGGATGTTACTGAGCCTATCCTCTGAGCCTGATCCACCCAGCCCTCTCAGCCCTCCTAGTTCACAAGCCACAGAATCTGATCCTCTCTTCTCCAGTGCTTCAGAAGCAGCATCTTCACTCGACATGTATGTAACATCGTGGCGGCCAGCGCAAGAGTATCTTTCATTAGAGACTTGACAACACATACAGACTGACTAAAATGATACAAAACACAGCCTTAAATACTAAGAACACCATGTGCTCAGAACACAATACATACTGAGCATGTGCACACAAATCACATGAAAAAACACAAGATACTACATCTCCTTCCCCCTTACAAAGATGATTAAACTGCAGTATACAAAAATCAATAATAAAATTAAGAGTTCAGTGCACTGTAAGTTTACTCTCAATCGATCTGGAGGGCGACGCTCTCGAGTGGGGTATTGTCTCCTCGTACTCTGTTCAGTAGTCACTTCCACTCTAGGTATGGACTGAGGTTCAGCTGCAGGCTGAGCAATTTCTGCATTCTCATCACTAGTTTCAGCATTCTCAGGAGTTTCGTCGTTTGAACTGACATCAATCCAGGCATCATCACTTGCTTCATTCGATTGTTCAAGTGCCTGTTCATCTCGGCGATGTCTGAGATGATCCTGGTGTCTCCTGATTAATTTCCCATCACTACACTTCACCATAAATGATACTGGACCACTAGACTCTGTAATCTCTCCTCGAATGGCTCCGCCCAGGTCCATTTAATTGATTTCCGGGTCACGCGTAGTATGCGGAAACGCCATACGCATGCATAGCAACGCCTTTAGATGGTAATTTCTCGATTATTGGGGGTGTGGCGCGATCGCAAACAAAGCACTGTATCTCCACAACGAAGAGCACAGTCAGTCTTAAACTTGAACGTGGGTTAGTTCTATGGTAGAGCTTATCAACCATACATAAAACTCAACATTCACAAAAAATCCCATATGCCGGGTTTTTTCAGACGGTCACGTATGTGACCGGATCTGAGAAAACCCGGCATATTGTCAGAACGCGCATATGGCCCAATGCGCGCTTTTAGTATCAACAGTCAAAAAATATCAAAGTCCAATTTTTGTCATATTTATGTCAAAGAACCCTTCTACTAACTGTTGCCACCGCCTACGGAGGGTAAATGTAAGTTACCAAGGCAAAATAAGCCTTCATTTTGACCTACCTAGTTAGTACAGCTGCCGTACACGGAGCCCGTTGCTATGGGCGGTAATTAGAATTCTCTACCTAGATACAGCTAGATTCATCGAACTACTGTATGTTCGCTCACCTTTTTAGCTTCTTGGGCATCTAAGAACAATCAGCTGTCGTCAACAACGAAATTCAACTCTTGCTCGATCTTTACGTTCATTTTGAACGGCTCCGCCCAGGTCCATTTAATTGATTTCCGGATCACATGTAGTATGCGGAAACGCCATACGCGTGCATAGCAACGCCTTTAGACCGTAATTTCTCGATTATTGAGGGTGTGGCACGATCGCAAACGAAGTACTCTAGCTCCACAGCCAAGCGCGCGATGGGTCTCAGACTTGGAGGCAGGTTAGCCCTATGATACAGCAATCCAAATATATAGCTAACTAAAATTTCATGGATTGATGAATATGGCGAGTTTTCTCAGATCCGGTCACATATATGTAATACATTACAAATACCCAAATATCTCAAAACGGGTAACTTTATGAAATTTCTTAATATGAATATCAATCTCCAGCAAAATATCTAATAAGACCAAGATCACCCATCAACTCAATTGTATATGCCAGAACCAGATATTCAAAAGTGGTCATTTGTCAAGGTTTCCTTCTTTCTAGTTTCCAGGGCTAGCTCTTGATCTCTCATCTTTGAGTATAAATCCATTCCATTTAGTAGCGCGCAGTGCAGTAGCACGCTAATTTCGTGTTATCTTGACATTTACTTAATAGTGGGTGTGTACGGCGCATTGACAACACTGGGCGTGTCTGATACGCCATTTTGTGATATAATGCACATGCTCAGAATGTGTTGCCATGGTGAAGTCATGTGACAGCTCCCTGGCCGGCCCTAGGCCCTCGGTGAATCCCTAGTGCATGCAGCGCTTGTGCTCTGCTGGATCGATCGTGGATATGAAAATGCAAGGCTCGAGGAACGGTAAGGCGCTAGGCATAAGCTAGTGCTCTGCTGGATAGATCATGGATGGTGTGGAGCCTGCTCAAGGCTCAAGGAGCGGTAACATCACGGCACAGATCAGCTGCTGCCAACAATAAAACTTAGAACTTGGTTTTCTCCCTAAACGGGAGTCTCGTCGCTACTTTGGCCACCTACAGTTGCCTTCTTTGTCAGTCCGCTTCATCACATAGGCATACAGGCGTGGCTACGAATTTTGAGCAGATATGATCTTCAGCACCTCCCATCTTCTACGCTGGAATATTGACAGCAAACCATAATAATGAATTATACTGAGAGCAATAAAAAAAGAACAGAAACAAGTATGAAAACAATTGAATAAAATTGAAGGATGAAGTAGGGATGGCAGGGTCAAAAATCACATCCACTATACATCCGTATACTTGCTTTTTGAGGGGTGCAAACACAGTAATATCTTCCACACGCAAATCAAGAGTGCTTAATGAACAAGTTAGGTGCATGGTAATCGAAAAAAGCAAGCGTATGGATGTATAGTGGATGTGATTATCCCTACAAATCTTGTTTTATGTACTTTTTGACCCTGCCATCCCTACTTTGTCCTATTTTATTCTATTATTTTCATATTTGTGTATTATGGCAGGTGAGGATTGTGATGCACTAAGCCATGTCTCACAAAAACAGACAATGTTGGCAGCTTTAAGGCAATTGTCTTGCTGTATATCTGCTAGTTTAGCAATAATTGATCTAACATTTAAAAAAAGCTATTGCGACATACTTATCAGAAAGTGAAAGGTATTGGAATTGTGGTACAGAAAACAACATGCTATTTTATCTTTTCATTTCATTTTGCGCATCACTACTAGCTTTGATTGCCTTTGGGTTAAAGTTTAAAATAATAACTGTTTTCACTCTGCTGAATGCTACATAGGCTTGTCCTGGACTGAAACGGCCACCTTTCATGTCTACAACTATTTAATCTAGTCTTATCGCGTATCGTGTATGGTGTATGGTGTATGGTGTATGTATGTGGTACGATATGGACTACATTGGATTGCTTTTAGACCAACACGGTTGTTAAATTAACAAGCACAGTGGTTACCTTGTGTTCATTATTAATTACAATGTGCACTACTCCACCTCTTGCACCATTGACTAGGCCGTCTGAGACATCAACATTTGTTGTTAGCATGACTCTGGCACCAATGGCTAGCTTTAGTACAGTGTGTAGACCACCAGTTTCTTGTCATTTATTTGACAGTGCAGAAATTTCTATGTGTGCAGTTTGCCCTGCCATAGCATCACTAGCTTCAATGGAAAACTGTTCACACTCAGGAGCTGAAGTGTTCAACATGGCTGTGTTTCTACATTCAACATCAGCATTCAATCTATAAACATGCAGGGGCATCACTTGGATAATTAGGCATGTCTGCTGTTATCTCTCTAGACTTAAGCATGTAAATGTCTGCCGGAGTAAATTGTTAAGTGGCTGTTCTCATTTGACACAACATTTCAGCGAATGTACTGTCACCTCTTTGTCGCATGATTTCACTCAATTCAAACTCGTCAATCCATAGTGAGCCAGATCTGCATAGCTGTCCATAACTATCATTTACAGTGGTGAATAACCATGGTTGTCCAACAGGGGATAATTGATACAAGTCACCAACTGCTAGAATGCTCACTCCACCATTACATCTGCTGATACACCGTTGATGTGTTATAATTGTTTGTGAATTTCTAACATGTTTGACCCAAACATGCTCACTTTATCGATAATAATTAATGCCAACTTTGACAGTTTTGTTTGCAATGTGTTTAGTTTGTCATGGCTGAGTGGCTGGAAACCAGTGTATTTGCTACAGACTTTTTACAGCACCTTGCAATGAATCAGTGAAAACCGTAAAGCGCAGTCATGTGCAGTAAACACTACTACAAACCACTAGCGTGCATGGTGCGTGCAAGAATTTAATTAGTACCGCGCATGTGCAGCTGGAGTTTGAATTCAAAATGGCCAAGCGCACAAGCTATGAGCCAAGGCGTTCGTGGGCTTATCCTAACCATCTGCGTTGGCGTATGGTTTACCAACGAGAAGCCCTACAGCTCTCTTATGAAGAAATTGGCAGGAATTTGGGTGTTGACCCATCAACTGTGTACAGGACAGTGAACTTGTTTCTGACCAGTGGCAGAGTAGACAAAAAGAAATACAATGCTGATAACTTGCCTAGGAAATTAACAGACAATATCAAGGTGTTTATCATGCATATTGTGCTAGATAAGCCAGGGATAATGCTAGCAGAGATACAAGATGAGGTGTTAAAACTGCACGGTATGGAGCTGGCTCTGCCTACAATATGCAAATTTCTACATAGTCAAAAATTTTCCAGGCAGAGGATGCGTATCTCTGCAACATAGAGGGATGAAGCATTGCGTGCATCTTTTGCTAATGAGCTATCAGTGTACAGGGCAAACATGTTTGTGTACCTCGATGAAACAGGAACATCTAACAGAGATGTCATGCGTAAGTATGGCTATAGCTGGCGAGGAAGACCAGCAGTAGCTCAAAAGCTTTTAGTGAGAGGTCAACACCTCTCATCAATTGCCATCATGAGTACTGCTGGGTTACTTGATTGTGTGACTGTGAGAGGGGCAGTAGATGGTGATACATTCTACCAATTTGTACACACACAATTGTTGCCTCACTTAAAACCATTTGATGGAACAAATGAGCAATCTATTGTAGTAATGGACAATGCTTCCATACATCATGTAGACGGTATTGTTGACATGATACAAGAAGTTGGGGCCATGGTGATGTTTATCCCTCCATATTCTCCTGACTTCAACCCGATTGAAGAACTATTTTTAAAGCTTAAAAAAACTATCAAATGGTTTGAAAGCCAACTCGAGTCCGAGGAGATGGACTTAGAAACCATTGTTTACTCTTCTTTTTGTCAAATAACTGCACAAGACTGTTGTGGCTGGATTAGTGATTCTGGAATTTAACCATTGTACACAGTAATTTTGAATAACTGATTGAGAGTTTTTCACATAATCACGGTTAGTAATAATTATCGACAATAACATCCTTGTTAGCGTCACTGTCTTTCCTCAATGAGTGAGCTTTCGTAGTGAATCGAGAACCATTTGTTTCTGCTCAGCAAACTCCTCCTGCGTTAACACATTTTGCTCAAGCAATCCCTGAAGCTCACGAAGCTCATGAAGCTTTTTCATTCGTAGGTCCGTTATTCTGCCAGGAGATATACCCGGGGCCATAGGACATGTAGAAGTACCACCACCAACTGCTGGTGTAGACGGAGAATTAGGAGAGGAAATCACCACTGATTGAGAGTTGCATTGCTGGACCTCGGGACTCTTTACAGCATTTGCAAATGTTGCTGCAGCACCTGTAATGGCATCTGCAAGTGAGGTACGCTTTGACTTCTTAGGTTGATTGTCTAACTCGAGAAACACAGGTATAGTGTCGGTATTTTCATACTTTCCCGTACTAATCATTCTTGCCAAGCAACGTAGCTGGGGTATAGTATATTTATCCCCGTGTTTGGACTGTAAATCTTTCAAAATAGTATCCTGCTCTGCTTCAATTTGCTGCCGTTTTGTTGGAGGGGGGTTTTCTGATGCCTTTTTTCGTTTATTCCCACTTGGCTGATCAGTAGATCTTGCATAACACCATAGCATGACACTACCTTTACATGTTTCGACGCATTTATTCATGGTGTTTAGGTCCTCCTGGCACATTAGCCAAAACTTTGTTGACTGTTTTCCGAAAAAATATCCAAGCTGAAACTCAGTAGTGGGGGGAATAAGGCTGCCAAATTCATCCATGAGCTTAATCTTCATTTCCATAAGTGTATCAAATTTTCCATGAAAACAATGAAGATCTCGAACAATGTAATCACTTTTTTTGTTGGGGTTGATCACTTTCAGCCTGTAATTATAATTTTCCTAGAGAGAGAGAGAGAGAGAGAGAGAGAGAGAGAAGGGGGGTAATTTCAGATCGAAGCCTCTCTAATAGAAGCCCACCCCCTACAGTACACACGCTTACCTCCTTTGCCAAACTCTCACTAGGCCCTGTAGTTGTGTCTTTACCCTGATTGTTAGGCGACATTTCACCATCGCTGTTATCGGAGTCGCTTGGCACGCACAAGGGATCGGCCGCGTGACCGTCTTTGCGGGTGTTCGTGCTAGTGGAGGGAACGTGTCCATCAGCATTGTATCCCTGACGATTCCAGTAAGGGTACCACTGCCAGTAGTAGTGGTCATCGTAATATAGCGGATCCATCACTGGGCGACAACTCTCCTCAGGCTGCGTGGTAGACTAGGATCTCTCTAGTTGCAAGAACAGCTGACGTGGCATACTGATCATACATAATTATTATAAGCATGCGCGCGCAATATTGTCATTCGATAATTGAGTTGTGGGCACTACTGTACTATGACTACGCTTTACGCTTTCCATTCGGATTTTGCAAGAAGTAGTAAAAAGTCTGTAGTGCCAAGTAAAATGCTGAATGCAATGTCATGCCTCCAATATTGAATGTGGCAACGCCTGTGGAAGCTGTAAGCAAGACTATGACATCATGTGGCTCAAAAGTACCTGATTGCTTGAGAAATTTGAATTTATCTGAGTGGATTGATCGTATGACGTGATTTTCCTACACCACCTGGACCACTTCAGAAAACTGTATGGCTCGATTAATTTGCCTTGTTTTAATGCTATCACTGTAGTCTTACACCACTTCCGGTGGATCACGACAATGGCTCGCTGTTTGTCATTTAATTTTCTCAGAATCATTCGAAACGCATCTGCTGCTATTTCTTATGACTTACTAGCACTTTCAAACCTAGCATGCAAATTACTGGTACTGCTTATTATTAGTTCAGCATTGTCTCTAAGATCTTGGGATACATCAGTTAGTATTAAATGTGACCGGATTTGAGAAAACCCTCCGTATGGGATTTTTTCAGAAAATTGAGTTTGATGCATGATTGATAAGCTCGAGCATATCGCTAACCCACGTTCAAGTCTTAGGCTGATCGCGTGCTTCGTTGTTAAGATACAGTGCCTTGTTTGCGATCGCGCCACACCCCCAATAATCGAGAAATTACGGTCTAAATGTGTTGCAATGCACACGTATGGCGTTTCCGCGTACTACGCGTGACCCGGAAATCAAATAAATGGACCTGGGCGGAGCTGTTCGAAATGAACATCAAGATCGAGCAAGAGTTGAATTTCGTTGTTGACAACAACAGCCGATCGTTCTTAGATGCCCAAGAAGCTAAAAAGGTGAGTGAACATACAGTACTTCGATGAATCTAGCTGTATCTAGGTAGAGAATTCTATTTAGCGCCCATAGCTACAGGCTCTGTGTACAGCGGCTGTGCCGACTAGGTGGGTCAAAGTGAAGGCTTATTTTGCCTTCATATAGCATGACTAGCCTCCATAGAAGACGGCAACAGTTAGAAGGGTTGTTCGACATGTATATGTGACCGGATTTGGGAAAACCCTCCGTATGGGATCCGCGCGCGATTCGCGCAATGCGCGCTTTTAGTAGCTCAGTTGTCAAAGTCCAGATTTTGTCACATACATGTCGAACAACCCTTCTTCTAACTGTTGCCGTCTTCTACGGAGGCTAGTCGTACTATACGAAGGCGAAATAAGCCTTCATTTTGACCCACCTAGTCGGCACAGCCACCGTACACGGAGCCCGTTGCTATGGGCAGTAATTAGAATTCTCTACCTAGATACAGCTAGATTCATCGATCTACTGTACGTTCGCTCACCTTTTTAGCTTCTTGGGCATCTAAGAACAATCGGCTGTCGTTGTCAACAACGAAATTCAACTCTTGCTCGATCTTTACGTTCATTTTGAACGGCTCCGCCAAGGTCCATTTAATTGATTTCCGGGTCACGCGTAGTATGCGGAAACGCCATACGCGTGCATAGCAACGCCTTTAGACCGTAATTTCTCGATTATTGGGGGTGTGGCGCGATCGCAAACAAAGCGCTGTATCTCCACAACCGAGCACACGATCGGTCTAAGACTTGAACGCGGGTTAGCTCTATGGTAGAGCTTATCAACCATGCATCAAACTCAATCTTCTGAAAAAATCCCATACGGAGGGTTTTCCCAAATCCGGTCACAAATTTTGGTTACCTTCTGCTAATGCCTGGGCTCTTGCTTCCTCTGTACTTGGGGCAAATTGATACCATATGTGCTCTGGTGGACCATTCTCAATGACATTTAAATTAACATTATCTACTTCATCATGAGAATATTTTTGCTCATGGGTTTGAACTATAGATTGCACAGGTCGGTAGTGCTCCTCATAGGTTGCATAACCACCTAGTAAGTCTACATGCTGATCATACCATGGATATTATGACAAAATCTGGACTTTGACAAATTTTGACCTAAGCTACAAAAAATGTGCATTGCGCGAATCGCGCACGGATCCCATACGGAGGGTTTTCCCAAACCAGTCACATACAACAAATTCTGCTCTGTACCAGTTGCTAGGCTCAGCATCTCTTGTATTTATGGAACCTTGTGACTGCCTGTCTTTTGTGTCGGTTCATTTTCCCGAAGCCATCAGTTAATTGAATTGTTTTAGACATGGTTTCGCTTTCTGCAGGTGGCAAGGCATCACAGTCGCTAGCATCGTGGTGATGGTTAGTGGCCAATGTAGCAGCAAAGTCGGCTAGACACATAGATTGTAGCTCTTTTGGCCTGTGTTGGTGGTATCTATCAATGGGACTTTTGTTACACGTTTGTATCATCATCTTCCAATGCATATCTTTGCTCTTTAGCATAGCTATCAGTTCAGTTTTTGGGTTAGTATTAATAAAGACAACAAATCCGCTTAGTTGTTTCATAGGCAAGGATAATATTCTATAGACTGCCACTTGTACACTGACTTCTCTATGGGTTAAAAAGGCTGAACCAACTGTTCTCAATTGTCAAGTGTTGTTTTAGTTCATCAGTTCTGGCTTCAGAGGCTACTTGTTTTAATAACTGACCCGTGGCTCTGTCTGTTTTCATGATATAGGATGCTACGTACATAATGCAAGCATAAGCATAAGCATTGAGAACGTACTGTATGTCAGTATTGGCTTGCCATGCTAAAGTCACTGGTCCATTGTAGTTGTTAATATTGCATTCATTAGGCTGTCTTTTTAACACCACTACATTGCCTTTGCTGGGCACTTCCAGGGCTTTTATGTACTCACTGAGACTAGAGTCTGCTTTGATCAAAACCTCATGGAGACTGCACTCTGTATTGCCATCTGATAGTACTTTGTGGACTTCGGCTAGTATAGTGTGTGCGTTCTGCAGAACATCAGAATCTGACTCTGGTGCAGCTATTAAAGTCTTTGAGCTAGGAGGTTTTGGAAAGTTAAAACGGCATGATTTCTTTCTTTTGCAATAAGTAGAATGTTTGTGTTGTTGAAGAAGCAATACCAGGTCTCTTAGTTTGTCTTCTGTTTGTGGAATTGCACCTGGTCAATAAATGCATGCACTTTCTCATCACTGTCTATGACATACCTTGGAGCATCTTTGATGCTGATTACAGTGGGCATGTGGTGAGCCTCTAGCATGGAACTCAATGCATATGCCATAGTCAGTGATTTCACTGAGTGGGTGTGCTGTGGATTTCAAAAACTCCTGGAAGAATGCGTTTAGCCTGTAATGGAAATGCCTGGCAGCTGTGACTGGGTTTCTTCTAAGCCAATTTGATTTTTGCTCAAATGACAATGGTTTGATCTGTTCATCACTATAATGTACACCATACTGTTTTGCAATAGTGCCAATCATATCAGGCCATTTCAAGTCAGCTGCAGACAGTGTAAAAAACCATGTATGTGTACCCAGTTGCCTTATCATTGCTAGCAAGTCATAGAATGTGCGTTGGTAATATAGTGGAGAGCCATGGATTTTTTATGAAGCTATATGCTTTGTCTGAGTGTACATACTGATTCAACAATGTTTTGTCCCTTGCTTGTGAAGCAGTAAACTGCCTGGCTTCAGGCTTCTGACGCCATATGTAGTTATTGCCATCATTCAACACTTGTTTAGCCTCAACTATGTACTGAGCAACTGATAGTCCAGATCATGTGCACATCGGCTGTCTACATCCAGCAAACGCTGATTGAAATATTTTCTGTATGTAAGCTTCCTTGGCCTTTCGGTGCTAAATGTTCCATTGCCAAAACGGAACTTGTCAGGGTTAACAATTGCTCATAATGGATAGTGGTTTCTGCCCTTCACCTGATGCTATGGAAATTGTCTAAATGCTTCTGGATTTTGTAGTGACATCATGCTTGCCAGTGATTTGTCTGATATGCTTATCACGTTCTGCTATAATACCATCATTAAGAGGGTCATTAGTATCACTTGTGGTGTTTGGTGAATTGTATATCAGAGCTAGCTAGCTTGTCCAGGCCAACATAATGATACTGTAGTATAAGGCCAATGTACACTTCATGCTCAACAGTGCCATTCCCTGGGATAATACGAACCATATGTGACCGGATCTGGGAAAACCCGGCATATCGCGAGAACGCGCAAGCAGCGCAATGCGTGCTTTTAGTACCTCAGGTAAAAAATGTCAAAGTCGAGTTTTTCATATTCATATCAAAGAACCTTTCTACTAACCTTTGCCACCACCTACGGAGGGTAAACGTAAGTTACCAAGGCGAAATAAGCCTTCATTTTGACCTACCTAGTCTGTACGGCAGCCGTACACGGAGCCCGTTGCTATGGGCGCTAATTAGAATTCTCTACCTAGATACAGCTAGATTCATCAAACTACTGTACGTTCGCTCACCTTTTTAGCTTCTTGGGCATCTAAGAACAACCGTCTGTCGTTGTCAACAACGAAATTCAACTCTTGCTCGATCTTTACGTTCATTTCGAACGGCTCCGCCCAGGTCCATTTAATTCATTTCCGGGTCACACGTAGTATGCGGAAACGCCATACGCGTGCATAGCAACGCCTTTAGATCGTAATTTCTCAATTATTGGGGGTGTGGCGCGATCGCAAACAAAGCGCTGTATCTCCACAACGAAGCGCACAGTCGCTCTGAAACTTGAACGCGGGTTAGCCCTATGGTAGAGCTTATCAAATATGTAGCTAACTAAAAAATCATAAAATTCGCTATATGCCGGGTTTTCCCAGATACGGTCACATATTTGAGAGCTCACTACTCAATACATTGATTGCAACATTGAACTGGTTAGAAATGCTTTATACTACCATGTGATCACCCCATGCACCATTTTGTAGTCATGTATGTACTTTTCAAATCGTAGTTGCTCTGAATTTCTTATAGTACTAATGAATGCATCGTCATCATTAGGGGCCTCAGTGTCAGCATTGTAGGCATTGCTACATCTTATATGCTTTGCCAAGAAATCACGATAGAACACACAATTACTCTCCAAATAAGTTGCAACACACTCTCATGCATTACTGAACTGAAGTTGGCATGCTATAGCATTAAACAGACAGTTGCCATCACCTGGTACATCATGGATAGCAAAATTATTCTCTTGGGCTAATGCTATTAGTGTCTGATGCTCTCACTATGTTCATTAACAACAGTATTAGATTCACCATGTATTCTATGGGTTGTCACACACTTCCTAGGGTCACTGGTTTGTGCTGTATCTTGGACGTGATCTTCTGGCATTAGGTTATGGTTACTAGTATCACAATCAAGGCTATTTGTCCCAGATTGTCTCACTAATCCATCAAAGAAGTCACAATCATGGGCTAATGAATGGTCAATCCAGTTAATAATTATATCAACATCTGCATACAAAGGATTGTTCGCTTTAAGCCATGTTAAGGCATTGATTGGTAAGCTTTTCTGGGGAGACATAGTCATGTATATAGTGGCCCTTGTATTTCAATTTATGTTTTAGTTTGAGTGCTATTAGTTCTGACTGCGTGGGTAACCTAGGAAGCATAGTGCACAGATTATCAAGCTTAAATGGCAGCAACATCAGATCATGGAGAAGCATGGCCCACCTATGGAGAATTAATACATATGCTGCAAACTTCGGAGGCAAATGCAGAACAGTGTGCAACTCTGTTGTTGCAGACCTGCTGACAGTAGATTTTCAGCATAAATTTCCACAAATCCCAATCAGTCGGCCCAGCAGGTTTTTTGGATACAGTGCGACGACTTGAAGCACCTACCATGCCATCAGCTCTTGGACAAAGAAAACTGGATGGTTCCCCTTTGAAGTCTTATCTTAAGAGAAAATGGATTCCAAGAATCAGGAACACACACCAGCATCAAGGTACATATTATTATGCAGATAAAATTTAATGACTACTGTAGCTACTGTCCTATCCTGATAGTGAATCATACCCACTAATTACTCAGTCTGGTACAATAATAACATGACATGTGTACAGGTCAGTTGTATAGGAAAGTTAGGGAATGGCACCTGTCTCTGTCACTACATAAACTGATAGCATTTGTGACTTACAGTATAACTGACTTGAGAGCCACTGGATTTACCCTTTCCGCTGTACATTATAGTTATATTGCAGGCACAGCCTTGTATTGGCCCGGAACTGACTTGTTAGATATTGACATAGCAATTTAATTAGTACCTATTCTTTTACATTGAGCATGTTGCCCACAGTGTCGCTGTGTACACTAATATGGTCGAACCTGTTTGACACTATAATACTCTGTATTGGAGAATATTTTGTCACTAGTTACCCAGGTAACATCTAACAAAATGTGATAGGATATGAGAAAAGGGACCACTTCGCGCAAAACAAAAATTTCGCGTTTGACATACCACGCTAAAGCTCACCTTCTTAGCTCCCGTTTGCGACTTGTTTCGTTCCGCTACCTGGTTCCGTTGCTGAGATACAGCTCTTTGAAGTCGAATAGTATGCGGAGAGCGATTTCGAGAAAACGGCGATCAAAGTTTCACTTCCGGGTACCCACCGGGTAATGGGTGGGGTCCCGTATACTATCCGTTATACGTGTACGTAGGGGGTGTGGTTTGTATTTTGTATTTTTAACAAGGGCCGGTTGTTGGAAAGATACTGACACGATAAGACAAGACGCTAAAGCTCTAGCGAGGTAAGTTTAATTTAGTTTCTACAGTGTAGAACAATTGCTAGACTATTATAAATCTGAACTAGGCTCGTTCGGATATAAGTTCGTTCACTGGCAAACCGCTCCCTGCAAACGTCAGGCTGGACAAGCCTCAGTTGAAGTCTGGGACGGAGACTAAAAGAAAAGCCTGTGGACCTGGCGAAGTATAAAGAAGTACGGATAGCTAACTTCAAGGACCAAGAGTCCACTACAGAGTGGTACATTTGATGGTGGGCTCTAAAAGGAACTGCGACGTTGTTACAACGAGGTAAGAGCATGCTACTATACTATAAACTTACGTATAATTTTAGTGTACTGCTTGAACCACTAACAGTACAGAGAGACTGCATGTTGTATGAAATTGAGTCTGGCCCTGAGGTGTAATAATGTACGACATGCATGTGTGCCGAGTCTGCATGTATGATGTATAAATCGGTCCTGCATGAGTATGATTGTGAAATTTGGAGGTGTCAAATGACCAATGGACATAAGAGTTCACACTCATTCTTTGTGGGTTGCTTGAGCAACCCCAATAGCTCATTATTATTACATGGGGCATTACAGCATGAATACATTATTATAAGATATAGGAATACTGGTAAGGGGTTGCATATAAAAATAGGTTCTAAGTTGAGGGGTGATGCTTGTTAGGGCAACTTCTTTTATTATGCCCAGCCTCATGACACACACCACAGAGCCGTCGGCGTTTAGGTGGAGGGGTTGCTGCTGGCATCTCGTTCTCTGGATGAGACAGAGTTGGAGCTTCTGGGTGTGGAGTACCCCGGCGACTTCCTCCTGGCTTTGGAGATGACGGCAGCGGACAGACGGTATCCTTGTCTTCATCTGGACAAAAGGGCCTAATCTGTTCATAGAGGTACCACTGTCGTTCTATGCTCAAGCCGTGTGGTGGAACGATGTTCGGCAGAGTATCAGAGTCCACATCCCATGGCTCCTTAAGCAACATAAGCTCCACCTCAGGTGTATCGTTCTGCTCCTTCACAAACACAGTGCCTGGTGAAGAAGAGGAGACCCGGAAATGGTGGTACTTCTTTATGCCGTTGATCCTCTTCATCCGTGGAGCAAAGAAGTCGGTCCAATCGTAGGTGTTAACAATGGTACTGCCATCCTCTCTCGAGACCAGCTGTGTGTGGTTACACTCAGCAGACTTGTTCACAACCTCTGCAATGGCCTGCAGACTGCCCACCTTCGTCCTCCTGTACTGGCGTTTGAGAAGCCCAAAGCACCAGTCAGGCGAGAACTTAGTGTGTCCAACTGGTAGGAAGGAGAGAGTGATGTTGCTGTGTCTATTGGTGAGTGTACGCCATACTAAATAGTGGACCATACAATTATTTTTGTTTTGTCCACAGCAGTTGTCTGCGTGGAGGAAGGCGTGTTTCTCTCCAAGGCCGTGGTGGTGGAAAAAGTAATGCAGCCGACTTACTACTGCGTTGGCGCCCTTGCCGCAATCCCCGGCTTCGTCAGTCAAGAAATTCACCTGCCGAGGTATTGCTTCACAGTTGACGCCAAACACTGTACACTTACGTGGAGTAAGGAAGTAAATCGGTCCAGGCTGCAGAGGGTCTGAGGGATAGTGCACCTGCTGGGCGTAATCGAAGGAGTAGTGCACCTTTATCTCCTTGGAGTTGGATGGAGTGCATGCTGCTAAAGGTGGAGGAGAAAATTCACCATCATGGACGAAATGGGCTCGAACACTCTCCTTACACTCGTCACATATTGACTTGTAGAGAGTCCTCTCCTGTTTGACGATCCGAAGGTGTTCAAGAGCACTCTCAATGGTTGCGGATTTCTCAGAGTCAGACGAGTTGGCAGTACGCATAATAGCTGTACTATTCTGTTGGCACTGCCAACAGAGGTCTGATCGAGGCTTCATCACAACAATGGATGGTACCAGAGTCCTCCATAGCAGACAGAAGGTGGTGTATGCAACTGTATGCACTGCATCAACTTCATCCGCCGCTGCATGGTATACCCTCCACACCGCTCGCTTCGACACACTCGATGGAAGGAGTTGGATGTCGGTTCGGCTGTACCCGGGGATTCTTCCTGGCAACAACAAGGCGTGCTGTTCTGCATAGGAGAACAGGAACCGTACCACAAACTCGGTCGATGAGTAGGAGAGTGCATGCTTCGGCTTCCTCTTGGTGTTGCCGTGTACTCGTGGGGTCAGACCGTTCTCCCTCAAATTATTCATTAAGTTCTTCAGTCGCTTGATCCCCACGCAATGAAGAAAGCGAAACATTCGAGCACACACCAACTTTCCTTGATGAGAGAAAGAAGTATATACCTTCTTACGCTCATCTTCCTTGTGACGAGCAGCAGTCGAAACAATGGAGCTGGTGTTGACGGAAGCCATCAGTTGTCCGAGGATCGCCATGTCTAACTCGCTGTTCGACAACTCAGCGCAAGATGCCCTCACTGACGTCACATGCTCAGTAGTGAACTGCTTACTGCACTTTCTTACACACCCACATCCAGCGGAAAGAAAAGCAGAAACCACATCTCTCTCCTGTACGTCAGTAGGAAGGTGGGTGACGGTGACCTCACTGGCTATGTGGGGTAAGCTTTGCATTGCCTCCTGGACTCGTTCCTCGGTGTTTACTAGTCCACTGTCATCATCAAGTTCAAGTTCATCGTTACATCTCACATCATCAGGAGGGAGTTCTTGGCTGGCAGGTGCTATGTAGGTAATAGTAGTAGTAGTAGTAGTTAGGTTGGCTTTAAGTATTATTGTGTAGGTAGTAGCATTCGTAGGTAGTTAAGCTATAGGAATAGCTAGTTGTTAGTTTTTATATTATGTATAATCTTTAATAATGATGCTAAATTTTTAATAATAATAGTTGATGTATTACTAGGCAATGTACCTTCTAACAGTGCATCAAAATTATCATCCTCTTCTGTGTCACTACTGTCATTCAGCTCTTCTACTTCACAGTCAGAATCTGGTGAAGTAAAATAATCCTCAAGGACTTCCAGCAGAGCTCCTTGGTCATTGCTGCTCAGGCCCAGCAAAGCATTAACTGCTCTAGCAGCCTCAACTGCGGACGCGTTTGCGGTAGCCATGGAATGCTTGAGGGTAGATCGAGACTTGACTGCAGGTGCTCAGTTGCTAGGTAATTATTCATGAACGCGCGCGCTACCTAAGGGGTTCCCCCTATTACTCCGTGCACCCTCCGCTATACTGTCCGGTTACACTTCCGGGTGAAACTCCGTGCACGCGTTTGAAAGAACGATAGGCGGCCGTTTGAACAGCCTCGCTCGGGAGGAAGACGACGGTTTCCAGGGTTCAAATTTGGCAGGAAGGTAGGTAAAGGATCGTATTTAAGTATGGTACAATAAACTTAGTTTATCGGATATGTGACCTACGCGACTAAAATCGCGTATAGCGAAAATTCATTTTCTGCGCGAAGTGGTCCCTTTTCTCATATCCTATCACAAATTAATAGGGTAATTCCATATCAGTTCACCGAAGTTTCGCACATGACCCCCTCAGATTTGGACGAAATTCGGTTTGTGGGTAGCCCAAGTAGACATATGTAACCCGAAGAAATTTTACCTTCATTGCTAGTATGGCTTCTCAGAAATGGCTCATTAAGTTTTCGCTGTTTTTGCTGTACCCGTGACCATTCAAACCCTCATAACTTCGCCATTTTTTGTTGTTTTGAAAAGCGAATTGCACCACCTTAAAGCTTGAAGAATGAGCTTTCATATGGTATATTGAATGGCTTCATTTGACAAAGTTGTTAATAGCTATGCCCTCCTAAACTTTGACCTTTGATCTCTCAAAAAGTGCTGATTGGAATTTTTTATTACTTTTTGTGGATAATTACTAGACATTCACCTATTAGCTGTAAAGGTTTCAGTTTGGGGTCTGCATGGGATTCCAAGATAGGTGCTCTTATGTACCAGTGTGTAGGGTACTATAATAGAAAGTATTACATACCTTCAAGCCCATTGTACTTATAGATACACAGTTGCATACACTAGTTAATAAGGGTGTTAAATTCTCCATGGAAATAGGACTTACTAATAGCTGTTATTTTATCACACCTTTAATGCATTGGGTACTAATTCGCAAATAAAGTCAGTCGTGTAACTGCTATATACTCTGGGTAGTGTTGTTTGAAACTAGTTCCCTTAAGGCTTGTCTGCAAGATAATTTCCTTTTTTCTAGAAAATTGATAATCTTGAACAAATAATGTCATGCTTTCAATGTACACTAGCTGACTAGACTACAGAATATTTTTGTGGTTATATCATTTCTTGTTTTTTTTTTTTATATTTAAGTAGACAATTACTAGCTAGTTGTATTCATTGAGTTTGGTGAACTATAGTTTGGTGAATTTCTAATCCTTGACATAGTCTACAATGGCTCAATCCTTATGCAATCCCTTTGACATACCTGGCCATACCTGGAGCAGCCGTAGAAAGAATCTCAGACCTGTCACAGCCTGGATGTGTGAAAGAGCTCCACATATTTCCATTGGTTCAAAGATCTGACACATCCAGGAAGAAGCTAAGTAAGGAATTACAGGATGTTACTGAGCCTATCCTCTCTGAGTCTGATCCTCCCAGTCCTCCTAGTTCACAAGCCACAGAATCTGATCCTCTCTTCTTCAGTGCTTCAGAAGCAGCATCTTCATTCAACATGTATCTAGCAGAAATCGGTGAGACACCATATTCTCAGAGTAAAGCCCATTCAAAGAATTACTCCAGACAGAAGGTGAAGAAGATTACTGAAACTTTGCAGCGTACAGTTACATTATCACAGGGGCGCCTATTGATGATGGAACTGAGATGATCCAGCAGCTGAAAGAGAAATTTCAGGAAACAAAGAAAAGAAATGAGCAAATTCAAGTGCTCACAGTTTTGCCGAAGAGCTGGTCAGTGAAGAAAATACAATATTAGGAGTTTGGTGTCTCGAGTATTTGGTATGGCAGTCAAAGAAGCTAGTAGAGGAGAGAGGCATTCTTTCTCTTCCTGCTCCATTACGTGGACCTTCACTGCCATCAGAAACAGTAGACACTCTTTGTATGTTCTACGAATCTGATGATATAAGTTGTGTAACGCCTGGAAAGAAAGACTTTGTATCAGTGAAAAAGGATGGTAAACGTCAGCATGTTCAAAAGCGATTGGTTCTGAGCAATCTGAAGGAGGTGCACCGCGAGTTCAAGGAGAGATTTCTAGATTGCAAAGTTGGATTCTCAAAATTTGCTGAACTGAGACCTAAACATTGTGTTTTAGCAGGAGCGAGTGGTACACACTCAGTATGTGTGTGTGCAATACATCAAAATGTCAAGTTGATGTCATTTGAAATGCAGATACCTGAGCTACCAACATACCACCACTGTTTAGCAAAGATAATATGCAATCCTCCACATGCTCGATGCTATTTGGGTGAATGTGATGTCTACCAGCTGTTTACTTTGGGTATTGTAGCAATGAAGATTATGCAAAGGAACGGAGTAGTTTAGAGCAACGCTTTCAACTCCCGCGCACGATCTCTGGCACAAGAAAACTGCACTCTTTTGTACCAATCTCCAATAGCACAGTGGAAGTCAGACACTAGTCTACTCAGCCTCAGATGCATCCAGGAAAGAGAGTCACTCTAGCAAAGAATGACATTCTCAATTGCTGGGTTTGTCACTTGTCTATATGAATGGAATTGGTGGTTAGCTTATGTGCTTGAAGTCTGCAGTGATACCAAGAAAGTGAAGCTGACATTTCTGCATCCTCAAGGTCCCCCAAACTCAAGTATCCAGAGCCCCGCAATATTCACAACATACCAAATTAATGGATGACACTTTAACTCTTGTAGACCCACGAACAAGAAGTGTTTGTGTGTATTCTTTGACAAAAAAAGAAATGACTTTTACATCTAATTTTTTCTGTGACCTTTTCAGTTGATATGATTTATACTGTAGTTGAATCAATAAGTCTTGTGTGTCAGCAAGCTTAAATCAACAGCAAGGTGTGTACTACTGTACGGGATTCCACTATAGGTACCGTACACACTGCTACATAAGAGCATCTATCTTGGGATCCCATGCAGACCCCAAACTGAAACTTTTACAGCTAATAGGTGAATGTCTAGTAATTATCCACAAAAAGTAATAAAAAATTCCAATCAGCACTTTTTGAGACATCAAAGGTCAAAGTTTAGGAGGGCGTGGCTATTAACAACTTCGTGAGATGAAGCCATTCCATATGAAAGTTCATTCTTCGAGCTTTAAGGTGGTGCAATTCGTTTTTCGAAACAACAAAAAATGGCGAAGTTATGTTATGAGGGTTTGAATGGTCATAGGTACAGCAAAAACAGCGAAAAAGTAGAAAACTTAATGAGCCATTTCTGGGAAGCCATACTAGCAATGAAGGTAAAATCTCTTCAGGTTACATATGTCCACTTGGGCTACCCACAAACCGAATTTCGTCCAAATCTGAGGGGGTCATGTGCGAACCTTCGGTGAACTGATACCTCAGTTACTGTGAGATAACTAGTTTGTTGGTAGTTGACCTTTGTTCATCATTGGCCTATTTTATGATGACCCACCCCTTCCCATAGCTGGCAAATTGCCTATAAAAACTTTGGTTGCCAGGCAACCACCAACAAAGCACGGTTCATCTTTCTACTCTACTAGTATACTGTGCTTTGCAGGTCATACAGTTGTCCAGTGGCAATAGTGGCTCTTAAGTGTTTAATTCAGTTAATATACTATATACAAGTCACAAAGGCTGTTAGTTTTCATAGTGGCAGAGACAAGTCCCATTCTCTATCTCCTAGACAACTGAGCACAGTACTGGGACAGATTTACATGATAGTATTTATATAGTAGCTGCTCCACTGACTCCACGGTACATGGGCTGGAGTAAGCATAGTCTAGATCTGCATACAACGTATCCTTAGCGGCAAATGGACACTACCGTAATGTTTAACATTACTATCTGTGCTTTTTATGAATCTGTATAGGTTTTCCAATGGAATTGGAGAGATATGGACTCACTGAAAAGACATTAGAAGAAACATTTTTATCCATAGAGAATAATATAGGCCATACCTGGTCACTAAGCGAAGTTCCCATTGTTGGATTTTATCGACAATTACATCACTACCTGAAAAGGTCGCCTCTATCTTATTTGGCAACAAAATCCACGATTGGGAAGTTCTACATCTCTATTGATCCTGAGCTTCAAACGAAGAGTATCTGTACCCGTCCTGACAATGTCTATCAATTCATTGATAGAGTTGCTTCTTCCAAGAAGCCCTCCTCTATGATAATGTCTTATGGATTACGTGTAACAATTCAGCATTTGCAAGATGAGGTTAAAGGATGCTCCACTGAAGTACAAGAATTAACCACAAAAGTGTATGAACAAGACAAAGAGCTTAGTACAATGCGAAAAGAAGTAGAAACGGCAAGTCAAGAACTCAGTGAAACGAAGTATACGCTGGAAGATATCACCCGCAGATTACAAGTAGTTCAAAATCAAAGAGACTGTGCATGTCGCCAGATTTAAGAAAGTAAATGGAAGTTTGATGCAACATAAGCAGATTTTGTTCACTATGAACAGGAATTACTAGAAGAAATTGAGGAGCTCCGTGAACTAGTTAGCTCATTAAGAAATCAAATTCAGCTGCTCTCTGATACAGAAGTGTCCCTCCAGACGAAAGAGAAAGGAAGTGGTAATATGTACACACCAGCAGTAAGAACTGTGCTATTCATTATTGGCCGATCAGATTCCACCAGCAAAAGTTGCAACTAACATTCAAGCTGTACTAAAATGTTTTATGCCGTCACTTGATTTGTACACCATAAAGTTACCCAGTGAGGGATGTGCGTCTTATATGCGAAGACAAGAACTCACAACTATCAGCATGGTACATAAGGCTACCAAAATCACTGAGGAAGCTCAGTCAGGAACTCTGCACCTTAACTCAGATGGGACCACTATATCACAAAAGAAGCTACAAGGAGTTGCCATGAATGAAATGATTGTGTCAGTTAATGAAGTGCCCAATGGTACTGCAGACAGCATAATTAATGATATATCTAAAGAGTTACAGAAGTTGCGTGAAATTGCCCATTGTTTGAACTTACCAAATGCAGATAAGATCAACTGGACTCTTATTGTATCATCAACATCTGATAGCGCTTCAACACAGAAACGATTCAAGAAATTTCTACAAGACAAGCGGGAGAAGGATGAGAATCAGTTTGGTCCTGCCTGCCAGAATGCAGTTGAGATAGTGGAGAATTTTTGTTACATGCACTTAGGAGTTAATCTACGTAAAGCCTTCCTTAAAGGAGCTAAAACGTGACAGTGTCAGATCCTGCAGCTGGTGATACAGAGTACTGCATCACGAGATCAATGTCAAGTGGATACAATGGTACATGAGTTTTGTAAAGTTTTTGGAAAGCATGGAGTGCCAGAATATGGATGTGGAACCCTAGCCTATCCAGATTTTTTGGGATTGAAAATACGTGAGAGCACTTCATATGATAACGTATCATATTATCAGCAATGCATTAAGGTGTCACTGGAACGTCAAGTTGGCAGCAGATACTTTGTCACTGCATGCAATGCTAGAAAGATCCTTTTCCTTCAGGAAGCTGCACTAGAATTTCTTTTGTACACAGGAAAATATGCTGGTAATAGACTTGAGCAGGACGTATTCAGGAGATCCTCAAGAGTTGGTACAGCTCAAAGCGGATGCACTAATGTTTCACCATGTGTATGCCGATCTTTCTATGCTAGCTAAGTCAACTGATTTGAACAAATCTTCGCTTGACATGAATGAGCATAATCTTGAGCTACAACACTTTCTACAGGAAGTAGAGAGCACAATCCACAGGTGGTCACTGATAGACTTAAAAGTATTTATCTCAGAAGAGAGATTGTATGGAGATGATAAAAGAGTTAATCACCGTCTCCATTCTAGATATAAGCCAGTAGAGGAGCAAATATTCAAGGTAGATGAATGGGATGGCACTCTTTTACTTCCACTACTTGCTGTTGGTGCAACTGAGATGAATAGCAAGCTCATAACCTATGCAAAGAATCAACTCCCTGGAGGGAAATACTGGAATCCAGAACCAGCTGTTGAAGCCACACTGAAGAGGCTGAAACCAAATAATGATCTCTGTGAGAGTATATTGGGATTGAATGATTATCTCACAACCATTCCGAATTTACACCAACTCACCCGCTCTAACATGATCCAGGTAAAGAAAAACAAACGATGCAGTGGTTCCACAAGCTTGCTCAAGTAGAACAGCAAGCAATAGTGAAATTAGCTGTTAAAAAGAGAGGACAAGTAATGAAGGCATACAAAGAGGAAGAAGCTACAAGGAAGAAGGAACGGCAAGACAAGATGATCCTAGAGAAACAACGCAGAGATGCATTGAAGCACAGAGCTATCATAGAAAGGGAAAAGTTATCAAAACTATACTTGATTACATCCCCAGATGAACTGAGGAGAATTCTTCTAGAGATTGACAATGAAGACGACAGTGCTTCTAAGAAAGCGAAAAAAAAAACTTGCTATCATACGTGAACAAATCAACATCAGAAAGAAGTTGCTTAATAAAATTAAAAAAATTGACATTCCCTTCACTCACCACAGGAAGCAACGGCCTTTATGTGATATCATTCAAGAACTGAGTAATTTTATAGCCAAAACTATGACATCCCATAGTGGTACAGGAACTGAATCAGATATTGATCCAGCATCATTGGTTGGAAAGAGAATTTGCCATAAGTTTGAAGTTGACGGCCAGGATGAGTGGTATGATGGATATGTTATAAGCTACAATGCTGTAACACACCTACATGAGATTGTGTACAATGGGGAAGAACACTTATTTCAACCTCCAAGAAGATATTTTACATGGTGACTTGTCGATTTATTGATTATAACACAAACCATGTATGCACAATTACAAGTATAATGGACACTGTGTATCATTACAGTACTGTTGATAACAATCATATCTTCTTGAGCATATAGACACAGTTCATACATACAACATCAGGACGTTTCGGCCCTTGGGCCTTCCTCAGCTAAACTGCTAAACTGTATGTATGAACTGTGTCTATATGCTCAAGAAGATATGATTGTTATTACTGACACAGTATGAGCCTCTACGATATTAGTACTGTTGATGTCTGTTTGTAGTCACACTTCAAGGATTTGCAATTCATGAGTAATATTCTTTAAGGCAAGTTTTGTGTCGCAAAGCTCTTCTCCAACTTTATTGAATTCTTTTCTTATTGCCTTAAGCTCATCTTTTTGCCTCTGCATAGTTGCTGATAATTCATGGACTTGAGCAGAGCATCCCTTCACCTCATTCTGAAGGTTCTGAATTGTGGTGCATAGGTCACATGTAGACACCTTTTCTGGTTGTTCACAGTCAGGCTCAGTCAGTTCACGATCACTTGTGCACACCGAGCCATCAGTAGCCATAATTACCTGTAGGAAAAAAATATTGCATGTTTAGGTCCATGGTGGTGTCTGTGTGTGCATGCACAGTCATGCATTGTGTGTATGTACAGATACATACACATACTATCAGTGTGTACAGTTTTTGCCATTTCCACGGTTGTAATAGTCAACGCGGCACTACATGTACAACCATTTTTAAGTGTCATCTATGACATAATACTACCTTATGGGCAGGGTACCTGGCGGAACCTGCTCATTACATCTCCGCCCACATACCAGGATAGCCACGCCTATGATGCTTGCCCCTGATTCCGCCTTGGATATATAGAGTGAACTATCATAAAGGTGTCTCATCCAGATGGAAATAAACTTGGACCATCAATTGGATTCAGTGTGCGCTATACCTAGGCCCAGTCCTACCTCACTGACCACAAAGGGAGAGCCATCCAACAGTGCGCTGTGCTTTCTAGCACTAAATCACCGCTATTCACGTCTTATTTTGCTCATTTACTTACCTTGGATGAAGTGGGCCCTTCCAGCACGTCACAATGAAGCACAGAAACTCACTCGGCTGTCCAAACGCGCGCCCTGACCGAACGACCTTTACTGCACATGCGCATGTATTAATCTTAACCCCTTGGATGAAATGGGCCCTTCCAGCACGTCACAATGAAGCACAGAAACTCACTCGGCTGTCCAAACGCGCGCCCTGACCGAACGACCTTTACTGCACATGCGCATGTATTAATCTTAACCCCTTTTCGACGAAATAGTGCTGAGTGTGGGATTCTCCGCGAAAGGCGGATCGGGGGCGGGGTTTCGGTATGCATAAGTAATGTACTAATAGAGCCTATGTTATACACGAATTAAATATCCAACACTTAAAGTTCATATTTTTGTCATGCGGACCCTATCTATGGTAGAGCTTATCAACCATGCATCAAACTCAATTTTCAGAAAAAATCCCATACGGAGGGTTTTCCCAAATCCGGTCACATATATATTACATATCACATGCATGACCTTTCTTTACATGACCGTGACCTTGAGATCTCGTTTGCTAGGTCAAATTTCTTGACCTTGAGTACATAACGCATACATAACCTCAACTGTAAGTAGGTAGGTAGGTAGGGTAAGAGTATTGCATGACCTTCAGAGATCAAATCCCTTGATCTCAACTGTACATAGTATTACAGGTCAAAGTATGTGACCTTGACTCTGTGAGAACACACATATACCATGACCTTGAGGTCAAATCACTTGTCCTTAACTGTAAGGAATATATATCGCAAGACCTCAAGGTCGAATCATTTTGACCTCGTATGTATAACATTGACATGACCTTGAGGTCGAATCCCTTCTGTTTTCCTTCGACTTCTGTTTTGAGATGTATAAGCATTCCTTGATCTTTACTTTGAAAGTATGCATAGCATGACCTCTGCTTTGAAAATGTATATAGCAAGACCTTGAGGTCAAACCCCTTGACCTCTGATGTGAGATTACTGTACTCGTTCTAATTATTTGAACATTCTAATAGCCCGAACGGCAAGTTTAAGTAATTTATTTCCTTCCTAATTCGTCGAATATCTTGAATTTCAAGTTTTCTCATCGGCTCTAAATCAACTGAACGGCCACGCGGTACAGCATGGCAAGGAGCTCGAGACAACTCTTCCACATTCATCGAAGAGTGTGGCTACCTCATGTTGATAATGTACATGTTAGAAGAACAGACATCACGGCATTATAGGCCCTAGTCTAGACAAGTTAGATGTACAGAATCATATGAACCGTAAATCACACCTCCTCATCTTGTGTTTATGGTCTTATACCATTCAAGACGGCCCAGATGATGTTAATATACATGCTACATAGCCGGATGAAATTTTCAATACAGCGAGTATTAACATTAACACAATATTGACTGTTCAAAAGCAAGCATTTAGTGATGGCATATATGTAGTATTCTTGACTGCAGAGCTGAAGCTTCCAAGTTCGAACCTAGCATGGCATGAGGGAGATTACATACATTAATATTAAGACACAATTGGTTGTTCAAAAGCAAGCATTCTGTGTTGGCATTTAGTATTCTCGGCTGAAGGGCTGAATAGTGCCGCCAGACATGTCCAGCTAAAGGTAAAGGAAGCCTTACACATCGAGAGGACCCCGGCTTAATCGAGATGAAGGCTACAAGCTACCAGGCTGTTGGATCACAACGATGAATAAACTAGGGGCGGGTGCAACCGTGCCAGCGCTAATTGCTCTGGCGCTTCACCCTCTACACTGAGCCCCATGGGCATGCCTGTGCAGTAGCCACGCTGCACCAGCTTTTCACACCTCGCTTCACTTTTGCCCCGAGGATGACTAGAGCATCTAATCAAAAAGTCGGCAAGTTTTACCAAACAGTTAAGTTGTCCGCAAAGAATCTTTGTTTTATTCACTATATATACATATAACAAGTATGTGTAATGGTTACAATCATGGGATAATGTGGTTAGCATGCATGATCATGTATTTAATAACAGTAACTGCTTACAAACATAGCCCATTAGTACCATGCGCATGCGCAGATGGAAGTGGTTGCAGAGGCCATACCCGTCCAACTAAGTGTGCGTTCTTGCTCTGCTCAAACATTACTGGACTGACAGGTATGATAAAGAACAGACCTTGCCTCTCGCTTCACTCGGGGTCCGAGGTTTAAGGGGCCGGGTCAGGGGTAAGAAGGTTCAAGGATAAAAAAAAACCACAAGCCATGCCCCTAATTTGATTAGTTTATTAATTATACAATATACAAGATGAAAAGTTTTAGAGCACCAACTAAAGAAATAGAGAAGACATCTTAAAAATGAACGATTGCTTAACCAGACAACACTGTTCCCTTTCAAGCCTCTCACTGAAGTGGCTCAGGAACAGTTGAGAGGAGGACTAGCAGAAATCAATAAACTAATGACCCTCCTACCTTTAATGCAAGAGGCTATCACTCAAGCAACAGGAGGGATTTCTGGAGCTCGGGTATCCCTCAAGAAAACGATTTATTAAGACAAGACATGACAATGCAGAAGAAAGCTTTATGGCCACTGCCTCAAGTTGCTTCTCTAAGAGTGTTCTTGAAGCTAGTGTCTCCACTTCTGAAGGAGAGTTTGGAAGAAGTACAGAGAACCAGTCAAAGAACACGTTACATATTTCTTTAAACCAGAAATTATGAAGCAGGGGACTGTCTCGTTACTCAATGCATGCTTAGCAAATGACTGATGAGATCTCCTTCCGAGTGTCTTTGTTTGGATGGTGTTAATATGTATGACCTCTGACGAGAATTATTGACAGTAACCTATTACATTAGAATGGTGGAAATGCACGCATATTAACAATAATGATATTGCTGCTCTATCAACGAGCATTTACCATTAAAGCTCCTTCACTAGTCTCTACCCGTGATTTCTTCCGTGGAATTGCTTCTCCACTTGAAGGCCTCTTTGTTGCTCTACTTATTTCACCAACGTGATTGGCACAAACGAATTGTAGTTTGCCTTTGAGTAGTTCTTCCACATTTGCTAGTTCGCTTTTGAGACGTCCACATCTCTCAGCCAACCAAAAATATTTCGTACAGAGGTACCCAGATCCAAAGTGCCGCTGTAGCCTCAGAAAATCGATGGACCTTGAGATAGACAGAAGAGTATTTCTTGAGTCTGCTCCTAAGGTGCGGCGAGAGCTACTGACGGAGACCCCTTTACCGCAGGCTTTACAGCGCTCCATATCACATGTTGGCTTAGTACTTCTCCTTTTCACTAGGTTCCAGTACAGCAGCAGCGCGCAAGATTGAGACGCTACTAGCTGGGCGGGGCGATTTTCATGGAGGTCGCCCTGCCCAACTAGTACGCGGCCGCGGCCAGCCGATCTGCGCACCACGCCCGTGCCGATTATTCTCTACGTCATGTCAGAAACGTGACGTTTCGAATGTTATGCAATCGTGGATCCAAACCAGTATAGGCAGTGGGCCAGACCCTCCTCCCCCCGCGTGTTTATCCTGCAAGAACTAAACGCTGCGGAGTGTGAGGGTCTGGCTATCACTAATGTATTCACAGTGCCTCAGTAACAGGTGGAGCCCATCATAACACAGTCGATCAAAGCATGTCTGCGCCTAACCGCGACCAATCCGACTACTGAAGAGATCATGGGTGAATTTCCCTCAGTATTCGATGGGCAAGTCCATACAATGACTGGGGAGGAATTTCACATCTCCCTAATCGCCGATGGTCGACCGTTTTGTGTCACTGCTCCACGTACCATCCCCTTAGCCTATAGAGAGTAGGAGATCGACCTCCTCGAAAGCCAGGGTATAATTACCCCCATCACAGAGCCAACCGAATGGTACGCCCCGATAGTGGTGACGCCAAAAAAAGTTCAGATCACATTCGCATGTGTGTTGACGTATTGAAACTCAGTAAGTTCGTTCAAAGAGAGCGTTATCCATCCACAACTCCTGCTGAAGCAGTTGATAACATACCACAATCAAAAGCAAAATATTAATTTTTACCGTCTTCGATGCCTTAAAGAGCTATCATCAATGTCCCCTAGATGAGGAGAGCCAAAAATTGACGTTTATCACCCCCTTTGGCCGTTAGAGCTCCATATGGGATTTCATCAATCAGTGAACACTATAACAGAAGGATGGATGAGGCATTCGTCGGTCTAGATGATTTTTGTAAGATAGCCAATGATATCATCTTTGACAGTGATCCTCTGAAACACATGCACCAAGTTAGGCAATTGCTGTCAGGACAAAAACATATCCCTCAATTGAGAAAATTTTCAGTTCTGCCAACAGAAAGCATACTTTGCAGGATTCACCTTAATCCCACTAGGATATTCAGTTGGCACCAACATTACTGATGCAATAGCACAATTCCCGAAGCCAAGTAGCCAAACTGACCTACGCTCCTTTTTTGGCCTTGTTAACCAACTCGTCTCCAGTACAAAGCACATAGCGGACACATTGGCCCCCCTATGACCACTACTCAGCACTTACAATGAATTTCTATTGGGCAAATCCCAACACAAAGCCTTCATACAGGTCAAGAACATGCTAACCTTGGTGTACCTTGACACAACCAAGGAGACCTGCCCAGACCGTTTACCAACTAATGGCAAAAAGCAGTTGATAAGCAAACCAATTCCGGATAAGCCCTTTCAACAGATCGCTCTTGACTTTGGATACCATGGTGGTCGACAATTCCTCATCAACGTTGACTGTATGACCAATTGGCCTGATATCATCGATATGGGCAAAGATACCACAACGCCAAAACTCGTTGCTGCACTGAGGGACCACTTTTCCCGTACAGCTGTTCCAGACGTGGTATGGTATGGTATGGTCAGATGGAGGTCCCCAATTCACATCATCACACCTTGTGGAGTTTCTGACAACATGGGGTGTCTCACACATTATCTCTTCACCCCATTACCCACAAAGTAATGGTAGGGTAGAAGCGACGGTGAAGTCAATGAAGAAACTATATCTGTATCCTGGACTGGCAAATCAGTTGATTGGAACACACTGTCTCGTTCCCTGCTCCAATGTAGAACACCCATGCAGAAAAGACGGTTAGTCACCAGCTCAAAAACTCTTCGGACACCCTGTACAAGATACTCTGCCTGCTCATAGCAGATCATTTCCTCCAGAGTGGCAAGAGTCAGTACAAGAGGTCGAAAAGGCTGCAATGGAAGACACAAATCCAGTTGCAACAATCGTATAACTAACATGCCTATGAGCTCTCCACACTAAAAGTTGGTATCCTCGTTGCAATTCAAATCCAAGCTCTAGGATGTGGGATACCGTATCTTCTAAACATTAGGCCCTTCTAATTATTCAGCACCTTTCACCAAAATTTAATGATTAAAAATAGTCTCTAAATTCGGCAAGGTCGTATGTAAACGGGATTGGAATGCGCAACACAGACAGAATATGTGTTACGACCATTTTGATGATATTTTGTCAGAACTCAGCATTTGTGTGTGCTCATTCGAAACTGCAGATTCCTTCACAAACGTATCCCTATGTCAGTGGTTGCCAGCTGGTGACACATCCACTCATATTTTGGTACGAAGCAATGCTATTAAGCCAAGGTCAGCCAGAACAAAGACCGCCTTTCAAAAGACCCCACGTGGTTATTCAGCTCCTCTGACTTGCAGCCAAAGGAGCTTGGTGGGGCGGTGTAAGGACACTATAATATTACTGTAGAATCCCGCGATTACGCCCCCCCTCGCACATAAGCCCCCCCTCCATTTTTAGCTCAAGTTCCTGCATAGGTACTTTTGTCTCGCGTATAAGCCCCCCCTCCCTGACTGTAAAATGGAGCCCATAAATCAACAAAAACAGTAGCTACAGCTAGCAAAGTAGCTATTTGTGTCATATTATGCCTTACTTTGTCGTTTTTCTCGAGTTTTGCACACCAAATAGCCAGAGAAAGTACAGAGATCGCGCGCCCACGTGGCATTCGACGGTCGGGAATGGTCGTCACACGGAAATGTAAGGATCCCGCGTATAAGCCCCCTCCCCACTTTTGCCCAATCCTAGCATGCACAAAGGGGGGGCGTAATCGCGGGATTCTACGGTATTATAATGACATTCCTAAGGAGTCACTTGAGTGTGGCTTGACCTCGTGTAGTTACTGAGTTAGCTAAGTCCAGTTTACTCTGTTTCATATCACTTTGTGTATCTAGGTTCTATGTATTGTTGTGTATCTCGATAAGTGATCGTCTATGGGAAAACCCACCATATGGGATTTTTTGTGAAAGTTGAGTTTGATGCATCTGTGATAAGCTCTATCATAGAGCTAACATGCGTTCAAGTTCTAGACTGATCATGCGCTTCGTTGTGGAGATACAGCGCTTTGTTTGCAATCGCACCACTCCCTCAATAATCGAGAAATTACGCGTTGCTATGCACACGTATGGCATTTCCACATACTACGCGTGACCCGGAAATCAATTAAATGGACCTGGGCGGAGCCATTCGAAATGAACGTAAAGATCGAGCAAGAGTTGAATTTCGTTGTTGACAACGACAGCCGATTGTTAGATGTCCAAGAAGCTAAAAAGGTGAGCAAACGTACAGTAGTTCGATGAATCTAGGTAGAAATTCTAATTAGCGCCCATAGCAACGGGCTTCGTGTACGGCAGCTGTACAGACTAGGTAGATTAAAATGAAGGCTTATTTCGCCTTTGTAACTTACGGTTAGCCTCCGTAGACGACGGCAAAGGTTAGTCGAGAAAGGTTCTTTGGCATAAATATGACAAAACTCAACTTCGACATTTTTTGACTTGAGGTACTAAAAACGCGCCCCATATGCCGGGTTTTCCAGTAGACGGTCACATATTGTAATAGCAAGAGTACATTACAAGGAATGTGCAACGCACACACACAGTAGAATCCCGCGATTACACCCCCCCTCGCGCATAAGCCCCCCTGCATTTTAGCTCAAGTTCCTGCATAGGTACTTTAGTCTCGCGTATAAGCCCCCCTCCCTGACTGTAAATGGAGTCCATAAGCCAATAAAAACAGTAGCTACAGCTAGCAAACTAGCTATTTGTGTCATATTATGCCTTACTTTGTCGAGTTTTGCCCACCAAACAGCCAGAGAAAGTGCAGAGATCGCGCGCCCACGTGGCATTCGACGGTCGGTAATGGTTGTCACACGGAAATGTAAGGATCCCGCGTATAAGCCCCCTCCCCACTTTTGCCCAATCCTAGCATGCAAAAAGGGGGTGTAATCGCGGGATTCTACGGCACAAACATCTTTCCAGATATGACATCACAGCCTTGTACTTGGGCCTGAATATAATTAGAAGGTGCTTAAGTTATAATCACTGAGTTACATTCTGTATAGCTACAGCTGCAGTCAGTTACCATCAAAAAACTGATAGGACAACCTTCATGGCTTCATGGTTTTTGTGGTTGCATATTAATGATATTCTGTGTGTCAAATATTGAAAGAGATGATCGTACTACTACTATGTGGGTTGCACACTCCTAGTAAAGTACTCCTGGTAATAGTAATAAATCAGTACATTACTCTCGACCAGTAAAGGCGTTTCAGCCATTTACATGTCACGCGTAATATACGGATATTCTATACGCATGCATAGCAAGGCCGTGAGACAGTAATTTCTTGATTTTGGAGGTGTGGTGCAATCGCAAACAAAGCGCTCTAGCTCCACAGCCAAGCGGGTGATGTGCCTGTGACTTGGCCTTATGATACAGCTATTCAAATATGCAGCTAACTAAATCGGTAATTTATACTGCGAACTGTTATTACATTCACCTTGTATACTGGCAATGTTAGCAATGAGATTGTGTTATCACTTTCAATCAAAACCACAAAGGTATGATACTATCACTCTATCATAGGTGCCAACTGTCCCGGAACGTCCAGGACAGTCCCGAAATTGGAGGCCCTGTCCTGAGGTCACATTCTCGGGTTTAATTAGTCTTAGTGGGCGTGGTATGGGCATGGAATGGGTGTGGTTCTTGTGTCCCTGATATTCACCAAAAAAAAGTTGGCACCTATGCTCTATGTTATAATACAAAATTTGTAGTAATAACATTTTTGTTTTACCTGTGTATGATAGTACATGTTATTCTATAGTAGGGTCTATTGTATTGGGAAATCCTTGCACAGGCAAGGACATTGTTATCTCTGGTAACTGTCAGACATTGGTGAGAGCCCTAGAAGCCATAGAGTAGCCTGGAACTTACAGATATTCCCTTTACCAATGATGAACTTTTTGTTGTCACTTGTGACAGTAAAAGAGGATAGGAACTTGTTAACCCTTTCACAGGCAACGTTGCAATTGCGCACCACACGACTTAATTGAATGGGTGGTGCCGCAATTTTGCACCAGCTGTGATAGATGGCTGCATAGCATGCATGATTATGATTGGTACATGCACTGGCCATAAAGCAAGCATTACTGTGGAGATACAACTTCCAGCACACCTATCCAGTCAATTGGCGTACATATACTTGCTGTCACGCTAATTTGGCGTTGTCTCGACTGCTACATAATAGTGGGTGTGTACGGCACATTAACGATTGGGTTTCATTTTCGATATATTGCACATGCTTGCCATGGTGAAGTCATGTGACCCGTCCTAGGCGATCGCACACTAGCTACTAGTACTAGCGCGTGCAGTGGTGCGCTGGATATGAAGGTGCAAGGCTCAAGGAGTGGTAAGGCGCTAGGGATAGGCGAGCTATTCGCTAGCGCGTGCAGCGCTAGTACTCCGCTGGATCAGTCTACTATTAATTTCAGCCTTGCTGGAGTGCGGTCACATTTACATTTGTGACCCGCTATGGAAAAACTGACCACTCGCGATTTTGTTTATGAAAATCGAGTTTGGATTGAAGCAGATACTGTAGGGCTTAATTGTCAAAGAGCCAGGCTCCGAGTTGTGGCCATAAAATTGTACACGGGTCACCTGTGCGTGCCATTATTCGAGAAACAAAGCGTTTTGTACGTACATAGCTCAATTTTCAATATTTCCGTATACTCTCCGTTTTACACTACTTGGTTTGGGCCATAATGAATTTGCTGGGAAAGATGGCCACATAGAGAACGCCAGTACAGCAGTCCTGGTCTTAGGGAGGAGAGATTTTGGGCTCCAAGAAGGGTTTACCAACTGTTGCTGCTGCCAGACTTCAGCGTTGGGCCATTTTGTTGGCAACCTATCAGTACGATCTGGAATTTCGTGGAACGGCTAAACACTGCAATGCCAATGGGTTCTCGAGGTTGCCTCTAACTTGCGAGACAGGAGAGGACCCTACAGTCGTGAACGGAGCTATTTTCAACCTTCAACAGATAGAGACTCTACCCATTGATGCTAAACAGCTGAAACAAGCGACTTCGTCAGACCCTCTCCTCAACAAAGTGCTACTCTATACTCAAAAAGGCTGGCCAGCTGAGTACAGTGATGAATTAAAGCCATATTTCCACAAATGACACGAGCTCAGCGTTGAGGCTGGTTGTTTGCTGTGGGGAGTTCGAGTAGTGGTGCCCCCAGTGCATCAGACAAAGGTACTTGAGGAGTTACATTGTACACATCCCGGAATGGTACGAATGAAGGGCCTGGGTGGAGCGCATGTATGGTGGCCTAACATCGATCAGCAGATTGAACAGTGAGTGCATGGGTGTGATGCTTGTCAAAGTGTCCGAAATCAACCCCAACTACAGTGCTCCACCCATGGGCTTGGCCTGACTCTCCGTGGAAGCGAATATATGGTGATTTTGCGGGGCCTTTCATGGGTTTGATGTTCATGGTTGTCGTGGATGCCCATTCCAAGTGGCTCGAGGTCATTCCCATGTCTACGACTACCACGGAGAAGACACTGGACGCTCTGCGAAACTTATTTGCTGCTTATGGTATTCCACAACAGTTGGTCTCTGATAATGCTCCCCAAAGGAGTTTCAAGAATGTATGGTTTCTAATGGAATTTGCCACACACCGAGTGCTCCCTATCACCCTGCAACGAACGGGGCTGCTAAATGATTCGTACAGACTTTTAAGCATTCTATGAAAGCCGCAGAGAGAGATCCTGGTACGATGGTCCAGAAGTTATCTCGTTTCCTTCTAATGTATCGGACGACGCCACACTCGACTACTGGTGTGACCCCCGCTGAACTGTTCCTGAAGCGGTCATTGCGGACACGTTTAGATTTACTCCGGCCATCGGTACAAGGGCATGTGGAGACGAAGCAGATGGACCAAAAACGTTTTTATGATACGGGAAGTGTGGATCGAAATTTCGACGTTGGCCAGACAGTGCTTGTTCGGAATCTCCGAGTCAGGCCAAAATGGTTCCAAGGTGTGATCGTCGAGAAATCAGGACCCGTCTCCTACTGAGTAGACGTGCAGGGCCAGATTTGGAGTCGCCACGTTGACCAATTGTTAGATTGTAAGGGGGTCCAAACTCGTGAACGAGTGACTATTTCAGACCCATGTGTTGAAGTGACATATGAGCCACCACCTACCGATACTTCCGATTTGTTGCCATAGTCAACTCTGCAAATCACTCTCCCCATCACCTCATGCCCCTGATGCTAACAACCCGACTCATTCACCTCCTCACGATTCACATTATCCCAGTCGTGTATGTAAACCACCAGAACGCTTAGAGATGACTTTTGACTAGGTGGGAGTTGTAATGTATGAACATTAATATTCCATTATTTTTGTGGTAAATTGATTTCCTGTTATGTGTAAGTTACGTACACTGTATTTATATATAGGACACTTTTCTTTTGCTGAGTTAGTTCAGTTTTTGTATTGGCAAACTATTTGTCGCCATTGACTGTATTTGCTTATTGAGATTGTAAATTGTCACTGTCAGTTTAAATTTGGTTTAGGGACTAAACAATGGTTAATGTTAACATGGTGGCATTCTGATGATGTAACGCCTAATTCTAGTATGGTTCTGCGCATGCGCAGTTTCCATGTGCTTTTTGGCAGCCATTTTTGCTAAGAAAAGCTCGCTGTTTGTCAGCAGTGATGCCACGACTCACTACCACACCAAAAAGACTTCGGAGCGGAGCACGCCGTCGTCCTTTGGTTCCAGTAGGTCCATCACCAGCGTCGGTGAAAAAATTACGCGTGGACATGCTGCGTGGGTATCTCGCCAGCTACCAGTTACCAACCACCGGTACAAAGCAACAGCTGGCCGAGCGCCTCACGCACCACCTCCGTTCCATTGCCACTAAAAGGATCCAGTGATCTAGCGGGCAGCAAAAGACTCCAGAGCTGGGGGCAAAAAGACACAAAAGAGCACTCAACCCGAGGCTCCGCCCCCATGCGAACCTACCCCCCATGAATCCAGCGATTCAAAACAGGATACTGGCAGCCAGGAATCCCCCAGCGGAGAGCAAGGCAGCCCCAGAAGTCCACCCAGTGGTGATCGCAAAAGCAGGTCCCGTAGGGCAAAACCCTATTCAAGGCACCGCAGCAGACAGCGCTCTCATAGCACCTCATCAGAGGAACATTCCCTCAGTTACAGCCAATCCAGTGCATCCAGTGAGGAGCACAGCACTAGGGCACGGAAGCGCCATGCAAGTCACTCTCATGCGCCACCGCCGAAACATCGGAGGTACAGACGTTCGCGTAGCACTTCCTCTGAGTCACCACGTCGACGCCGACATCACCGCCATAGGGACAGCTCCCTGTCATCATCTACCTCAACATCCTCGTACACATCTTCTACAAGCACCTCATCTTCATCTCATCATCGACGCTACCGTCGCAGTCGTAAACACCGCAGCAGACGTCACACCTCTAGTACAACAGGCGTGGCATCCATTTCATGTGCCCTGCCTTTATCAGGACACCTGCAAGACCGGATAAAGCGGGGTAAGTACGTAAACTTTGATAAACTCTTACTCCCCCCCCCCCCCCCCCACACACCACCACTATTTGCGGGTAGCCATAAATCCTCCAAGAAGCGTAAACTTGAGAAACGGCAGTTTACAGACCTCAACTCCTAGCTGGAGGCATGGAATCGGTATGCGACCTGCAGAATTGCGTCAGATCCAACAATGGCCCTAGAAGTAGTCAAGTATCAAACTGGTAGCCTTACTCTTTTCACGATATCTCGCACCCTCGGTTATTGAATATGATCGCCTCTTCCGCCAGGCAGCGGCTAGGGACCGCGCAATGCGATGAGACTCCCCAAAGGAAGACATTTATGTGTGGGCCTTGACTCAGTCTAACTCCACATCTAATAATGTGGCTTCGCACTTTAGCACAGGGAATAACCTGTCTGGGGGAAACAGTACCAGCCAGTCCTTTTGCGACCGGGTACCTATTGCAGCACGCTTGGGCCCACCAGTCAAACCCAACACCCCCACCACTGACAGAGCAACACACTTGCCCAGCGGCAAAGAGATTTGCAAGCGCTTTAACCTCGGCGAATGTACCAAAGGTATCTTTGTCCACAACTGCTGGCACTCCAACTGCCAAGGTGACCACCCTGGCAAAGGATGCCCAAAACGCTTTTGAGCTCCAGCGAGCTCACACACCACTACAACACTCTCAGTTTGAGAGGGAGCTAGCACATCACCCCGACAAAGCTTTCACTTCGCAGCTTCTTACGGCACTCCAGCATGGAGTGAACATAAGCTACAAGGGCCCAGTCGATCCAAATAATGCAAAAAAACTTACCGTCTGCCGTGCAACACCCTCATTCATGTCATAGATGCTGAGTTAGCCAAGAAATGTGCTGCCGGTCGCATACTTGGCCCATTCCGTGCTCGACCACTAACAAACTTGCGTTGCTCTGGGGTTGGGGTTGTCCCTAAGAAGAATAATACATGGAGGATGATCATGCACCTGTCTGCCCCAGCGGGCAACAGCATAAATGATTATATCCCAAAAGATGATTTTTCCCTCCACTACGCTTCCATTGACGATGCTGTTAACTTACTTCTATCCCTTGGCAAGGGTGCAAACATGGCAAAAGTCGATCTTAAGTCAGCCTTCAGGATGGTACCCGTCCGTAAGGAGGACTGGCAATTTCTTGGTATTAAATGGAAGGATACATTTTATGTGGATACATGCCTCCCATTCGGCCTGCGTTCTGCACCCTTCCTGTTCAACCAGTTTGCCGATGCACTAGAGTGGATCCTTCGCAACAACTACGATCTACACTGGCTTATACACTATCTGGATGACTACTTTCTCGCTGGCCCTCCCAACTCGTCGATATGCCACGATCATCTACAATGCATGCTTTCTGAAAGTGTGCATGCGGCTTGGTTTCCCAGTAGTAATGGACAAGGTTGAAGGGCCGGCAACCACACTCATCTTTCTTGGTTTGGAACTAGACTCGGTCCTCAAGCAAATAAGGCTCCCAAAAGCAAAACTGGAAGAAATTCTAGTGGAACTAACACACTGGCTCTGTCGCAGAAAAACTACCAAGAGAGAGCTACTTTCGCTCATCGGTAAGCTAGCCTTTGCAGCCAGAGCAGTTCCCGCAGGGCACCTTTTTCTGCGCAGGTTGATCACCCTCAGTACGAAGGTCAGATGTCTCCACCACCATCTGAGACTCACCAAAGACGCCAGAGCTGACATCCTGTGGTGGCACTCATTTCTTCCATCGTGGAACGGGACGGCATCATTTCTCGAGTCTGGAACCACTGATGCCCATGATCTTGAGCTCTTCACAGATGCATCAGGAACCCTAGGATGTGGGGCATACTTCCAAGGTTCTTGGTTTCACTATTCCTGGCAACCACATCAGCAGCTATCCACGAATATCTCCATTCAATGGCAGGAGCTCTTCGCCATACTAGCAGCCACCCTCACGTGGGGACACAAATGGCGTATCAGATTTGTGATAATCTGGCTATTACAAGCGTGGCAAGGCAAATCAGCCAAAGAGCCACGGATAATGTCCCTGATGAGGACACTATTCCTCGTTGCGGCGCAGCATAACTTTACAGTATTGTTAAGCCACTTACCAGGTCGGCACAATGCCATAGCCAATGCAATATCTAGACGCCAGTTTACTCGCTTTTATGCTCCTGCTCCACAGGCAAATCCAAGACCAATTGTAACACCTGGAATTCTAAGCACGATTTGAAGGCTAGTTTAGAAGATCTTCTGCGACTGGCTTTTGCTCCTTCTACTAGAGCAACATATGCGGCAGCAATTTCCAGATTTAAGCGGTTCTGCCTTCTCTACAGAATGCCAGCCTTGCTAGCAGATAAGGAGACAATCATCTATTTTACAGTAACAATGAGTCGAGCTCTTTCTCCAGCAACTATCAAAGTCTACCTCTCCGCCATCAGCTCATGGCACCAGCAAAATGGATACAAGAGCCCTACTAGCCACAACTCAATGTTGAGCTTAATCATAAAGGGTGCTAGGAAATAGCATGCTTTTAAGAGCAACCGTAAAATTACAAGACAGCCAATAACGGCGAGAATCTTGAAGCACATGCTCCAAGAAGTTTGGAAGCCCTCATACCACCTCTTCCAGCACAATAAAAGAATGCTTGCAGCCGCCTTCACATTAGCATTCTTTGGCTTGCTACGTATTAGTGAATTCACTGTCCCATCAAAGCAGTCGTTCAATCCTCGGAAGCATGCCTCAGTTACTAGCATCAAATGGAAATAAGATCACTTTATTTTCACAATCAAGTCCTCTAAAACGGATGCTATGGGCAAGCACTCTACATAACCAAATCACGTAGGGAAATCTGTCCTTTTATGGCAATGCGCCGGTACTTCCGTTCCCATGGACTTGACAAATCGCTCAAACATGCCCCCCTTTTCTCTTTCAAGAATGGCCAGCCACTCACTAGGCACAGCTGTCTGAAACACATGCGTAGCATCCTCGCAGCAGCAGGTTATCAACCTCTCACATTCAATACCCATAGCTTTCGCATTGGTGCAGCCACCTCTGCAGCTCAAGCAGGAATTCCGACCGCACAAATCAAACGTTTGGGGCGTTGGTACAGCTCTGCCTACCAACGGTACACACGCATGGGCCCTCAAATTAGCAGCCAGCAGCCTGGCTAACATTGCATCTAAGTAACTTTTATTTCTCATTGTTATTCATTTACATTAACTTTGTTCTAATTCATTTAGCTCATAGTTTAATTGCATTTAGTCGACAAACAGCTAACCTCACCTACGCTTAGCCTCTTTGGGGGGGTTTCACCTTGGGCGTCAGCCCCTGCGGGCTGTCCTGCAAACAGGCTTAGCTTCGGCGAGCCAGCGCTCCCGACACGCCTGTGGGGTCAGCACTCCGGACAGCTTAGGGGGTATGAGCTCGGGTGGTCCCTCATGATTCACAAATGTAATAACAACAACTCATAGCCGGCAGCGCAGCGTCTTGCATTCAAGCATATGCATGCCACAACTAAGCGATGCCAGCATGAATGGACATTAAATAGTCACTACGTAACAGTGTATTTACCTCCTCTCTCTCTTACTCTCTTATGATTCAATTATAATTCTGAAACTGAAAGGTAGGGGCTGCCTGTGCATGTTTATGCACAAAATGTAAATAGGCTGAGCATCTAAGTTCCTCTAATGGCGACCTTAACTATTGTATGCTGTTAGTACTGATACATGCTAATAATATCACAGCATAGATTAGCTCATAGATAATAGGGGGGAGGAGGGATTGGAATCACGTATACGTATATGCAGCCGTTAAGCCAGCGGTCCAATTGTTGCAGATCCAGGAAGTACATCCGGTGGCATATTCCAGGGCATGCAATTTTGCCTTTTTTAATCTCTTTTTCTTACCTGTTCTATCTAGACAGAGCAATTCATCTACTTTCAGCTCGTTCAAGTCCCATAACCCGGAGACATTCATGAGCTCAACGGTGATCACTTTTGTGCATGTTGTTTGCAAGCGCTCACAAAAGTGCCTCGCGCAAAGTGGTACGTTTTGGTTCCCTTGGATGGATTCCCATGATTCAAGTACCATTCAATAGCTCTTGTGTTACTCTACAATATGAGACTGGAACGAAGTTTTTCCATCGAGCGGGTCCAGAGAGAGCCTAGACAGAACAGGTAAGAAAAATAGATAAAGGCAAAAATTGCATGCACTGGAATGTGCCACCGGATGCACTTCCTGGATCTGCAACGTTTGTGTTATGTATGTACTGCAATACAGACTTTAATGAAATTATGTGTGCACATAATATTATATATGTGACCGGATTTGGGAAAACCCTCCGTATGGGATTTTTTCAGAAAATTGAGTTTGATGCATGGTTGATAAGCTCTACCATAGAGCTAACCCGCGTTCAAGTCTTAGGCCGATCGCGCGCTTCGTTGTGGAGATACAGCGCTTTGTTTGTGATCGCGCCACACCCCCAATAATCGAGAAATTACGGTCTAAAGGCGTTGCTATGCACGCGGAAGGCGTTTCCGCATACTACGCGTGACCCGGAAATCAATTAAATGGACCTGGGCGGAGCCGTTCGAAATGAACGTAAAGATCGAGCAAGAGTTGAATTTCGTTGTTGACAAGGACAGGCGATTGTTCTTAGATGCCCAAGAAGCTAAAAAGGTAAGCGAACGTACAGTAGATCGATGAATCTAGCTGTATCTAGGTAGAGAATTCTAATTACCGCCCATAGCAACGGACTCCGTGTACGGTGGCTGTGCCGACTAGGTGGGTCAAAATGAAGGCTTATTTCGCCTTCGTATAGCACGACTAGCCTCCGTAGAAGACGGCAACAGTTAGAAGAAGGGTTGTTGGATATGTACATGACAAAATCTGGACTTTCACAAATTTAGACCTGAGCTACTAAAAACGCGCATTGCGCGAATCGCGCGCGGATCCCATACGGAGGGTTTTCCCAAATCCGGTCACATATGTTAGGTAATCTTGTTTGTGTGTGTATTCTGGAATGTTCTGGTTTGTACTCATGTTCAGTCTAACTGGTCTTACTGGTTTTATCCTGTGTCCTTTCTGTGTATCTATTACTGTGCATTGTGCATTATATTGTGTTGTTGAGTATTGAGTGTTATGTGTTAAGAAATGCTGAAAAGTAGCTGGGCTAGAGAAGGTCAATTTTAGTAAAACCCACGAACATAACAAATGGCGACGAGTTCGGGATTTGTGGGAGCACCAGAACCATTTGACCTCTCGAAAGGAGCGGACTGGAAATTGTACACTCAACGGTTTGAGCATTTTGTAAAGGCCAACACGGTCGAGGATGATCAAAAGAAGCATCTGCTACTGGCACTCGTGGGAGCACCCACGTACAAGCTATTGGCTAACTTTGCAGCGCCGACCGAGCCAGGCGATTTATCGTACAAGGACGTTGTCGACAAGTTGGATGCACATTTCAAGCCGAAGCCCGTGATTATCGCGGAGCGTTTCCGATTTTATAAAAGAAACCAGGAGAGTGGAGAAAAGGTGGCCGATTATCTCGCGGAACTGAGACGATTAGCTGCTACCTGTGAGTTCAAGACGTTTTTGGGAGAGGCGCTTCGAGATAAATTTGTGTGTGGACTCAGCAGTGAAGGGATCCAGCGCAGACTGTTAATTGAAGCTAGCTTGACGTTGGAAAAGGCTTTTGAGTTGGCGCAGGGTATGGAGTCAGCAGCAGCAGACGCAAAATAATTTCATGCAAAGGAGACCGAAGTGGCAAGTGGTCATGTTCAGAAGGTCAACACACCTCAGCGGAAGCCGAATCAGTCTGTTTGTCACAGATGTTTGGGAAGGAACCACTCCTCGGAAAATTGTCGATACAAGGCATTCCAAATGTCGGAAGATCGGACATATTGCCAGAGCATGTAAGAGTGAGTCATCTTCCACACCTACCTCCCGAGGACAAAGTAATCATGCAACTAGGAGGCGCCTGCACCAGACACACAGGGTAGACGGTGCTGAAGAATCTCAGACCGAGTCAGATCCAGAATTTAATGATGTCGTTAGCCGAGTGCATGCGGTCGGAGTTTCAGTGCCGAAAAGTTATAAGGTAAATCTCGAGATAAACGGAACCCAATTGACTATGGAACTGGACACTGGCGCAGGTGTTAGTATAGTGACTGAGAAAACATGGGTTGAGGAGCTTGGTAAGCCTGAATTGAGCAGTATTGACTTACCCCTAGAAGGCTACCCAAATCGACCACTACGAGTATTGGGACAGTGTTACGTTGATGTGAAAGTGCATGGAAAGGAAGCCATGCTATCATTGTCGTTGAGGGAGACGGAATTCCCTTATTTGGACAGAACTGGTTGCAAAGTCTAAAATTGAATTGGATGGAAATCGCAAAAATCAATAGTGTGACAAAGAATCATTTTGAAAACAAACGAGAATTGGAGAATCTCCTTGCAGAATACCAAGAGATTTTTGGTACGGACCTTGGGAAATGCAAAGGAGTGAAGGCTCATCTTTATGTGAAATCAGATGCAAAACCTAAATTTTACCAACCTAGACCAATCCCATTGGCACTAAAGGACAAGATTGAAGCTGACTTGGACAGAATGGAGAAGTTGGGGATTATTGAGAAAGTTGACACGTCAGAGTGGGCTTCACCCACAGTACCAGTGATGAAGGCAGATGGATCGGTGCGACACTGTGGGGATTACAAAGTTACAATAAACCCACACAGGGGCGGATCTAGGATTTTTAGTATGGTGGGGTTGTAGGTAAAATTGTGCGCGAAGCGCGCGAAAATTTCGGCGACCACGCCCACTTTTAATGAGCCACGCCCACTTTTAATCATTTTCTGGTGATACAGCTCTATACCTACAGTGTTACAGTGCCTTAGTTACACTCTGGGGCGCGCCTAGCACCACAGCTGACTCTTGTGGTCTACAGTAGATTATTCATAGCTGAAGCCATGTTCATGGTGTACCACTAACCACCGTCCACCACCTGTTGGTTTGAGGCCAATTATGTACTACACAGCTTGTCTGCTGCTAACCATACAGTGGCAGCTACTATGCCAAGCTATAGTAGGCCTTGTATATAAGTGGGAGGGGCTACTCAAAATCGTTTGGGGGGGGTTGCAACCCCCTGAACCCCCCCCCCCCTAGATCCGCCCCTGCCACACCTTGACGTAAATCAGCACCCACTGCCAAAACCAGACGAGCTTTTCGCTACGTTGAATGGAGGACGACATTTCACAAAATTGGATTTATCAGAAGCTTACTTACAGATCGAACTCGAGGACGAATCAAAACAGTTTCTTGTTATTAACACCCACAAAGGATTGTATCGATTCAATAGGCTGCCATACGGGGTGGCCTCTGCACCAGCAATTTTCCAAAAGGTTATGGATCAAGTGTTACAAGGTCTGCCAGGAATCGCTTGCTACATCAATGACATATTAGTTACTGGCCGCACTGATGAGGAACATATGAGGAATCTCAAAGCTGTCTTCAAGCGACTTAAAGAGCACGGATTTCGATTAAAAATGCGTAAATGCCAATTTTTCCGAGAGTCAGTGGAGTATCTTGGAAAGATAATCAGCTCTGAAGGCCTTCACACATCTCCTACAAAAGTGGAGGCTATTCTCAAAGTTGCACCCCCCACGGATGTATCACAGTTACGATCGTTTCTCGGAATGGTCAATCACTATGGACGATTCATCAAGTGTCTTGCTGATTTAAGCGCACCCCTCAACCGGCTATTGTGAAAAGACGAGCCGTGGTCCTGGAATACCGAATGTCAAGATAGTTTCGTAAAGATCAAAGAAGCTCTTACTACAACCACAGTATTGGCACATTTCAGTGCTGAATTACCACTGGGCATAGCCTGTGACACTAGTGCAGTTGGTATTGGAGCAGTTCTGTTTCATCGTTATCCAGATGGATCTGAGCGACCAATAGCTTATTCCTCAAAAAGCCTTATGAAAGCGGAAAAAAACTACTCACAAATTGAAAGAGAAGCTCTCAGTATCATATTCGGTGTCAGAAAGTTCCATCAGTTTCTGTATGGTCGATCTTTTATACTAGTCACTGATCACAAGCCATTGCTCACGATATTTGGTCCAAAGAAAGGTATCCCAGTAATGAGCGCTAGTCGACTTCAACGATGGGCTATTATTCTCTCAGCGTATACGTACAGCATTGAGTACAAGCCAACTAAGCAGCATGGAAATGCTGACTGTTTATCGAGACTTCCATTGGACACTGATCCTGTTTTCGAAAAGTACCAGGGCCTACATCCAGTTGTGAATGTCATTCAACAGAACACCAGTTAACACAGTTGCCTGTTTCAGCAGAAGAAGTCAAGAATGCTACTGAGAAAGATCCAGTTCTCAAGCAAGTTATAGCCAGAATCAAGGGTGGCTGGCCGAAGACTCGAAAGAATCTCCCTCCAGAACTTCATCCGTTTTTTAACCGTCGTTTTCAACTCACCATTCAGGAGGGATGTATCCTTTGCGTCGTTATTCCATCAGCGTTAAAAGAGAGAGTGTTGGAGGAAATACACGAGGGCCACACTGGTATAGTCAAAATGAAATCAATAGCAAGAATTCATGTGTGGTGGCCCAAGATTGATGTAGACATTGAACGCACGGTCAGCAAATGTACTGCTTGTCAGGAAAATTCTCAAGATCCAGTGAGAGCGCCACTTCATCCATGGGAGCAACCAGGACAGCCGTGGAAGAGAATCCACGTAGATTTTGCTGGTCCTTTTGAAGGATCTATGTGGCTCATTGTAGTGGATGCTCACACAAAATGGCCGGAAGTCATTGCCATGAAAACAACTACAGCCAACAAAACCATTGCTGTACTACGATCATTGTTTGCCAGGTATGGTATTCCACAACAAATCGTTTCGGATAATGGACCCCAGTTTACTTCAGAAGAGTACCGCCAATTCTGCGAGAGTAATGGCATCAGACGTACGTTAGTTGCTCCATATCACCCAAGTTCAAATGGGGAAGCAGAAAGGTTTGTGCAAACGTTTAAGTCAGCTATTCGAAGAGCACAACCAAAGGATCTCAGTAAAGCATTGGCCCAGTTTTTGCTGCATTATCGCACCACCTCACATGGAGCTACAGGGAGGTCCCCAGCTGAAATGATGTTCGGTAGACGTATTAGAACGAAATTGGACTTGTTGCATCCAATCAAAACATCCACAAAGTTCGAGAAACAGAACACTTCTAACAGAAAGCTAAGAGAGTTCAAGGTGGGAGAAAATGTCTGGATGAGAAATTATCTTGGAAACCCCAAATGGCTACCTGGAGTAGTCACAGCAAGAACTGGTCCTGTCAGTTATCGTATCTGTAGTCGAGGACAGGAACATAGAAGACATGTCGATCAACTAAAGAAACGAGAATCAAGCAGTGAGCCTGAACGTAAACCAGAAGATGTACTTGTAGTTATAAGTACACTTCAGGCGGACCTGGTAGTATCCTCTGAGCTGATCTCCCTCGTCAACGCCGCCCATGTGCTCATTGTACAGCTGGATACACCTAGGGCAGGTAAACGAAACTAGAGTGCCATCCTTCTGTCGTCGGTCAACTGTGGTGATATCATCAGGGTTCGCAAGCGTAGATGCAACATTCACCATTCACCACCTTGTTGTCCTTCCAAGCTGTTGCTACATTTCCACACTGACGAAAGGTACACTCACCGTGTTTGAATTTCTGAGCCTCGGTGTTGATCTCAGACGGATAGTGTTTCCTATTGGTCCTGATTGTACCACAAGCGTATGTCTATTGAGACAGTAACTTAGTGAAAAGGCTTATGGCTTATGGCTTATGGATGTAAAATAGTTGTCAAAATACAACTGATGATTTCGTCCTTTGATGGACTCCGCCAAGGTGAGCACTACCTTCTCCCCTAGACCTGTCTCACGCTCTCCCGTTGCTCCTGTGTACACGTTAAAATCATACATATAGCCGTTTGACGCGTCTGCCATTGCCCACACCTTGAATCCTCTCTTTACAGGTTTGAGAGGAACGTACTGTTTCATTGATGATCAACCTTTGAAAGGGATCATTGCTTCGTCAATGCTCACTTCACAGTGGGGATAATACGCTGCCTGGAAATTGCTTTTTAGAGCTGCTATCACAGAGTCCACCTTCTGCAGCCGAGAGTAGCCTTCTTCACCTCGCAATGGTAGCGAGTCATTGTCAACGAAGTGGAGGTATCGTGTGATCTCCTCAAACCTGTCACGAGTAATTCTATCTGCAATGGGGGCGTATCTGAAGGTGGGATCGAGGGACCAGTAGTCGCGTATCTGTGGGAGCTTGTTGATGCCCATGAGTATCATAAAACCCATGTACGCCCTAATCTCACTGGCATCGGTTTCCCACACTTTGTTGGTACCCTGAAGTGTCTGTTATGCATACCTGTTTGTTTCGTCAACAATTAGGCCAACAAGATCGTCATCAAAAAAAAGAGAAAATAGACTAAGAGGGTCTTGAGGGAGTGGTACTTTAGGACCGGCCTGTGGGTTGACAATAACAGGGTGTGCTTGATTTGACCATTCTGTAATAAAATGCAACAATTATATGCATCTCTTCTCTATTTTATTCATACTCTTACTAATCGTATTAGGAACTGGTCCACTGGAAGGCTGGAAAGTGGAATCAGAATCTGAATCTGAATGACTTGGACTGTTATCAGGAGCTACAAAGATGTGTTGTGTGTAGCAGAGTATACTATTATGTATTTTCAATACATGCTTTATTCTTACACCTGTTTCTATCCTTGCATACATACATGTACACGCACACACACACACAGAGACACATACACGTACTCCCTCTCTAGCATTACTGAATGGGGTGTGGATTATATACATGCGCACACATACTCCCTCTCTAGCATTACTGAATGGATTTTTATGGTGTGGACTATATACACAGTATGGATTTATCTTCTTTCGTTGAGTACATACAACTATAACTGTAAGTGCCGAGTAATATTATGTGACTGGATTTGGGAAAGCCCTCCGTATGGGATTTTTTCTGAAAATTGAGTTTGATGCATGGTTGATAAGCTCTACCGTAGAGCTAACCTGCATTCAAGTCTTAGGCCGATCGCGCGCTTCGTTGTGGAGATACAGAGCTTTGTTTGCGATCATGCCACACCCCCAATAATCGAGAAATTACAGTCTAAAGGCGTTGCTATGCACGCGTATAGCGCTTCCGCATACTACGCGTGATCCGGAAATCAATTAAATGGACCTGGGCGGAGCCGTTCGAAATGAACGTAAAGATCGAGCAAGAGTTGAATTTCGTTGTTGACAACGACAGCCGATTGTTCTTAGATGCCCAAGAAGCTATAAAGGTGAGCGAACTTACAGTAGTTCGATGAATCTAGCTGTAGCTAGGTAGAGAATTCTAATTAGCACCCATAGCAACGGGCTCCGGGTACGGCAGCTGGGCCGACTAGGTGGGTCAAAATGAAGGCTTATTTCGCCTTTGTATAGCACGACTAGCCTCCGCAGACAATGGCAACAGATAGAAGGGTTGTTCAACATGTATATGACAAAATCTGGACTTCGACAAATTTCGACCTGAGCTACTAAAAACGCGCATTGCGCGAATCGCGTGCAGATCCCTTACGGAGGGTTTTCCCAAATCCGGTCACATATATGAAGCACGTCTGTGTGTACTATTGCCCTATCATGTATGCTACATATATCATGTATGTTACATGCATTGTGCACATGTATGTATGTCCATGGCTACCACACATACGTATATATGCACATGCACACACATCTTTTGTCTCCCTCATTTTCACAAAAACTGATTCTGCTCGCCCTTGAATACATGTTTCTGGGCCCATCTACTTATTGTATCTTCAAATCTACCTCCCCCCCCTTCCCCTTTTATGATTATGCATGTCAGATTTAATTTTGAGTATCTCGCGACTTATGTTAGTCATTGTTTGTAATCATGCACTGCAGGGTCTCACAAGATAGAGTAGGTTTTGGAGATGCTGGTGGTGGGTCAAGATCCAAGTCATCGTATTCTGCGTAGGATTTTAGAAATTTTTCACTAATAATATTATGAATGAATATTTGGTTTTATATTTATCAATAATAAAAAAATATATATACCTTCTCCTGAGCTATTAAAATAGTCACTGTCCATTCCCAAGTCATCATCACTGCCATCAGCAACTGGACCAGCTGAAGCATGCATTGTCATCATCAAGCTTCTCCAGCACTCTACTTAGTGGGATTCTCCCTCTTGTTGCCATGCTTTTTGCAGCCACTCAAAATGTTACCAAAACGCGACCAAACACTTGACCTGAGTGTAGCACGCAGCTGCAGATCGCCCGCTATAGCTTCGGTGACATCACTGGGCGATCAAAGACTTGATAGCGCCGCCGTTCGGTAAGGGTTATCTCGGTGAAAGGCGCAATAATGTCAGGCGTGCTGATATATCCACTCTCGTCAATTAACGCGCGCGGACATATCTGCTCTAGGCCCTAAAGGGTTAACTTAATTTAAACCCTACTTACTAAAGACCTTCCTGTTATCACTTTCAGCTGCATTATACAGCATATTACTAATAATAATTCCATTAAATTTTGATGATAACTCTAAATTCAGTTAGGTATTAAGGCCAGGGTGCAAACTGTGATTACACTGTATGTGCGTTTTGGTGTATAATTATGCATGTGTGTGGAGTATTACAGCTGACTATTATATATGTGTCTCAAGTTTGTTTCGTGATGTAACAGAGATATATCGATATTATATTATTATCAAACACGTGCTTTATACTATTATGAAGCAATCAAGAAAAATTAATAATATTAATTATTAATGATAATGGCTTTTGCGTTTAGAATATTATTATAAGACTTAGTACTACATCATAACAAATCAACAAAGCATAACAATGATAATGGCTTTTGCGTTTAGAATAATATAAGACATAGTACTACTACATCATAACATAAAGCATAACAGTCTCGGAAGCCAAGTAACTAGTTACTAAGTAGTCTAGTGGTGGTGGCACACTCAAAGCAGGATTTTCACTCACAAGTTCCTTTACAATAGTGGTACGTACTAAGTCTTGCCTGCGAGCTCGAGACTAGATCTAGGGAGGCTAGTCAGCCACCACCCCCAACAAAAAAATTCTGCAACTGGTCACCATTGCGCATTCGCATCTCTGTCCACAGTCCAGTCCACGGTCCAGTCCAGAGTCCACGGTCCAGGTTTTGACGTAACCCGTTTATGATCACGCCACACCCCCAATAATTGAGAAATTAGGGTCTAAAGGCGTCTACAGGGACGTAGCCAGGGGGGAGCACAGGGGGCATTTGCCCTCCCCTTTTTTCCCAGAGTCATGTAATATTTCTCATTTCTTACCGTATAAATACCAGCACCAAGTTATTACAGTAGACTTCAGAGTCAAAAATGTTCACAGAAAGGCTTACTATAAAGCTATCTGCAAGGAAAGTGTCTGGTCTCGAATATCAAGCATTTGATGAGTTCAAAGGGCACAAGAACGGGAATACGCCAGAGTGTGCGATTTAATTAGTGGGTGTGGCTTCCGGTCTAAAAATTTTTTGAGCGCTTCGCATGCAATCTTGCCCCTTTTCTAAAATCCTGGTTACGCGCCTGTTCTATGTACGTGTATGGCATTTCCGCATAACCGGAAATCAACTAGAGCATGCATTGTAGAGCACATACGCCATACGCCACACTATAGTAGTGCAACACTCTACTGCACCCTTGCGTATTAAATTTTCATGTAGTTGCATGCATTGCAATAATTATCAGAATTTCACTTTAATTATGGAGTTAATGAATCCTTCAGATTATGAGGTGTTGAGGTTTATTTTCACACAGCTGTGTGTTAAGCATTTAATCATCGTAGGGGCTCTTGTGTTGATAGTAGTAGCCATATCTGCAGTTTGCGTTAGCTGCTTATTGAAAAAGGAACGATAATTATTGTTGATAAAACTGATTCCTAGCAGTTGAGTACAATCCTGATATTCACCCACGTCTATTGAACAGGTTGTATATTCACCTAGGACTTATCATTTCACCTGGGACTTGACTAACTAGCAAGTAATATTCAACATAGTGTCCTCATCAATGATTTGAATTTCACCCCAAGGTCACTTACGACTTGATTTTGGCTTAGGACTTAGACATGACTTGCTTGTAGTGACTTGCTTGTAGATAATCTCTAGTATACTATATACTACCGTTGGCCCACCAGGACTTGAATCTCACCTAGTAGTTCACTTTTAAATTCATGACTTGCTTGTAGATAATCTCTAGTATACTAGCTACCTTAGTTGTATTTGGCCTACCGGGACTTGAATTTCGCCTTATTCTTCACCAAGTTGGTTTAGGACTTGGATTTTACTTATGACTTGGATATGTATGACTTGCTTGCAGACTATATTATACTGGAGTCATAATATTGTTACAGTACACAAAATGGTATACATGCAGGCCATGCAGGCCATCTCCTAACTACTCTAATAGTAGTTGGCCAATCTATTTTGTGTAGCGTAGGCCGCCAATTATCGGCCTAGGTTTGCCCCTTTGGACATAACTTCTCTGTTGAATGTTTCCAGGACTTGATTCAACCACCAGAAGAAAGAATTTTTCTTCCTCTACCTCCATGGCAATTTAGATGCATGTGCGACTAATCGTTAGAGTGGGAGGAGCCCACAAAGGTCGTGGGGTCATCTACCATTTATCCGCCACACGTACCTATAATTGGCCACCCACGCATTTTCATATGCTCAATTATCAGCCGGCAACACGGATTACATCATAGCTCATTTTCAGTGCAAAATTGGTATGGTGCAACACCACCACAGTCTTTAGCACAAAAAACTACCCCTTACCAGCTCTATTTGTGATTATTCTTACGTTAGAATTTTTGTATGTGCTTGATACAAATTACGAATAATACTAAATATACCATTCTAACTAGGTTCTTGGAAGCTAATGCAGATATTTTCACACCAGAGATGTTACCTATGCCAGACAGAATCCTGAGGCAGTCTGAAGACCAATATACACCTAGTCTCACAAGAGTACACAAGAAAACTTGGTTAAAATAGTGTTATTTACAGTCTTGCACCAAATATACGAAAGAAAAACACTAACCTGGTGATGCAATATTCGTAGAGATGATAAAGACTCCAGCCACCATTGCAGACCCTTGAGCGGCACCAACGATGGTGCCATGGCAGCCTATATCGAGGCATAACAGTCCACTGAACTATTAAGGGGGAGTGGCATGGGGTGGAGGCCACGGAAATTATTCGTACATCATTAACATGCTAACCGGCTGATAATTGGCGGCGTACGCTATTGTGTGTGTACTTTTAGGCCATCTTCTAAATACTCTAGTAGTAGTCATCCAATCTATTTTGTGTGTAATTTTACGCCATCTTCTAACTACTCAGTACCAGTCTGCCAATCTAATTTATGCATGGTGTGTGTACTTTTTAGCCATCTTCTATAGTGCAACAAGCAAGTAGTTCCAAACTCTGTACTGCATTATATGTGACCGGATTTGGGAAAACCCTCTGTATGGGAATTTTTTCAGAAAATTGAGTTTGATGCATGGTTGATAAGCTCTATCATAGAGCTAACCCATGTTCAAGTCAGGCCAATCGCGCGCTTCGTTGTTGAGATACAGCGCTTTGTTTGCAATCGTGCCACACCCCCAATAATCGAGAAATTACAGTCTAATAGTGTTGCTATGCACGCATATGGCGTTTCTGCATACTACGCATGACTGGAAATCAATTAAATGGACCTGGGCGGAGCCGTTCGAAGTGAACATAAAGATCGAGCAAGAGTTGAATTTCGTTGTTGACAACAGCTGATTGTTCTTAGATGCTCAAGCAGCTAAAAAGGTGAGCGAACGTACAGTAGTTCGATGAATCTAGCTGTATCTAGGTAGAGAGTTCTAATTAGCGCCCATAGCAACGGGCTTCGTATACGGCGGCTGTGCCAACTAGGTGGGTCAAAATGAAGGCTTATTCCGTCTTCGTATGGCACGACTAGCCTCCATAGAAGACAGCAACAGTTAGAAGGGTTGTTCGACATGTATACGTATGACAACATCTGGACTTTGACAAATTTCAACCTGAGCTACTAAAAACGCGCATTTAGGCGCGCGGATCCCATACGGAGGGTTTTCCCAATCCGGTCACATAGCTAGCGCATGATAGTACTTCAAATTCATACCTGAATAACGTTGGAAGTAATACGTGGTTCATTAAGTGTGGGGGCAGTCCCTTGATGACGTAATAGTCACGCATGTGGAGGTCATAGGTCAATTTAGACTGCCGTGTAAATAATGCACTTTGGCCAAGTAGTTATATATATATATATAAAGCACTTCTATGCTACACCAGCATTTTTTCACCAAGCCTACAACCCTGTACAATAGTCCTACAGAGAAATAGTATCATTCAATTTTTTTATAAATAACTAATATCATAAAAAAATAAATTATTAATAATTAATGATTATGTGAGCGGATTTGAGAAAAGGGCCCACTTCGCGCAAAACGAGAATTTTCGGCACTTTTCAAGCTGTCACCACACAAAAACTATAAGAGCCTTAGGCTTCTGGCTTGGTTTGTAAGCAGATCTGGCCTTCTACTAAATATATCCAACGTTAGAGAGTCTGGCTAAGCTCCTGTCCAAAGCACTGAACGCTTGAAGTGAGGCATAAAACGGCCAATTTCGAACGCGATCGATACGCGCGATCGCCACGCCCACACCGGATGTGGGCGGGGCGCGAAATTTACAGCTAGTGTTGAGTAATGACTGAAGAGTGTTTGCTCCAAGTCTGAAGCTCATAGCTACTACAGTTCAAAAGCTATGCGCGATTTAAAACAAAATTTCGGAAAATGCGCGAAGTGGGCCCTTTTCTCAAATCTGCTCACATATAAAATCAGTGGCGGATCTAGAATTTCCTGAAGGGGGGTTCTGTTTTAGGCTTGTGCGCGAAGCGCGCGCAAAATTTTAGAAGCCACGCCCACTTTCGGCTAAAAACCACGCCCATTTTGATCGTTTGAGAGCAGCTACCACTGGTACCAGCCCAACCGATCGATTTTTGAACGAATTTTCTGCTGAAGCATGCTAAGGTGAGCCACAACAGCAGTTTTCTTAGTTCTGTAGCCAGAGAGAGAGGGGGGTTCCAGTTAGCCTATCATCACAACTAGGTGCAGCCCAAAGGGGGGTTCGGTCGAAACCTCCGAAACCCCCCTAAATCCGCCACTGAAAATCTATTAATTCTAAATATAGATTAGACGCTGAAGCCAAGGGATCTATGGCATTTAGAATGCTGAGTACGTATATAAATGCCGAGGGCGATAGCCCGAGGGATTTATGATGTACTAAGAATTCTAAAAACCGTAGATCCCATTGGCTGAAGCGTCTAACCTATTTAGACTATAGCTTAGCAACCGTTTCCATAGCGCTATTCAGTTATGTGACTACCTGGTGCAAAATAGCCTACTTCTGGAGTCCCCAGCTCTCCCAACAATTGTAGCCTTGTCCATCTACTCGGCCAAGAGCTCTTCCGGGACTACTTCGGCACTGGAGAAGACAGGAGCGTTTTACCTGATTCAGCAGTGGGAGGAGCGGATGACTTTGACGAAAACCAAGCATGTGCACTAGAATCGTTGGTCGACACCCTTCTACTTCAAGCCAGCAATGCCTTCGAAACTGCAGAAATTACAAGTAACTCTATAACTGCAGAAACAAAATCGTGTTTCGCTGCCTCAATGTCAGAGGAAGATGTGGCAAAAGCTAGAGTAAGTGTACCAAAGAAAACCAAGCAGATACGAAATATTGTATGCGTCTATGGAATGATTGGAGTGCCCATCGCAGCTCCAGAGCCAGCTCTGATCTAGAAATAGTTCCAGACATCACTCAAATTGATTGAAACAATGCAGTACTGGTTGAGTCACTATGTGTTACAAGACTAGTACAAAAGGATGGAAGCATTTATCCTGCAAATGCTTTGCACCATCTTTGCTGTGGAGTTATGCGCTATCTAAGGGAATGTGGATGGCATGATTTATACTTCTTTAAGGATCCAGCTTTCGTTGAATTTTGGGGCACTCTGGATGCCGAAATAAAGAGAATCCAATCACTTGGGATAGGAACGAAAAGGAGGCAAGCAGAGCCCCTTACTTGTGAAGAGATGTTATGGCAAACCAGGCAACTTGGTGACCATTCTCCACAAACACTGGTGGACACGATGGTTTTCATGAATGGGATGTATTTTGCATTGAGAAGTGGAGGTGAACATCGCAATTTGAGACATGATCCCCCTCAAATTGAACTGATTGAAAAGCGAGGTGAGAGAGCCTACCTCAAGTACATAGAGGATATCTCAAAAAAATCATCCAGGGGGACTAAAAGGGCGGAAACACAATCCCAAAGTTGTTCTTCATCATGAAACCCCCAATAGCCCTTCTCAATGTTTCGTTCGCTTGTTCAAAATGTATCAGAGCAAATGTCCACCAGATCATCCGCCAGGTGCATTCTATCTCAAGCCACTGAAGAACCCCAGAGGAGCATACTGGTATGCTGCACAACCTATAGGGAATGACAAGTTGAATGCATAATTGCCAAGTGTCCCGATTTGGCCGGGACAGTCCCGGTTTTTGGCCCTATGTCCCGGTTGTGTCCCGGTTTACCTGATTTTATAGCATTGTCCCGGAATCCAGCTCGATTGCACAAATGGAGGTGTGGCACAAGCATAAACTCAGTATACTATCGAATTTCAGCCAGTATATCTCGATGTTTAGTGGGTGTGGCAATACAGAATCGCCCGAAAATGGGTGTGGTCATCCGAAAGTGGGCGTGGCCAACAAAATTTCGCCCGCGCTTCACGCGTGTATTGCACGTTGTCCTGGTCTCTTCTCTCATAAACTTGGCAACTATGTAAATGGCACAGTTGCAAGGATTTGCAAAGCTGCAGGGATCGAAGGTTTCAAAACAAACCATTCATTGCGTGCCACGGCTGCGACTCGACTTTACCATGCTGGTGTTGATGAACAAATAATCATGGAAATAACTAGCCACAGAAGCTTAGACGGAGTTCGTAGCTACAAACGTACAAGCGCTCAGCAAAAGGAAGCAATTTCAGATAACCTTTCCTCAACGAAGCGATTGAAACCTGTGGATCATTGCCATGAGCCAGAAACCTCTCCTGCTCTAACCCAAAACAAGGCAGCAATTCATCAAGATAAATTCAAGGATGTTTACCTTCAGCCACTGCTCTAACGTTAACATCAACATTCAGTTTATTAATAATAAGAATGAATATTATCATTGATATGAACTCTTCATATTGTGATCAGAGTCAGGACTACCTCACTCATAGCTCTCATGCATATTTAATGTCATAGTAGTATCATTTATCTGTATACTGAACCAAAGGTATAATTGCCCGAGGACTCAAAAACAAGGATTTTAAGTTGTAAGATTTCTAAGTTGTAAGTATTCTAAGTGGGTTAGATCCTTCCCTATAGAACATAATATTGCAATAACTATAGTCTAACACAGGATATGTACATTGAAAATAAAATTTACAAAAAAATAAAGGCTCTTCAAAAATCTTGAAATTGTATTTGTTTCACATGAAATGAACACTTACACTATCAAGAGTATCTGGAACAACTTTACGTAAGCCAGCAATGGAGTAGTTGCCATGTGCCCAGCTGTATTGCTTCGCTTGTGCCCAACACCATTCTATTGGGTTAAATTCGCAGTGGAATTTTGGAAGCATCACACATACATATCCTCGACTATTCAGTTAATGTTCGACTTTTGTCTTTTCTTGGAAGTCAACATGGCTTGCTATTTCTTTTCGTATATCTTCCAATTTCATACCCTTGGTGGAGATTCCTCTCTTTGAGCACCTGAACACGTCCTTTGATGCTAACACCATTTTCTGTACTTGGCCATTCAGTGGATGGTGTCCCGCATACAGGGCTACTGGCCACCTGGGTTAGCATTCATACGGTAGGCATTTAGTGAATCTGAAGAGAATGCTCCATGACACGAGCTGTGGTCGAATACCCAAACTAAACGATAACCACGTTCGTGTGGATACTTAATTTCTGCTATTTTACGGAATCTTCGGTTTGATCCATAAACTTTTCTGAAGTCCAATATCCCTGTTTATTCTCTATGTATTCTAGAAACACTCTTGCTTGACATTAATTTTGATACTTGGAATTTTCTTTAATACTTCCTCATGTTCCTCAGCGGTCCGTCTCAAATAGCCATTATATTCATCCACAAAATCAGAAATCATTATTCCAGCTCCACCACGTTTGTGTTGTATGAAATGCATGTCTTTGGTTCCCTAGTAATTATTATGTTTGGCCCTCCTTAGCTCTAAATGTTGATTCATGATGGAACAATACAATTGTTTTCTCGATCTGGTCAGCTGGTGGTGACTCAAGGTTAGATGGCATGTTCTCTTTAGCTGTAGGTGACACAGCATTATCTTTATTCAAAAAACCTAATGAGAACATCTTCCTCGAAAATTTCTGCCTGTATTCTACATCATTTCCCCTTTACGAAGGAATTTTCTCTTACATATTTTGTGGCAACCTCGTTTTGCCATAGGATGCCCTCCCTTTGGTATTTGCCTTGTAATGAGTCAGGGAAGCTTACCTTGATGATGAAGGTTTTTCGCCATTGACTGTGTGATCATATCTTCCAATAACTTGAGCGATGAGTTTGGCTGCGTGTGTCAGCAGCTGATATTCTAATACGTTTAGCAGCATGTTCCAAAGGAAGATTGAGAGACTGAAGGTCGTCTGAGTTAAGGGACTTAACCCACTCAGACGCACATTCGACAATAGCCTCAACAAAATCAAAATCGATCTCGTTATCCTCTTTCTTTTCTGAATCACCAGCCATTGATAGACTTTCCTGGTCAGCTTCACCCCGCTCTTGCTACTCAGAGTTAGCCTCGAAGCTCTCATCTTCACTTCTCCGCTTGACAGCTCGAGCAGTTGCTAGCTGCTTTTGGCACTTTGTCTTGGGCTCAAGTGTAGCCACGAAAATGGTTGCAACACTCATTAACGTTAGTCGAGAAACAAAAATAGAACTTACACTTTATACCAAAATATTTGTAGTTTCCTTGTAGTAATCCTACAGTAAATACAGTCTCCTTTCTTTTTATGAATTTCCAATTGCTGTGGCGCTCTTATAGTGCTCTTGTGTTTCCATTGCTCAACAACCGGTACAAACAGTTTGTTGTCTCAATCGACAGACTGCGAGCCTCCCATAACATCTCAAAGTAGACATTAAAATGCAACGAGAAGACTTCTCTTCGGTTTTGGCCCCGCGAAAAGCACTTCGCTGGCTTCATAGTAGCTACATCGCGCGATAATTCTGTGATCCAATTGGTTGTTCCAAAGCAACACATGATGACGCATGAAAGGTTGCCTAAAATGGTCATTTTTTAGATTGTAGGAAATGATGTAACTAGAAAGGTTTTGCATTGTTGCTATGAAAAAACCCTTCAGATCAGCTGTGAGCACTAATGTAATGTAAGTTTTGGAAGTTTATAAGTGGTTGCACTATAGTAGTCGGCCAATCTATTTTGTGCATAGTGTGTGTACTTCACTAACTACTCCAGCAGTAGTCAGCCAATCTATTCTGTGTATTCTGTGCATGGTAGCTAGCCAGTAATGCTCAAAACATATTAAAACGTATTCACCCAGGACTTGAGCTTCACCTAGGACTTAGGATTCCAATTGTTCACCATAGAGTCGGTAGACTCTATAAGTAGGGATGGCACGGATACTCCATATATATAATACATTACAAAAATCCAAATATCTCAAAACTGGTAACTTTATGAGCTTTCTAAGTGTCAAAATCAGAATCTACAGCAAATTATCTATCTAATAAGACCAAGATCATTCATCAACGCAATTGTATATGCCAGAACCAGATGTTCAAAAAAATGGCTATTTGTCATTCTTTCTTTCTTTCTTTCTGTTTTCTTGGGCTAACTCAAGACTACCATGACCGCTCACCGTAGTTCGAATATAAATCCACTCCATTTTGGAGCGCGCATGCATGCATGTCTGTGGCACGCTCATTTTGTGTTATCAGGACAGCGATTTAATAATTGTGGGTGTCCAGCGCTTTCGCGAGTGGGTGTGTCCGATTAGCCATTTTGTCATGTAATGCGCATGCTCATACGGTGTTGCCATGGTGAAGTCATGTGACTGATGGCAGTGGCGCGCATGCGCCGGCGCTTCCACAATTGATCCAGGACATTAGCTGATCTAAGCTCAGTGAACTGTCGATTATGGTGGCTACTACCAACAGCAAACTCACTGGCCTATAAAATACGCTCCCGAAACGGAAGGTCGTTACTTGGTTCTAAACAGCCTTCTAATCTTTCAAGTATGCCGATCAGCCAGCTTCAGGATCGAGATAACGAGGGGCGTGGCTTCAATCACTGGTCACTGGTTATCTGAGCTGTCTTGAGAATCCCACTGATGCGTGTTCAATAGTTTGTAATGAGACATCAATAGCTATCAAAAGACTGCCTGGGATTTGCACTTTAAGTTTGAACTAATGGTGTGTTTGGGGTACCATAGCTCATGTACCTTGTAGGTCTGATCCAGATGCCAAAATTAATATGGATCAGAAATTTCCAATCTGTAGCTGGGACACAAGAAATAAGGATCAGAAATATCTGATCCATGGCTCCCTGAACTGCAAATATAGGTCTGATCCATGGCTCCACAGATGCATGCCAAAATTAATATGGATCAGAAATTTCTGATCCGTATCTTGGACCCAAGAAATAGGGATCAGAAATATCTGATCCATGGCTCCCCGAACTGCAAATATAGGTCTGATCAATGGCTCCACAGATGCTAAAATCAATATGGATCAGAAATTTCCAATCCGTATTTGGGACCCAAGAAAAACGGATCAGAAATACCTGATCTATGGCTCCCAAACTGCAAATATAGGTCTGATTCATGGCTCAACAGATACTAAAATTAATACCGTATTTCTTCTAAAAATTCGGTATGAAAATATTGCTTTAGCTTCGCTGAATTTTTTAGAGGTTAATATTCAACATTCTGTCTGCGTGGTGTATTCCATTCCCGTTTATAGCATATACGCATGACGATCTTTGCCGAAAATTAGAGACTATTTTCAATCGTTCGGTAAAGGGTGCCGAATAATTAGAAGGGCCAAATTTTTAGAAGAAATACGGTATGCATAAGAAATTTCCTATCCATATTTGCTACCTAACCTAACAAAAATTTAATTAATAGGGATCAGAAATACTGATCCATGGCTCCCCAACCAGCAAAATTAATCATAATAAGGATCAGAAAATCTGATCCATGTCTCCACACAATAACAAAACATAGGTATCTCAGATCCGTGTCCAAAATTAATATGTGACCGTCTATGGGAAAACCCGCCATATGGGATTTTTCGTGAAAGTTGAGTTTGATGCATCTATGATAAGCTCTACCATAGAGCTAACTCGCGTTCAAGTTCTAGACCGATCATGCACTTCGTTGTGGAGATACAGCACTTTGTTTGCGATCGCGCCACACCCCCAATAATCGAGAAATTACGGTCCAAAGGCATTGCTATGCACGCAGAGGAGGTTCGACAGGGTCATCAGGTCACAATCTAACAATCACGTGCCTCCATATATATGTATGGCAGGTCTCTTTTCGTTGCTGTACCCAACTTGAATTGATCCCAAATGGCCGTCTTGATACTTACAATCAAAATTATAACGATTCTATTCGCTGTACCCTCAGCCATCTGCTATACGAACGGTCAAACGGCTGACCTTTATGACCTTTAGTGTATTAGAAATCAGCAGCAGCATTCGCGACCTTTGACCTTCCAGTGATCGGCAATGGCGACTCTGATATCTACTCCTCGCAAGCGTGTGAGAGGGTCACCTACTGGAAAAACGCCTCTCCAACTTCCAAAAAGGTCCGGCTCTACTCACCGTACTTCGATAAGTTCAAAGCGAAAATTGACGTACCCAGGCCAGCCTGAACCACGATCCATATACACCCCAGTAGCTACCTGGACTCTTGAAGAAGATAAAATTCTCGTGAAGTATGTCCTGCTTTTTGGTAGCTTCGACAAGTGGCCAGCTACAAAACTAACCAAATATTGGGAAGGGGCTTCTTGTTTCGTGATGGACAATTGCGGAAGTAGAAGGACGAGTACGTTCTCTCTCTCTCTCTCTCTCATTAAAGGTTGTACGCCGGGAAAGAAGTGTATGTGATAATAATATACATGTAATATTATGTGCTGTATTCTATACAATGTAGGTGGAGCCTGCCGCACGAGAGTTAATAGAGTGCTAACTAAGAAGTTTGCGATACCACTTTTGGCCGAAGAGTTTCATGAGGCTGGGGCTACTGAAGAATCATCAAGCACTGAGCAAGTTCCCGCTGATTCTCCAGATAGATCTACCGACGGTGGTTCTGATGATCACCAAGAGAGCAGTCAACCCAGTAGCTCTGCTTCAATTACCATACAGTCAGTAGACACTCTAGAGATAGTCTCTCAAAAGATTGGTTGCATTGATCCAGGATAGCAGCTCCAGTTCATTGAGGAACTTTTAGCTAGATACTGTTCTTCTCTTCTAGATCTGTCTCTTCCACCTGATTTTCTATCATATTCAGTGAAGGGAATGGTAGCCTCGGGCAGAAGCAACTTTCTGTACGGTCTTGCTAAGGGCCTTGGTACTCAACGCTTGGATGCTACTGATTCTCTCTTTCCTACCAAGCAGATTATTGCTGGCCTGGTAGAGTACAGCATCAACTTTTTCAATGCTTCAACAGTTGCTCAGGCAAGTATCATTAATTTTATAATAATACAAGGTGGCTACAAAATAATGCTCCCAATCAAATTGTACTCACCATCACGTGTGTACAAAAATTTAGCAGTACTAACGTGTTCTCTCATGCAGGTATCATGTCCACCTGACTATCGAAAGTGGTTAGAGACCATGTATTCATTATTTGGTAACAAATGGCTAAACATACATGGTGGCCCCATGTGGAAGGTAGAGACTACTGGACAAGGAGTGCCAATATCACTTAGTACATCAAGAAAAACAGAAGATGTGAGTACATTTGTATACCTTGATTATAACATCATGTCAATATGTACTATAGGCTCGTGTGAATATACCTTCACTTTCTGCACGCACTATTCAACGCGATATTGCTTCTGGTCCTTTTAGCATTGATGCCAATGTTCGGGTTAGAGTACATACACATGTATCTACTTACATGTAGGTGTACCTTAAAGGTACACACGTACATGTACGTTGAGCACATCTGTATTAATATTTATTGCTTGACGATCTCTCTCTTTCCCTCTCTCTCACTAAATATAGCTGGGAATATTAGATGAAGCAGTGAAGATGCTCCCAAATGTGGAATGGTGGATTAAATCTGATGGCTGTGATGTAGTATCAGGTTTACCTATGGTCTGAGCGAACTATCACAGCTTCAACAGATTTGAAACGTGAAAATTAAGGGTATATCCAGCGAATATCGTTAAACTGACACTTGTTTCTCAGACAAGTACAGCAGTTCACATGTTTCCTTGGTTTACGTAATCCCATATGTATAACCAGTTTGTGCTATACAGTTGTATATGTAACGGACAGGAAACATTGCATAACTTATTACTTCCTGTATTGCATCATTGTGTGTATAAATACTGTGTGCATGTGTGTTTGGTGAGTCGATGCCCTAGTCCTTGCTCTTTGTGTAGTGAAAACCAGCTACTACTAGAAAAGCGCAGGCGAGCGTACTTGGGGCCCATTCGGGTATGCAAGTGAGTCTGCCACAGGGATGAGACTTAGCACTGGATCGGGACAGAGCATGGCATTACATACTGTATAGCGGGAAATTTTTGCATGGTGCAAAATTTCACGATTTTCACGGATAGGTCTGGCGCCGCGAAAATATGAACCGCGAAATTGCTGATCGATCTATGTGGGTATGGTCTCCATGTGGAGAAGGCGCAAAAATTAAAAGCACGAAAATTTTTTCTAGAGCAGTAGCAAGCAATTCTGCAAAAATTTGCACCAGCGAAAATTTCCCACTATACGGTATATAGCACATGGCACCATGTGCGCACTGTATTGACGACCTTTTACCATGTGTGTCTATTCACTGTGGCAGCTAGTGGGGAAGTGGATAAATTGTTTATCGTATAATACAAATGTAACAAGGGGGAAATAAAGCACATTCCAAACTAATCTTGACTATCAATTTTTAAGTAAGTTAAGTAACTAGGGTGATGTAAACCATCGAGGGAGTGAGCCTTCACTCTCAGCATAGATAGTTGAGGGGGAGGATTGGGTTACTATCTATGCTCATTGGTAGGATTGATTGGTAGTAGTAGCAAAATCCGATCACACACGAGTACGAGTTTAATACATGTATTTGTTGACAACAGCACAATCTATTGTGGCTATAAGTGAGGTTATCAAAATCTACAGGCATACCATCCCAACTTTTAAGACTATTGTTAACTCTAGACTGGTTCATTCCCAGCACAGAATACTGTCAGGAGCTTATAATTAGCCCTATTTAATTTGCCACACTGCACACGGGTAGGGCAACCATTCCTAGCCAGGATTTCACTTAATAATGTAGCCCTGGCATCCAGACTATAACCTTGGATACTACTCTTGTGTACTTGTGCCTTACTTGTTCTCGTTTTCTAGCCATCTGCTCGATATCTGGAGAGCTTGTAGTACATTGGTGAGCTACATTTAGAGTTAACACGCTGCCAATGTTGACGATCTTTACCGCAATAAATATGCGCATGCGCTGTGAGCTGTATCACTACATAGCCAGAAACATAGATACATGAGTACAGCTGTTTTTCGTAGTAATGATTAGTGTGGGGCTCGCTCAGGCTCGCCCCAATAACTGGAGGGCATCATTTTGGGGCGGAGTCCGTAGTCCCATCAAAGCTATTGGATCCCATATCAAAGGAACTTCTGTATTGAAGGCTTATGTACATATGAAGGAGAGCACTGCATTGTGTGCGCCACATCACTGCTGCACCCTATGGTACTATACGGAAAATTTAGTGAGACTTCATAATAATTATTATACTATATACAACGAAAATTATTTTTCAGAGTGACAATTTTCTTATATAGTCCGTGTTCTAACCTGGAGGGCATGGAGACGCATCGAGTTACCTGTAGCAGTTGCAAAAATGTCATGGATACGATGCTCGGTGGTCTACTCGAGCTGAGCCTGAATGCAAGCAGATTTCTCAGTGCTTTGCGCCCGTTCGTTGGAGAATGTGTCTCTATCACCAGAGGCCACTCTTCTTCTTTGTGCACATGGCCCTACAGTTCTGACCAATCCTGAGCCTTGTAGAAGCGAAGCCGTGCGGACTTTCTCTCCGCCCACGCGATAGCGCCGCACATTCATAGCAACCGAGCCTCGAGCGAAGCGAGAGGCGAGGTTTTTTCATGCCTATCAATAGTCCGGCAGATTCGACGTTTGAGCAGAGCGAGAAAGTCGCCATTGCACACTTCTTAGTTCAAGCTCAGAGCTGCTGTTGGCCTGCGCAGCAGATTCCAAGAGTAGGTTCAAAGTTTATTCACCTTTCATCCGCACATGCGCATTATACGTTTATGTAATCTTGATAGTGTTTAGATTTTCTCTGAGCATGTACTGTTAATAGCTCATGCATGCATGCATATTATCCCCTTATCGTGATATCAAAGATACTTGTATGCCCAGTGATAGGCACTTCCTTTTCGGAAAAATTAATGTTCTATCACTAAATTTCCCTACAATACTATAGCAGTCTACGCTAAGATCTCCTTAATTGGTCACACTTCCGGGTTACACTGAATATAGGCTGGGCACAAGACTATACTAGTTACGGACTATACACTTAAAACACAGGTTATAAAGGGCTCATAAAACGTTCATAAGTATATGTATCTGTTTGGCTGGTCACACGAGTAGAACGGGGCCTATCGCTCAGTAGACGTTTCTTGTGACTAATTTTGATTGATTGTTCATCATGGAGCAAAGGGTCCCCAGAAGTTTATACTCACAAACAAGGGAGGTAATTAGCATGTAAGACACTTGAGACGTACCTTTTTCTCTGAATACCAGCTTGAAAATCCCAACATTTCACACAAGAATATCTTCAACATGGGAGACTTCAATATGCTCTAAGCCTACATTGTATATGTAGCTAAAGCCCCGTCTTTCTGCTAGTTTTTACAAGAGCAATCTTTCTACCAATAACTATTTGCTACTTATGGGCCGGTATTGTGGCTATCTCTGAGCATAGTTCTGTTTCAGCGTACTTCAACCTGGAGCAAAAGGTCACAGTTGTTTGATTAACTGGTCATATGAACTATCGATCCCATAGATTGAAAATCAGCAGGTTGTTTCGGATAAGTCCTTGCATGTGTGGAGACATCCTCACACAAAAAGTGAGTGCAGCGCTTGTACAATGCCTACTTTGACAATACAAGTAGGGCTTCAATCAACATTAACATACGTGGTGCATGCACTAATAACAGTATTCAAAGAACTCAACACTCACATGGCGCGTGTGTGTACATCAGTACGCAGTTACAACATTCCACAGTACCAATCTGTAGGTCTTAGCATAGACTGTAGTGCAAATGTCACTAAATTTCTCGTACAACTTCATTTGTAGACGGTCGCATACCTGTTATTGAACACATGTGAAAGTACCGTATTTTAGGTGCATTTCGCTTATAAGCGCATATTCGTTATCAACCGCATGTTATTTTATTGGCCTAAGCACTCGCTATTAAGTGTATAAACGCATAATATTATTATGTGACCCTTGACCTCGATATCTACACGCTTGCTAGCTTGCACAGGGTTCCAGCCTTTTCAAGTTAGTCGATCACGATGGCTACTGTCGATCTTCAGCTTCTTCCAGCAACGAACACTATTTCGATCTGTGTGGAATGCAACAATCGTGCGAGCGATCGATCGATTCGCCATGCCCGTTCTCTATGTAGCTATTTCTTATTAGGCGCATCTCACTGTTGGTGCACTTCGCTATTAATTGCCCAGGTTTTTTTTCCAGTGGGGATGTAAGCGCATGCGCGAAATAGCAGGAAAACACGGTATTCAAGGCAAAGAAAACTCACCTCCACAGCTGAGCTGGTCCTTGCACCAGTGACAGGATGGATTCCATCACTGCCACTGGTGCACACAGGATCCTGTATAAAAATTAAGACAATATTATAATTTGCTCAACTGCAAAAGTTGCTAAAGCACACATAAATAATTCCAAACTTAAAGGCGTTATGTACACCTGGAATAATATTCATTTTCTATCCAAGTCTGCACAAATGTGAAACTGCAGTTCAAAATTTATCACGAGCCCATAGGCAGTAGCAAATTTTCTGTGCACTCAGTTCGAATGATCAGCCATCCTCAATTCTAAGCCAACTACCTCCACGTAGTCACCGTAAGAAAGTAGTTTCGTCTATACTGGAATACCGGCAGAACTGGGCTGGCTTTTTATAGGAGCTTGCGTGACCTTACCTCTTAATTGTCGGGAAAGTTTACAGTGTGAAATAAAGTAGCTACCTCTTGCATGATCAGCGCTATCCCTAGTACAAATTGGTTATAGTACGCCCACTCCCACTTGTGGCATTAGCATACTACTTGTGCAAAGCACTCGTAGTATAAATCGCTAATACCGATCATGGTTGTACTATTACCTATATTCGTTAGAGAAGGCAAAGAAACTCACCTTCACAGCTGAGCTGGTCCCTGCAATGGCAACGTTCTCGCTCTGCTCGAACGTTGCTACCGGACTACTGACAGGTATGAACAGACCTCGCCTCTCGCTTAGCTCGAGGCTCGGTTACTAGAGGCAGCGCGTGGCGCTTTCTCGCCGATCGTTCAACAATGTATCTTTAGCTGTAGCTATGGCCCGAGGCATTAAGGCCACTCTTTGTGCACACGGCCCTACAGTTCTGACAAATCCTGAGCCTTGTAGTGCGGCTCGTTCATAGCAACCGGGCGAATCCAGAGAGAGTATCCATACCCTCATGTAATGACACGATTTATAGTATAACAAAAAATGACCGTCTGAAAAATATTTTTCATTGTATATACAGTGCAACCAAGCAAGAGAGCAAAACTTTTTAAAACCATATTTTTGGGCTAAAAATTACACAGATAAACCTACTTGATATCAAAATGGCCACAACAATCATTTTTATTGTGTTTTACAAAATTGCAAATTTCCCATATATAGCTAATGCAGAAGCCACATATGTGCAGGCCAGTTTTCATAGATTTTTCACTGATTTTGGATAAAAGTGGCTATATCTTGGAAGTGGTAAGGAGTCAAGACTTCAAATTTGGGATTTAGTAACTTTATTACAAGTGCTATCAGCCCACCAAGTGGAGTTTCTTAACTAGAACTAAAAAGGAAACAATGTGCCTAACATATTTGGCCCTCCGAAAGGGATTTTAGGACAATATCTGGTTAGCAATGCACTGCTCCCATGTTATCTTATGAAGCCATAAAAATGGAAGTAATCATGGTTACATCCCATAATTTAAATTCTATCTAGAGTTTATGTTGAAGAAGATTGGTACCAAATTTCAAACACTTATCTATAATAGACAAGTACTTTTCCTACATTGTTTCTCAATGATGTTGCCTCATCGTCGTCAAACATGTTTTAGTCTGATCAAATCCACATGTTAAACTGTAAACCTGCAAGTAGATTCAATGTTCTACGCATAATGAACCTCCCTCACCCACCCTCCACGCCTTGTTCTCAGGCGTTTATGAGTGCATCATGATAAATAAACATAGGGGCCTGCAGGGCATGAGGTATTATGCATTTCTATAGCTACAATAATCGATTTCTACTGTGGTAAGCTTGTAGCTAGAACTTACGAGAATTTTTTATTCATTCCGTGTGCCAAAACAACGATACTGGCGGAAGACGAGTTTGATCCACCCAAACTCCGAATTTGGCGCCTGCACGCTTTAGATGATTGAGGGAAGTGGCTTGCTTGTTGCCTTCATCAATCGAGCAATATGGAGTCAGAGGCTAAGCTGTGTACTGTACGAGGGCATCATTTTTTAAGAGTATTTGGATTCCAACCATCGGTGATAGATTATCCTGCACTATAAAACGAGCCTTGAATTTGGAGCCCAAACGATCATCTTCGCATATGACAGTGCATGAATGGCTTCGTAAAGGTGAACTTTAATCGGTGATTGGCTGATCAATCTGCCAAACCGCCGAATTTTCCATCAATACGATAGTGTGTAATTTCAGGGGACTACACTGTAGCTAGTCAGAGATATATCTGGATTTGGGGGAGGGAGGGGGCAGTTGAGGAAAAGCTGGACTAATCAAGCCGCGCTGCCCACACAAAGCCCCCTCCCACGCAAAGTGTGGAAGCTAAATGATATCTTCACATCATTCTTCTCTAAATTCCACCTAAAGAGCATGACAAAATTTATGCTATGTGGCTAGCCAGGTTGGTAGACTCTGGTTAACACCTACATGCACTTACGCCTAGCGATGAAGATAGCAAAAACTAGACTTAGAAGCAGACTACTTACGGACACAAACCTCAGTAGTCTAATAAAACTTGCTATCAAAGGATCAAATGAATTACGTGATTCTGATTTAGACCACATTTGGAGCTAACAATATTGCCTTGTATACAAAATTTCATGAATTTTTGTCGTTTTCTTGGGAAGGGGGGAGGGGCATACCCTGTTGGCCTCTATGCAGATAACCCCTCCTAGTGTGAATTTCTGCTTATTGAAATCACCTTGAGTTGTGTCGAGGAACTGGCACCGACTGGTGAGGAGCTCACTGGTGAGGTGCTCACAGGTGGGGGCGGGGGCGAGGGCGAGGGTGAGGGACTGGCACGCACTGTCGGGGAACTGGGACTCACTGGCAGGCAACTGGCAGTGGCCACTGACGAGGTCATCTGTATGGACACACATTAATAATCTGTATGGACACATATTAATAATCTGTATGGACACACATTAATAAATGCTGAGAACACCTGCGAATTGGTACAAAAAAGAGTTGCACTAACTTGAAGTGAGACCGTCTCTCCAGAAACCGTCCTGTAACTGGAAGTACCTTCCAAGCACACTTTCTTTTCTGGGGGGGTTGGGGTGGGTGGTGCAACGCGTTTCCCTGGAATCTATAGTGGTCAACAAAAAAAATCACGGTCATTGTTTTTGTAGTGAAATGTGACCTGCTATAGCACTTGCACATATGAAGTAATAATAATTCTACGTGTGGCTTACTTTGTAAAGGATGTGCGATGATGTAGATTTAATACATGTATACATATACCGTATAGCTCCAAATTTTCGTGGCACAATATTTTCGTGAATTTCGTGATTTGACTTCTGATCATGAAAATTTTCCTCACGAAAATTTAGTATCATTGTGGGCGTGGTTACGTTCTGTGTGCACATGCGCATCACAAGCGCGATCGTGCGTAAGTGATACTAGTCGGCTAGAGAACGTGTGAACTGTCTGAAACGAAGTGTTGAATCGCTGCTAACAGTGTACAGACTCTGTACGCGTACTTTCAGAAAATGAATAAAAGTTGCCTACCAAATCCGCAAGGACCTTTGTCCAAACAACATACTTCGTCTTGTATCGAATCCGCCAACAACCACATTGAAGAGATGGTCAAACAGACGACAGCAGAAGGCGCTAAAGACAGAAAGAGAGGCCCATATAAGTCTTGTCTAGTTTCTTTCTCTTCATATTACCTGCACTGTACTTGCCCAACGCCGAGCCACGTGCAATTGTGGGCGGAGCGACAACGTGAATTGTCCGCATGGGTGATGCGGCGCGGCGGTATTCACGAAAAAATGTGGCGATCACGAAATTTTTATCATGAAAATTTTCAATTATGGGATTATCAGCAATTTCACAAAAAATTTGAACCACGAAAATTTGGAGCTATACGGTATAGAGTAGGCAGACTCTACAAATACGGATGGTCCGGACATTACTTATTTCGCAATACACTACAAATATCTCACTTGAAGTGTAGGGTATGGTACATGTAGTATGATGCAGATTTAGGTGAAGCATGTGCAAGCATAGATATTATAGACTACGTAACCGGGATAGGAAACATGTGACGTCACCAATACAAACGCGCGCGCAATCCGTGTCACCCTGTACCTAGTACCTGTACTGTACCGTATACCTAGTTGTACAATATCTACTATACTATACTAGCACCATAGAAGTGCTGCGCTATTGTATGCACTCGCGCGCGCAGCTGCACTCATACTATTTGTGGTTAAGGTCTTCAGATAAGCTCGAGCTCTGCGGTACAGTAGACTCTTCTCTCAAGTGCTTACTAATTGCGTAGCTAAGGATGTCAGGGGAAATTTGTGGTAAGTTTGTTAGTATAGCGACAGATTACTATTATTCATAGTACCACACCTTACAGGAGTCCTTACACAAGCCTTCCAATCTGTTTTGACTGATGAAGATTTTGCCTTGCCCACAGCACCAGCTATCACTGCTAGAGAAAGTGCAAAATGTGTCATTGCTTGGAGTGCTGAAAACAGTGACGAACTTTGCACATTTGCAGTTAAACTAGAGGAGGTACTGTCCCCTTGTTTCAGCTGTACAACTTCCAAGATGGGCACAAGGAGGGAGAAAATGTGGGAAAAGTACCACCAAATTAGGTCAAGTGATCAATTTGTAGCTCGATGGAAACAATTTCTCCAACTGAGTGGCGCAAGAGCCTCACCAACTTTATTTCAGCACATTACCGATATAATATTTAACCACCTAATCGAAAAGCATTTTCCTACATGTACCACACCAGCTACTCAATCAACAGAAGATATACCATCACTAGACTACAACGAAAGAAATGCAGTACGATATATATCAGGTTACATAACAAGGTCAGTTTACCGCACATTAAAAGATTCAAAACACAAATTTAAAGACGAACTATGCCTATGCCTTGCCGAGTTGAATGATGTGGACCCTGGTGAAATGGTAAACACAAATTTAAAGACGAACTATGCCTATGCCTTGCCGAGTTGAATGATGTGGACCCTGGTGAAATGGAAGACGAATCAAATGAATGGATGAATGAAGTAGACCGGGGAGGCCTCAAACATGTAACTAACATGACATATATGTTGTTTGCGAGTGCGGAATTGGAGATAAGAAAATACCTCGCCAAGTCCCAGGGACGTCACGAGCTCAACATCGCTGCTGCTAAAGATAATGTGATTGCAAGTGAGGACGTACAGTTTTATTGGTGTATGGTCACTTCAGATTGGGAGGCTGAGGTGTCATCTGTTCTTCTTGACATGTTGATCGAGAGGTTTGTGAAGATACGTGGGCACTCCACCGCACGTGCTTGGCTGGAGGAGTACAAACAAAAAACTAAGAAATCAGTGCAGAAATCAAAGGGAGTCAGAAAGCAACTAATATCCAAAACTTCTAACTCAACCAGCACCAATACTGCAAACTCTCTGGACATCGAAGACCAAGCAGAAGACTAGTGTTCTTGTCCACTGACTACATGTATATGTGTACTATGTACTTTTTAATTCACGTGAGGCCAGGGGGAGGATCAATATGGGTGGGGTTTAGATACTCGTGTGCACGTGCATGTGTACGGTATACAGGTGGCCATAAACGGTTGATCTGAAGAAGAGACTTGAAATCGAAGAATATAGCCTTGATTGATCGACTTTCTTCCGTGATCTCTGCATCAGTGGACGTGTCCTTGCATGGAGATGATGTTTGTCTCGCTTCTCAAATCACTTTCTATTTAATGCTCACTGGAGTACAAAATACACTTGTACACATGATAGACACTGAGAGAAGCTACAGAATAGAATAAGAAGGTAAAAATAAAAGCTATAATTGTAGTATATATGATCTGAGTATAAATAATGGTCTAGTGCTTTCTTGGTCGTTTGGGTAAAGGAACAGTGAAGAACTGTTGGCCACCGTCCACCCTTCTGGAAGTGATTCCACATCCTGAAGCCTTCTACTTAGAGCTTGCCGGTTTGGAACTCTCGCATATGATACTGGAATGGATACTGGGTAGACTTGCACAACATCCAGTGGTATATGTACTTTAAATGCACATTCGTAGCGCTTGCCACGAGAAAATTTCAATTTCCTTTTTCCCATGCCTGTTGAGAGTTGGGAGTATAACAAGCGTTTGCATTTATATGTAGTATTTTTCATACATGAGAACTGTATTTGGAATGGTCTTAACTCATTCATTTATACGCATTAATGTAGCCACATATCTAATCTAACTATTTATACTTGAGATATTTAATCAATGTTTCTCTGGAGTTTCAGTCCCGACTAGCAAGACATATTCCAGGTGAGAATTTCTTCTTTTTTTCACCAAAAACTGATCTGTATGTCTGTATTTCACTTGTAGGCTCTGCTTAGGTATAGAATGTATAGTGGACTAACTGTTGCAGTGGTGCAGAACCCAAGATATGATTAATGGACAAGACTACAGACTCAAGAAGACAATAATCCTAGCTATATCATTTTTTTGTTGTAGAGTGTCATTTGCATGCGCGCGAAGGTCTATTGAGGTCGTCAGTAGCAGTAGCGGTTGTATAGGAATGTATTGATACCGCATTCATACCTTGTGCAACTTCCTCTTTGGAGATATTCACAGTTTTGCGTGGGCAATGGCGTCTGCGGTCGCGCTCTTCGGTGAGTTCGAGGGTGACACGGATAATACCACTGCGGTTACTACGTAACTAAATTGCTCACGTGAGCTGTTTCCTATCCCGGTTACGTAGTCTATAATATCTATGGTGCAAGCAAGAAAAGTTAGTGATTGTCGCTGTCAACAGTCCATTCACAGATTGCTCTAAAGACTATACACAGTATAGCCGGAAATATTGGCAGGAAATTAAATTCGGTGGTTTGGCTCCTAATCACTGTTGAAATGAACACCACTGGTGCTAAACCCTCAGCGCTGTCTTTATAGTAATGATAATTTAATATTAATATTGTACTATGCAGGTAGCTATAAAGATGATTGTATAATATTAGGCTGGGTCTAAACTTTAGCGCTTTTGAGTACCGGCAAACTAGCCCACCAAAAAGCTTAGAAAATAATTTCGAAAGTGGAAGAAAAAAAAAAATTCGAAGATCAAGCAGGATTCGAACCCATGACCACCTCTCCATCAGCACCAGCCCTAGTCCTCTCAGCCAAACCCAACTCAATGCTGCCGGGTGCTGTTTTTTTGCCACTTAATACATCTCATCCATATGTCCCCTGACCCCGCCTTCATAACCCTCGCGCATGCCTATAACTATTAGGCCTATGCCATATATAGCGCGACACACCCAGCGTTCTATTTATACGAAAAGTTAGTTGGCCGAGATTGGAGAAGTCAAGAAGCTTAGAATCAGCAAATGACTCCAAAACTAGCGAACAAAGCCTTCTCTACGAAATCCACACAAATCATGTGTTTGGAACGCCATAAGGAACCTTATAACATCGCAATTTGGACTTGCAAACGAGGTATGTAGTAGTTAGTGTGGTAACATACAGACAGACACACACACACAGAACGACTACCATAACCCTCGCGCATACGCTGAAAACCCTCGGCGCACGTTGCACTAGCTTGCAGGCTAAGCCAGCAACATGAACCTTAGCTGCATATGCATGTTAGCAGTAGTTTGGTGCTAGCCCTCTTGTGCTATGACACTGCAGTGCAGGCTGAGCAGAGCTAGAGTAACCACAAAAATGTACATGCAGTACACACAATTACGTAATAGGCATCAGCATCACCACCACATCACGTGTATGCTAGTGCTAGATCAGCAGATTATAGTGCAAGTTAAAAGGCAAGAAACTTTGTAAATCTACTATGATGGGTGATTAGTCAGTCGAGTTATAGGAACTATCGCTTGGTCTACACACTAGTTTTCTGGAAAATAAGCCATCGCTGTCTATTTTGACCATCGAGAGCTCGTCAAGAAGCGTAGAAGGCGGAGGTGATCAGCAAATGTCGCCAGAACTTTTGAACAAAGCGTTTTCAACAAAATACACCCAAACCCAAAATGTCATAAGAAGGCTAATGGCACCTTGTTTTCGACGTATAAAGGTATGTAGCAGCTAGCGTGGTAACAGACAGAGAGACAGACAGACACACAGACAGAACAACTACCGTAACCCTCGCGCATGCGCCGAGGGTTACTTATAATTAATTATTGGCGGATTTAAATTTGGCAGTTTGGTACAGTATCACCGTATGTATTTGAGTGTGAAATATTGGCGGATTTCAATTTGGCAGGCAGACCGCCAAACCACCAAATTTAATTCCCTGCCAAATTTTCCGGCTGTATGGTATGTGATCCTACTTGATAAAATCTGGCATATGGATTATTTCAACTTTTTTTACTTTGTAACTCATAATTAGCCTCCGTCAAAGATGACAAAAACTTGACTTTTGACATTGCATGAATTAAGTAAGTTACAAAAAAGGCCAAATAGCCTCCATTTAATCTGTATAGCTGCGGTATACACAGTCCGTTGCTAAGGGTGCTAATAAGAATTCCCGTATTCTAGGTGGGCTAGGGCTAGGTTCATCGAACTACTATACGCTCTCTCACCTTTTAAGCTTCTTAGGCATCGAAGAACAAGCAGCTATCGTTGAAATTCGATCCCTTGCTAGATCTTCATGTTCATTTCGATGGCTCCGCCCAGATCCTTGATTTCTGGTTCATATGTAGTATGTGAAAATGCCATATGTATACAAAGCAACGCCTTCAGACCATACCTGTAATTTCTTGATTTCTATGCATGTAGCGAGATGGTGAACAAAGTGTGCTACCTCCTAAGCAAAGCGTGGCGGTCTCAAACTTGCACGTGAGTTAGCTCTAGGGTAGAGCTTATCAAAGATGATCGACTTTCATAAAACGTCCCATATATGCTGGGTTTCCCCATATGCATGGTCACATACCTCAAAATTCCCAGTTTACTGTGAAGACGACAATAAAAACAATAAGGACAGACCAATCTTCACCACAGGGGATAAAAATCATTAACCAACACCTCACTTTATATGCTTTGCACTTGTCCCTCAACAACTATGGCGTCACGAATGGCGTCACAACTACAGTATAATTATAACAAGCAGGAGGGCTTGCTTCGCTCGCCCCCCCCCCCCTGCTGTACCCGATAGTCAGATCACACATCTGCAAACATCCATGCTGTTGATGCATCTGCCAACATGCTAGAACTGTGTGCCTGTGAAAGGGCAGGTCTGGCTAGTATGGTATTGTAGATGAGCTCATAGAGTAAAGGGTATACATTGTGTAAACAACATGCATGATTGCGGTGCTTACAACATCCAGTTTGAGCACATGGGCCTAACTAATTAGCTGGTCAAATGCATGGCTCCTATACAAACGTATGGGAGAATAAAGGGAGCTACGTCTTTCTACAGAAAGTGAAAGTCAAAATCGGGCTCTAACATTTTTCTACTCTTGACCCATTCTGCATGCCTATAATAAAAATAATTGCCTGAAGTACCTCGCAGAGGTCTTTTCTACTTCTTGTGTAATGTGCGACTTGTGTAATGTACAGTTCGTCCAGTTAGCTGGCATTCATGCCTGAAACTAGTAGTGCCACAACTGGCACACAAAGATTGCCTAGCTGTAGCCTGCAATACACCTATAATATTTTCCAACACATACATGTACGTACCTCAAATAAACTGTAGGTTGGTGGGGTGTACTCCCCGCTCAGAACAGATTTCATATCCTAGACAACATAAACAAAAAAGTCATCAAACACTAGCAATGCTATAACTGCGGTAACCATGTTTTTAAAGGCATTGTGTCATGCTATAAGAGCTGATTGCCTGCTAATTGAAGCCGCACGCGCCCACGCGGTAAATGACTACTGGGCGTGGCGGATGGCTGATAAGTTCACGTGTACATTCAAATCTGCCCGTTGAGGCTCGCTCTGCGGGGTGTTCGACTTTCTAGGCATCGTGCAGGCTCTCGATCCTATACTCAGTGTTTCCCCCAGCATACCTGAATCAGGGTGGGCCACCCGGTTTGACTTTGGGCTAATTGGATAAACATCAAAGAAATGGGTGGAGTTTAAAGCCACAACTTAATTATAAAAGCATATGTATATCATTAAGCACCCGGTTTGGATTCTGTTCTGGGGGAATCCCTGTATACTTATCGGTTTTCTTACTCTTTAGCCGTCCATAACCGAAGATTACAGGCTTCTCAGCTCGACCGTCGCGAATGTCTTCTGCGCTGCACGTGTTCGATCTCCGCGTACTTCCGTGGACTATACTGTGATATTGGGCGCGCCCGTACTTCCTGTGCCCACTTTAATTGAATTTTTGAACTAATGAGCTCATTAAGAAGCAATTAGGCCTTATGTATGGACACAATGCCTTTAAGGATTCTCTCTTGTCCACAACTGCAAGTGGTCAAACTCTGCCCATGCTAGAGAATGGGCAGAGCTCAGAATTGCTAGTAAGTAAGTGTAGCAGAATCATGAAGAATATTCATGCCAAAGTTCAAGTTGATAATTAATCCTCAGCACATGTGCACACCTGTTGCTAGGCTAGCTACTATTATACCTCATTTATTTGGTAGCCTCACAATAAGGGCCATAGGTGGTGCACTTTATCTTGGGCTCAAAATTGGGAGCCTGGGGAGGGGCTTTGAGCTTAAGTATTGACCACCAAAGGTGGGAGAGGGCATGTATATACGTGACCTATATAGCAGAATTCAAATCGCGCCTATAAATATGTAGTACGTATGTGTCTGTATACTCCTGCTTAGGACGTATAATTTCTGAAACTATAAATACTGGCCCGACCATTTGAATTCTGCTAGCAATATACACAAGTTACAATGTAACCCTCTCCTACGTCAAAAATATTTTAACAGTGAAACATTCGTGTATACACATATACTATGCCAGCACATTCTTAAGCCTTTCTGCAGAGTATTCAAGCCAGCGCTTGCTATCGTAAGAGGTTAGGCAATAAAGCCTAGAAAAGTTTGTAGCTCACATCTGAGAGTTGCTGAGCCCACAAATAACACCCAACTTCAAGTGCGTTTTTCTCAATTTTTAACTTCCGGAATAATACGATCTCTACCCATAACTGCAGGGTTCTCCTCAGGAAAAGTCAAAGGTAGCGGGTAGGCATGGTTTGGGCAGAGGTTGTGTCCACAGCAATCATTTCTGTTATCACATTAAAAAGAAGTACGGGTATTGAAGCATGGGGACTGCTATGCTGAAAGGAATACTGGACTGCCACATATGGTAAATATTCGATTTTCCCAGAAGGAATTTCATTGAATATGAAAACTTAGAGACTACGTACGTCCAGAGTCCCTCATGAATACGCCGCCATAAATTCGAACTAGGACACACTGACAAACTGCGCATGCTCCGTATACGCGTACAATATTGGTGCGCGTGGCTTGAGCCGGTTGACCTTCACCTTCCAGGTGCTTGACTGAATAGGGAAATCCCCTACCATGAAAGCGAGCTCGCTAGAGAAAGCGAACTGAGAGAAACGCCTTAATGATATCATCGGATATTCCATGATCTCTTCTACGCTAGGTTCGAATTTTGGGTCCCAACAACCTTTTATGCGCGCTAAACATTTTGAAACAGTTTCATAGCAATTACATCATAGGTTTCATCATTACTTTCGTTATCATTTACTCATCGCGAGGTCGAATTCTTTCTTTGGAATTGGGACTCTGGACGTAACAATTGATATCTGGCTCTGTTTCTCCCTGCCCCCTAGAGTGTGGGCACGAGGCCATTTTCAGAGGCATCCAGAATTTATCTCACCTCCGTAGATGGCGTCTTCATCCTCGGATCTTTCAATGTGCTCATCCGCTTCAAACTTGAATGCAGTGCCAATAGAGCATATCTCCCCTGCTCTTCCAAATCCATGTACGTAGGCTACATGACTATAATCCAGTATATGCAATGACATAAATTACACATCAAGTAGAAAAAAAAAAGAAAACTTTCAAGGTGAAAGATCAGATATTTAGAAAAGGATTCAGGCTTTGAATTTTGGCCAGCACGAAGAATGGAATCTGATTAAGTTTCACAGATTTTTTATTCACACCTTAGAATTAAAGTTATGCTCCTGAAGTGTTTACCATGTTTGTACAGGGAAGCCATGCGTTTGCAATGTTTGACGCCCACGTGTTAATGAAGGGCGGAGCTACGTTAACTTAATGCAAGTTGACCACCTTACACATGAAATTAATGCCCATGTGCGTTATTTAGAATCTACGTTTGGGCCTACGTACGTACCTACTACAGTACCTGTAGACAGTCTTGTAACACTGTAGTTGCTGTCTTCCACAACTCTATACAGCTTCCAGCTGATTGGCTCATTGTGTTAAGTTTGCTACTAGACAGATGTATGTGTACATGTGAATGGGATATGAGCTCAGGTAGCAAACCAATACGAGTGTGGATGGATGTTCCTTTGTGGCTTATTTTCTAGTGACTCTGTATCATCAACTGTAAGGTGAGGTGAGTCACAAAGCTAGATTAATATTTATTTATGCTTTAGCTTCCCGCGCTTTGAGCAGAAGGGGGCACATCCCCCTCCCGCACCCACCCCCTAGGGCCGCCAAGGCGCCCCATTACTTCAACTTCTCCTATGTTCCCCCCCCCTTACACTACACTTTCAGGATAATCTGTAATATTTTGCCAGCTTGAGCCTAGATTACAACTTCAGACTGTTCTGCCTCGTTCACGTTTGTCATGCAGTGCAGTCCATGCGCAATATGACAATTACTAATGGTCGTCATGTATGTTTCAAGAGGGAATTCCCCATGCATTCAACTAGAACTATTGCTAACTACCGTACATCGCGAATATTTCGTTGTTACAAGTATTTTCGGACAGCCTGGCTTGTGCGAAAATTAAATGCACAAAAATACATGCGCAATATTAACCATAATGCGGTACAGAGTCGTTCGTCTGAAAATTATTAACGCGAAATTTTATCGTATGAAATATTTTAGACATGAAATGTTCGCGATTTACGGTATATGCGAAGTTTCCTCAGAGCTGAAAGTGAAAATCAAAAATCTGAGACTATTATTTTCTCTTGTCTCAGTCCACTCCATAAAACCTTTCCTAGGGCTTAACTACATTACATTACATTACATTACTCATCTGGTATCCTAGGGTGTAATAAGGGGTGAACTACACACTAAGATTTAATTAAGTACACTGGAAAAGAACTGGTAGGTCCTCCCACCTGTCAGTGATGGCAAAAAAAAATAATAAAATAAAAATTGGAACCCAGGGTGAGACATACGCTATACGCTCTGAAGCAGAGCTCTCAGACAACTCGGCTACGGTCCATACCTCAAAACAGAAAGCATAAATCAAAAAATCCACCAGATCAGTTTACTAGTTTTGATTCACTGTTCATGCTCATATAAGAATTATTGTATAAAGCCCTTCCATGTTCACTAGAACAATTATTTAATAAAAAAACTTGACCACATCCCCAGTAGCTACGTAGTTCTAATGGTGCATGTGGTAAAAGGTCGTCAACATACACATCAATGCCGGGGCCTCATGCTCAATTGCAGAAATGGAGTCTAAGACCGACTCTCAACTTCGAGTTTTGATGCTTCAATCAAAGGAGATGAACTTGACAGCACAGTACAGCTTCCGAACTTCAGATCGATCGTGGCATGACGTGTGCCATAAATAGCGCAAGGCTAGCTTTATTTATCCGCAGGATTACGTCAGCCAAGAGAACGCGTGAAGTTCGGCCAGCATTACTTGTCGGAGAAAGTAGCGCTCAGCTTTTAATGTATTCGCTGGATATGTATGTAAGTTAATATATGATTCTGTGGATTTTCAGGTCTCAAAAGTGTTCTGTAAAGGCTCTGAATTTTAGCGCTATGACGAGGTTACATCATAATTACCTAATAACCTCAAAAAGTAAATTTGTACTGGGGATGTAATTATTTAATTAAGCGCCACGATGGTGGCCGCATGAACTACTCACGGGTGTTAAGTCGCCCACGCATATTTTTTCCTACACCTAGCAACTAGGGATGCACTTTCCTAGCAACCACTCTATGCACTTTGCACTGGTATATTGTGAATATTGTTAAAAACACGTGGTTATCCACAGCAGAGCAAGATGGAGCAACTCAAGCTGAGTTGAGTGGTCCAAGGTTGACTCTTCTATGACATTCCTACATCGAGTTATGGCTCCGCGCACAAAACAATTTTTAGTAGCCTTGTGCTATGACTGAAGGTACCTGTAAGCCCTAGTATGAGTTGATGTTATACGTGATGGAAAATTATTGAAATTTACAAGCTCTGACTATGGTTCTGGCCGTTTGTGAGAATGGTAAGCCCGGAATGAAGGTAGTTTTGTTGTGTAGAGGCAGTTGATAAAATAGCCTCAGGTAACATTCAAAGCCTGTGTACTTCAGTTCTTGGGGGGATACTGTGGGGTTTGTATACTCCATGTATTCGTATAGGCCCAGTAGTCAATATGTACAGTGAACATGCAAGGGTACAACTCTGTTCTCCTACCCAGGTATAAGAACACAAACAGGATGGTTTCACAGCAAAACAAATGGAGCGCAGCAGCAAAACTGGTACTCCCATACGAATGTATGGGCGCACGTGATTGGCAAATTGCGACCTTTTGACCCTGTCGAACCTCCTCTGTAAGTCATCCCTCCTAACTTATGCACCTATTAGTAGGTGAGTAAGTCCTCCCTCGGGCCAACCACCTCGTTGTTTTGGAGGTTTCTATGTGACTTCCCTCAACTTAAACTTGCTGCCCCCTCCAGCAATACTAGAGTCTGAAACCAATGTACAGTCCCTTATCTATATCCCGGCCCTACAGTAACGTGTACCGATACTCTACCTACAGCTTACCACTGACTCAGCAGAGGGGGCAGCGGACGTTACCCCATAGTTTACACCTTTGTATGACACTGATTCAATGAGGCGGACAAACTTCTCATGTGAACAATTGGCGAAATCTCTGGCATAGCATTTAGGCTCCTCCGCCTTGTCGCTGTTCTTATCCTTGCCACGCTTCTTAGTGGAGGAAGGTAGCGTGTGTGCTGTATTTCTACAGTAGCCTTCAAAACTCGCCGAACAGAACATTTTTAGCTCCTACATAATATAGTAAATTATTATACCGTAGATCGGGAAATTTTTACCGTTAAAATTTTTCGCCAGTTGCTTAGGTGGCGAAAATTAAACGCGCGAAATATTTGAGTAATATATGACGACCTATACCAAGTTCAGCCTGGCGGCGAAAATTAGACTACACGAAAAATTTACAAGTGAAATATTTTACTGGCGAAAATATCCCGATCTACGGTAGTTGTACATACACATGAAATGAACATGACTGCATATTGTCGAAGCAAATTTAGATCCTACTTGTAACAAATACTGTGATCTGATTGGTTAAACTAAAGTATCTATCCTTCATAGAAAATCATGTAAGCTCTGTAGAAAATCATGTAAAGCTCTGTAGAAAATCATATAAATTTTCTTGCCTATGGTTAGGGTTGTTGCTAGGCAGCAGTTTATGTGTCTAGCTTTTGGGCATTGTTGCTAGGATCTAAACATGTTAGACACTGCTTAGTCAGTTTCTACGTGATTTAGAAGACCTCAGGGCTCAGTAGAACCCTCGCTTCGCTCGGGATTCTAAACAGAGCCCTTCAGTCTTCTAAATCACGTAGAAACCTCCTAAACAGTGTCTAACTATTATATAATGGATCACTTACCGAATCATACACCAAATCGAGTTTACCCAAATCAGAATCGTAGCCACTGTCCAGCCTAGCACTGCTGACCGTGAGCATATCTATGCTACAGCCAGAAGTAGAGCGGATGACAGCAACGTTTTCTATGCCCTGACCCACCATTTTTTAGTAGCCTTGTGCTATGACTGAAGGTACCTGTAAGCCATAGTACGAGTTGATGTTATATACACGATAGAAAATTATTGAAATTTACAAGCTCTGACTATGGTTTCTGGCCGTTTGTGAGAATGGTAAGCCCGGAATGAAGGTAGTTTTGTTGTGTAGAGGCAGTTGGTTGATAAAATAGCCCCAGGTAACATTCAAAGCCTGTGTACTTCAGTTTTTGGGGGGATACTGTGGGGTTTGTATACTCCATGTTACTCCACCTCCCCTCACTGACGAAAGTAGAGTCAATAGGCGTGGCAAATAACCGCAGCATATGCTGTATGTGATTGTGGACCTTGCCCAAACGATTCGAAGCATAATGACAACCAAGCTTGGCCTCGTGCACTATAAAGCTACGACGAGATGGTGACCATATGTATTTAACTCACTCAACTCCGAGATGAGACCCTAAGCCATGATCTAGTCTCGAGCCCAGATCAGGGTTTCATCTGGCCCAAAAATTAGGGGGGGGGGGAACATGGGAGAAGTTAAGTAATGGGCCACCTTGGCAGCCCACGGGGGTGGGTGCGGGAGGGCCCCATCCAGGAAATGTGAACTAGATCAATTACTCAAAACTATTAAAATGAACAACCATGGTCTAAACGATCTAAAGAGGATGATGAATTTTGTGAGTACATACTACCCGCAATGAAGCTGGAATGAACTCCATAGCTGGTACGGTGCTAAACACATCTACTCAAATTAGAGGGGGGGGGGGAACCTTAGGATTTCCCCACCCACCTGAAAACTGCCATAGATATAGTAATAACAGCCATTGATAGCTTAATGCATACACATTGCCTATTGCTAGCTAGAATTAAAGTGAAATGCGCCTGTTTATAGATTCATCCAACAAACCAAGTGCAAATTTTGATCAATGGGTACCTATGCCCACAAGATATGTAATGAAAAAGGTGAAGAAGTGTAGTAACAAACCAAACTGAAAAGTGGTCTCAGAAAACACCAAAAGTCTCAGAGGTTATAAAATTAAAAATTTTCCAGGGGGGGGCATACCCCCAAACCCCCCTAGTCTTGGCGTGCTACGCATGCCGTGATAGTATTGCCATCGATTGTATCTTCCCCTGGGAAAATCCTTTATAAAACCCTGCATCATGTCCGCCTATAATTATAGCCAGTACCTTGCTCCTGTGATGCGGTAGCTGGGTGGGGGGCAGCCCTGCGAGATCCTCGCTAGACCACCAAGTCCGATGTACCACTGTAGAAAAAAAAATCAGCCATATAATTAGCGCTCAAATGACACAGCACACATAGGGGTTGCAACGAATGAAAAAGGGAATGCGCAATCGACTATTCCAATCATAGCCAGCATGACAATAATAACAGCCATTTAGAGGGGGGGGGAATCATATCTTGTACTTTAAGTGGGTGTTATGTAAACGCAGACTGCAGCTGTACAACTGTACAGTGCAGCTGGTACTATGGTGGCCTGGGTTGGACAACCCGCTCTACTCACCTACATGACCTCAGATTCATTTACTCACGTACTATCTACGTCATCCTCCCAGAACGCGTTTGCATGTAGTTCAATACTCCTACAGTGCTTTTCTATACCCTTGCAGAGTCAAGTGCTGAGTACTGCAACCACTAGTTGTAGCTGGGTGCAACTAGTGGGGCTTCCATTTTGTCAACAGAACACCCCCGCGCGTAATTTTTACCACAGAGTGCAGGTGCGCAATTTTTTTTTGAATTTTGACCGTGCAGTGGAGCAAACCAGAGTGCAAGATGTCTATAGAGAGTGCGCGATCTAAGGCCTATTCTAGCGATTTGAGGTGGCGCATGGTTTATCAACGATGTGTGTTGGGGCTTTCCTACGCGAAAGTGGCACAGCAGCTAAATGTTGACCCTACAACAGTGAGTAGGACAGTGCAATTGTTTGAGGAAACAGGAACTGTTTGCAGTATCCAAGGATATCATGAGAATACATGCAAGAAGTTAAGTACAGTGGATGAATTTACCATCATGGAGGCTATTGTAGACAACCCTTCCATGTATCTCCATGAACTGCAACATCTTGTACTTCAAACAACTGGCACTGTAATATCTGTATCAGCTATTTGTAAATTCCTGCAAAAACAGAAATTTTCCCGAAAGAGGCTAACCTACAGAGCACTCCAGAGGAGTGAGGAGCTTAGGGCACAGTACATGTCTGAAATATCACTGTATGAACCACAGACACTGGTTTTTGTAGACGAAACCGGCTCAGACAAGCGTTGTGCACTTCGCCGATATGGATATGCTCTGAAGGGAATGCGAGCTGTTTCAGATAGATTACTTATTAAAGGAAAACGATACTCAACAATAGCTGGTATGAGCATGGATGGAATGCTAGATGTTCATATTACGACAGAAAGTGTGGATGGGGACATGTTTTGTGATTATGTTGAACGGTGCCTCCTCCCCTACTTAATGCCCTTTAATTGTACCAATCCAAGAAGTGTAGTAGTCATGGACAATGCTAGTATCCATCATGTGGACAAAGTTGTGGCCCTCATTGAAGAAGTTGGAGCTATAGTTATCTATCTCCCACCATACTCCCCCGACATCATGCCAATTGAGGAGTGTTTTTCAAAAGTTAAAGCCTATCTAAGAGCTAATGATCCACTCATTCAAGTTCTTGAGGGTTCAGAAATTGAGGATGCTATACTTTCAGCTTTTGCTAGCGTTACACCAAGTGACTGTTATGGATGGGTCAAAGATTGTGGATACATACACAGAGACTAAACATTTTAATATCATTATTATTTGTGTGTTACTGTCGAGTTTAGATAGCATTTTCCATTTCATTTGTTGAGTTCACGGATGTTTTTCAAGGCATAAGCTTTTTGCTCTTCAAATTCTTCGGGTGTAAGCACTCCTGATTGCTGAAGCGCCCTCAGCCTCTCCAATTGCTCCAAGTACAGCCCCGAAACACGAGCGCGTTTCCCAGGAGATACTGGTCCAGGTGCCGAAACAGGATTGTTTCCTGTAATCGCACTCACGACGACGTTTGCACAATTGGTCAAGGCCTCATTTAATGCAGATTCACGTTTAGCTTGTGGTTTCTTAGTACCACCATTGAAAAGTGGGTATGGTGGCGCCTCGTCTAAGCTGGAATGTTGCCCATTATGCTTCATTCTTGCCCACATTCGGTACTGCGGTGCATTGTAGTCCTCTCCATGCTTTTTTCGTAATGTCTGTACAATCTGATCAATAGAATCCTCTCTAGCTGACCGTTTAGAGCTGCCACTATCACCAGAATCATCAGCTTTCCTCTTTCTGCCACGCTTAGACATCGGCTCTTCAGATGAAGGGCCTTCACACCATAATGTTATTTCGGCCTTATCGCTAAATGTTTTATACATTGCCTCAAGATCTTTGTTGTCTTCAATCCAGCGTTTGGCATTGGTACGCTTCTCAAGATATCCACACTTTAATTCAGATAGCGTAGGAAGCTTGTCTTCAAATGTTGCTATTAAATTCTGTTTCAGTTGTTTAGCAGATGTAAATTTTGTATGAATATCATGCCAAACCTTTGTAACGAATTGTGTTTTGCAATCAGGATCAATAATTCGTACAACATAGCTGATGGTGTGCTCGGACGAGTCCAGTGTGGCTGATTCTATCTCCTACAATAGGGATATATGCAGCATGGATGAATACAACCCTTTATTAATGACTACCAAATTTTAGCTAGCTACATGTACACGTACATGTACATGTATACAAACATGTAAAAAGATGAGCCCATAGAGTATTCAAAGATTAAGCTAAACTTGAAATGACTCACCTCTGTGTGAATCCCTGTACGTACAAGTGTTTGGGGCTGTCGAGGGTTGGGATCATCATGGATCTGCAAGGAAGAATAATTTTAAATAATGCCCACCATGCACCACATGGTCTAGCCAGAAATTCACGACTATCAGGTAAAAAAACATACTTGTATATATGGAGATGGTTGTACAGTTGGTAGCCGGGAGGTAGAAGGCAGAGTAGGATGGCACGCGAAGTTTGGAGGCGCCGGAGCAAGTCTTGGGCCAGAAATGGACAGATGCGGCTGAAAATGGCGCCACTGAACGTCAAAGCTGTTAGATGTATCTTCCAAATCGTAGTATGGGTCAGAATAGTACCGTGACATCTCGCTAACTAGCTAAAGTTCAGACAGTTTGCAAATATTAATATGGCTACCACACTGCACACTGTACTGAGCGCGCGCGAGCATACCCGCGCAAGCGCAATGTAATAATCGATTACGCAATACGCAATAATTAAATCAGTGCACCTGCATAGCGCATGTGCTGAGCAAGCATGAGCTTGAGCGTGTACTAATGTAAACTGATACTCTATTGTGGTTACAGCGCCTAGCGTTGTAGACCTGCAAAGGTTTAGAAAATCACTGTATCTAATCTACTCCTGGCAATATGCATGCTGCGTGGCACTATAGTGCTTCACCTGTCTAGATACATCAAAAGCTTGAAACATGGTTGAATCATCTTGTTGAGTGTCACCATTGAAGACACAAAATACCTATTCAGGAGGTACAACTACAAACCTGTCATCTTTCCCAATACCCTACTTCCATTGACAAGTAATAGCTACAGAATTGGCTCCAAAGTATGCCACACAGAGGAATTATCCCAAGGTACAGTAGATAGTACAACTATATACTAGACAGATGCCACAATGCAACCAATTTGAAATGCCAAGCGTGTTGATCTCTACACAGTGCTTTCTGCTGTAAGGTTTTATCTAGGCGAATTTCTTTTGTGGATGGCCACATATTCGTTATTGCACACATTTAAAAATATGCACCATAATATTTTCTCGTTATTAGGCGCAATTCGCTTATAAGAGCATATTCATTATTAATCGCATGCTATTTTGTTGGCCTAAGCAGTCGTTAATAGGCACATTTGACGTATAAGCAAAAATACTATGTGACCCTTGACTTTGGTATACCGTAGATCGGGAAATTTTTACCATTAAAAAATTTTCGCCAGTTGCTTAGGTGGCGAAAATTAAATGCGTGAAATATTTGAGTAATGTATGACGAGTTCAGCCTGGCGGCGAAAATTAAACTATACGAAAAATTTACAAGTGAAATATGTTACTGGCGAAAATATCCCGATCTACGGTATACCGTAAATCGCGAATATTTCGATGTTAAATATTTTCGGACAGCATGGCTTGTGCGAAAATTAAACGCATGAAATACATGTGCTATATTAATGACAATGCAGTACAGGGTCGTTTGTCCGAAAATTATTTAACGCGAAAAATTATCGCATGAAATATTTTAGACACGAAATATTCGCCAAATTTACGGTACATGCTTGCTACATGTAGCTTGCCCAGGATTTCAGCCTCTTTAAGATAGTCGATCACGATGGCTACTGTCGATCTTCAGCTTCTTCCAGCAATGAACACTATTTCGATCTGCGTAGAATGCAACAATCGTGCGAGCGATCGATCGACTCGCCATGCCCCTTAAATGATACCGTAACCGTGCATATATTCTCTATGTGGTTATTTTTTATTAGGTGCACTTCGCTATTAAGCCCAGGTTTTCTTCCAGGGAGATGTCAGCGCATGCGATAAATAGCAGGAAAATACGGTATCCAAGGTAAAGAAAAACTCACCTCCACAGCTGAGCTGGTTCTTGCACCAGCGACAGGATGGATTCCATCACTGCCACTGGTGCACACAGGATCCTGTATAAAAATTAAGACAATATTATATAATTTTGCTCAACTGCAAGAGTTGCTAAAGCACACATAAATAATTCCCAAACTTAAAGGCATTATTTACTCCTGGAATAATATTCATTTTCTATCCAGGTCTGCACACATGTGAAACTGCAGTTCAAAATTTATCACGAGCCCATAGGCAGTAGCAAATTTTCTGTGCACTCGGTTCGAATGATCAGACATCTTCACTTCTAAACCAGCTAGCTCCACATAGCCACTGAAAAAAAGAAGTTTCGTCTATACTAGAATACAGGCAGAACGGCTGGCTATTCATAGGAGCTTGTGTGTCCTTACCTCTTAAATGTCTGGAAAGTTTACAGTATAAATTCAAGTAGCTACCTCTTGCATAATCAGCGCCTTCCCTAGTACAAATTGGTTATAGTACGCCCACTCCCACTCGTGGCAATAGCATACTACTTGTGCAAAGCACTCGTAGTATAAATCGCTAATACCGATCACGGTTGTACTATAACCTATATTTGTTGTTGAAGGCAAAGAAAACTCACTTCCAAAGCTGAGATGAGTAGAGTAGAACTCGTATCCTTCCAAAGGAGGTCCAAGGTATTCAATTGGTTCGTCACAAAAAAAACCATTTCCTTCACTGATCCAACACTAGACACTTGCTCCTGATCAAAGCTGTGAGCTACCAATGCGAGGCATAAAAGGGCATGTTTAACATGAATGGCTCGCTCTATTGTGGCATGCGCATTTAAGAGACATAAACTAATCAACAAGGAAAAGAAACTCGCTAGATTAGTAACCGCGTCGATGCTCAAAATCTAATCAGTTAGTTATTGTGTACTAGTTTGTGGCTAAATCTAAAACACGACAAACCTTTGAAATACATTTATAAGAGATACTTTAATTTAACAGACATCTCTAATTATCTGGACACCATTTCAAATTAATTTTTACCTCTAATTATACCGGACAGTTAATAGTCTCGTGCCCAGACCCCACCCCCAAAAGGGTCTGGGCACAAGACTAGACAGTCAATGAAGCTAAAATTTTTGTTGCTCTAATTATCTGGACATTGTTATTCTAATGCAGACAGCTCGGCTAGCACGCTACCTATACCCATATCAGTGTATGAAGGAGGCGAGATTGTTCTCTTTCCAACCATGAACAGGGAGCTCCAGGTACCGTCTCATTTTCTCAATCTCTGCAGCTGCTCGATCACACGTCCATTTGACTGAATGTGCATGTATGAAAGTGTGTTCTATTTCATCGGACACTTCGAACGCCAACTATTTTCGTGTGCTCTAATTATAGCGGACATTGGCCAAAGTAATTACTTTTCTGGTGTCAGTTAAATTAGAGGTAATACGGTATCCCCAAATTGCTAGAAACTCCTAGGCATTTATACATATTTGTGACCGGATTTGGGAAAACCCTCTGTATGGGATTATTTCCGAATATTGAGCTAGATGCATGGTTGATAAGCTCTAACATAAATCTAACCCGCGTTCAAGTCTTAGGCCGATCACTCGCCTCGTTGTGGAGATACAGCCCTTTGTTTGGGATCACGCCACACCCCCAATAATCGAGAAATTACGGTCTAAAGGCGTTGCTATGCACACGTATGGCGTTTCTGCATACTACATGTGAACCGGAAATATTAACGGCCCTGGGCGGGGTGGTTCGAAATGAACGTGAAGATCAAGCAATAGTCGAATTTCGTCGTCCAAAACGACTACCAAATGTTCTTCGATGCCCAAGAAGCTAAAAGGTGAGTGAACGTACAGTAGTTCGATGAATCTAGCTGTATCTAGGTAGAGAATTCTAATTACCCCCCATAGCAATGGGCTCCGGGTACGGCTACTGTGCCAAATAGGTGGGTCAAAATGAAGGCTTATTTCGCCTTGTATAGCACGATTAGCCTCCAAAGACGACGGCAATAGTTAGAAGAAGGGTTGTTCGACTGTATATGACAAAATCTGAACTTTGACAAATTTCGACCTGAGATACTAAAAACGCGCATTGCGCAAATCACACGTGGATCCCTTACGGAGGGTTTTCCCAAATGTTTGTTATTGTACATGTGTGAAAATACTGAAGGCAAAGAAAACTCACCTCCACAGCTGAGCTGGTCCTTGCACCAGTGACAGGATGGATTCCATCACTGCCACTGGTGCACACAGGATCCTGTGTAGAAATTAAGACACAATATGCTCAACCACAAAAGTTGCTAAAAAACACAAAAATACCCCCAGTAGTATCGTTGTTGCTGTCAACAAAAAGCGCCTAATCTCAATATCTGAGCACCTTATAATTAGCGAGTCGTCACAATGTCAAAAATAATGGTGGACAATCTTACGAAAATTTGCTTCAGAGCGATTGATAAGGGCCATGAAGGTTACAAATCATACAATTGTTTGGCCACGATTATTAAACACACCTGTGGTTGACCACATGCTTTCTGCTCATGCACACAAGTACATAGGTAAAGTTCGTGAATGCAATGGATTGTGTTATGTGCATAGCAACTCTGAGTGGTATGCACAATGCATATCACCTAGCTTTTCTAGCGTTGCCTGCCATCTCTGTGCAAAGTTTGGAGGGGTCAGTGATATGTGAGAATTAGGTGAGCTAAATATGAGAAGTCACATACATATTAGCACTGCTTTACATAGAGGCTGTTTACCTTGGCAAAAACTGACGCAGAAAATTGCAATACTTACCTGCGCTTGCAGACAGACAGTGGCAGGTTTGCTTTTCATTTTTGTGGACCATGGGGCAGGCATCAGGTCAGCTACTTATCTGTGCCTTGACCGTGCAAAGAATGTGGACAAAAACTGGAATATAACTGCCTTCTTTATTATTTATGTGAACTTTGACCATGCGTGGGCAAACACTATCCCGTAATCTTAAACAAACATTAACAAAATCTATCTGGTAATCAACAAAAATAAACAAAAATCTTACTATGCAACAGTTTTCTTTATAAGTTCTACCATGTACGGAATAGCCTCGAAAAAATCCATCGGCTGTGCTTCATATCTGATTATAATTTCATTATTTAGTGGGACATCCACTTCTGCTGCTGTCACCTAATACATATGAAAGTAAATGTTGCTGATACCCAGCTTTCAGAGTTGCTAAGTTACACACCATGCATGCACACGAGTACACAATACCGACCACACACATGCACAAAAACAAAATTACACTGAATATTATATACAAGGAGTGGGGCTCGCTTCGCTCGCCCACTCCTTGGTTGGTTTGGTTTATTTTTGTGCAGATAGTGAACTAATGGCAATGCCTGTAGATGTGACCTGAGTACGAAATTTGTTGGTATGTTTGCTGGCTCTCTCGCCAGACTTGTGAACACAAGAAGCCAAGTATAGAATCCACTACCTCTGTGACGATGACTCCGCCAATATCAGCTTATGAATCCAGCTGCCTAGCTAACTGCAGGCCACTACATGTAAGTGCCCAATGTCGCTTAACTTTTGAACGGTCCTTCCATTGAGCTGGCGTTCTTGCCTATAGCTAGCGCCACGACTCCCGTTCACAGAGAACGTCGAGTTTCAGCCTCCAACACTTAGTAGCCAGACATACAGAATGTTGTGCCTCAGGGTCAAATCACTTCCCCTGAACTCCCGTGACGAACAGACGGACAGACCACCGCACAGATAAATGTAATCTTATATATGTGAGCGGATTTGAGAAAAGGGCCGAGGCCGACTTTGCGCAAAACGTTAATTTTTGGCACTTTTCAAGCTGTCACCACACAAAAACTACAAGAGCCACAGACTTCTGGCTTGGTTTATAAGCAGATCAGGCCGTCTTCTAAATAAATCCAACGTTAGAGAGTCTGGCTAAGCTCATACCCAACGCACTGAATGCTTAAAGCGAGGCATAAAACGGCTGATTTCGAATGCAATCGACACGTGCGATTGCCACACCCATACCAGATGTGGGCGGGGCGCACAATTTACAGTGAGATTGAAGAATGTTTACTCCAAGTCTGAAGCTCATAGCTGTTACAGTTCAAAAGTTGTGCAATTAAAAACAGATTTTCGGAAAAATTTATGTGCGAAGTGGGCCCTTTCTCAAATCCGCTCACACATGACGAACAGAAACTTGTACACTTGCCTGTGTCCCTCTATGATGGCAATCACAATCTAAAAGCTCTGGACAAACTACTCATAACGCTTCCACTGGCGTAGGAAGATATTGAAGGTCGGGTGGGCCCAATATCCAGTGGCACGCGAAGCGTGTGCGAAATTTTTACGACCATGCCCACTTTGTGTAAAACCATGCCCATTTTTTTTGCACAATCGAGACTGCTATAGCGAGTTTCTCGATGAAAAAATGAACTTAACTTGAATGGAAATCAATTAAAGCACATTCACTCATCATTCTGAATTGCAGGTATAAAAATTATGTCAGCGCAAAAAGTGGGGTGGGGGGGGGGGCTGGCCCCTGTGGTCACCCGTTCCTACGCCCATGGCTTCTTCATGAGTGCTGTAAGCAACTTTAGACTTTAGTTTTAGTAGCCTCAGTTTTTTGGATATGACGCACATTTATGTTATAGTAACATGACCTTGGTATGCGCACCATGCTGCTACGTATTCAAAAGAATGCAATTTGCGAGACTATCTGGTATCCTAAAATGTTTGCGTGTGCGAGTTACGGCCAAATCTGAAGCTGAAACAGAGGCGACTTTTGTAGATGTAGTGCTCTAACAGTGAAAGGGACTACCACAATTGACAAATATGTTTGTCTCACGGAGAACCAGAGTTTTCTGGATCAACAATAAGTATGAGGGGTGGACGGGCAGGTTATGGCGCTGGATCTTCTTTTCTCATGGATTTCAACACATTTTCTCGTCCAAAACTGCAGCCAAGGCTTTTTAGATCATGACTTAGGTTTTGTATAGTGTTATAAATGGGGCAACACGCACACTTGTGTGCGCACATGATCGTGTCCAACCTCCTCTGGTCTCAGTTCATGGCCTTAATTTATGCTCAGCCAGCACACAAGCAACATTGAAATAGCTTTCTAAGATTACAAATTTTAGTCCCACAGTAAGTTCACAGTACCTTTCCATCGATGACAAAAAACCCCACTTTGCGGGTGGGGGAGCGACCCTCGACTATATTCATCAGCATTGCTGTGAGTAGGTAGTGCATCCCTTGCCCTTGACCAAACTGTGATGATGGTGACTTGTTCTGCAGGTATAAAGACAGTACATCATTATAACACCAAAACTGCTCTGGAAACCCCTTCACCAACTAATTGTAATTTGTAGATCATCGTGCTTGGCAAAGGGCATAGCTATTTTGAAACCTCAACACTTCAACAGCTCTGAAGACGTTGAACTGTTTTTGTTTCATTAAACACTAAGTAGAAAAAAAAAAGATTTTTAATTAATTAATTCAGGGGGGAACTGGGAGCACTTGGGGACATAATTTTTAAACCGGTGCGCAGAATGGATCAAATGCAGAGATTTGACCTTCAGGAATTTTGATTCACGCCTCAAAATCAAAGTTACGGCCCTTTGAAGTTTCCCCATATGGTTGTACAGGGAAGCCATGCGTTTGCAATGTTTCCGCCCACGCGCTACGTGAGGGGCGGGGCCACGCGCGCACATAAACGTGACGACCTTTACCGACTTTTTGACAAAATTGAAATTTAGGCTGCTTGCTTGCATTATATGGTTCTACTATGCAACCAGCTCAATTATATGGTGGTTTTGGACAATTTTTTTTTTCTGCTTAGTGTTCTGGTCGCCTTGTTATACACTAAGTAGAAAAAAAGAAAGGGATTTAAATAATTAATTAATGTTTGGGGGGTTTGGCAGCACTCGGGGAGATAATTTTTACACGGGCACGCAGAATGGGTCGAAACTAGAGATTTGACCCTGGGGAATTTTGATTCACACCTTAGAATTAAAGTTACGACCCTTTGAAGTTACCCCCATATGTTTGTATAGGAAGCCATGCATTTGCAATGTTTTCCGCCCACGCGCTACGTGAGGGGCGGGGCCACGCGCGCACATCAACGTGACGACCATTACCCACATTGGTCAAAATTGTTGTATAGGCTGCCTGCTTGCATTGTATGGCTCTACTATGCATCCAGCTTGACTATGTGGTGGCTTTGGGACAATTTCTTTTTTTCTGCTTAGTGTACTGGTCGCCTTGTTAAACACCAAGTAGTTAAACACTAAGTAGAAAAAAATATAGAAAAATAATTCACAGGGGGTTTGAGAGCACCTGGGTGCATAATTTTTATATGGGCACGCAGAATGGGTTTAAACTAGGGATTTGACCTTAGGGAATTTTGATTCACGCCTTAGCATTAAAGTTACGGCCCTTTGAAGTTCCCCCATATGTTTATACAGGGAAGCCATGCGTTTGCAATGTTTCCGCCCACACGCTACGTGAGGGGCGGGGCCACGCGCGCATATAAACGTGACGACCTTTACTAACTTTTTGACAAAAATGCAATTTAGGCCACCTGCTTGCATTGTATGGTTCTACTACAGAGGAGGTTGGTCACAGATTCTAATTAGAGTACATTTGCCATAGGCTGCAATGTACGCCCACGCAACCCAGGTCAACCCGCTGAGTCAGCAAAAACAATTCATTGTATATGATGCGCGATAATAAAATGCACATTCTGCGAAAATTGTGACCAACCTCCTCTGGTTCTACTATGCTTCCAGCTCGATTATATGGTGGTTTTTGGATATTTTTTTTCTGCTTAGTGTTCTGGTCGCCTTGTTACACACTAAGTAGAAAAAAAAGACTAAATTAATTCGTGGAGGAATTGGGAGCACTTGGGAACGTAATTTTTACATGAGCACGCAGAATGGGTCGAAAAACGAGATTTGACATGAGAAAATTTTGATTCACACCTTAGAATTAAAGTTACGGCCCTTTAAAGTTTACCCATATGTTTGTATAGGGAAGTCATGTGTTTGCAATGTTTTGAGTCCCGGTGTGCGTTATTTAGAAAATCGCTAGGCCAGTACATGCATAGGCTACCATGCAGCTGGTATTGTATCCAGAGACTTGCTGAATGGATGAAGAATCAGCCACAACAGTAGCTCTCCCGTTTTTGCTGAGAGGTAGGTGGCATAATACAGCTATAGTTTTACATTGTACATGCATGGATGTGTGGGAAAGTACATCGAGTTGAGAAATTAACTTATAACTAAACTGTTTTGTTGTGCTTTTCCCCTAGCCTTGTGTGTGAGCTGTGGTGATCTTGAGTATTAGTAGGAAGTAACGTGTTTCAGGGGCCACAGGTACTCAACCTCTTCCCCTAGCCTTGTGTGCGTGCTGTGGTAATCTTGAGTACTAGTAGGAAGTAACGTATTGCAGTGGCCACTGGTCCTCCTCAACACTGATCATATACTCTGAGTTTCTAGGCTCTATTAGGAGCAAAGACGGCCTTATTTCCGATTGTATGGGCATCCAACTCAACTATGTGGTGGTTTCTGGACAATTTTTTTACAATAATACTCGGGATAACTATATTATTATACTGTAGCGTGTGAATATTACCGGGGTATATACATGCATATTTCTAGTTATGTGGCACTTTTATCTGCTTAGTGTGCATGGTAGCTCCTTAGATGATTTCCAACAAGCTCTAACTGTGCAGCAGGCGCAGTTAGAGTGGGTGGAAATCATCTAAAATAATACTTGGTATTGTTACGTACTATGGTATACCAATGATAAATCGTACAGGCACTGTACACTGAACAAATTATTGTGGGCTAGGGTAGCTGTTTTGAACATGACTTGATTATGGATGCTCTACTGAAGAATGGTTTTAGTGATATTAGATGTTGTTACCATAGTAATATATACCAAATGTACATGAAGTATTGCAGTGTATGTATGTATATGTATCTACATGGTAAACGATCAATATAAAGTAAGCCTAAGTGCATATAAATTTGTGCGAACCTATACAATGCAGGTACGTATACTTATGTGCCGCAGTTTTTTTTCTGCTTAGTGTGCACGGTAGCTTGAAAAAAAAAAAAGATTTTTAATTAATTAATTCAGGGGGGAACTGGGAGCACTTGGGGACATAATTTTTGCACCGGCGCGCAGAATGGATCGAATGCAGAGATTTGACCTTCAGGAATTTTGATTCACGCCTTGGAATCAAAGTTACGGCCCTTTGAAGTTTCCCCATATGTTTGTACAGGGAAGCCATGCGTTTGCAATGTTTCCGCCCACGCGCTACGTGAGGGGCGGGGCCACGCGCGCACATAAACGTGACGACCTTTACCAACTTTTTGGCAAAATTGCTGCCTGCTTGCATTGTATGGTTCCACTATGCACCCAGCTCGATTATACGGTGGTTTTTGGACAATTTTTTTTTCTGCTTAGTGTTCAGGTCGCCTTGAAAAAAAAAAAAAAAAAAGAATTTCTGGTGATAGTCTGAATAAGTCTACCATCCGAATATAGACCACTGTTGCTAAGTTGAAGGTTATCAGTTTGTGTGTTTATGTGATCTATCTCATGTTTCTAATTAAATGATTCCGGTACATGTGCTATAGCTGTCGAATCAAAGATAAATCCATCTGAATCACAGTCACTTAGAGTAGTGCTAGTGAACATAACGGTAATCCCATAATTCCCCATGTTCACTATATACCCACACCCACCTCCTCTTCTACAGTAGCAGCCAATAAAAAGTTAACGTTCAGTTCCGTTGTACGATCGTTTTGAGGTGAGAACGTTTCCATTTTCACACCGTTCCGCGGTACGGGGAAGTACGCACGCACGCGCATCCATCGTTTTTACGTTCGTGCAAACGCTTAATTGGTAGGCGTGACCGTACTTCAATAATTGACCGTTCTCGATGCCGCGTGGAAGAAACGAGCCTTCGGGAAGCCGTGAGCGACGGAGAAGCACAGGCAACCCTCGTATGGACTCGATAATGTAGCAGACATCGAAAGAAAGCTGTATCTTTGTGTCTTATCGATCGTCAGGTACGTTTCGAGCGATTAGTTCGAGCGATCGCCTCGAGCTAAAGAAGCTATCGGCTTGGCTTCCAGCAAGCGGCTAGTAGAGCTGCCTAGCGATCGTAGAAGCCAGCGCAGCAAGCGACTAAGGCTGTCTTAGTACGCACTGTGCTCGCTCTGAACGTTTCTCACCTACCAAATGAACGCTTGTCACCTTTTTGTCCGTACCGTTCAGCTACCGTTACGTTCTCATTTTCACCTATCGTAGAATAGGAAACGGAACGTTAACTTTTTATTGGCTGCTACTGTATGTGCATATGCATCAAACCTGTGAAGTTAAAATTCACGATTCGAGCAGAAATTAAATTGATGCTAGTGAGAAGCCTGGTCAATGAAATTTTTTTTTCTTTTCCAGGGGACCACACACTAAGCAGGAAAAAATGGTCCGAAAACCACCATACAGTCGAGCTGGATGCATAGTAGAGTCACACAATGCAAACAGGCATCAAAATAGCCATGTACGTAATGTTCGGTATAGGGTCGTCTCAACGTACCCTGCACGCTGTAATTTTTTTTTACAATTAAATTTGAATGTCCCACACCCTAATTATTATTCACATACAATATCATGCATTAATGTAGAATAGTATATTATTCACAATGATGACTTGCATTTGATATTTGTACGTATTCACAAAAATAAGTAACAAATCACGCAGAATGACACACGCACACAATCGCTCACACACAAACACACACACACACACAACACACACACACACACACAGTGTGCAGAAGATATAGGGGCAAAAGTGCTATCAATAATCATTGTGACAGCTGGACATTTACGGACTCTTGGTGATGGTAAATTACATATACACGTTGCAAGCTTGAACGTAGAACGCTGGTATCATGCAGAAACAGAAGCTGAATCATTCTTATGGACAGCGAGGAACTGTGCGAGATCACTAGTATTAGGATAGCTTCAGTAGCCTACTGAGTTGGCTTGCTATGCTGCTCCAACTGCCTGATGTTGTTTCATGCCAACTGCAACTGTGCATGTAGCATTTACCTTTCACACGAGCTGTACTGTAGGTGCAGACCTACTCCATCCCCAACTGGCAGTACTAACGAGGAGTGGACGGCTACTGCTGCTCAGCCGGAAAGCATGACACTCGCCCTGCACATTGTCTGGCAGGTAAGCCCTAGTCCTGTTGCTGCATAGAAGGCATGGTCTGGAGCCATAGTTCAATTAAACAGTAGATTGCAAGATGGTTGACCAGTTGCAAGTGCAAAATGATATCAATCATAGATCTAGCTACCATCATTATTGAGCTTTCGATGGACAAAAGAGACAGTAGTGACTTCTATTTAACTCAAAGGATATGTTTGGTTAGCGATAGATCCAACAGGACGAGTGGCACTCGGGTAGATAAGCTTCTTGGTCTGTGCATGCTATATGGCACATGTGATGCTGCTGCATATTGCGCAATCATGTGCTACGTACATCCATTCTTGTGGTTACTCCTTTGACTCTTTTGACCCACTTGGGATTGATTGCTCTTCCCCCCCCCCCCCCCCCCCCCCACCTTGGAAATTGGCTTTCCATATACTTAATATGGGATTGCCCTCCCCCCCCCCCCCTTGATTTGCATTTGCCCCTCCTTGAAGTTTGCTGTTACCTCTTGGGCAAAATCCTGAAATAAACCCTGCAGTCTCTTACAAGCAGCTTGCTTTATCACTTATTCCCACCTTGTCCTAGAGCTACCACAGCCTATCAGCACTAGCAACTTATTGCACAAATGTGCCTTTAATCTTTATGGCTTCAGTGGTACAAATTGTCTACATGCTGGAGATAACCTAACCACCCATGCAACTGTTCCCATACATAGATAGTAACATGCAATAGCAGGGAAATGCACCATTGCATCGCAGGTAAAGGATCTACCTGGATTCAATTGCCACAGGATAGGAAACAACCACCTATTGTGAGGACTGTGCTAAATATCAGGCAATTACATTTTGTGAGCCGTTGTTGGCTAAGCAGCAATATTCATGAGAAGGTACCCAGCACTTTATGCATTCACAAATATTTGAGAGCGACAGAAGCAAACTAACGAGTTCCTTGGCCAGTTGCTTGATTTGGCCATGTGCACGAACTGAATGCAGTAAGCAAGCATGCAGAGCAGTACCAGCTATGAGGATGTGCTATTTTTACATAATCTGCATCCCTTTGTATCGCATTAAGAGCTCTTTAAATGGCGCGAGATCCACTCCTTCCTCATCACCTTGCCCTGACCTCCATCCAGTGAATCTGATCTTGATTCTACATTATCTTTGCCTATGCCTCGTAGTTATTACATGCTTGTGTTAAGGTTACGGGATAGTATTCGACGCGCAATTTATAAATGATTGCGCACGGACACAGTTCACGTATGTTTTAGTTGGAAACGCGAACGAACGTCGACCATTTCCAGTTGTAAACAATAGTTCGAATTTCTGCGTAAACTTTTGAAGAACATGGAGAAAAACTGCAATATGACTATCTCATTTATTATTCATGTGAACTTTGACCATGCGTGGGCAGAACACTATCCCGTAACTTTAACAGTTAGCTAGAAATTCAGTCATAAGAGTCAGCTCTTCTTAAATTACTACCAGCTGAAAGGAAGTTTAATAATCCACCCTTCAATAGCCGCAAGTGGGCATGCATCATCCCCCCCCTCCCAAAAAATATCCATATCACCTTAAATTACTTGCTCCGGCTGTCTTTGCAGTAAAAGCCATGATTGATTTTTTAAACTACCCCATGGGTGCCAAAACCTATTTGTAAAAACAATGTGGCCCACGTCCAACAAATCAGCATAGTGAGCAACATTTGCCCTGCAGGGAAGGAGCAAAGTGAGCAATATTACGTTTGTTAGGTAACTACTGACTGAATACTCTCCAATACAGCCTCTGCTGAGAGAGTGACATCAACATTACAGTCTCAAAATCTTGCAATACATATTTGCTCTGCATCATCTACATGTAGAACACTAACGCATGCTCATGCTTTGGGAACCACTAATTTCATAGCAACCAGTTTACAAGTCAATTACTGCAATCATCACTAGGCTTGTACCTGTAATAATTAATGACTTTCCAAAATTTCAGGGGAAAATCGTGAACACACACACACAAAATATTATGGTAGGGTAGGTTGAACACACTTACCCTCAGGGACTGAGCCGGAAGAAGGGCCAGGGCTAGGGTGGGAAGCTTTGGTGGCCTCACCTCCCTCGCCACTTGTGGAACCAGGGAAGCTGTGGAGCAACAAATTTTATATATAATAGTATATAATCTTATTGCGCAGGTCCCAAAGGGCGCCTAAATTTGGCTGGCGCCTATATTAGGACATATACGGTATATCGTTGAAATAGAAGACAGGTATAATTATACGGAATGACGGACGTACGTACGGCAGATATATACATACAAACGTCGATTGACATCACCTGTGTGGGGCTCACATCGGCTCGCCCCAATTATTACTGATTATAGACGATCGACCACTGGCAATAAAAGCAGTCATAACTTGGTAGTGGATTTAGCTATGAACAGGAAACACAAACCAAGAGTTAGCTGAGTGAATGTCCTTTCTTCTGAACCTTGAATCAAGCAAATCGGTTAACCACACGCTTTGCGATTTTGATTTTTATTTTCATGGAAATTTGCATGCAAAAAATCTGTTTCAGTGTGCAACTCTAAGAAGTTTTGTTCTTTCAACAGGAAACACCCAGCGCCGAACAGGCCTCGTCGAGAGGAAGCTATCGATACCTTAATCGTTTGAATCGCTATCGCCGCCACTTGGCAAAGTCGGACGTCTGGAATCGCTACTGTTATTAATTATATTCAATACACGCGCACACGCACATGTACAGAGAGAGAGAGAGAGAGAGAGAGCAATATTACGTTTGTTAGGTAACTACTGACTGAATACTCTCCAATACAGCCTCTGCTGAGAGAGTGACATCAACATTACAGTCTCAAAATCTTGCAATACATATTTGCTCTGCATCATCTACATGTAGAACACTAACGCATGCTCATGCTTTGGGAACCACTAATTTCATAGCAACCAGTTTACAAGTCAATTACTGCAATCATCACTAGGCTTGTACCTGTAATAATTAATGACTTTCCAAAATTTCAGGGGAAAATCGTGAACACACACACACAAAATATTATGGTAGGGTAGGTTGAACACACTTACCCTCAGGGACTGAGCCGGAAGAAGGGCCAGGGCTAGGGTGGGAAGCTTTGGTGGCCTCACCTCCCTCGCCACTTGGGTACACCAGGGAAGCTGTGGAGCAACAAATTTTATATATAATAGTATATAATCTTACACGTGCTTACAAGCACAAGAGATAGAACATACTTTGGAATCACGTGAATATGGGTTAGCCTCATCTCAGGAACTGTGTCACGATATAAGCGTATTTTTAGTAATGGAAACCGGATGAGGATCCCCAATATTTAATCTACAACGTGAGCGTTGCGGTTTTGTGACGTTGTGATCACGCCACTTCGCGGGGCACCTGTGTCTGGCCGGCTGGTTTAAGCGATTGGTCGCGTCTCTCAGTGAAATCGACTTCGTGATGATACTAACAAATTTTCAGGGGAAAACCCTGCACACACACACTAAATATGGTGGGTTGAACACACTTACCCTCGGGAACTGAGCCGGAAGAAGGGCGGTAGGAAGCGTTCGCCTCACCTCCCTCGGCAATTGGGTACACCAGGAAGCTGTGGAGCAACAAATTTTATATAATAATATTCAACACCATACACGTGCACGCACGCACACACACACACACACACACACACACACACACACACACGCACACATTAAGCTGTCATGACCCACTGTAAGCATTAGAATGCGAAACAGTGTCATACACAACACACATGCACATGCACACATCCATGCACACATCCATACACACATCGCACATGCTTTGAATAAGGGTACATAGGAGTAACACCACAGTTAATTATGGGGTTACATCCCACAGAATTAGCAAGTGACTCAAACACAGCATATCATTAAAATTACATGGCCCAATAGCAATAGCCTAAGCACATGGTAACAGAGCCAGCCATATACTAAGCCATAAGGAGGGTAAGTCACTAAAATAAGATTAATTTTAATCCAGTTGAATCGGGCTAAATTCTGGTATAGCTAGATATAAAGGGAATAATAAAAAGGTCCAATAAAAACATATTAGCATAATAGCAACTCACTGTAGGTTAATAATACTTTCAATAATTTGTTTCACGTGTGTACTGCCTACATACTGATATCTAAAATCAATAAGAAGTATGCGCGGCCTATCGCAAACACACTAAACAGGCACGTGACACACATAGAAGATGAGCTTATCACGTGACAAGAGGAACCAAGAAGGCCAAAGGGCACTGAAGAGCATGCTACCGGACTCCTCATAGGGGAGTGGTCCCGCCCTTTCTGTAGCTGACCATGGGTCGGGAGATTAATGGGACCGAAACCTGTGGCCAGTAAGGATCAGATTAGGTTCTCCCCTGATGATCGGAAGACAGAAATGAACTCTAATATAAACACACGTACTGTCAAATATACTCATACTAAATCTTTTTTCTCATCACGCATGCAATATGTCCTATCTGTTTTGCTGGGGTTGGGCATCGGGCCGTGCTATTTTTAATTTCTAACAAAACACACACACACACACACACACTGTATAGCGGGAAATTTTCGAGGGTATTAATTTTCGCTGTTTTCGCGGATCAGGGTGAATCCGCGAAATTTATACCTCGAAAATTTCCCGCTGTACGGTATGATTTGACGACCCGTTCCTACACAGATTCAGCTCGAGCATGCGCAGTCCCACCAGCACACGATATCAGTAGAATGGGTGTCTCTAACTCCAGAAAGACATCAAACCAGTCGGTAAGTGCTTATATATATGTAGGAGACAGCTTAGTTTGACATCTAAACTGCTAGCTAGATAGATCAATCGACAGTACCGAGGTATTGCCATATTGCACGTGGCAATACATTCCAATTAAATAAGCACTGCCTAAAAATAATTGATATCCGGAAAGGCGCCTTAAATTAGAACCGAAAAAATTGCGCAGGTCCCAAAGGGCGCCTAAATTTGGGTGGCGCCTATAATATTATTAGAACATAATACACGATAGATCGTTGAAATAGAAGACAGGTATAATTATACGGAATGACGGACGTACGTACGGCAGATATATACATACAAACGTCGATTGACATCACCTGTGTGGGGCTCACATCGGCTCACCCCAATTATTACTGATTCCAGACGATCGACCACTGGCAATAAAAGCAGTCATAACTTGGTAGTGGATTTAGCTATGAACAGGAAACACAAACCAATAGTTAGCTGAGTGAATGTCCTTTCTTCTGAACCTTGAATCAAGCAAATCGGTTAACCACACGCTTTGCGATTTTGATTTTTATTTTCATGGAAATTTGCATGCAAAAATCTGTTTCAGTGTGCAACTCGAAGAAGCTTTGTTCTTTCAACAGGAAACACCCAGCGCCGAACAGGCCTCGTCGAGAGGAAGCTATTGATACCTTAATCGTTTGAATCGCTATCGCCGTCACTTGGCAAAGTCGGACGTCTGGAATCGCTACTGTTATTAATTATATTCAACACACGCGCACACGCACATGTACAGAGAGAGAGAGAGAGAGAGAGAGAGAGAGAGAGAGAGAGAGATTGTAAATAAATGACTCACCACGCAAACGTGTAGTCCCCCCCCCGTCAAAGAAGAGCTAGAGGGTAAGAGAGGGCCCGCGACAGTGGACAAGAGCTAATAGCTGGGCTTGCACGTGCACGGGCACGTTTGGAATTGGAACGAGAAACGAGGAAATGGAATATATTGTGCTAAAAAGCGCATGCGCAACAATAGGGTATAAATAAACTAGTATACACGAGGTTCGCTATGTTGGCGGTCTAAAGATTTTTCACCATGGAAAGTGAAGTAAGCAAAGTAATACTGAACGTATCTTTGAATAAAATTTGAAAATGCATATCTTCACAGCCTTCGAGAAAGAGACACAGAGGCGCGACCTCAAAGCTTCGGAGATCGAAGCATCACACCGGAGCCGAGTGTAGGAGGCGGCATCAACGTAAACGCAGTGAGTTGCAAAGCGAGCCGGTTATAATGTAGTATTTACTGTCAAAGAATCCTTCACGCTACATGCGCAATAATAAGAAAGGGGTAGTTAGGAAACTGTAGGCTTGCTGCCGGTCCGGCCTATAGCTAGGTGAAAAAAGAAAGTTGCTAGGGTCATTCTCAGATCACGCTGCATATGCAATAGTAAGAAAGGGGTAGATTTAGTAATGGGATAGGGAAATGTAGGCTTGCGGCCAGTCTGGCCTATAGGTGATAAAAGAAAGTTCAATGCAAGGGTCATTCTCAGACAGTCTGGGATATCCTGATCTATGATCACACCAGCTACCTAGCTACTCTGAAGGATTTCACACCTCAACACCTAGTATGGATCTTTCACACAATTGAAGTGTAAAAGAGGGCGAGAACTGGTGTTAGCTCCACCAAAATTTGTACAAGCATTATGCATAATATTTTCCACTAAACTGGGACAGATAGCTAATTGTTCTACTACAGAATTATTTCTCCATTACCCCGCGCACATGCGCAAGGGGTAAAGTAATTGGTTTGTCCGTCTGTTGTCGGCATGAAAATCGCCAGATCTCGCGTTCTAGGCATCTATGCGTGTTGTAAGCACAACCGATCGGTAGATATCGGTGAAAAACTGGTTTATACGGGCTTCAAATTGCTCAAAAAGGCTTAGTAGTGCTACAAATCGTGCTTTTTCTGTTCAGCATGCTTGTGGTTAATCTACCACACCCACTCTTTTAGTATGCTGATGCGACTGTGCATGCTCAAGCTCACTATTGGAAAGGGTCGTCACGTCATCAAACAACTTTGCCTCAGTACTAGTGTTGCAATAGTGGCTACAGAGCGCGCGGGGTATGTGCTCTACAGAGCTCTAGTTTGCATGATGTATTGAGCCTAGGCATACTGAAGCTATAACAGCTTTTGTTGCTTTCCATGAAGTTGGGCAAATATCAAATTTCAACATGCCTAGCATCATCCTAATGCTCCATTATACACATAATAATATTATAGATGAAGTAGTATTCCAATAGAACAGTCAATGACATCCATCCATCTTAGGCATGTAAAAGAGTTTGCTCCATCCCAGTATTATCAGTGGCGTAGCCAGGGGGGTGCTCAGGGGGCTCGAGCACCCCCCTCTGCTCTTGGCCTAGTCATGCCTAGTTCACATAGTCCATATAACAGCCTCAACCAGTATCCCATCAAAACCATCATCTACTACAAAAAAAAACAGCTTAGAAAACAGTTAGAAACTTATCTTATCCCAAAATTTGGCCGAAAACCTTGAGCTAGTTCGCTAGCTACATACAGAACGCGTTCTCATTGACTTCGACCTTGACCATTAATAAGTGACCGTGGCTTAAAATTTTGCACACACGCTTTGTGCGCGTACTCCAGCACCCCCTTACCTAAAATCCTGGCTACGCCCCTGATTATGTTGATGTAATGATGTATTCAGGACTGCGAAGAAAAAGGGATGTTTTGTTTCCAGTCGCTATCATTAGTTCGCACTAGAGACCGTACACAATCAAGTGCTCTCATTGGTCAGTGTTTGAATTCTTGGCGTGTGACTTCTGAAATATCTTGTATAGATTACATAACGTCTTTGACAGTCCCTTTTATTTTGATTGTGCCCCCACACATCCCTATGCGTTTATGTACAACATTTGTGAATCAACTTGTCACAAACACTATTTCCATGCTCTAATAGTGTGCCACCCAGCACTTACAGTGATAGGCACGTTAATTAGACTGGGTATGGTACTGAGGCTTACATGGTTTGTACACTTGTTTCACGCTAAATAAACCCTCGGCACATGCGCGAGGGTTACAGTAGTCATTCTGTGTGTGATGTGTGTGTGTCTGTACAAGGGTGTAGATATTGGAGGGGGCTAGGGGGGCTAAATCCCCCCCCCCCCCCCCCCCCCACAGATTTTTCACCATAAACTATGTACAACCAAGGCTTATCCAGTCATTGCTTGATAAACACTTGGTATAGTACTTTAATTGTTGCAAAGAGGGACAAGCCACTTTCTCATTAAATACTTATACTGCCACAGTGGCAACCCAATAAGTAAGAGTGCGCCGCCTTCCTTGCTCCTAGTCTCGTGAACCAGACCACTCCCTCTACAGTGCTGGATGTATTGCATCACCAGCACGCGGAGGGCCTAGGGAGGGTCTGGCCACTCTGGTACAGTGTTTGTGACCCATGTTGAAATGTGAACATGACCAATCAGATTCAAACTAGAACAGTGATTGAATGCACCTGAAGTAGATCAAAGTGTGGTTATCAAAATTTGTACTTGTGTTATGTGTGGAGTGGCATCAATGCACTATCTGCAGACAGTGGTACATGGTGACCACGCTACAAGCTGTTATGCCCACATCCCAGCCAGGTGCATTCCACTGTGTGTGCCAGAGTTGCCAGACCCTATGGCTCAATAGACTGCCAGCCAACTTTTTGACACCTCTGGCTCTTGAATCTCAGTGAATTGGCTGCCATGATCCAATGATGATCGTTCTAGAGCACTCCAAAAAGCCTACCAGCACGCTGATCCGGGCTTCTTTCTTATTCTTTTGGACTCTCATACGTGGACACAATAGATACTGAACGAGTCATCAGTGTCCACACGTGATCAAAGCCTCCCAGGCTCTCCCCCTCCCTTCTTCAATAATTCACGTAAATAAAACCGCGCATATAAAATAAAGAGGATGGGGAGAGCATGGGAACGAGGCTAGCCAGACCCTCCCTCCGCATGCTGGTGATGCAATACATCCAGCGCTATGAAGGGAGTGGTCTGGTTCACGAGACTACCTTGCTTCCTGACTAGCCTAGCTTTCGATGGACAAGAGACAGTAATGGTTTCTCTTCAACTCAAAGATTATGTATGGCTAGAGATAGATCCAACAAGACGACTAGCTCATCTCTGATCGTAGCACACTGGCAGATAAGCTTCTAGGCGTATTGTGTGAACTGCTGACACAGCACTATAGACAATCCACTGGCATGACATGCTGCATGACACACGTGATACAATCGTGTGCATTGTGTGTGCATTCTGGTGGTTATTCAGGCTTGCACTATTGATGTGCTTTCTGGTATGTATGGAAACTGAGAAGTGCAATTTAGCTACCGCACGACACCTAGGATTCTTGCTCAAGAAGGGGCAACCTATTTCAATGGAAGAGGGGAAGGGAACACATATTTAAAGGGAGGGCAACTCAATTGCGAAAGACCCTGAACTAAACTTTTAGTAGTACATTATTATAGCAAAAGTTTAGCATGGTGCAAATTTTCACGTTTATCATGGATAGGTCGGGCACGACAAAAATATAAACTGCAAAATAACTGATCAATCGATGTGAGTACCGTATACTTTCTAATATAGGCGCCCCCAAAAATTAATTACAGATCGTGCAGGCGCCTCCAATTAGAACTGAAAATTCATGAGCAGGTCAAAGGGCGCCTAAATTAGGGCGGCGCCTAAGAGCTGCAATTAGAACGCAGTGCCTCCAACTTCCCGGATTCGTCCGTATTTTCCCGGAAATACTGTTTGGAAAACGGACCACGCCCCGGAATCCCATATTCACGGAAATTGATAGCCAATAAGATAGTAGAATGGTAAACCGAACGAAGCGAGAGGTGATGTCTGCTCTTTATCATGGTGTGGTAGTAGATTCGACGTTCGAGCAGGGTGAGAATTTTGCCATTACACGGTGAGTTTGAGCAGCTGCTCTTGGCCTGCAGTGAGGGGTGTGGTCTACTCCATAATGGTGCTGCTTTCATCTGCGCATGCGCACTGTACTAACTTGCACTCGATTGTACCATGTACATAGCATACTGTTAGTAGTGTGACATCAAACATACTTGTGCATTGTATAATTACCCCGCACGCATGCGCAAGGGGTAAAGTAATCGGTTGTGTCGTCGTTGTCGTTGTCGTTGTCGTTAGCACAAAAATCGCCATATCTCGAGATATAGCCGTCTAAGCGACTCATAATCATAACGAATCAATCGAATTCGGCGAAAAACTGGTTTCAGTATGCGTCAAATTGAGGGATACGGTCCACGAGCGTCACAAATAGTGGCTTTTTGTTGGCCACCGTAGCCACGCCTATCGACAGTGTCCATCAATGCATATATGCATACCAACTGTGTTTTCTGCTCATGCGCATGCGCACAACTAAGTGGCCAAGCATATGACTGGTAAAGATCGTTGATGTTCTAAATAATGCTCGTAATGTCTATATACAGTGACTGAAATCTGTAACCAATCATAATGTAAGACAGCTATACTACTATCGTTACAATAAATATAAGTATATTCCTAGTTTGGGCTAGGTCTGGGTGCAGAGAGCGCCTTTTCAAGTGTCACCGGAACCCCCCTGTAGGCTAACCAGCATTTCCGAGTATTTCTCTGAAGTTTACAAAATTATAGCCATGCACCGAAAGTAAATCTATAGAATCTTGCACAATGTGCACGCGGGGTATCTGCTCTACAGAGTTTTATACTACTGTTCCACTGATGGACCTTCAAAAACACTGATATTGCATGACCTTTACACTGATAGACAATCCTGCAGGTTGGAGGCACTGAGAATGGTTCTGTAAGTTTTGCCAGAGCACAAGCGCTATCATTAATCGGTCCTATTTAGTAGCAGTGAATATGATAGTGGCGAGAACAACAAAAATATGGTTCTAGTTTCAGTTCTCATTCTGAAGTTGTCGATACCGTAGCCATCAGAACGATTGTCTCGAACTCCAGAACGACATCAAAGCTGTCGGTAAGTGCCCATATAACTGCAGCTTACTGTTAGTTTGACATCTAACTTGATAGATCGATGGACGGTACGGCACGGTATCGCCGTCCACAGTATTGCCATATTGTACGTGGCAATACGTTCCAACTAAATAGGCGCCGCCTAAAAATAATTAATGTCCGGAAAGGCACCTTAAATTAGAACTGAAAAAATTACGCAGGTCTCAAATTAGGGTGGGGCCTATATTAGAACATATACGGTATATAAAATGGTCTCTATATGGAAAGGTGTGAAAATTAAATCACACAAATTGCCAGGGTTGCATACAGAGGGGGGGGGCACTGGGATTCCCCCCCCCTAGAATTCCGTAATAATAAATAGTATAATTATGTACAAGTATAAATAAAATTGAAGGACGAAGTAGGGATGGCAGGATCAAAAAGTACATAAACAAGATTTGTAGGGATAATCACATCCACTATACATCCGTACACTTGCTTTTCTTGATTATCATGTACCAACTTATTCGTTAAGCACTCTTGACTTGCATATGGAATATAATACTGTTCTTGCATCCCTCAAAAGTAAGTGTAGGGATGTGATTATCCCTACAAATCTTGGCAATCGCCAAGGCCTCGAGGGCCTAGGGCCAGCCCGGGCGCTGTCATATGACTTCACTATGGCAACACATTCTGAGCATGCGCATTAGATCACAAAATGGCGTATCTAATTACTGTCAATGCACTGTACACCCACTGCTTCGTAACTGTCAAGATAACGCAATATTAGCGTGCCACTGCAGTGCGCGCTACTAAATGGAATGGATTTATACTTAAACTAAGATGAGAGGTCAAGGCAATCTCGAGCTAGCCCTGGAAACTAGAAAGAAAGATTGACAAATGGCCATTTTTTTAATATCTGGTTCTGGCATATATAATTGAATTGATGAATGATCTTGGTCTTGTTAGATAAATAATTTGCTGGAGATTCCAATTTTCACACTTAGAAATTTCACAAAATTACCTATTTTGAAATACCGTATTTATTCGAATAGTACCCGCGGCTACTATTAATTTCAGCCTTGCTGGAGTGCGGCTACTAATCGAGGGCGGCTCGTATTCGAGGACGGCTTTTATTTATTTCGGAGGGATACCTTTGCGCCGATCCGGTGGTATCTTGTGGTTCCGTACAAAATGACACTAAATAGAGAAAATTCCTACATTATATAGGGGAGATTTAATGCCAAGTGACACTAAATCTCTCCTATTTCTTAAGTGGAATTGGTCACTCAATGGCAACACTGATTCATTCCTCTATATATAGGGAAGATTTAGTGCCATCCAGCACTAAATTTTTCCTACATTATTGCAGGTAACATTTAGTGCCACGTGCACTAAATCGCTCCTATTATTTAAATTTATGATAGGGAGAAATTAGTGAGGGTGGCACTATTTCTTCCCTACAATAGAATGGGGTATAAATAGTGTTTGTATTTATACTCAGATACAGTAAGCTCTCCTGTATACATCATGAAAGATGCAGCTGCCCTAGCCTGCAATAGATCAATTATAATCTATGAATTAATTTTGTGGTTTTACTACCCATTTTTGTGGTTTTAAATTTCATGACAGCAACCAATTCAGGGGTGTGGTACTGCTTCACAAGCGATAGTATAATCGATACATGCGCTCGCGATCTTCTTTATTACTAATTAAGCCATACCAGGGGTTTATCTGCATAGAGCCCAGCAGGGTGTGTTCCCCCCCCCCCCCTTTAAAATTTACAAAAAATTAATTAAAACCTGGACTAATTATGTTGAAGTATTACTTAGGTGCCTTTATGGGAACATTAATATTAATTTATGCTTTAGCTTTCCGCGCTTTGCGCAGTGGGGGCACATCCCCCTCCTGCACCCACCCCCTTGGGCCACCAAGGCGGCCGATTACATCAACTTCTCCCATGTTTCCCCCCCCCTTAAATTTTTGGGCCGGATAAAACCCTGCATATCTACAGAGACTTGGACAAATAGCATGAGATAGAAGAACATCAGTATCGAACATGCTATTAGCTGGATGGATGACAGTGGCTATTGTTGCTTGCTAATACTGGAATGTGTTGGCTGCGCTGCGACGATGTTTGTGGCCACGCCCATCATCATGGACTCGCATAGTACCATATCACCGTAGGCATTAATTTTCGTGGGTGGGAAAATTTCATGACTGCCAAGTCCACTGTGATGATAATGAAATTAGCACCCCACGAAAATTAAATGCCATACAGGTATGTCTATTTCCATTCTACAAATAGTTCCTGACCACTTGAAATAATGTCTTGATCACTTTAAACAAGGTGCTGATACTCTTTAAAATAATAACAGCTGATTGCTAGTCACTTGGTTATACTGAAATGTAAGGTGGAAAAAGAGGTGTGTCCCTTGGTAGGTAATTATCTCAGGTGTGATTTACATTCTGACACCTAGGCGTAAGATTCTTTGCCTTGGTGTAAGATATCAACATGTGGCAACATCTTCACATAAAACTTTGTACTTAAACTTAAAGGCATTATGTCAGTATAATATTATAAGAGATGTGCGTTTCTATAATATTATTTGAAATCAACCGCAAAATGTGACATGAGTAAATGTCACATGTGCGACCGCATGCCATGTACCACACCCACAGCTATCGATCGAGCGAGCCCAGTGTACCTTAATTATGATGGCAGCTATGTACCATAAAAGGAGGATAAACATCGAAAACAGAGGTAAACTAACCTTCTTGCTTCATTTAGTATCCTCACGAAGTCGATTTCGCCGAAGGATGTGGCTGATTGCTTAGACCAGCTGGCCAGGCACAGGCAAGTGGCATGATCGCAATGTCACAAAACGTACCGCATCACTCATGTACTTGATTAAACTTTGGGGATCCTCATCCGGCTTTCATTACTGAAAATATGCTTATACCGTGACTCAGTTCCTTTAACAGTGTAGGGATGATTTAATGCATGGATCACTATTTATTCCCTACATTATTATAGGAAAGATTTAGTGCCGGAAGGTACTGGACTACTCCTCTAGTATAGTAGGGAAGATTTAGTGCTGTGTGCACTATTCGTTCCCTAAATTAAGTTTAAGATTAGGGAAGATTTAGTGCAGATGGCACTAAATCTTCCCCCTAGTACAATACGCATAAATAGTGTAGCTAGGCACTAAATCTTTCCTATATTTTAGGGAAAGATATAGTATACAAAATAGTGTGCAATGCCACAATTGTATTATTGGAGTGATTTAGTGACTTTCTGCACTATTTCACTCCTATATATTGTAGGAATGAAATTCCTTTAGTGACTTTTTATCTGTACCCGTATCTTGTTGTGATAGACTAGTTTTTCAAGACTACTTTTCGAAGAGACGAGTTATTTTTATCAAAAAACCAGCAGCAGAACAAAGCCAGGGACATCTTCTGTCATGCTTTTGCCGCGAACTTATGCCGTGCGAATGTGGCCACACCCACTTAATTGTGTTCACGCATGCGTGTGCTACTATTCGAGGGCAGCTACTATTTCTTTGGTGGACCTCAAGGTGCGACTACTATTCGAGGGCGGCTACTATTCGGGGTGCGGCTTCTATTCGAATAAATACGGTATTTGGGTATTTGTAATGTATCACATATATGGCATATCCGGGCCATCCCTACTTACAGAGTCTACCGACTCTATGATATATGGTGCATATACTTACTACCACTATTCACATAATTATTTACTAATATATGCATAGCAGCGCTAGCGGCGCAGATACACACACGTACAAAGTAAGTCATCTGTGAGATTCCACCCCCCTCCCCCAGAACAAAAATCCTGTATGTAACCCTGAAAGCAATAGTAAGCAATTCTGCGAAATTTTGCACCAGCAAAAATTCCTGCTATACAGTAAAGCACACCATATATAAGTATGTTAATGTGCATATCAAAAGTTAATTATAAGTTTTTTTATCTAGATAAAAGAAGACGTCATCCACCCCCCCCCCTCCTTCCCCAAGCCCACCACTTTCTCCTTCACTTCAACCACCACTTGAAAGACAACGTCACCCCTCCCCCCCTTCTTCCCCAAGCCCCCCACTTTCTCCTTCACCTCGACAAAGACAATGTCACCCCTCCCCCCCTTCTTCCCCAAATCCCCCACTTTCTCCTTCACCTAGACAAAGACAACGTAACCCCTCCCCACCTCCTTCACCTCGACCAGTACTTGGACTAGACGCAGAATTTATAAACTTGTATGACGGACGACGTAACAAAAAGAATAGATTTTCAGGACAGAATAGGGTAGGCCATTTAGCTATAGTAACTGTAAACGATAATCCTGACGGACCATGTACAGTGTTATATAATAAAGTAATTAAACATAGGCTACAAGACGGACAATGGATAGACTTAGCAACAGACAGATCGGGGATCACTGAGGCCGACTACCACAATGGCATACCTTATGAAGAGGCAATAGTGGAGATAAAGGGGATACTTAAGGATGCCATTGTGGTAGGGCACAACATAAGCTGTGACTTCAGGGCGTTGCAGTTGTCGATGTACCCAACTGTGCACTGTGTCTACGACACAGCGACCAATGCAAGCTTGAATGATCTGGTTCCCTCTGAGAAGGGGAAACCACAGTCCAAGCTTGCTGGTCTTGCATTATCACTTTTGGGTGAGACAATACAACAACACAGAGTGCATGATCCAGTGGAAGATGCCTTGGCTTCCTTACGGATTTACCTAAAGCACAAGTATCTCCGTTGGGAGCCCCTTGGTGATCCTCAATCACTAGCAACTTTACAAGACGGACGGACATTTAGGTTAGCGTAATCTTTGTTGTATTTAATTTTTTGTTCTTCACAATCCATTTTGCACATTGATTTTATAATTTACTGTGTCATCTCCTTAAAAAAAAGTAAAAAAAAAAGATAAAAAAACTGGAAAAAGAAAGAAAAAAAATATTTAGTTGAGTTTTGTACCAGCTGCAGATGGATGGACATTAATTAATTTTAGGCTGTTTATCGTAATATTATTGATTGTTAGTTGTGTGCATTTCATCATCACCTTCATATGTGTGTTTGCCTCATTTATTGATTGAGTAGACTGGGCTGGCTGGGGTGAGGAGGTGAAATACTCGAATTCACATCTTTTAGTCAAACATGTCATCCTTCCACCACTATTCATCTCTGATAGTGATAAAGAAGAGGTGAGGTTTAGTAAGCACATACTTGCAATGATTATAAACAATGTAACATGAACACTCCCCATCATATAATATTATTATAATCATCAGAGGGGTCATCTGCATAGGGTGTATGTGTCTCGTCCCCAAATTTGCAGAAAGTTAAATAAATTCATGAGATCAAAAAGCAGTTAATTAACCTAAACCATGCATGCAGAAAGAACCCTAACCATGATAATTATGCACTAACCCTCAGTGGTGTGTGGTCACAGTTAATTTAGTCTATTATCATAACAGCTCTATATGTACAGAGACTTATAGATATAGGTTATAGCACGAGAGCGAGACAGTTCAGTGATTTATTGACCGAGGGCGAAGCCCGAGGTCAATAAGCCACTGAACTGTCGAGATCGAGTACTATAACCGATTTGTAGTACTGAACAAAAGAAAACTACAAGGTGCAAACCACAGCTAGTGTACATAGCTACAAGGTGCTTTCCCTCAGCTGCTACCCACAGGACAATAACAAGTCAGTTATAGTCCTTGCAGGAGTTATTGTCCTGTGGGTTTAGTTATAGTCCTGTGGGAAGGCAGTTGGGTGGTAAGCGATTTTAGCTGTTGTCGGCATCCTTTGATTTGTATGGCTTCAGTACTACAAGTAAGGTTATAGTAGTTGAATTTTACTTAAACGAGCATGCGCCGTATAAAAGGGGCGTGGTCAGGCCAAAAAATGTCATTCGCTAAAATTTTGAACTTACAAAATGGCTGCCTTCTGCCAAGTGACCGTTCTCGCACAGAGGAGGTAGGACACGCTTGACCTTTGGCTAATAGTTCACTAATTAAATCGCTAGTATAGGCTTTTGTGAAGGTTTTTAGAGAATATCGTTGTGATTTTCGAACTCAGTGCTATTGATTTAGTGGGGGAGCCCCTCTTAGTTAGCACTGTAGAGCAATTTTTAGGTCCTTGGAATGCTAATCAGAGCGGCTAATTGACATTCCAGAGACCTAAAAATTGCTCTACAGTGCTAACTAAGAGGGGCTCCCCCACTAAATCAATAGCGCTGAGTTCGAAAATCACAACGATATCCTCTTAAAATCTTCACGAAAGCCTATAATAGTGATTTAATTAGTGAACTATTAGCCAAAGGTCAAGCGTGTCCTACCTCCTCTGGTTCTCGCACTTTTACACCCATAGACACACACTAACAACTGTCAAAAACGCGAATAAAAGCAAGAGCGCTCCAAATAGAACTTTTTGCACGTGTTCGCATATTTTCGAAGCTGTTCTAATTCCTCCCGAAAGCGTCATCGCTTCACTCTACAAGCGACTTTCTCGACTTACGAGGAGAAGGAAGCCTTTGAGCGTCGATTTGAGGCCGTTTGCAAGCTCCTACAACCCGTAGGAGCCCCCACTCTAGACAATCACGGTGTGTTATGCGCCTTGTTGGATGCGGTAGAACGGAATGCGAGACCACAGGACAAATTTCCCGGGTAATGAGCGCGTGGAAACAAGGAGCTTTCTACGAAACAGTGGTAAGGCTGAGTATGTGCAGACTATATATGATAGCTATGTTCAAGTGTGTATGCATCACATAGGAGTGTATGTAATAGATATTGCATGGTAGGGAGTGTATTATGGATTATAAAGCCCATGACCCCGAGGGCGCAGCCCGAGGGGGAGGGGCTTTATAATCCATAATACACGTGCCTACCATGCGACATCTGATATATATCCTGATTGGTCAGTTTCTTAGTGGTTACATTTATCTGGTAGAAGTCATTGGCTGGCATATTTTTAGTGCAGTGCACTATGGTGTTCACAGGGGATTATAATTGCCTGGGGGAGGTCAATATTTTACCCCTGTTACCTAGGATACAAGGGTGAATCAGGATATATGTAAGTGATGAGCACCAGGAAGACCAAGCATTGTTTGTGACCGAAGAGTGCTGTTTTTCTGACCTGGTTGAAGGACTCTCCTCCCCATGTCCCTGTGGGCTGACAATAAAGCCATGGGCTGTGGAGTCTATCAAACAGGTTACAATATTGTAGCGTCAAGTATAGCAAGCTGTTTGTCATGATCTTCTTGTCCCATAGAAAGGTCATGTGTTGCGTGTGCTGTTCTCTTGCCGCCGTTGCCATCGGCAAAAGAGGACATGGTCAAGTTCAAGAGTACTCAGTGGGCTCTACTTAGCTAATCAGAAGTAAATTTTAGTGTCGAGTAGAGTGGTTATATTACCGTTTGTGTTGTTGTAGGTTGGTTCATGGTTTCACTTGCGCTGGTGTGTTGCCTACTCAGTACATCAACTTTTCCAAGTTTTCAGGCATGGGCAGTGTTGGATATGGCTACATCAGACAAGGTAATTGTCATGCATATACACTGGTTTATTTCAAGAATTCAATAACATTTCAGTATACAATCGCCGTGGGTACATTGGCATAGTGGATCGTTTGGCCGAGCAATTCATGAAGAAAGCAGTGGAAGAGGTGGAGACCCTCCCAGACTATGTAACAAAGGGAGAGGTTTGTATAAACGTACATGTACATGTATACGAATGAGTGATGTTCTATGTTCACAGTGGGTCATCACTGACGCCAGACATGACTCAACTGCTAATGCCTACCACACCACTGTGCCTTGCCTTTCTGGAAGGTGACAATGCTTTTCATTGACAATACTAATTGTTTCTATTGTACCCTATGTACATACAGTACCATGAAGATTGTTGGCATTTCTACCATTTCGCGAAGTGAACATCATGTGGCCCAAACTCGTGAACTTGAATGCACTAAGGTAGTTGTGCCCCAAGTCATTGCTCGAGGTAGGTTATATACAATGTGATGTATACTATAATGTGTTGTGTGTATGTGTATAAAATTTGTGTATGTCCATCCAGGTTTGAAAATCGTTGAGATTGCACATGATATGCAGCTTGCTGTTGGACGCTATGTGAAGCAAGATCTCAAGCTCCTCAACTCCTTTGACACATGGCATGGTACGAAATGGATGGTATACTTTATATTTGAATTGATGCGACTACACCATTGTGTGTAGGAACCAAGAATGTTGCCAAGGAGCTCGCCAAAATCACCAAGGGCAGAGTAAGAGATCGTGATGTGACATGGTTTACTGAGCTTACGGATAAACGTATGCCACTTGTATGTACTGTGTAGTTATGTGGATAATGTAGTGTACTTTTTCAGGAAGAAGTATTAAAATTCATCTCTACTGGGCCATGAAAAACTGTGGTGGATGTTCAGATGCTCTCCGCAAGCTCATTCTCAACATACCCAACCATTATATGGTATTAGCAGTCGTTTGTCCTACGTCATACAATATGGAAGCTGTTCACGTATATATATTTACTTACAGGGAATCCACTCTGACTGCCATCCAAGTTCGTCATGTCATGATCCTGGATACATTCCCAGTAGGCTGGAGCTCACTAACCCTCAAGCATGTCAGGCACTGCTCAAAGGTTTGAAGGACACCTACGTGTACCGCTATGCCGATGACTTCTGTCGGGTATGTATGGTTTTCACAGTCAGTCCTCTTGCAATATTTAGCTTATATTACATGTATACAGTGTCGCGACACTTACTGGGTGGAGAGTTTCAACCACCAGCTGCTCACATACTTACCGAAGCGGATTCACTTTTCCACCAGGGTGTTCAATATGAGAATGAACCTCGCAGTGATGGACTGGGTCAGATGCATGATTTATGCTGTTTGTATCTTTATATCTATATCGTTGTAAATTATGCAGAATGAGAATGTGAATCGCACTCATACCAGTGTACACAAGGTGAAAGACCTTCGACGACCAGACAGGCGTACACCTATGAAGGTCCTAGTGGAGAAGACGTTCAAGTTTGTTGAGCTTGTGTGGACAGCATATGTTGATGACAACAAACCCGACATCAGGTATGTATCGTACATCATCCTATACTTTATATATTATGTGAAAATTGTTTTTTATCTTTAGAGAGATTGAAGATGAGGAGACTGAAGATGAGGAGACTGGTAACCTAGATGGAGAAGTTGACGATGGCACACTTTTATCCGAGGCAGAATCGGATGGCGACTAAGCAATTTCACAAGACTACATGTATGTATAATATTATGTCACTGACTGATATGGTGTTACTGGCTCCACTTGCATATACTTTTGTTGCTGTTTAGGTTTATGTAATATGTATGTGCACTGACCTCACTTTCTCACCGAGTCCATACCGACCTCCTTGCCCACAGGACAGTATTGCTGATCTCATCCACACAGGATAGTGCTATGATATTCGTATTCCCCCCCCCCCTGTGCTATATTATTATGATATTCGTATTTTGCCCCCCCCCCCCCCCCCCCCCCCCCCGTGCTATGATATTCGTATTGTGTGTCCCCCCCATTACAGTGTTATGATATTCTTATTGTGTGTCTCCCCCAGCAGTTTCCCCGGTGACTACCATAATTATATCTCTTGCTTAAATTTAATCAAGTGCACTTTCAGCTTCGAAAGTAGACATAATTATAATCTTTATATTCGCCATCATGGCTAGGATATCTTCTTCTGATTTCCTATAGACAGAAACATTATATTACCTATTTGATACAGTGCAATCCTTGCTTACTGTAATGACACATTTCGGAATTATTTCCCTCTTGTCTGCCCTTAGAGTTCTCCGCTCCTTTCTCAGGAGGTACTCCTCATCCTGGAAGACGCCGAGAGTGTTGAGCAACTTCCAAAACGCTTTGTACAATCTGTACCGCTTCTCATCATTCGCCGGATGGGGACCGCAGGCGCCGCGCAGGAAGTCAGGGGGCAACGCAATGACGCAAGGGGAACACAAACAGTTGGGGCAATTATTCCTGCCACGAAGAATCGGACAACTGCTTGACTGCCGATAGCCTTCGGGGTGACTCGGAAAGGTAACACCTAAAGTGTCATATATTTGAGTATATTTTTACTGAGTTTGTACATGTAGCTACCTGTGCTACCCTGCTGCTGGGTCTCATTGTCAGTGGATGGTGGCTCATCCTCCTCGAGACGTACCCATCTCAGTTGAACCGTCAAAGCAGGCAGCTGGCTTTCATGGACCATACGGTTCACACGCGATACAAAAACTTGAGGAGGAGTGTGTGTATATTCTACTTTCACCTAGTTTTAGTAGTTTTGTGTTATGTTTATATTATTGTTCTTGGTTATATGATAGTACTGCTATGAATATCTTACTGTAATCACTCTCTTGTCAGCTGATGAGGCCATACTAGCGGCAGCGTGACAGGACGGTTGAAGGACTTCTGGTTTGTGTGCATGTGGCTGGAGTAAACACGTGTCTAAGCTAACAGAGCGTGTCCGATCCTGTTGCGCTTGTGTGTTGTGTAGCCTCGAAAGACAGAGAATCGCGGGCATTCTGGACTAGTTTTGAATTTTGAAATTCATCCGCCATATTTATGCGCATGGTCAAGAACTTCCGGCCTGACCACCCCCCTTTTATACTCCGCCCTCATTGATCGCGATTCGCGAAAGTAACGCGTACGTACGGAATATTTATTCAACACATGCTCGTTTAAGCATGCATAAATTGGCCACAACATGGTACAGCTTTGTAGTCCAGACATTCAATTATGTAACCACTTTACATGTACTTTTGGAGTATAGATTGGCAAATGGCTAACTTTAATTCCCCACCACATTTTCCAGTAAACTTCCAAGATTACATGTGATATAAGAGGACCAAAATACTCTGTGCATTGCTTTAATAGTTTATTGGATGTAGGTCAATACTGATGTAGTATGCCAAAGGCATACACACAGTATAGACGGAAAATTTGGTGGTCTAGCTACCTCTGCAACCGTCAAATATTTCATTTGTGTGTATAGAAAAGCCATCTATAACCAAAAGTACTCACTTTTCAGCTTGAAATCTTGTAATACTGTGTTGTGATGACTGCATATTATTATTCCTGCTCTAACAGGACGCACTTCATGCTCTGCTACTGAGATACATCTACTGTGAGGCTTGGAGGTCGATGCCTTGCTATTCCTGCAACATTATCATCACCCTCTTTCCAAGCTTCAGAGCTCCTTGCGAAATTTCTGGTGGATTTGATTCAGTCTCACGAGACAGTCGACCCTGACTCCACATCATATCGGGTATCAAGAAGAGTAATAGGAGACTTAATTGTTTGAGTAGTGTACAGAATCTCCAAACTCCTGCACTAAAATGCTGCATTGAACTAGCTGAAGAGAAAGAGGCCTCCTTCTGATTATCAGTGATGCCTACAAATTTTATCTCCATAAAGGAGAGTTCAGAGACTATGGTATGGCTTGCAGCTGAGCAACATCCCTTGGACACGTAAATGCGGGACCCAATTTTACTGTACATGTGGACCATGCAATTGTATGGGGGAGTTCTCACCATCCAGTATATACGTGACATTACCACCACTATTCACAGAGGTTCATCATAATTGAACCTACCAGTGAGATCCTCACTGGATGCTCAACTACCACTAACATCTTTGCCTGATTGGATGTCCATGCTAGAGGCTTCTGGAACTATTCACGAGATGAACTATTGATGTACAGGCTTTTTACCCCAATTATTCCACTGATACCTACAGAAAAAAATTAACGAATAGAGAGCACAGTCAAAGGGTCAGAGACTAATGGAATACAAGCAACCACTTTCAATTGATTGCCCAAAAAAGATATGATCACTCTTCAGGTAGTGGTTTGGCTATGGTGCTGGATGTCTTTGTGGCAGCAGGTCATCTTTTCACCGTCCAATCAATAGCTCTGACATTTCGCTTGCCGCTATATACCAAGGCACATATCCCCTTTCATTAACTGTTGGATTCATTTGAAGTTACATGCTCACTTCCATGTGTTAAGTCATTGCACTGCATTAAATTTGTCATAATATCATGTTTTAGTTTTGATTATGTGTCTGTACAGGTTTGAAATACTAATGCTAAATTTCTAGCTTTAATAATATGGCAATATTAATTTCAATTTATGTGTACATATGTATGTTGGTAACCATGACGATATATACAGTAGACAGTGTATGTCAAGGGTCATGGTCAAAGGCTGTGAAGATATATTATATGCATTTCAAATTTTATTCAAGGATACGTTCAGTATTACTTTGCTTACTTCCATGGTGAAAAATCTTAAACTGCATACATAATATTATTATACACTAATGATTGGGCAGCGAACCTCATGTACACTCTACTCAGTCTCGAGAGTCGTTTCGTATTGCTTCTGACGTATCTTTCGCGTGCGTCTAAATTTTCTTTCTTACTATCTTCGGCCACTCAGGCCACGTCGCAATGTGTTACTGGGTCAAAAGCTGTGGCCTCCCTCAAGATGGTCATGCAAGGCATACAAACTCTACGGTTCGTCTGGACTGTGCTTACCGGGTAAATCAATGTTCGCGCGGTCAAAAACGACCGCACTTTCTTGGCCCAAAGTTGTTCGTCCTGTCGCTAATGATAAAGATGTTGCTACCCGTGGCCGGTCACATGGCCTACTCTTGGCTCAAGCTAGACTGACGATATAATGGAGCTCCTTTTGTATTCTCGAGTCTCGTCGACTCGCGTCCCGGATCGATCCCCGGCCGGCCCCAGACCCCTGGGCACGAGACTACACAAAGTGTAACTATATTGTTGCGCATGCGTTTTTTAGCACAAGATATTCCATTTCCTCGTTTCTCGTTCCAATTCCAAACGTGCCCGTGCACGTGCAAGCCCAGCTATCAGCTCTTGTCCACTGCACTGTCGTGGGCCCTCTCTTACCCTCTAGCTCTTCTTTGACTGGGGGGGGGGACTACACGTTTGCGTGGTGAGTCATTTATTTACAATCTCTCTCTCTCTCTCTCTCTCTCTCTCTCTCTCTCTCTCTCTCTCTCTCTCTCTCTCTCTCTCTCTCTCTCTCTCTGTACATGTGCGTGTGCGCGTGTGTTGAATATAATTAATAACAGTAGCGATTCCAGACGTCCGACTTTGCCAAGTGACGGCGATAGCGATTCAAACGATTAAGGTATCAATAGCTTCCTCTCGACGAGGCCTGTTCGGCGCTGGGTGTTTCCTGTTGAAAGAACAAAGCTTCTTCGAGTTGCACACTGAAACAGATTTTTGCATGCAAATTTCCATGAAAATAAAAATCAAAATCGCAAAGCGTGCGGTTAACCGATTTGCTTGATTCAAGGTTCAGAAGAAAGGACATTTACTCAGCTAACTATTGGTTTGTGTTTCCTGTTCATAGCTAAATCCACTACCAAGTTATGACTGCTTTTATTGCCAGTGGTCGATCGTCTGGAATCAGTAATAATTGGGGCGAGCCGATGTGAGCCCCACACAGGTGATGTCAATCGACGTTTGTATGTATATATCTGCCGTACGTACGTCCGTCATTCCGTATAATTATGCAGGTATCAATGAAATGCCCCACTCCCCCCCTCCCGGGACAGGGTGGGGATTAGAACGTCCTTTGCCAAAAAGCTCCGCCCCAGGGGTGGGGAATTTTCTCATCGTGCACACATGATCCATACATAACTTGGTGGTTCAGCATGGCGGAAGAGAAAGTTTTACTATGCCTTATTAAACGAAGGTATCGATGTCCTACCCGGGGGGTTAGGTCCATACAGGGGGATTCACCTAAAAATTTGGCCCCGGGGGTGCGTCTTTATCCATAGATTTTGGCAAATCCCCACCCATACCCGGGAGGGGGGGAGTGGGGCATTTCGTTGATACCCGCATTATACCTGTCTTCTATTTCAACGATCTACCGTGTATTATGTTCTAATAATATTATAGGCGCCACCCAAATTTAGGCGCCCTTTGGGACCTGCGCAATTTTTTCGGTTCTAATTTAAGGCGCCTTTCCGGATATCAATTATTTTTAGGCGGTGCTTATTTAATTGGAATGTATTGCCACGTGCAATATGGCAATACCTCGGTACTGTCGATTGATCTATCTAGCTAGCAGTTTAGATGTCAAACTAAGCTGTCTCCTACATATATATAAGCACTTACCGACTGGTTTGATGTCTTTCTGGAGTTAGAGACACCCATTCTACTGATATCGTGTGCTGGTGGGACTGCGCATGCTCGAGCTGAATCTGTGTAGGAACGGGTCGTCAAATCATACCGTACAGCGGGAAATTTTCGAGGTATAAATTTCGCGGATTCACCCTGATCCGCGAAAACAGCGAAAATTAATACCCTCGAAAATTTCCCGCTATACAGTGTGTGTGTGTGTGTGTGTGTTTTGTTAGAAATTAAAAATAGCACGGCCCGATGCCCAACCCCAGCAAAACAGATAGGACATATTGCATGCGTGATGAGAAAAAAGATTTAGTATGAGTATATTTGACAGTACGTGTGTTTATATTAGAGTTCATTTCTGTCTTCCGATCATCAGGGGAGAACCTAATCTGATCCTTACTGGCCACAGGTTTCGGTCCCATTAATCTCCCGACCCATGGTCAGCTACAGAAAGGGCGGGACCACTCCCCTATGAGGAGTCCGGTAGCATGCTCTTCAGTGCCCTTTGGCCTTCTTGGTTCCTCTTGTCACGTGATAAGCTCATCTTCTATGTGTGTCACGTGCCTGTTTAGTGTGTTTGCGATAGGCCGCGCATACTTCTTATTGATTTTAGATATCAGTATGTAGGCAGTACACACGTGAAACAAATTATTGAAAGTATTATTAACCTACAGTGAGTTGCTATTATGCTAATATGTTTTTATTGGACCTTTTTATTATTCCCTTTATATCTAGCTATACCAGAATTTAGCCCGATTCAACTGGATTAAAATTAATCTTATTTTAGTGACTTACCCTCCTTATGGCTTAGTATATGGCTGGCTCTGTTACCATGTGCTTAGGCTATTGCTATTGGGCCATGTAATTTTAATGATATGCTGTGTTTGAGTCACTTGCTAATTCTGTGGGATGTAACCCCATAATTAACTGTGGTGTTACTCCTATGTACCCTTATTCAAAGCATGTGCGATGTGTGTATGGATGTGTGCATGGATGTGTGCATCTGTGTGTGCATGTGCATGTGTGTTGTGTATGACACTGTTTCGCATTCTAATGCTTACAGTGGGTCATGACAGCTTAATGTGTGCGTGTGTGTGTGTGTGTGTGTGTGTGTGTGTGTGTGTGTGCGTGCGTGCACGTGTATGGTGTTGAATATTATTATATAAAATTTGTTGCTCCACAGCTTCCTGGTGTACCCAATTGCCGAGGGAGGTGAGGCGAACGCTTCCTACCGCCCTTCTTCCGGCTCAGTTCCCGAGGGTAAGTGTGTTCAACCCACCATATTTAGTGTGTGTGTGCAGGGTTTTCCCCTGAAAATTTGTTAGTATCATCACGAAGTCGATTTCACTGAGAGACGCGACCAATCGCTTAAACCAGCCGGCCAGACACAGGTGCCCCGCGAAGTGGCGTGATCACAACGTCACAAAACCGCAACGCTCACGTTGTAGATTAAATATTGGGGATCCTCATCCGGTTTCCATTACTAAAAATACGCTTATATCGTGACACAGTTCCTGAGATGAGGCTAACCCATATTCACGTGATTCCAAAGTATGTTCTATCTCTTGTGCTTGTAAGCACGTGCAAGATTATATACTATTATATATAAAATTTGTTGCTCCACAGCTTCCCTGGTGTACCCAAGTGGCGAGGGAGGTGAGGCCACCAAAGCTTCCCACCCTAGCCCTGGCCCTTCTTCCGGCTCAGTCCCTGAGGGTAAGTGTGTTCAACCTACCCTACCATAATATTTTGTGTGTGTGTGTTCACGATTTTCCCCTGAAATTTTGGAAAGTCATTAATTATTACAGGTACAAGCCTAGTGATGATTGCAGTAATTGACTTGTAAACTGGTTGCTATGAAATTAGTGGTTCCCAAAGCATGAGCATGCGTTAGTGTTCTACATGTAGATGATGCAGAGCAAATATGTATTGCAAGATTTTGAGACTGTAATGTTGATGTCACTCTCTCAGCAGAGGCTGTATTGGAGAGTATTCAGTCAGTAGTTACCTAACAAACGTAATATTGCTCTCTCTCTCTCTCTCTCTCTCTGTACATGTGCGTGTGCGCGTGTATTGAATATAATTAATAACAGTAGCGATTCCAGACGTCCGACTTTGCCAAGTGGCGGCGATAGCGATTCAAACGATTAAGGTATCGATAGCTTCCTCTCGACGAGGCCTGTTCGGCGCTGGGTGTTTCCTGTTGAAAGAACAAAACTTCTTAGAGTTGCACACTGAAACAGATTTTTGCATGCAAATTTCCATGAAAATAAAAATCAAAATCGCAAAGCGTGTGGTTAACCGATTTGCTTGATTCAAGGTTCAGAAGAAAGGACATTCACTCAGCTAACTCTTGGTTTGTGTTTCCTGTTCATAGCTAAATCCACTACCAAGTTATGACTGCTTTTATTGCCAGTGGTCGATCGTCTATAATCAGTAATAATTGGGGCGAGCCGATGTGAGCCCCACACAGGTGATGTCAATCGACGTTTGTATGTATATATCTGCCGTACGTACGTCCGTCATTCCGTATAATTATACCTGTCTTCTATTTCAACGATATACCGTATATGTCCTAATATAGGCGCCAGCCAAATTTAGGCGCCCTTTGGGACCTGCGCAATAAGATTATATACTATTATATATAAAATTTGTTGCTCCACAGCTTCCCTGGTTCCACAAGTGGCGAGGGAGGTGAGGCCACCAAAGCTTCCCACCCTAGCCCTGGCCCTTCTTCCGGCTCAGTCCCTGAGGGTAAGTGTGTTCAACCTACCCTACCATAATATTTTGTGTGTGTGTGTTCACGATTTTCCCCTGAAATTTTGGAAAGTCATTAATTATTACAGGTACAAGCCTAGTGATGATTGCAGTAATTGACTTGTAAACTGGTTGCTATGAAATTAGTGGTTCCCAAAGCATGAGCATGCGTTAGTGTTCTACATGTAGATGATGCAGAGCAAATATGTATTGCAAGATTTTGAGACTGTAATGTTGATGTCACTCTCTCAGCAGAGGCTGTATTGGAGAGTATTCAGTCAGTAGTTACCTAACAAACGTAATATTGCTCACTTTGCTCCTTCCCTGCAGGGCAAATGTTGCTCACTATGCTGATTTGTTGGACGTGGGCCACATTGTTTTTACAAATAGGTTTTGGCACCCATGGGGTAGTTTAAAAAATCAATCATGGCTTTTACTGCAAAGACAGCCGGAGCAAGTAATTTAAGGTGATATGGATATTTTTTGGGAGGGGGGGGATGATGCATGCCCACTTGCGGCTATTGAAGGGTGGATTATTAAACTTCCTTTCAGCTGGTAGTAATTTAAGAAGAGCTGACTCTTATGACTGAATTTCTAGCTAACTGTTAAAGTTACGGGATAGTGTTCTGCCCACGCATGGTCAAAGTTCACATGAATAATAAATGAGATAGTCATATTGCAGTTTTTCTCCATGTTCTTCAAAAGTTTACGCAGAAATTCGAACTATTGTTTACAACTGGAAATGGTCGACGTTCGTTCGCGTTTCCAACTAAAACATACGTGAACTGTGTCCGTGCGCAATCATTTATAAATTGCGCGTCGAATACTATCCCGTAACCTTAACACAAGCATGTAATAACTACGAGGCATAGGCAAAGATAATGTAGAATCAAGATCAGATTCACTGGATGGAGGTCAGGGCAAGGTGATGAGGAAGGAGTGGATCTCGCGCCATTTAAAGAGCTCTTAATGCGATACAAAGGGATGCAGATTATGTAAAAATAGCACATCCTCATAGCTGGTACTGCTCTGCATGCTTGCTTACTGCATTCAGTTCGTGCACATGGCCAAATCAAGCAACTGGCCAAGGAACTCGTTAGTTTGCTTCTGTCGCTCTCAAATATTTGTGAATGCATAAAGTGCTGGGTACCTTCTCATGAATATTGCTGCTTAGCCAACAACGGCTCACAAAATGTAATTGCCTGATATTTAGCACAGTCCTCACAATAGGTGGTTGTTTCCTATCCTGTGGCAATTGAATCCAGGTAGATCCTTTACCTGCGATGCAATGGTGCATTTCCCTGCTATTGCATGTTACTATCTATGTATGGGAACAGTTGCATGGGTGGTTAGGTTATCTCCAGCATGTAGACAATTTGTACCACTGAAGCCATAAAGATTAAAGGCACATTTGTGCAATAAGTTGCTAGTGCTGATAGGCTGTGGTAGCTCTAGGACAAGGTGGGAATAAGTGATAAAGCAAGCTGCTTGTAAGAGACTGCAGGGTTTATTTCAGGATTTTGCCCAAGAGGTAACAGCAAACTTCAAGGAGGGGCAAATGCAAATCAAGGGGGGGGGGGGGGGGGAGGGCAATCCCATATTAAGTATATGGAAAGCCAATTTCCAAGGTTGGGGGGGGGGGGGGGGGGGGGAAGAGCAATCAATCCCAAGTGGGTCAAAAGAGTCAAAGGAGTAACCACAAGAATGGATGTACGTAGCACATGATTGCGCAATATGCAGCAGCATCACATGTGCCATATAGCATGCACAGACCAAGAAGCTTATCTACCCGAGTGCCACTCGTCCTGTTGGATCTATCGCTAACCAAACATATCCTTTGAGTTAAATAGAAGTCACTACTGTCTCTTTTGTCCATCGAAAGCTCAATAATGATGGTAGCTAGATCTATGATTGATATCATTTTGCACTTGCAACTGGTCAACCATCTTGCAATCTACTGTTTAATTGAACTATGGCTCCAGACCATGCCTTCTATGCAGCAACAGGACTAGGGCTTACCTGCCAGACAATGTGCAGGGCGAGTGTCATGCTTTCCGGCTGAGCAGCAGTAGCCGTCCACTCCTCCTCGTTAGTACTGCCAGTTGGGGATGGAGTAGGTCTGCACCTACAGTACAGCTCGTGTGAAAGGTAAATGCTACATGCACAGTTGCAGTTGGCATGAAACAACATCAGGCAGTTGGAGCAGCATAGCAAGCCAACTCAGTAGGCTACTGAAGCTATCCTAATACTAGTGATCTCGCACAGTTCCTCGCTGTCCATAAGAATGATTCAGCTTCTGTTTCTGCATGATACCAGCGTTCTACGTTCAAGCTTGCAACGTGTATATGTAATTTACCATCACCAAGAGTCTGTAAATGTCCAGCTGTCACAATGATTATTGATAGCACTTTTGCCCCTATATCTTCTGCACACTGTGTGTGTGTGTGTTGTGTGTGTGTGTGTGTTTGTGTGTGAGCGATTGTGTGCGTGTGTCATTCTGCGTGATTTGTTACTTATTTTTGTGAATACGTACAAATATCAAATGCAAGTCATCATTGTGAATAATATACTATTCTACATTAATGCATGACATTGTATGTGAATAATAATTAGGGTGTGGGACATTCAAATTTAATTAGCCCCTCTCCCTTACAAAATTTCTGGGGCGAACACAAGAGTTCTGTAATGTAGAGGTTAAGACGACGTTTCGGCTGTTCTTATAGTACTACAATAATTGTGCTGATTCAGTTTGTGGCTCTGAAATGCTAGCCATTGAGAGCTGACACTATAATATTTTTTTAAAACAGCAAGACTGGCCAGGTTGCTAGACTGCAGACAGCTACTGTCATCTAAAGGTACACTGACGTACAACCAAGCTTGGCCTCATGCACTATAAAGCTGTAGACATTACCATAAGTAGTATACAGAGGGGACTTTACCATGGATTACAGTACTGGGGACTGAAAAATGGCTGATTTCGCTGTGTAGAAAGCAAAGAATAAGCTATAACTCGTGAAAGAAAGCTTTTTAGCAAAATCCTTTAGTTGCAAACCTTTGGAGTTCGGCACAAAATTGGCTGGTATGTTCATTTTGTTGCATAAATGACCTACGAAGGCAGTAGAGTAATAACAAAAAACAGACGAACAGACTACCTTAACCCTCGTGCGCATGCACGCCGAGTGTTAACAACCCTAAGAACGTTCATTGAGGTCACTGAGCTTATGTTTCTGCATATTATGCTCTAGGTCATGGCAAAAAGAGAGAGCATGAGGAGTGCTGCAGATGATGGTATGTGCTGTAACCTTGATAAGTATCTGTAGTGAAGTTACTAAAAAACCTAATAAGTGTGCATGTGTTTTAATCAATAGAGTACGAAATATTTTTACAACAAACATTTCGGTAATGTATTTTGCAGAGTCCCTCCTGGAAAGGACCCTGTTTGCTAGCGATGAAGGTATATTACTATGATAATCATATAGTTATTTGCCCCTATACAAAAGTCCCATAGACTAAGTGTGCAATTATTTTCTTAATTGCACGCTTACTGACCGGTAGCGGCGCGCGCTGGACCAATCAGATCACACGCGTGATCATAGCAACAAGCAGTAGCGCAGCAAGGAACGAGTCCTTGAATGGAGGATAACTGGCATGGCCCACCGCGGTGTTGTGGAGATCAACGGAGAAGGTTTCGAGGAAATAATCGAGATAGACCCTTCCTCTTGGCTTGTATCCACACGTCTGATCTCTGGCACGTGGTACATGCGCATTGCATAATTTCGTACAGTCTACATTGACTCCAGTTCAAAGCAGTGCTTGCACTTTACTTACCTAATTTATTGCTGTCTTCACTACTTTTAGCTTACAAATTTACATAACTGATAGCTAAACACGCCGAGGGTTTTGCAGTACAAGAATTGCTATTTAAGCCTTTCAAATCGAAAATTCTAAAGCAGTCGTTGATTCCCCGCTCAGATAAAGCTAGATTCGTGCACTTGCTGAAACATGCGCTTTCATCAACTTAGTCACAACTGCATTTTTTACGAGGAGAAAATTTTGCGCAAGTTCAAAGGTGAGCAAACAGCATGAGCAAGTTCAAAGGTGAGCAAACAGGTAATGAATAAGAATGCACAACAGTCGTCACACCAGGTTCAAATTCTGACTTGTTCAGTATGATGTTTACTCGGTAACTCATTCTTGACATTTACTACTCTGATAGGTCCCTCCTCACCCAAGAGATGCTGTGAAGATAGGTAAGTGAGGTACCGTTGTAGTAAATTAGTTGACATGGACTAATGGGTTCTGAAAGTAAGTTACTGTGGGTAACAAAAGACACGTGCTTAACCAATTATGGGCGGGGTTTATGGATCAATTGAACTCTGTACCCTGGAATTTATCGAAAGCGTCCTGTAAATAAGCTTACTGTAGCTATGCGAGGTTGTGACAATGGCGGTCATAGACTGACTTTCATGACAGCGTAGCCGCCTCAATGTAGTGGCAGCTGCTGTAATCACCGTGTTAGCTATATGTTTGTATTTGTTCCAGCTTCATGACTGCATCCTTGTGGAGCTACAAGTAGTTTACTCTCGAAAATTGCTTGATGCGAACTGTCACCCGTAACCTTAACAGAGATGGGTAAAATCTGCACAGATCTATACGCTGAACAAAAAAGTATGCGTTTGACACCCAGTGTTTACGGTATTGTTATCTACTACAAGGAGTGGGGCTCGCTTTGCTCCCCACTCCTTGGTTTATAAGGCTTAGATTGTGCAGGGGAGAACGTGAACGGGTGTAGTACAATGTAGATGTGACCTTCATCGTACTCGCTGGGTTGGGCGCTCATTACCTAGCGCATGCACAGTCCATCATGCATGTAGCATTTGGTCTGAACACATGACTTGTTTCAGCCTAGTGTCACTTAACTTTAGAATAACCTGTCCATTGAGCTGGTATTTCTGCCTGTAGCCAGTGCCACGACTCGCGTTCACATGCCGTAACTCTGGAAACTTTTGTTGTATAAATATTTTCTTAGTCGATAGAAGCTACGAAACTTAAAATCCCGTAAACTAATCACATGTGCATATTATTAATGCACATCAATGTGGTACTGGGTCGTTCATACAAAAATTTATCAGCATGAGAATTTTTGAAACAGTAATTTTATGACACAAAGACTTCCAGATTTACAGTAGAACACTGGGTTCTCACTTCTGATGCTCAGTAGCCAGAGATCCAGCGTCTAGTGCCTCGAAGTCAACTCGCTTCTGCTGACCCTCCGTTGCATCGGACGCACGGATAAATAAAAGATTATTATAATGATACATAATTGTTTTTTTCCAAGCCAGCGTATGTACTTCCAGGCGTCTTAGTGTGGACTGTAAATCCCTGACACATTTCGCTGCTTAACTTTATGAGGATTACCAATACGATTCATGAGTGACCATGAAAGATTGAATCGTAAGCATGACACTTCATTTTTTTTTTCCAGGGCAACAGAGTCATCGGATTCGCCCATGCCTGCGTAAGGATGATTAATTACAAACTAATTGTTTAGGATACCCAGTATCTACATATTATGTTCTACATATGTTGTAGCCTTGCCCAATAATCTTGTCTGTAGTTGCTTAGGAAAGTACTGTTGTTCTTGTTGCCATACTAGATGTGGTTGTGTACTTAGCTCTATCCAGCATGTAGTTATGCAACAGCTATTGTGTATTGAACCTTTTCTTTTTATACTTGTTTCGTAGGTCGTCGAATTCTTCCACCCCGGAAAGCAAGTGAGTTAACATATTAGAGGTGTATTATATTTTATGTTTGTAGGTCGAGAAGTACAACATCTCCCACAGACAAGCAAGCTTGCTTGTTTGCCAATTTTGTATAAAATTAATGCACTGACTGTAGAGTTTTGTTTGCTGACGGACAATATAGATTAGGTAGAGGGCAGGGTTCAGGGTTTGGATGGAATTAATTATTTTGGATTGTCCACAAATCATGCAGCCTATCTCTGTGCTTGAGCATTTATGAGTGTTACAAAATTCTCGTTCAGGCCAAGACTTTTATTTGTGTCATCAGTTGCGTATGTTGTTTGTGCACCCTCCTCTAGAAGGTTTAAAAGTGTCTAGTCTACCAGTGGTAGTGAATTACTTTCCAGAATGAATTACCTTCCAGAATGGGCTATTAGAAACTCTAAGTTGTATAGTGGAATATAGTTTCTTTTTATAATAATGTGTATTTGTTTGATTTGTAGGTGCTCGAATTCTTCGGTGGCTGAGAAGAGGCAAGTTTCTTAGCCAGTTCATTAGCTAGACCACTGGATGTCGAAATGTGCATGCTCGATGGAAAGTTAAACTTTGGCCATGTGGTGTCCGAGTGCGCATGTCCAACAGAATATTTTAGAGTCTAGCCAGTCTGCGCTGCTGACATTTTCTCTCACATTTTCAAGCATCAGATCACTTTCTCCCATGCACAAGCAAACCAACCAAGGAGTGGGCGAGCAAAGCGAGCCCCACTCCTTGTCTATATTATCTACATGTAGCTTGTATGCATGCATGAATAAACTCATAATTTTCAACATAACTCTCTGCAGAAGGCATAAGTCACCACTTTCATCGGACTCGCAAGCATCGTCGTAAGTAGTGCATCTGTGTGTGTATGTGACTATACTGTAGTTGTAATTTGTTTTATTTTCCTTAGATCTCAAATGCAAGAGACAAAAAAGGCGTAAGTGTTGACTTAAAATGAAAAAAATTGAAGGGCAGTTCCTGTTGGTTAACACAATTAATGAAGTAATTGTGAGGGTCAAGACCCTCGCAGGTTAGGGCTATGCCACTGACATTGACTTTAATAGACGAATCAATATTTACTACTATGTTCTAAAATAGGCGCCACCCTAATTTAGGCGCCCTTTGAGACCTGCACGATTTTTTTCGGCTCTAATTAAGGCTCCTTTCCCGACGTCGATTATTTTTGGGTGGTGCCTATTTGATCGGAACGAATTGCTATGCCATGTGCAATTGAGACACCGTCGATCAAGTCAATCTATCACGATGAAGCTAGTGGTCTGAATGTCGAGCTAAGCTGTCTCTTCCATTAATAATATTATGAGGACTTACCTACTGCTTTGCTGTATTTCTGGAGCTAGAGACAACTGTTCTGATGGCTACTGTACCGGCAACTCGAGCATGATTCAGCGATCAGAGTGAAATTTCCAAAAAGAACTGAAACTAGAACCATATTTATGTTGTTTTAGCCACTGACATATTCACTGCCACTAACTAGTACGAGGTGTTAGCACTTTTGCTCTGGCAAGATTTCCAGAACCATTGTAATTGCAGCTCTTAGGCGCCTCCCTAATTAAGGCGCCCTTTGACCTGCTCACAATTTTTTCGGTTCTAGTTGGAGGTGACGTTGCGATCTGTAATTTTTTTAGTGGCGCCTATATTTTTGAATTGACTTACCTGGAAGTGTTCATCCATGTAAGGTACGTAAGATTTAACTGTACTTGCCCATTCGTTGCCGAGAGTACCCAAATGTCGGCACCAACCACTTTAAATCCTGCACAGCCTACAGCATTCTATCCAATCAGAACCATCTGCAGGCAAGGCATGTGCAATGTGACAACAATTAACATTCCACAAACAACAGCCTGCGATCAATGTATATTAGCTCATGCAACCAATGAGAGAATATTTTCCATCTAATTCATATTGTTCAAAGGACAAAATATTTCTTCGCTTCTTGATGAGCTCTCGATGGTCAAAAGAGACAGCGATGGCTTTTTATCAAGGAAAGTAGTGTATAGACCTAGCAATATTTCCTATAACGGTTCAAGCTTCTTGCACTTGCACTAAGCAGATGGGACGGGTTTTAATTGCGTAGTTTAATAATTGCGTTCTAGTCAAATCAGGCCAAATTGCGATGGACGACCCCGTACTGTACTGTAGTATACGTGAATGTTTATGTTTGCGAATCTATTAATGGCGAAACGTAGAAAAATGCGCAATTCGCGATTAATAGATACTCGCAATTAAAACCCGACCTACGGTGTTACGTATGTAATTGTAAATGCACATTTTTGTGTAGCCTTAGCGTGCCTACAGTACAGTTACAGTACAGTGTACACTGCTACATGGCTCCCTGCACAAGAGAGGAAGGGGCTGGTGTGAAGGCTTTGACTGCTAACAGGTTTCATGTTGCTGGCTTAGCCTGCAAGCTAGCCTCATCCCCAGTCCCTTTGATTGCATTGCGCCCAAGGATTTTGCACAATAGTGCTTCATTATACCTGCAGGTTTTCCAGCCCACAAGTTTTCCTCATTAAGTTTGTTCAACTCGTTCGTGAAATCGAGACTATTCATGATTGGTGACCAGCGGTACACAGTCAGTGTGATCCCTGTGCACGAGCGTAAACTACTCGCCACTCCTGCTCCAGAATGCACCCACCCGTATAAGGATATTGCGAATTGTGAAATAAGCCTGGAGGAGATCAATGTACGTTGGCTTGTGTTCGATTTACTTACGCTAAACTTGCAGTATTCATTTTACAAATGCTGATTTGTGAGATGTTGGATCATTACTCTTCTAGTACTTGCATGTCATGTAACCAGTGTTCTTCCAGGCATATGCATAAGGCATAAGGCATGTTGCCCTACAAGACTTCAGTACTGATTGTTATTTGGTTGGGGAATGGGAGAGTCTAAATGCTTAAGTGTGGCCACTGGCTCCACCTAGACCACAGCCTCCCGTCATGTCTTAAATATCACCGGGGGGAACTCTGGTACCAACCTTTATGTGCATCTGATGTATTTTGGGCTATAATATGAGTTCTCACAGAGTCAGTGTCCTGTGTCAAATTGCTAATGTTTAACCAACTTCTACAGTGACCTATTTTCTGCTATTACTTCCTGCAGGAGCCACGTTTGTTGCCATTTTTTAAGGCACTTCAGTTGGCCAAAAAGTGTGGTTTTTTCAACGGCCACGCGAAGACGGTGTGGACTCTTCTCTATAGCTCCTTCATCCCACAGGTTGGATTTAGGTTGGTGATTTGTCCTCTTACATGGTTTAGTGAATATTACATCAGTATGTAGGTACCATAGATCAGGAATTTTTTTATTGTTAGCGCGAAGCATGCAAATTAAATGACAACTTTTTCATTCATTCAGTGATTTATTTAGAGGGGGGGGGGAACCAGGGGATATCCCCCCCCCCCCTGAAATTTGCCAACTATCATAATAGTGCTTGTAACTTTTGTCCAATAATCAATTTTTTTGCTTGTGAAAGTAGTCTCAGAAGCCACCAGAAGCAGTCTCAGAGGTCTTAAAGTTCAAAATTTTCCTGGGGGAGCATGCCCCCAGACCCCCCTAGTTTGAGTACAGTGTATATTGCCGCACGCTATGATTTCCCCCCTCTGATGAAAAAAAAAATTCTGTATAAAACCCTGTTCATACAAAACGTGTATTGGAAGGGTTGTCAGCCACAAGAATTTAATTTCATGTGTTTAACTGACTATGGGTGACAAGATGCCAATCGGTGTCATATAAATCATTGTTAACGCTCGGTGCATGCATACACACGAGGGGTAATTCACTTCGTGTGTATGTCTATAATGTTAAGAGTCTGCTCACTCACTATAGTTCACGCTTATATGACAAATTGACCCTACCAGCTGGTTTCATGCTGCTTTTTCTAGTTTTCCAACTTGCAGATTTTGAAAAGCTTTCGTTCAGGAGGTACAGCTTTTTTCATGCTTATTTTGTAGTTCCCGTCCCATAAATGGTATATACACTAGCAGCTCCGCAGCTCTCACATACATTTTCATTTAGACAATTCACTGACCTTGTGGTTTAACCAATATTCACCAAACTTTTACAATTACTAGTATACAGTCTACACTAAGACATCCCGTTTAATGGCAAAACGGAAATGACGTTTTGCTGCGTATGATTACGCGGGTATACGCAATAATCTCGTATATGTCCGCATATCCATCTGTGTACCGTGCCCTACCCTGGACGGAATGAATTTTTCTCGTATCACAAAGAAAGTACTCAAGACGAAGAGTCGGTAGCTATAACTTAGCTAAAGTTTAGTATTTTACAGTTGTACATAGACATGCACTATTTTTGACCCCACATGCATGGCATGCATATCATTAACCCCCATAGGCGCCATGCAAACCGCGCGTTGACATTAAACTGTATTGTACGTATATGGATTTCCGGTGGTCTTAGTGTAGACTGTATAGGTACAAAACAAAATTACAGAAGCAATAAGGGATATAGTGTGTCAGGTCAACCTATAGAAAAAGTAAAATGATTAACTTAATCGGATTTAGCAACACGCCTGTGGCTTTTGAAATTTTTTTGAAAACATTTTCACAAGTTCTTCCAATTTTAGTCCAGCCTGGTGTCCAAGAAGATACCCATACATGTAGTCCTTAGTAAGGGGTGGGTGATATCTTGATAGAGATAGTTGACTAACTAAAGTCTCCAATTATTATGACTAAATAATAATATTATTTAGTGTACTTGGCCTAGCTTGTTGACATGTTAATGTTGACAGTCAATCTCTCATGGCACCTAAAATGCTATACAAACAGCCCACTGAACTGGTAGGATGCATTGTACTGCTGTGGGTAGCAGCTAGACTGGAAATGGTGGCTAAAACCACAAGCAGGAGAACCCATGCACTGTTCGGTCATGACCATCAATATACACTCCTTTTTTTGCCCAGCACCTCAAAGCCAAGCTCATGAAGCTACTTTCATGCAGTATCAATTCCAATATGCCTGGGAAATCCTGGTTCGAGATGGCTGTTACGCAGAAGGGTATCACTGACCCATCGACAGAATGAACCGGAGTTCATGCACGTTTGGCCTTCCTTTCACAACTGCAATTTTGATGGACGTAATCACGAGCTGCTTCGTTAAGCTCCTCATGCATGCACGTTGCCAAAGTACACCAGTTCTCAGATATCAGTCTTGCTCACTGTCTGGAAAACTGATGATTAAGCCTCCAGAAAGCTGACATAGTCTATAGTACCTTTGTTGTACAGCAGAACACCATACTCTTTGCAGTACGTACAGCAGAGTTGGTGTGCATTAATTAGAAATGGCTACCATGATACTGCAATTTGATTGTTCAATCCATAGCAACCAGAAACATCCACCAAAAATAAACCAAATTGGGTTGCTTCTTCATGTAAGACTCACGAAATGTGCATAGTCAGCACTCATGTCTGCACGAAACTAATACTAGTATACACCTAGTTGTTGTTGTATCGTATAGTCGTAGTGGTTGCTTGTGCTATTAGCCAGTACTGATTAATGTAGTTGCCTATGGCTGTATTGCTCGCCAGGTAGTTGTACTGGTTGTTCATTTGTTGCTGAAGTTGCCTATGGTTGTACTGCCTGTAGTAGGTACTTGTCAATGGTTGTAGTTTGCCAATAGTTGTACTGGTTGTAGTATATAGTTGTATACTGGTTTCATGTAGTAGTTGCCTATGGTTATACTGGTTGCTGTAGTTGCCAAGATTGTACTGGTTGACAGTAGTTGCCAATGATTATACTGGTTGTCATAGCTGTATATGGTTGTACTGGTTGTAGTAGTTGCCTATGGTTGTATTGGTTGCTGCAGTAGTGCGTTGGTTGCTGTAGTTGCCTACAGCTGTACTGGTTGTAATAGTTGTATATACTGGTTGCTAGTAGTTGTTCATAGTTGTAGCAGTTGGCAATAGTTGCCTACAGTTGTACTGGTTGTAGTAATCGTAGTGGTTGTCTGTAGTTGTACGTAGTTGTTCATAGTTGTACCAGTCGCCAGTAGTTGTTCATAGTTGTACCAGTCGCCAGTAGTTGTTCATAGTTGTAGCAGTTGCCAGTAGTTGCCTACGGTTATACTGGTTGTAGGAGTTGTATATAGTTGTACTGGTTGCCAGTAGTTGTTCATAGTTGTAGTAGTTATGTACCAGTAGTTGCTTAGGGTTGTAGTTGTAGTGGTTGTTATAGTTGTACATAGTTGTTCACAGTTGTAGTAGTTGCCTATACTTATACTGGCTGTAGGAGTTGTATATAATTGTACTGGTTGCCAGTAGTTGCCTATGGTTATACTGGTTGTAGTAGTTGTCAATGGTTGTACTGGTCGCCAGTAGTTGTTCATAGTTGTAGTAGTGTTGCCAGTGGTTGTACTAGTGTAGTAGTTTCCTATTATTATATACATGTACAGTACAGATCACAGCTAACTTAACAAACGAGTGCGAGTAGCGAGGAGGTGACTCGCGTGGCCTCGACGTTCACGCGCGCGTGCAAAACGCGCCCTCGACGCGCAAGCGCGAGTACTCGCACGCGCATATCCGCGCGCGCGCACTCGCGAGTACGTATAGGGCGTGGCCCAATTATTGCACCAACAAGATAATGGTGGCAAGATCGAGATAACAGGCAGTTCGCGCGCTTATCGTAGATTTTGATGAACGCTGGTAAGTTTTCTGAGCGAAGAGAGGTAGTAAAAGATTCGCTAGGCATAGATAAGCTTCCTATTCTCCGTACTTTTTCATGACGAGTCTCGAGTACTCGTGAACGTGATCATGAGCAGCCGAGGCACGAAACTTTTAGAAAGCTTTAGCAAGCTTGTTGAGAGAAGAGAGGCAGTAAAACTATACCTAGCTCACGAACTAGCTAAGTTTTTTGCTGTCGAGTCTCGAATACTTGCGTGTGCCCTCGCGAGCGCGTGCACTCGAAACGCGGGTACCGGGTACACGCGGTTGCCGGAAATTGACTCGCGAGCAGGCGCTTCATACACGCGTGTCACTCGCACTCGTTTGTTAAGTTAACTGTGATCTGTACTGTAGTTGTATCTTTTGTAAGGAATGTATTGTGATATTTGTGTAATTGCTGTGCTTTCACTTTGTGAATGTGGCTGTACTTACAACAGATACAACCATATAATATTATAGAAAACTACTAAAACCAGTACAACCATTGGCAACTACTACAATCATCGCATAGGCAACTATACTGGCAACCAGTACAACCACTGGCAACTGCTACATCCATAATATTATTATTATGAACAACTACTGGCGACTGGTACAACTATACAACTCCTACAACCAGTATAACCGTAGGCAACTATACTGGCAACTGCTACAACTATGAACAACTACTGGCGACTGCATGGTACAACTATGAACAACTGTACAACCAGTACAACCACAGGCAACTACTGGTAACTGCTACAACTATGAACAACTACTGGCGACTGGTACAACTATGAACAACTGTACAACCAGTACAACCACAGGCAACTACTGGCAACCAGTACAACCACTAGCAACTACTACAACTATGAACAGCTACCTACTGTTAACCAGTACAACTAGCTATATACAACTGTATATGTACTACAGCCAGTACAACCATAGGCAACTACTGGCAACGTTGTACTGCTACAACTAGGAACAATTACTGGCAATCATTACAACTACATACAACTACTACAACCAGTACAATCTTACAGTAACTACGAACAGTACAATTAACCCTTGGTTACTAAAGTACATCCATAGGCAACTAGTACAACCACATATAGCTACGACAACCAGTATAACCATTGGCAACTACTGTCAACCAGTACAACCTTTGCCAACTACAGGAACGAGTAGATAACCATAAGCAACTACTACATGAAACCAGTATACAACTATACTACAACCAGTACAACTATTGGCAACTAAGACAACCAATTTAATGCAACCATTGGTAAGTATTGCATGGCAACTACAGCAGCCAGTACAGCCATAGGCTAATAGCACAAGCAACCACTACGACTATACGATATTGTTATAACAACTAGGTGTATAATAATAACCTTTGTGCAGACATGAGTGCTGACTATGCACATTTCGTGACTCTTATATGAAGAAGCAACCCAATTTTTGTACACTAAAGCATCCTGATCATTTTTTTTTTAAATTGTTGCTATGGTCATTCTTTTGTAGTTTCGGAGTTACAGTCCAACCTCGACTATCCTAACCCCTTTGCCCAAGGGGAAATTTCGAACCATTTGGATGAGCAAAAAATTCGGATAACATTGTCCACGCCCAAGCCACACCCACAAAATCGTCATGCATGCAAAAACTTCCAGGTGCGATCCATTCTGCATGTTCATATGAATAGTTTGTTGTGAATGGCTTCCTAGAGTCTCAAACATTTACATTTTCCTACTTAGTGTGTAACTTGGAAATATACGACGCTACACTGTACCATCTACCTACAGACATGCATTGTTACATGTACTTCCTCCACTTGCAAATATTTAGCTTTTATATATTTTTACATCACAGCAATATACCAACCCACGAAAGCCATGTGGGCGCCCTGAAGGCGCTAGTGGGAATGGAGAACATTCTGTCAGGGGGGGAAACGAGCTCAACGAGCGCCATAGGCACCACCACGGACACCATTTTGATGACCGTAGGTTACATGTCTGTGCAAATTTGTGGGCTATAACTTATTCTATGCATTAATCATCGTCTTCATAGGGTATACCAGATTTTGTAATACTGGATCAAGCGGCAGAAGATATTCGAGTAGCATGTGAGGTATGTGTATGCTTTTGGTAAGAATTGTGGACTGTGCATTGGGACATTTGCCCTCCCCCTCCATTGAAAGTTGCATCAAGCTTAGATTGTCAGCTACACATGCATGTATTTATACTGAGGTTTTTATTTTTTAACACTTGGTGCATGCACACGAGGGTTGCGGTAGTCTGTTGCCAATCTACTGCTTGCTTAAGACGTTTATGCTTGCCAATCTATGCTTGCCAATCTACTGCTTGCTTAAGACGTTTATGCTCCGCTAAGGGATTTCGCTAAAAAGCTTACTTTCACCAATTTCTCTCTTTTATATGTATCAGCGATGTCAGCCATTTTTTAATTGGCAATCCACTCCGTCTACTACGTGTACATGTACATACGTGTAACCAGCCTAGCGCGACCACATACGTATCTATTAATAGGTGAGGTTCTATTAATAGTACCAATTTGCTGCATGCTGAGTCATAATAAGGCTCGGTCATCCAAATAAAGCCCACTCCGCCTATATGTACATATGTGGCATTTTGCTTTTGGCTCTGGGTCTTGCTCGGGAACTCATTCCGTTTAGAGTCACTCTCGGTGTCTCGTTGGTATTATTTTATACAGTGGTTTGCAGAACAGTTGTCATGCAGTAGTAGCAGTAGGCGTTGGCTTTTGAGTATGTTGTGGTCACGTGGTCATGCACTCTCTAGTCAGCAACATTCTTGAGGCTACAGGCTGGTGCAGCTGCTGTACAGATGCGCATGCTCAGCAAACTGGATTGAACCAGCTGGTCTGCCCCTTTTAGCGCGCACTGCTATATGCTATACAGCTGGCAAGGCGGCGCTATGCCCTTTCCATCCAGCGGAGTCTCCACGCAGGTGCAGTTCGGCCCACAGGCAGGATCACAGCTACCTTTACCTCAGGCACAGCTAAATCGCGCGTATTCTTCTGTTCAGCAGTGTGTTCAACCGGCTCAGAGTATGACTATTAACCATGGAGCTATGGATTCAGGAAATGATTTTTTTTTGAAGGTGCTATGTCCTGAGAATAAAAAGGAGTATAAAACTGTTACTCTGCGAGGTCTATCACCAGAAGGAATTGATACACCTACCAAACTGAAAGAAGCTATATCGGGACAGTGTGATGGTCTAGACCCTGAAAATTTGGAAGTTGGTTACTACTCCCATTCAACAAAGCTTTGGATTAATAGTCGCCTGGATATTAATCATGTTTGGAGCAGTATTAGTAGGGGAGAGAAACTAACGCTTTGGTGTCTTGATACTACTCCTCGTCTGCCCCCGAAGCGCAAACGTGACAATGCTCAAACTGGCAATGGTGATGATAGCCAAGGCCAAGCGAGTAAGCGCCCACGTTCATCACAGGCGCTGTCCACTGTGGAAGAGCGAAAAGCTAAAGCCAAAGAGTATGAACAGAAACTAGTAGAGCTACACAAAGACAAGTGGACTTCATTCCAGTACAAACTATGGGCGGAAATGCTAGTGTGTGGTACTCATACCTCATTGGACGAGCCACCCAGTGCTTCAATGTTTAGCAGAGAGTCAAAACGCTCATCAACTACTGCAAGCAGCTCCTTAAATGACACTGTTGTCAGTGGTATGATGACAATGATGAGCAGCTTATGCCAAGCCTTGGTTCCAAAGCCAGCTGGATCCACGTGTGGCTCTCCCGTTAAGAGAGCAGAGCTTAGAGGCACATACATAAAACAGCTAGCTGAGCTAAAACAGCTTCGAGATAGTGGTATTCTGGACGAGGGAGAGTACGAGGAGCAAAGATCAGACATTATTGAACTGATGCGTCAGCTTAATCAGAAGTGACACAAACCATGTATGTACATGCATATTATACAATGTATGATAGTAAAAAATTTAATAGCCAGCATGTTGTATATAGTGTAAACAGTCAGTGTTGGATACACAACAAAATGCCATTTTTACAAACAAACTAGACATTGATGTTGTTGTGTAGACTTTGTCATTGGCCTTTAGAATTGACTTGACCTTAGAAAATACCTCTTCTAACGGCATGAGATCGGGACTATAAGGGGGAAGGAATAAAATCTTAGCACCAACTCCTGTGATAATTTCCTCTATTCTTTCAAGGTGATGGATGCTGGCATTGTCCATTACCAGAATGGAGCGGGGATTATTTCCATCAAAGGGGAGGATAATAGGGAGTATGCATTCACAAACGAAACGCTCAAACACATCACCATTGACTCGATCAGTTGTTGTGAAAACATCCTCAATTCCCCGGGTTGTCATTACCGGAATAGCAGACACACGCCTCCCACCCACACTTAGATGATGACACACTGGCCTCATACCCCTGAGTGCATATCCGTAGCTTCGAATGCTATTGCGCCTATCAGAGCCGGTTTCATCCACCCAGATAAGCATGTCTGGATTGTACCCCGACACTTCAGCCATGAATCGTAATCTGGCCTCTTGACTCCGTTGAAGTGCTATCACTTGAATTTTCTTATGTGTAAAATTGTGCTGATGGATAGTCCGGCAAATTGTTGAAGCATGAATCCACTTACCAGTACTGTCATACAGCTGTGCTTGGATTTCATGCAGAAATGCAGATGGATTGTAGATTAGTGACTGTAAAATAGAAAACTGTTCTACTTCTGTAAGAATTTTCCCAGGGCCACCAGTACTATCCTTAGGTGCCACCGATCCAGTTGAGTGAAAAAGAGACAAGTATCTTTGAACAGACCTTTCACTCATAAATAGCAAGTCAGCAATTTCAAAAGAGCTCATCCCACGCACCACATTGAGCCACACCGCTCACCACCTCAAATCCTCCGAGTATGGTTTAGGCATGTTGTAACCAGAGTGTAACTGGAGTGGTTCGAATTTCCCGCTTCTCTCTGCGTTGCTGTATTGCACTGTACTGTATGCAGAGTATAGTACTGCATTCAAATCTACGCGCACGCGTAGTACAGGCACTAGGCTCAACCTCAAGAATGTTGCTGACTAGACAGTGCATGACCACGCGACCACAACATACTCAAAAGCCAACGCCTACTGCTACTACTGTATGACAACAGTTTTGCAAACCACTGTACAAGGTTGACTGCTGCTTTTACAAACCTGAAAAACAGAACTGGGAGAGCTACTTCATTTTATGATGAAGCCATACTTCAAAGGAAAAACAGCTGGTACAAAACCCATGTACTCTAGAAATATCATGCACCCTAGGGTGTATGAAAATGTAGGCCCTAGCTGCACAGTAAAACTGTTTGTGGTCTGTCCCCATTGCATGCAACATGCCCTTGCACAACCGCCAAATGTAGATAGTTTGTGATGGAACAGAGATAATGTGAATTGTATCTGTACTTGCTACTTTCGATGCCTTTGTAGTCAGACTTGCCCTCAGCAGAGGTACATGTAAAAGAGTCGGTGGCCTGGTCACTAATCCTTCCCTCCTTTTCAATGTTGCGCACTATGAAGCCGAGAAGAGCAGAGACGATCAATTATGAACATTTTCTCTCTCATTATGCTATCACGTTTGCGCAAAGCATTTGTCACTTCAGTGCATTCATCTTCATATAGGGTTAAATTTTGCTAGGTGCTAGTTGCCATTCCCTCCTTCCGTTTGGGGTCTATAAGCCCTTGGCTATAGTACATTTGGCAAACCTTTGCGCAGGAAGGTGTATTGCTCCACTGTGCATTCATAAGTCGGTCAAGTCTTCGATGTTCCTAATAGGTATGTGTAACTCGAATATTAGGCACAAATAGATTGTCAGCTGTACATGAGCTATTTGCATGCACGTTTCACTTGGCGTGTGCTTGTCCCAGTCATTAGTACACCAGCTTCTATCTTTTATTTTCAAATTACACACTAACACTAAGTAGTTATATACTAAGTAGAAAAAAAACAAAATAAATTAATTCATGGAGGGATTGGGTTTACATGGGCACGCAGAATGGGTCGAAAAACGAGATTTGACATGAGAAAATTTTGATTCACGCCTTAGAATTAAAGTTACGGCCCTTTAAAGTTCACGTATATGGTATAGGGAAGCCATGTGTTTGCAATATTTTGAGTCCCGGTGTGCGTTATTTAGAAAATTGCTAGGCCAAGTACATGCATAGGCTACCATGCAGCTGGTATTGTATCCAGAGGCTTGCTGAATGGACGAAGAGTCAGCCACAACAGTAGCTCTGCCGTTTTTGCTGAGAGGTAGGTGGCGTAATACAGCTATGCATTCAGCTCGATTATATGGTACGTGGGTTTTGGACAAAAAATTTTTTCTGCTCAGTGTTCTGGTCGCCTTGAAAAAAAAAGATTTCTTGCAGTAAATGCTTGGAGGGACTGGGAGCACTTGGGGATCGAGATAATTTTTATATGGGCATGCTGAATAGGTCAAAATACGAGATCTGATGACAGATTTTTTTGATTCACGCCTTAGAATTAAAGTTACGGCCCTTTGAAGTATCCCAATATGTTTGTGTAAGAAGCCATGCATTTGCAACGTTTGCCCATGAAAAAAATTACAGCGTGCAGGGTACGTTGAGACGACCCTATACCGAACATTACGTACATGGCTATTTTGATGCCTGCTTGCATTGTGTGACTCTACTATGCATCCAGCTCGACTGTATGGTGGTTTTCGGACCATTTTTTCCTGCTTAGTGTGTGGTCCCCTGGAAAAGAAAAAAAATTTCATTGACCAGGCTTCTCACTAGCATCAATTTAATTTCTGCTCGAATCGTGAATTTTAACTTCACAGGTTTGATGCATATGCACATACAGTAGCAGCCAATAAAAAGTTAACGTTCCGTTTCCTATTCTACGATAGTTGAACGGTGTGAAAATGAGAACGTAACGGTAGCTGAACGGTACGGACAAAAAGGTGACAAGCGTTCATTTGGTAGGTGAGAAACGTTCAGAGCGAGCACAGTGCGTACTAAGACAGCCTTAGTCGCTTGCTGCGCTGGCTTCTACGATCGCTAGGCAGCTCTACTAGCCGCTTGCTGGAAGCCAAGCCGATAGCTTCTTTAGCTCGAGGCGATCGCTCGAACTAATCGCTCGAAACGTACCTGACGATCGATAAGACACAAAGATACAGCTTTCTTTCGATGTCTGCTACATTATCGAGTCCATACGAGGGTTGCCTGTGCTTCTCCGTCGCTCACGGCTTCCCGAAGGCTCGTTTCTTCCACGCGGCATCGAGAACGGTCAATTATTGAAGTACGGTCACGCCTACCAATTAAGCGTTTGCACGAACGTAAAAACGATGGATGCGCGTGCGTGCGTACTTCCCCGTACCGCGGAACGGTGTGAAAACGGAAACGTTCTCACCTCAAAACGATCGTACAACGGAACTGAACGTTAACTTTTTATTGGCTGCTACTGTAGAAGAGGAGGTGGGTGTGGGTATATAGTGAACATGGGGAATTATGGGATTACCGTTATGTTCACTAGCACTACTCTAAGTGACTGTGATTCAGATGGATTTATCTTTGACTCGACAGCTATAGCACATGTACCGGAATCATTTAATTAGAAACATGAGATAGATCACATAAACACACAAACTGATAACCTTCAACTTAGCAACAGTGGTCTATATTCGGATGGTAGACTTATTCAGACTATCACCAGAAATTCTTTTTTTTTTTTTTTTTTTCAAGGCGACCTGAACACTAAGCAGAAAAAAAAATTGTCCAAAAACCACCGTATAATCGAGCTGGGTGCATAGTGGAACCATACAATGCAAGCAGGCAGCCTAAATTTCAATTTTGCCAAAAAGTTGGTAAAGGTCGTCACGTTTATGTGCGCGCGTGGCCCCGCCCCTCACGTAGCGCGTGGGCGGAAACATTGCAAACACATGGCTTCCCTGTACAAACATATGGGGAAACTTCAAAGGGCCGTAACTTTGATTCCAAGGCGTGAATCAAAATTCCTGAAGGTCAAATCTCTGCATTCGATCCATTCTGCGCGCCGGTGCAAAAATTATGTCCCCAAGTGCTCCCAGTTCCCCCCTGAATTAATTAATTAAAATTAATTAAAAATCTTTTTTTTTTTTTCAAGCTACCGTGCACACTAAGCAGAAAAAAAAACTGCGGCACATAAGTATACGTACCTGCATTGTATAGGTTCGCACAAATTTATATGCACTTAGGCTTACTTTATATTGATCGTTTACCATGTAGATACATATACATACATACACTGCAATACTTCATGTACATTTGGTATATATTACTATGGTAACAACATCTAATATCACTAAAACCATTCTTCAGTAGAGCATCCATAATCAAGTCATGTTCAAAACAGCTACCCTAGCCCACAATAATTTGTTCAGTGTACAGTGCCTGTACGATTTATCATTGGTATACCATAGTACGTAACAATACCAAGTATTATTTTAGATGATTTCCACCCACTCTAACTGCGCCTGCTGCACAGTTAGAGCTTGTTGGAAATCATCTAAGGAGCTACCATGCACACTAAGCAGATAAAAGTGCCACATAACTAGAAATATGCATGTATATACCCCGGTAATATTCACACGCTACAGTATAATAATAATATAGTTATCCCGAGTATTATTGTAAAAAAATTGTCCAGAAACCACCACATAGTTGAGTTGGATGCCCATACAATCGGAAATAAGGCCGTCTTTGCTCCTAATAGAGCCTAGAAACTCAGAGTATATGATCAGTGTTGAGGAGGACCAGTGGCCACTGCAATACGTTACTTCCTACTAGTACTCAAGATTACCACAGCACGCACACAAGGCTAGGGGAAGAGGTTGAGTACCTGTGGCCCCTGAAACACGTTACTTCCTCAAGATCACCACAGCTCACACACAAGGCTAGGGGAAAAGCACAACAAAACAGTTTAGTTATAAGTTAATTTCTCAACTCGATGTACTTTCCCACACATCCATGCATGTACAATGTAAAACTATAGCTGTATTATGCCACCTACCTCTCAGCAAAAACGGGAGAGCTACTGTTGTGGCTGATTCTTCATCCATTCAGCAAGTCTCTGGATACAATACCAGCTGCATGGTAGCCTATGCATGTACTGGCCTAGCGATTTTCTAAATAACGCACACCGGGACTCAAAACATTGCAAACACATGACTTCCCTATACAAACATATGGGTAAACTTTAAAGGGCCGTAACTTTAATTCTAAGGTGTGAATCAAAATTTTCTCATGTCAAATCTCGTTTTTCGACCCATTCTGCGTGCTCATGTAAAAATTACGTTCCCAAGTGCTCCCAATTCCTCCACGAATTAATTTAGTCTTTTTTTTCTACTTAGTGTGTAACAAGGCGACCAGAACACTAAGCAGAAAAAAAATATCCAAAAACCACCATATAATCGAGCTGGAAGCATAGTAGAACCAGAGGAGGTTGGTCACAATTTTCGCAGAATGTGCATTTTATTATCGCGCATCATATACAATGAATTGTTTTTGCTGACTCAGCGGGTTGACCTGGGTTGCGTGGGCGTACATTGCAGCCTATGGCAAATGTACTCTAATTAGAATCTGTGACCAACCTCCTCTGTAGTAGAACCATACAATGCAAGCAGGTGGCCTAAATTGCATTTTTGTCAAAAAGTTAGTAAAGGTCGTCACGTTTATATGCGCGCGTGGCCCCGCCCCTCACGTAGTGTGTGGGCGGAAACATTGCAAACGCATGGCTTCCCTGTATAAACATATGGGGGAACTTCAAAGGGCCGTAACTTTAATGCTAAGGCGTGAATCAAAATTCCCTAAGGTCAAATCCCTAGTTTAAACCCATTCTGCGTGCCCATATAAAAATTATGCACCCAGGTGCTCTCAAACCCCCTGTGAATTATTTTTCTATATTTTTTTCTACTTAGTGTTTAACTACTTGGTGTTTAACAAGACGACCAGTACACTAAGCAGAAAAAAAGAAATTGTCCCAAAGCCACCACATAGTCAAGCTGGATGCATAGTAGAGCCATACAATGCAAGCAGGCAGCCTATACAACAATTTTGACCAATGTCTCTAGTTTCAACCCATTCTGCGTGCCCGTGTAAAAATTATCTCCCCGAGTGCTGCCAAACCCCCCAAACATTAATTAATTATTTAAATCCCTTTCTTTTTTTCTACTTAGTGTATAACAAGGCGACCAGAACACTAAGCAGAAAAAAAAAATTGTCCAAAACCACCATATAATTGAGCTGGTTGCATAGTAGAACCATATAATGCAAGCAAGCAGCCTAAATTTCAATTTTGTCAAAAAGTCGGTAAAGGTCGTCACGTTTATGTGCGCGCGTGGCCCCGCCCCTCACGTAGCGCGTGGGCGGAAACATTGCAAACGCATGGCTTCCCTGTACAACCATATGGGGAAACTTCAAAGGGCCGTAACTTTGATTTTGAGGCGTGAATCAAAATTCCTGAAGGTCAAATCTCTGCATTTGATCCATTCTGCGCACCGGTTTAAAAATTATGTCCCCAAGTGCTCCCAGTTCCCCCCTGAATTAATTAATTAAAAATCTTTTTTTTTTCTACTTAGTGTTTAATGAAACAAAAACAGTTCAACGTCTTCAGAGCTGTTGAAGTGTTGAGGTTTCAAAATAGCTATGCCCTTTGCCAAGCACGATGATCTACAAATTACAATTAGTTGGTGAAGGGGTTTCCAGAGCAGTTTTGGTGTTATAATGATGTACTGTCTTTATACCTGCAGAACAAGTCACCATCATCACAGTTTGGTCAAGGGCAAGGGATGCACTACCTACTCACAGCAATGCTGATGAATATAGTCGAGGGTCGCTCCCCCACCCGCAAAGTGGGGTTTTTTGTCATCGATGGAAAGGTACTGTGAACTTACTGTGGGACTAAAATTTGTAATCTTAGAAAGCTATTTCAATGTTGCTTGTGTGCTGGCTGAGCATAAATTAAGGCCATGAACTGAGACCAGAGGAGGTTGGACACGATCATGTGCGCACACAAGTGTGCGTGTTGCCCCATTTATAACACTATACAAAACCTAAGTCATGATCTAAAAAGCCTTGGCTGCAGTTTTGGACGAGAAAATGTGTTGAAATCCATGAGAAAAGAAGATCCAGCGCCATAACCTGCCCGTCCACCCCTCATACTTATTGTTGATCCAGAAAACTCTGGTTCTCCGTGAGACAAACATATTTGTCAATTGTGGTAGTCCCTTTCACTGTTAGAGCACTACATCTACAAAAGTCGCCTCTGTTTCAGCTTCAGATTTGGCCGTAACTCGCACACGCAAACATTTTAGGATACCAGATAGTCTCGCAAATTGCATTCTTTTGAATACGTAGCAGCATGGTGCGCATACCAAGGTCATGTTACTATAACATAAATGTGCGTCATATCCAAAAAACTGAGGCTACTAAAACTAAAGTCTAAAGTTGCTTACAGCACTCATGAAGAAGCCATGGGCGTAGGAACGGGTGACCACAGGGGCCAGCCCCCCCCCCACCCCACTTTTTGCGCTGACATAATTTTTATACCTGCAATTCAGAATGATGAGTGAATGTGCTTTAATTGATTTCCATTCAAGTTAAGTTCATTTTTTCATCGAGAAACTCGCTATAGCAGTCTCGATTGTGCAAAAAAAATGGGCATGGTTTTACACAAAGTGGGCATGGTCGTAAAAATTTCGCACACGCTTCGCGTGCCACTGGATATTGGGCCCACCCGACCTTCAATATCTTCCTACGCCAGTGGAAGCGTTATGAGTAGTTTGTCCAGAGCTTTTAGATTGTGATTGCCATCATAGAGGGACACAGGCAAGTGTACAAGTTTCTGTTCGTCATGTGTGAGCGGATTTGAGAAAGGGCCCACTTCGCACATAAATTTTTCCGAAAATCTGTTTTTAATTGCACAACTTTTGAACTGTAACAGCTATGAGCTTCAGACTTGGAGTAAACATTCTTCAATCTCACTGTAAATTGTGCGCCCCGCCCACATCTGGTATGGGTGTGGCAATCGCACGTGTCGATTGCATTCGAAATCAGCCGTTTTATGCCTCGCTTTAAGCATTCAGTGCGTTGGGTATGAGCTTAGCCAGACTCTCTAACGTTGGATTTATTTAGAAGAAGGCCTGATCTGCTTATAAACCAAGCCAGAAGTCTGTGGCTCTTGTAGTTTTTGTGTGGTGACAGCTTGAAAAGTGCCAAAAATTAACGTTTTGCGCAAAGTCGGCCTCGGCCCTTTTCTCAAATCCGCTCACATATATAAGATTACATTTATCTGTGCGGTGGTCTGTCCGTCTGTTCGTCACGGGAGTTCAGGGGAAGTGATTTGACCCTGAGGCACAACATTCTGTATGTCTGGCTACTAAGTGTTGGAGGCTGAAACTCGACGTTCTCTGTGAACGGGAGTCGTGGCGCTAGCTATAGGCAAGAACGCCAGCTCAATGGAAGGACCGTTCAAAAGTTAAGCGACATTGGGCACTTACATGTAGTGGCCTGCAGTTAGCTAGGCAGCTGGATTCATAAGCTGATATTGGCGGAGTCATCGTCACAGAGGTAGTGGATTCTATACTTGGCTTCTTGTGTTCACAAGTCTGGCGAGAGAGCCAGCAAACATACCAACAAATTTCGTACTCAGGTCACATCTACAGGCATTGCCATTAGTTCACTATCTGCACAAAAATAAACCAAACCAACCAAGGAGTGGGCGAGCGAAGCGAGCCCCACTCCTTGTATATAATATTCAGTGTAATTTTGTTTTTGTGCATGTGTGTGGTCGGTATTGTGTACTCGTGTGCATGCATGGTGTGTAACTTAGCAACTCTGAAAGCTGGGTATCAGCAACATTTACTTTCATATGTATTAGGTGACAGCAGCAGAAGTGGATGTCCCACTAAATAATGAAATTATAATCAGATATGAAGCACAGCCGATGGATTTTTTCGAGGCTATTCCGTACATGGTAGAACTTATAAAGAAAACTGTTGCATAGTAAGATTTTTGTTTATTTTTGTTGATTACCAGATAGATTTTGTTAATGTTTGTTTAAGATTACGGGATAGTGTTTGCCCACGCATGGTCAAAGTTCACATAAATAATAAAGAAGGCAGTTATATTCCAGTTTTTGTCCACATTCTTTGCACGGTCAAGGCACAGATAAGTAGCTGACCTGATGCCTGCCCCATGGTCCACAAAAATGAAAAGCAAACCTGCCACTGTCTGTCTGCAAGCGCAGGTAAGTATTGCAATTTTCTGCGTCAGTTTTTGCCAAGGTAAACAGCCTCTATGTAATGACATACAAATGAAACGATAGCTTACGAGTCTCTACAGTGCCAAGTATAGCGTTTGAACTCTATCGAGTTACACAAACAGAAAGCGAACATAAAAAACTTCCTGCTCAGCTGCCATGTGACTCGCTTAATGGCGGCCCTCCAGGACAAAACCTTGTCTGATGACTCACTTTCTTAGAGTTTTCAAAGAAGCGCTATACTTGGCCCTGCTTCAATCAATGGACTAGAGTGAACGACAGCGAAATCAGTTCGTTCGAGTCTCTGGTCTTCAATAGTTGACGCAGAAATTCGGACTTTTTTTTACTTCTGGAAATGGTCGACATCCGTTCACGTTTCTGACAAAACCGCATTAAAACATACGTGAACTGTGTCCGTGCGCAATCATTTATAAATTGCGCGTCGAATACTATCCCGTAATCCTAATGTACAAAAGAAATGAAATGAAAGTGTGTGTATAGAGATGTAATGGTTCACCTTGAAAACCCCCCATCAAAGTTTACATTGTGACATCTCGGCAGTTCGTACTGCAATTGACCACGCAACAGATTTTGTACATCCTCTGAAACCAGTTGTTCTTGTTAGAATATCTACTGTGTGTGTGTGTGTGTGGTAGTAGTGGGGACAGTAAGATGACTCTCGTAACTAGAATAGTGTAGAATCTGATGGAAGTCCAGCAAACTATGAAACTGACGTAATCAGCTCACAGGAATAACTGCAGGGATATTACATGAGTAAATTGGGGCTGATTCACACAGTATGCGACGACAGACTAGATTCTTATTCCTGTGCTGCCAAGCATGCGTTGTACTTTTTAGTAGCCAAGACTTTTCAAGGAAGTCGCCATTCTGGTGAATCAGCGTACATCAAAGCTTAATGTATGTGCTCCTCAGGCACTGTCCTACCCAACTATAATAATTTTGTTACTGATCTGCATGGTTTCCATGATACGAGGTACAGTTAGTGTTATGTTTGCTGACCTTTGAACTTATGCATTTGATTTGTGCAGAATAATGCAGTTGTGACAAAGTTGATGAAAGTGCATGTTTCAGTGAGTGCATGAATCTAGTTTCATCTGAGCGGGGACTCAACAGTTAGAGCTTGGTGGAAATTATGATAAATATCCCATTGGTCAAGTAATGGTATGGCTCTACCAATCTACTGGAAACAAGCTGTAATGTTGACCTCACAATAATCTCATCACGTTGCTGGCAAGCATAGGCCATAATTATGTCCATATCAAAACAATGCAAGGATTATTCCATAGTGTGTCAGTCTCTTTACCATAGGAGTGTGGTTGGAATTACAGAATTATCTAACTGAAGGCGCAGTTAGATCATGGTGGAACTAACCATTAAATCAGTATAATATTGGTACTCTACCATGCAAGCATTCTACACGGATTATCCTATACTCTACACCATACAGACTGACTAAACTTGTTGGCGAGACGCTTGTTAAAATGGTTTGACTATGCATTACCATAGTAACATATCTTACAAAGAGAGGGAGAGAGAAGAAAGCAGTGCCAGCTGAGGCTGACTAAGGGTCGAGGTATTGCTGACCAAGAAGAGCCACAGCCAGGGTGGATAATTGTAGCTAATTTACGTGGTGCATTTTAATCTTCACTAGGATCCCACATTTCTTGTGTAATTCCCCACCTACATATAATCTCAGAGAAGTGATCGAGAGCTAGAGACTCGTCTGCTTAGTTGCAAGGATGGATGAAAAATTTGTATCGGTGTTTAGTCCAGTGCACAGTGATGCTGAAGCCTACCATTCATTCAGACCTTGGTTATCTGCAAGACACGACAGTTCCGGAGTAACTTGTAACCTGCAGAAATAAGTGGGAACCACCGACAGAACATGTGTTCTGTTTCGCTGTTCTTGCAGCTCGTCAGGGTGGCGTACCCAGAAACTAAATTGCATACCAGTGAACCAGTAAACCTTAGCTAGAGAGTACTTCAATGACTTAACTCACAAGAGGGTTGGGAGTTACGTGTCTCAGACCAGAGGCTATAAATGGAGTAGAGTGCCAATGTATCGTGTGACAAGTCATTCCTCTTAGATCATAATTTTAGTACACACCCGGGAGAGAGAGAGAGAGTACATGTACTTCACTGATTTACTCAAACACGAACACATTTATGGGTTGACTGTTCCCTCCTTGCTTCCTTCTGGTATGTGTACTGCAACTCTATAGAGGTAGAGACTTGTCTGCTGGATGGATGAAATTGGTATCAGTGTTGAGTCCAGTGCACAGCGTTGCTGAAACCTTCCATTCATTCAGACCTGGGTTATCTGCAAGAGAGACACTTCCGGAGTAACCTGTAACCTGCGGAAATAAGTGGAAATCACTGACAGAATGCGTGTGTTGTTTCGCTGTTCTTGCATCTTGTCACGGTTGCGTAACCAAAATTTAATTTGCATACCAGTAACCAGTTAACCTTAGCTAGAGCTAGAGTAAATCTTGGTGATCCTACTTGAAAGAGGGAGAGTATACTTATAACATTAATTTTCTAGGTAGACTGTTCGCATATGTTGTGAGTTTCGACCTGGCTACCAATGGGACAGGAACTGACATACGCTTCCATCAAGTAGGATTCTTGTGTGGAGGTCAATGACTAAAAGTGCCTTTTTCCTTCCAATACATGCACTGTTGGGCTGGGTTTGTTTTTTTCCTTTTTTCAAGGAGCCCACACACTAAACAGAAAAAAATATTGTCTGGAAACCACCACATTGCCGAGCTGGACAGTAGAGCCGTACAATGCAAGAGGCAGCCTATACTACAATTGTGACCAAATTGGATAAAGATCGTCGCATTTATGTGCACGTGGGCATTGTAAATGCATGGCTTCCCTATACAAACGTATTGGCATGAATCAAAATTTTCTCATACCTCGTACTTTGACTGGTTCTGCGTGCCTGTGAAAAATCTCCCCAAGTGCTCCCAGTCCCCCCAACATTTTATTGCAGAAATTTTTTTCCAAGCGAGCTGACACACTTAAAGCACACACACAAAAATTTTGTATGAAGCATGCTCATATTCAAGAATTGTGGCACAAAATTCTTCTCAAATCCCTAAGAATTATTTCTTTTCAAGCGAGCCAATACACTAAGCAGGAAGAAAAAATTGTCCAGAAACCAGAGAATAGAGCCACACAATTCAAGAATGCATCCAAATAGCAAAGGATTGTCATCGTACCCTGTGCACCCTTAAAATTTTTTATGGGTCAATATTGCAAATGCATGGCTTCCTATACAAACATGTGAGGAAACTTCAAAAGGACGTACCTTTAATTCTAACGCATGAATAAAAAAATTCTTTCAGGTCAAATCTCTACTTTCAACCCACTCTGTGTGCCTGTGTAAAAATATTTCTCCAAGTGCTCCCAACTACCCCATGTTTTTTCCAAGAAGCGGACACAACTACACAAAAAGAAAAAAAATTGTCCGGAAATCATCACATACACATGGCTGCAGTTGTTGTGAGGGAGCAAACTGCCAACCTGTGACTGGCTGTGGCAACTTTGGTCGTTACATTCAAGAGCTATCAACGTCTACCATGGACGTGTGAGGTAAAGAAACAACAAATAAAACTTAATTTATTTGAAACAGACAGTCCAACTAAGCCGCTCTCTCTTAAACACAACTCACGATCTCGGCCCGCATGGGCGTTCATTTATCCGGGATCAAAATCCCATACATTTGTATAGAAGTAGCTACAGTGGCCCCTTGAAATGCAGTACGTGGGAGTGGGCACTTGCCTGGAACATTATGGTGCACGCAAGAGTACGTAAAAATATAATATTATTGTAGGTGACCATTTTCTCCAAAATTATCCTTGAATCATGGCTGATAATCTCATTCTCATCCTAGTAGACTAGTCAGTCAACCGAGACAGTGATGCTTTATCAAAGCTGTCACATGCTTCAAACAGCTCCTGTAGTGATGAAGATGGCATTAAGGTATAGGTATAATCGCGTGAATTTTCATGCAATTTTGGGAATATAAATCACATTCAATATACACATGTATTAGGAGGAAAAATTGCAGCCTGACTACTTTCCCCTGCCGTTAGCAGCACCTTGACGAAAGTACTACAGTGTATGCCCGTACTTGTGTGTGGGTTATAAGTTGCATGGCACTCAGCAGACTATAATAATTATGTGGACTATTAAAACATACACACTGTCATACAAAGGTACACAAAAACTTGAAATTTCCTCCTCATAGTTTTGAGTGGTAAAGGCCTGCTTCTACAGAGAGAACACGTTAAGTGGTATAAGAAAACAAATGTACTCGAATGGCTTGTGAACTGCAAAAGGAGAGGAAGAGAGAGTGTGTGTGTGAGAAAGATAAGAGGGAGAAGTATCCATTTTCAAGGGAGCTAACACCCAATAGGAAAAAAAATTAATTGTTCGGCAAAATACACCTAAGCAGTAGAGACGTATACAATGTAAGTGGACAGCCTATACTCCAACTTCGACATCGCAGTCCCAACCACTTCTCAATACAATATTTGGTTAATCTAAAAACATGGACACAAATACATTTTACTACACTCCCTGCAAAGCAAATGTCCATGGACATCTAGTCCTAACTGTAAACACACAAATATCTCCCCACCCTACTCTGATCACAAGTATAATGTTATCAGATGTGCACTCATACCTGCTTTGGAATAATATAATTACTATTCAGTGAAATCACCCAAAACATGCATACAACAAGCCTTCATGATCACATTCATCCCGACTGAGCTCTAAGAAGAGAAGAGAGATATAACACAATCACTGATACAGTCCACTCAGGATCACTAACACAACTAGCTACTACTGCTCCCCAAATGCTATCAAGTCTGTATCATCACATCCTATGTATTTCCACTGACAGGATCAACAAGTGCTCCATCATGGATGGCTCAATCATGCTGTAACTGGACGATATAAAGAGCCTGGGGGCCACACTGCCTTGGTTTATGGAGGACGCTAGATGTGCATACTTAATGTTTATGTAAAAGATGACCTGAAACCTAATAGCAGCTGAGAGCTTCCTTCAGTGTGACTACAAGCACCATGTTACAATGACTACGTCGACATGATTACCAGTCTTCGAGAAAGAGAGAGAAGATATCAATAATGTATTACATGTATACCGGATGGCGGGTAATTTTTGTCATTTCGTGGTTGACTTGGCAGTCACAAAAATTCCACGCACGAGTGGATAGATGATGGGTGTAACCAAAATATCATGGTAGAATGGCCAGTGTTAGCAAGCAACAGTAGCCACTGTAATCCGGTAAGAGGCAACAAAGAGAAAGAAGGCAATCAAGTAATCACTGCTCATAACGATAGCTATACTCCAATATTGCAAACTTTTTTTCACTAATGGCTTGTTCAATTATAATCGCATACAAGTGCAGATAAACATGACATTCCACTAGCAGCCACATATAATTGATTTCAAGGAACTACAACTATAGCACTGCACGATTATTGCCACAGTAGTACATGTACCCTGTGAAGGTCCACACTCACATTGTACATGTAGCCTAGTGTGTGCTCTTGCATTCTAGAGTCTGGCATGTGCAGTACGTGGTTGAAACAGCACATGGCACACCTGATGTGGTCAATAGGTGTGGTTGAAAAAAGCAGGATTTGTAGTTTGTGGCCCTCATCAAATATTTTCAATTTTTCCACACTTTTGATGAATATGATACTGGCCCCTTGGTAAGACGCCTCTATGTCGACATCTGCATGGCAACAAGAACTCATTATTTTACTCCTTGCATATGAACACAAAGTAATAATATGATATTAGAGTATTGTAGAGCAGATGTATTATTCAGAGCAACACGAGATAAACTAGCTATTTAGCTTATGATAAAGTATTTCACTCTGTAACATACTGCCCTGTAATATAATCAGCCCAGTACTATTATAAAGAAATGCAGCCATATAATATTATAGTAGAGACCGAAATAGAGAGAAAATCAGAAGCCATCGGCGATTAATCATGCCACCCGTGGGTGGGAGCTTCAGGTAACTGACATCAACAAGGGGAAAGAGAGCATACAAATACTTTAATGAAGTAAAACCCTCAGTGCATTGCAATACGAAATGGTTAATTATAGAGAGATTATTGGTGCGTGGTTATGAATCAATCACGCATGCGTATATGGCTCGACCATGTGGATTTTGCTGAAAATGCTTTACTCGTTAGTTTAGGCGACATTTTCCAATGCTAAGCTTCTCGACTTTTCCCCAAGCGACAGCAGCAAGACTTTACGTATAAATGGAGCGGCATATGCAATATACGGTATTACTATCAGCGCATGCAAGGGGTGTGGTAGTGTTCTCTCTACAATACATGCGTTTGGAATGCCATGAGAATCCTTGTAACACCGCACTTTGGACTCGCAAATGAGGTATGTAACAGCACAACTAGCTTGGTAACAGACACACAGACACACAAAATGTTGGCACATGATATAGGGTTACTAGCTAGGTGGAGCCTAATCATCAAGAAAATTATATCTCGAGCTTGAAGTATTCATATACATGTACTATGATGATGATAGAGGTACTCAAGTATTATATCTATAGGAGTGCAGGTCCTCAGATACTAGCATAAAGTACCACAATTCTACGGTGGCCGAGAAAGACACGGTCGCATAACCGATCAGCGTAACACCATAAGCGATTCGACCGTAAGCGTTTCGACCGTAAGTGATTCGACCGTAAGCGATTCGACCGTAAGCGATTCAACCGTAAGCGATTCAACTGTAAGCGATTGGGACATGCCTGTAAGCGATTCGATCCTAAGCGAGTCAACTGTAAGCGATTTGGACTCACCTGTAAATGCAACTGTAAGCGATTCGACCATAAGCGATTCAAACCATAAGCGGCCAGGTTAAACTGCAGACAAAAAGGAGATATCAGTGCGGACTGCAAGCAAATAGTATGGGTACGTTATTATAGCCTATGCATTTCAGCAATGTAGAGTTTATGTTGGTGCTCTTAGAGCTGCACGAGACAACGGAGAAATCCTGACATTGTATTTCGACGAGCGACGTGCGCATGCGCGGAACCAGACTCACGCTGTATGTCGAACCGTAAAACTTGAGTTTCTGTTAATATCCCCCCAATATTATGACCTGCGGGCGTGGCCTTCTTCAACTCTGCCTGATCATGCGATGGCCATAAAGACAGGGGGGGGGGGTAATAATAATATTATAACAATCATGATAGGGGCAAACTAGCTATCCCAAAATATGCATCGCATGTGCCGTGGTGCTCTGTTGAACCGACGTATTGCACAACGCTAAGTTTATCCAATGTCACAATGTCATAGAACAGAACCTAGCCTATACATCTGCAGACTGCCTAGTCTCGTCCCCAGCCCGTTATACGCACGCGTGCATAAGCATTAATGGTCACGCCCGCTACACTATCTTAGTGGAGTGGGACGAGGCTAAAATCCCCTCATGCGAGTGCTCTAATACTGGTAATAGAGCCAGAATTAATAATCATGATGATTTTGGCCGAATTGGAAAGGCTCGAATGGCGAACTCTTACAATTTAATCGATTACGGTTGAATCGCTCACCGTCGAATCGCTTACGGTCGAACCGCTTACAGTTGCATTACAGGCGAGTCTGAATCGCTTACAGTTGACTGGCTTACGGTCGAATCACTTACAGGCATGTCCCAATCGCTTACAGTTGAATCGCTTACGGTTGAATCGTTTACTGTCGAATCGCTTACGGTCGAATCACTTACGGTCAAATCGCTTACGGTGTTACGCTGATCAGTTATGCGATCGTGTCCTTCTCGGCCACCGTACAATTCTCAGATCTTTCGTCGTTTAAAACATTTTCGTCTTCTTTAAAAATTAATGAAGATTCCCAGCAAACACATTGCGCCAGTTGGATGTGAATGAAAGATTGTTACATGAAAGTTTGAAGAAAGTATTTTCGAACAAAACTAATACTGTACTATTAAAATTACCCAGTCACTGGAGAGGATGGACTGGTAATCAATACGTGTGGCCACACCTGGGTACTACAATAAAATATGAAGTGGAATTTTACACTGTGGTACATGATTTACGCTTCCAGGGGATCTCTATTTTATCTTCAAAAACGTTGTTAGGAATACCCATGCAGCGCTGGTGGCACCAGGTTTTACATACATTACACTCGGTCATTTTATCACCTATTTCCTCGGGCAAGCGGCAGGAGCAGTAACACTCCTGCGCTCACTGACCGCTGGGAAGCGAGAGAGGCACCTCATAGACCTGTGATCGTACTTGATCTTGCATGGGTCATTACCACTGCAAATGTTTGCTGTGTAAAACAATGGAGCACTCGAGTTATTAGCTCAAGGTATAGACCAATGCTAGCTAGCTTGTCTGCATGATGAAAAGACCTAGCTGCTCCGGGGGCGTATGGCAGCGACTCCCTTGTTGACCACATAATTTACTCAGTTGGGCAAAGCGTAAACAATGTTCATCACATTGTCAAGCGCAAAAAGTGGGCATTGTCAGGTACATTTTTATCACTTCTTACAGGCACAGTGTATGGCTAGTTATAGCTCTAGTTTTAGTTTCTACAGAGATTTTTTCAACTGTTGCTGTTTGAATTAGCACTGTACATCGATTTGCGATGGCAATTTTGATCCCGCTACAATATATGTAAACGGAAAGGGGAGTGTGCGATCGTATACTGCAAAAAAAGTCTAAGGATCAAGGCTCTTCGATCAAGCCATCAAGCAAGTTTCAAGACTAAAGCGATCAAGGCCTATCTTTGTATTGATTGCCGTTGTAGGTGCAAGTACATTAAGACGACTATCCCTGTAATCAGTAGTCTCGTGCCCAGCCTCTTTATTGCATGCGGAAAAAAAAAGTATGGTGAAATAATGCGCATGGTTCCGGCAATATCTCATCGCGTCCTTTCTGATTGCAGAATAGTGTCCATGAAGTTCAGACGAGGACGATAAGCTCAAATGTAGCTCCCCAGGCAGCATAAGGCTGCATGAATTGTGCATAAGCAAAACAAATGTGATTGCACTATCACTGACAATATTTATTGTTTGCGCATCACAATATGTCGTGTACGTCTGGAACCAAAGTTGAATAAACATTTCACCACTCTATTTCTGATCCGAGTGTGGGTACGAGACTATGTAATCGGTAAATCCGTTCGTAACATATCATAGTCTGGTGGGCCAGCCACTTCATAAGGGAAGAGGAGGAAGGGTCTGGTGTTGTGCCCATAAGGTCGCTTCTGATTGGTCAAACCAGCTAAAATTGGTCACGTGAAGGGGCGGGGTTTGGGTTTGGTATAGGGTTTTGTATGGAAGGGTTTGAAAACAGCTGCGGGATAGTTCGTCTCTGAACCGCTTGAAATCCACACAGGCACATTCACCCCTCTCCTTTCAATTTTTTATGCCACACCCCCTCTCTTATTACACGCACAATCACCGTGCATTTTTTGGACTGTGTTTCCTGTTTTAGTGTAACCAGCCGATGAAGACCAACGTGGTCGAAACGTACTGGAAATTGATGTTTCACTGATGCTACGATAAAGTTAATAAATATTATCAGTACCAGAACCTTCCTCCTCCCCAGTGATAACAATACAAACCTAGTGTTCCAAGCCCAGTAAATCAGGCGACATGCATACAGTTCGATAGTCAGGAAAGGCGAGAACAGTATCAGTATAAAGCCATATACTCACACAAATAGAGATCATCTCACAACTATAAGACAAAACTTACCAATCAATGCCAATTATCTCGAGCTCGGCAGTGTGCAGACAGAGTTCACGTGGCACGATGGACGATATGCGCGTGCGCAGATGGATAGGGGAGGGGCTGATGCATGCGCATTTGGCAGGGGTGGGGCTGAAAGCACGACCTATTGACGACCGATAGCCGATACCAAACGGAGTCACTACAACGCTAAAAATGCTCAACAAAGGATAAGCGGCTAAAAGAGAATTATGTGAGCGCTTCTGGGGCGATTTCAGTGTGTATATACCACTGGATTTATACTATTGTGTCACATGATTATACTAGATACAACATAAACAATCCAAGTTCTAAGTGAACATCAACTCCAATAGTTGATGCACAGGCAGAACAACAACATGGATATTATATATAAGAAGTAGAAACAAGCAGATGGTAGGAAATGACTGCACCAATGCGGAAAGAAAACCTTCTTGCGCATAAAGAAAGAACCAGCCATTGCATACATACATAAATATGCCTTCACATGCATCACCAAGGAGTTCTAGAGAGAGAGAGAGAGAGAGAGAGAGAGAGAGAGAGAGAGAGAGAGAGAGAGAGAGAGGTAGCAGGCTCACTGACGGACTGAAAAACAGAAGATCTATAAATTATGGTTACAGTATTTCTATCTGTGAGTCTGTTATCTCGTTATATTCCATAGAACCTGTACCCATTCTTGTACACTGTGGAGGTGGGTGCATGTGGTCCCAGTTGTTCTTCTGCCATCAACTATGAAAATATTTTGACACCCGACTGATGCATCCATATCCCCATCCCCAAACATCATTGCTGAGGCTGAACTTCCCTTGAGATTCAGTTTAGGACAATAAGATACATTGTATGTGTAGTTGCTCTACCTCTCTCTCCCCGTGCATGTACTTGCTTTGTCGTAGTTCAAAGATAGATGCACGTTTTCTACACAGTATGTATCATATTTTAAGGGATGCTAATTTTGAATTAGCTTAGTTAGCTTTTGTGGTTTTTTGTGACATGGACGGAAATTTTTACAAGCAACCATAAAATCATAGTAGTGATTGCCATACATAGCCTCCACTACTGGTCTAAATCTGCCAGCTTCACTACTGTATAGCAGGAAAATTTCGTGGTAGCATAATAATTATGGGAATTTTTGAAAAGGTCATGATACAAAAAGTGGACACGCCACTGATATTACAGGCATGTTTGGGTCAATGTGCATGCAAATGCTAGTAACATAACAAGATTACATGTAAAAGATTTCGTATAGGGTGTAGAGACAGCTAGGGACCCACAATATGCTCAGTTTCAAGGAGGCATGAAATTTGTGTCATTGTTTACTTGATGAATCCAGTGCAGTGTTGCTGAAGCCTGCAATACAATCAGGTTTTAGTAGTTATCTGCTCTAAAGAAATCCGACTCACTTTTTTGAAGATAAGCTTCAGTGGAGTCTTTTGTAATGAAACACCAGTTGCAATACCTGCAGTGGAATAGTGGGAACCACCGACAGAACATGTGTTCTGTTTCGCTGTTATTGCAGCTCATCAGGGTGGCGTACCCGAAAAATTAATCACATACAGTAAATCGCGAATATTTTGTTGTTAAAATATTTTTGGACAGACAGGCTTGTGCGAAAATAAAACGCGAAAAAATACATAATATGCAATATTAAAGATATGGCGGTACAGAGCTGTTTGTCCGAAAATTGTGTATTATTGCACGGAATGGTTGTGACACCAAATATTCGCGATTTAGGGTACCAGTAACATAGCAGGGACAACTCAAAATTACAACTATCAGGAGTAAAAATATTCTGGAAAATCAGGATCATTGGGTGGCTAACTGCGATGATTTCTAATTGAAGGGGATAAGAGTGCTCTGTCGACCTGGAACTGCTTTGCTGTTCAGTGATACACTCTGTCATAAATAGTAGTACACTTCATCGTATTCTCATAAAAGAGAGGAAAGTATGACCTTCCTTGACCCTTACACCTAGACAGTGTGACTACAGGCACCATGCTACAATGAAACACATCAATATGACCGCCAGTTTTAGAGACAGAGAGGGAAGGTATATCCGTGAAATCATACTACACTCATTCTCGTTCTACCAGTGTTGGTGTAACAAGAATGAATCTCAAATCTGTAACCTAAGCACAGCTACAGTACACCCAAACCCAAACTGAACGGAACCCAGGGCATGACCGCATTCTAGGACTGCCAATCAGTGCAAAATCACAGGTTTTTTATGGGGTTAAAGGTGAATCCAAGTCCAGTCCAGTGAATAGAGATTACCACCTCAAAGCTGTGGGAAATGATCTCACCACAATCTTCAATAAGACAGAGAGCAGGCAGCAGCATGCTTCAAAGCTGTGGGAAATGCTCTCACCACAATCTTCATTAGACAGAGAGCAGGCAGCAGCATGCCTCAAAGCTGTGGGGAAAGCTTTCTTCATTAGACAGAGAGCATGCAGCAGCATGCTGCTTTCTTGCAGTGCCTAGGTGTCTATATAAATACCCCCTGACAGCTACCAAAGTCTCATTCACATTACTGGGAAAATGGGACAGCATTTATCAAGTAAGGATACAATACAACCTTGAAAAGTTCATCCTCTAGTCTGACTTGCAGGGTATGTTGCAGATGAGCTGCAAGAAAGGGAGAGAGAGGTGCAGCACCTACAGCGGCTACAACAGCAGCTTGGTCTTAGAGGTACTAGTTACATGTATACGCTTTAGGCTGCATGGTTCACTATGTATAGTCATTACTCAAAAATACTTTCTAGGCCAGCGATACCAGCCATATAAGACAAAAAAAGGCAAAAAAACATCTCAGGTAAGTGCAAATGACAAAGAGCAATCTCTAGAGGATCGACAGTAACATATTTATTTCTCCCAACACAGAAATCACAAACTCACCTTGTCGCTCAATCAGTTCCTCCTCCGGCTGGTCAGTGGCCCTCTCCTCCTCCTCCAGCAGCGAGTCATCCTCCTCTGGCTGGTCAGTGGCCATCTGCTCCTCCTCCGGCTGGTCAGTGGCCCTCTCCTCCTCCTCCAGCAGCGAGTCATCCTCCTCTGGCTGGTCAGTGGCCATCTGCTCCTCCTCCAGCAGTGAGTCCTTCTCCTCCGGCTGATCAGTGGCCCTCTGCTCCTCCTCCTCCAGCAGCGAGTCATCCTCCTCCGGCTAGTCAGTGGCCATCTGCTCCTCCTCCTCCGGCTGGTCAGTGGCCCTCTGCTCCTCCTCCTCCAGCAGTGAGTCCTTCTCCTCCAGCTGGTCAGTGGCCCTCTCCTCCTCCTCCAGCAGCGAGTCCTCCTCCTCCGGCTAGTCAGTGGCCATCTGCTCCTCCTCCTCCGGCTGGTCAGTGGCCCTCTCCTCCTCCTCCTCCAGCAGTGAGTCCTTCTTCTTTGGCTGGTCAGTGGCCCTCTCCTCCTACTCCAGCAGTGAGTCCCCCTCCTTCAGCTGGTCAGTGGCCATCTGCTCCTCCTCAAGCAGTGAGTCCTCCTCCTCCGACTGGTCAGTGGCCCTCTGCTCCTCCTCCTCCAGCAGCGAGTCTTTCTCCTCCGGCTGGTCAGCGGCCCTCTACTCCTCCTACTCCAGCAGTGAGTCCCCCTCCTTCAGCTGGTAAGTGGCCATCTGCTCCTCCTCCAGCAGCGAGTCCTCCTCCTCCGGCTGGTCAGTGGCCCTCTGCTCCTCCTCCTCCAGCAGCGAGTCTTTCTCCTCCGGCTGGTCAGTGGCCCTCTCCTCCTCCTACTCCAGCAGTGAGTCCTCCTCCTCCGGCTGGTCAGCGACCCTCTGCTCCTCCTCCGGCTGGTCAGTGGCCCTCTCCTCCTCCTCCAGCAGTGAGTCCTCCTCCTCCGACTGGTCAGTGGCCCTCTGCTCCTCCTCCTCCAGCAGCGAGTCTTTCTCCTCCGGCTGGTCAATGGCCTTCTGCTTCTCCTCCGTCAGTAATGAGTCTCTCTTCTCCAGGTAGTCAGTTCTCTGCTCCTCCTCCTCTAGCAGCAAGCCCTCTTCCTCCTCCAGCTGGTCAGCGGCTCTCTACTCCTCCTCCTCCATCAGTGTGTCCTCTGCCAGCTCCACCAGTTATGAGACCTACTTCACCAACTCCCCTTTATGGTCATAACTGCATAATATGCTAATATATTTTATGGTTTTCGTTATTTTGCAATAGGATTGAAATCAAGTTACTGTGAAATCTGGCTAATAAGCGCATGCACTTACAGCAGTGTAGTGTAGTATATACCACGCATAACTACATTCCACTAATGTCATGTGACCATGGTTCTGCAATCTGATTGGGCCGCAATATACATACCTCGAGGACAAGGAAGTGCAACCCTTTTGACCAGACCCTTTCTCACACGTGCATGAAGGGGGCTGGGCACGACACTAAAAAGAGACAGTGATGGTGTGCATCCTTTGGCTTCAGAGTTACATGTACAACAGAACCACAAACTATAGTGAAGTGGGTAGCTACTAGAACCTGATTATGGAGACATTTCTATGCACATGTAACTCCTATCCCAGGTCACGCCACACGGAGGCAGATGCACAGGTGACCCTTGAGGCATTATGTCAACTACACAATGCCCCGGCTCAAATTCAAGGGAGAGAAAGAAGGAATGGCTGATTCCTGGATCGAACTGTTTTAAGCACACAAATTAAATATCTCCCCACCCTACTCTGATTACAAATCAGATGTGTACTCATAGCTGCTTTGGAAAACATTCTCTAGCGAAATCATCCAAAGCTGACCAGCCAAGAATCAGCCATTACATACATACATACACAACAAGCCTTCACATTCGTCCCGACTGAGCTCTAAGAACAGACGAAAGATATAGCACAATACAGACCGTTCACTAACACAAAAATGCTACAGAAAACCAAGTCTGTATCAGTACATGCCATATATCTCCACTGACAGGAGCAACAAGTGCTCCATCATGGATGGCTCAATCACGCTGTAACTGGAGGAGCTCGACATAAACACACACGATACAAAGAGCCCGGGCCACACTGCCTCAGTTTATGGAGGAAGCTAAATGTGTACAATGCACATACATATTGATGTAAAGATAGCGGCCTAAACATAATAGCAGCTGACACTAGTATGAGCTTCCTTGACACTTACACCTAGACAGTGTGACTACAAGCACCACGTTACAATGAGCACATCAACATGACTGCCAGTTTTCGAGAAAGAGAGAATGAGAGCTCTGTAGAGCACATACCCCGTGTGCACAATTAGTAGCCTAGTGTGTGCTCTTGCATTCACTTACATGTACGCGTCATAATACATGTAGATGTGCAGTACACGGTTGAAACAGCACATGGCACACCTGATGTGATTTGTATAGTTTGTCAACATTATGAGGTGAAACAAACGTCAGCTTTGACATTTTTGATGAATATTATACTCACCACTCGTTAAGATTGCCTTTATGCTGATATCAGGTAATTTTTTTAGAACAGAGAGAGAAATATAAGTCGATGAGAAAACTAGAAGCCATCAACGATTCATCATGCCACCCGAGCTTCAGGCAGCTGACTTCAACGAGGAGAAAGAGAGAAAACGTCAAGCCACCCGAATACTTTACTATGCACACGGGGGTAATACCATAGTGTCCCAGGCAAGTGTCCATGACACTATAATAATATTTTATTATACTGATAGAGTACATGAACTGTAGAGCAGAGCAACATGATACAACTTGATATTACGTTTTCATTCATAAAATTTTTGCTCGGTAACCTATAACTGTACCTACTGCTCTGTGATATAATCAGCTTTGAACAGGCAACAAACAACTGTACCAAGTGCCCAACACAAACAAGTATTGAGATGATACAGAGAGGGAGAATGCAGCCATATTAATACAAACATACATGTAGTATAGACTGGGATAGAGAACACAAGAGAGAAACATATCTCCAATGTGAAAACCAGAAGCCATCAACGACTCATCACGCCACCTGAGGGTGGGAGCTTCAGGCAACTGACTTCATCAAGGAGAGATACATGTACATCTAAATATTATGGCAGAGCAGAGAACAACCCTGTTTGCTGACATGGCATTTGTGTACTTCCTTATACTAAGTGTAATTTGGATGACTCTATAGTATGCTCAGGATAATACAAGCAAGTCAGCTGTTTCAGTACAACACCACAAAACCACTGAATTACCTTACATGGAATTGCACAATTACATGCCCAGTCAGCAAACATCTCATTTTGTACTATGATGGAAAACAAACTACCTGTACTCAGAGAAGTCTGATGGGTGTATGAATAGCTGCATAGTGGACAACAGTCTGGTTTGTGGCATCATGGAACTGTACTATGGTTTTCTAAATTATATACTGGCCACTATATTATACACACTACCTGGAGCAGCTGTAGTGTCACTACTTGAAGCATTAACATCAAGGTCGTATTTTTAGCAATGTTTTTGCATGCAGGGTGGGTGGTGGATGAAGTTTTGAGACAAAAGTATGCATACTCTCACTTTCTAGGAATTTTTTCAAAGGAGAGGGGAGGAAGATGAAAAACAATTACAAGTACATACCGTAGGTCGGGTTTTTTAATTGCGAGTATCTATTAAATGCGAATTGCGAGTTTTCTACGTTTCGCAATTATTAGATTCGCAAACATAAACGCTCACGTATACTACAGTACGGTACGGGGTCGTCCATCGCAATTATTCAATTTGGCCTGACTTGACTAGAACGCATTTATTAAATTACGCAATTAAAACCCGTCCTACGGTAAGGACCTAATTATTATTGAGAGGGTGAAGACAACTCTGTATGTGTGGGGAGGGGGGGGGGTTAGAGCAGAAATGTAGCTAAAGGAGGAGCGGGGCCACACTGTACATGTGCGCAGTGACATACACACATACGTACAGACACACACACATGGATACATACACATACGTATAGAAGAGATGCATCCTAGTGGTGCATATTTAGCTCATGTTGCTTTACTTACTTTGCAATGGAGTACAGGCTCTATAGATTAGTATACAACTGCGTACACATAAAATCAACTATGGTTGCCATATATTACAGTTTATGTGTATTTATGTGTGTATATGTGTATGTGTATTTTAATGATCAACTCACAAACAGGAAATATTTCTACGTAGCTCCTTGCTACTTAAAATCACCATGCGTGTTAACTACTTAAGGTGGTTAACAAGTCACAATCATGGGATAATGTGACTGAACACTACTAACAGCATGCTATAGTACAATCGAGTGCCAGTTCGTACAGCGCACACGCGCAGATAAAGACCACATCCCATAACTGCAGGCCAAGAGTAGCTGATCAAACTCACCGTGTAATGGCAACGTTCAAGCGGAGTGAGAACGTCGAATGAGGCTCGGTGGCCTGCCGAGCAGGCCTGTCGAAACGTGCGGCGCTGGCACCGCTCGCTCGAGCTCGAGAATGCATCTTTATGGGCCGTAGGCCCTGGCAACCTCGTTTGTACACACGGCACAACAATTCTGACCAATCGTGAGTCTTCTGAACTTGTAGGAGAGTGCATCTTTTATGCCCTCCAGGATAGGACACAAATTATACAAGAAAAATAAATTGTCGTCGCTCTGTTGTATATACATGTATATAATTACTTCTCAAAAATGTATCCCCCATTGCAAAACACTAATTATAGGATGGATGAACTGCAATAGGTCCTGGAGAGAGGGAGAATAAGGGGGAGTGTGTATGAGAGAGAATGAAACAGAGGGGAGAGAGAGAACTATAGCCAGGTGATGGGATCCAGATGGCTAGGTACTGACACATAATCCAAAGGTGCATTCTGGTATGCATGAATATAATTTCAGGGGAATTGGACACTTTTTGATACTATTGGGTGCCATATCTAAATCAGAATGAACATAAATACACAGAAGTCTGTCTACACTCCCTGTAAATCGATCCTTACTTAAAAGTTCTTTGGATTCAAATAGTCCTTTCTATCACTCTCTAAAAAAGAATTAAATTGATTATACATGTTCAGAGAAAGAGAGAGAGAGAGAGAGAGAGAGAGAGAGAGAGAGAGAGAGAGAGAAAGAGTTGATAAATATACACACATACGTGTGCACTATTATGTATTTTGAATAGCTCTCTCTCAAGTGTACATGTCTGTAGCAGTAGAACAGTACACAGATCACATGCGCAGCTAATCCTGCCCGATGTGCTGGACCCAATTCTACCAATCAGGTTTCGGCCAATGCCAGGCCTCATCAGCAGCACTGTGGGCTTCGAATTCTCCAATGTCATCTTCATCCAGTTTAGTCACAACTTAGACCAAGTCAGCAACTGTACCGTGCTAATTCCACAGAGAGAGGAGTGTGTGGCAGCGTTGATAGGTACATACGTACATGTACATTGCTTTTTCTTTCTTCTACTATTATGGTGCATGTTAAGTACATGTATCTATCTCTCAATATGTAACATTGTTGTATACTTAAGACTCATTCCCATAGACTCTGCAATAACAACATAACTGATGTTGCACAGGAAGTGATGTTGCATATGCAACATATTTTGCCCAAGGGTAAAATACAGTCACTCCTATAGAAATAAGGTTGAAATGCCCTCATGTTTTTGCCAGAAGGGAAATACAACAAGTCAGTTATTACCCAAGAAATGGTACAACATGGGTTAGTTGCCCTCGGGCTGATGTTTCACTCGGGCTACGCCCTCGTGACAACATCCAGCCCTTGTGCAACATGACCCATGTTGCACCATTTCTTGGGTAATAACTATTACGTAGAACAGTACATATATAGATCACAGCACTCACCCAGGCCTAAGTATTGTGCATGCACACACTGTATTAGATGTTTGCTGACTTAGCAATTGTGCAAATATAAGGTAACTAAGTGGTTTTGTGGGGGTGTACTGAAACACTTCATGACTATTGCTGTGCATACACACAAAAATTAATGCTGAGTGTGCCAAACTCGAAATAAACGTGAATATATTTTCAAGCAACACATTATACATTTTTTCAGAAAAAAAGATTGTCGCAAAAAAGCATCAGTTACTGCACTGCGCGTGCACAAGCTAAGGCTGAACATGCAGCTGTTTATATCTATGTGGGCAACAATACCGTCACCATAACACACCACCTATGCTTGATAAGCTACCTCGAGAGTTATGTACATGTATGTGTTCCTTCCAGATACAACCCTAACCAAATGACCACTTCCACACACTCACATCAGCAATCCCCCGCTACAGGTGTGTAGTGTATAGCCATCATAGCCTTGTCCCCAGCCCACTCCTGATTTTTTTCAATGAAGGGTACTCTTTGTGGCATATTTTTTTAAATTTTTTACTAGGACCCCAGGGGTCACAACACTCAGAGTAAATCCCTTAGAAACCAAGAAGTACATGTGCATGTAGGTACATACCTTGAGCCAAGCACTCCACATATAGATATGGACTGTCAGTCTATCCTCTGAATGACAGTACAACCCTGTGAGAGAGTGAGAAAGAGAGGGGCGTGCGGAGCATAGTGCTGTGTGTCTGATCATGAGCCACCCTTAGCTGCTTCTCCAGGAATACCACGCTCTGACAACATCCAGTTCAACCTTCTTAAGCCTACAGCAATCATAGAGGGGAAAAAGTTACGGTAGTCGTTCTGTGTGTAAGTGAGTGAGTGAGTGTGTGTGTCTGTTACCACGCTAACTAGGTGCCATTAGGCTTTTTGTCGTAGATACAATATATGCATTGTGTGGATTTCATTGAAAATGCTTTGTTCAAAAGTTCTGGCGACATTTTCTGACCACCACGGGTTTCTTCCCTTCTTGTCAAGCTCTCGCTCGATGAAAGAGACAGTAGCCGCTTCATTTAAAGAAGATTAGTATGTAGCTCAAGTGATAGTTCTTGTAACTCGACTGACTCATCACTAGTCACAGAGGCCATCAACTACGCTTCTTGGCTTTACTTTGTACTAGATCTGCTGATCTGGCATGCACGTGGTACTATTACGTAATACCGTGCAATCGAGTAATACGTTCTTGTGGTTATAGTTACTCTCTACAACACTGCTAACAGCAGGAACAGTGCTGCAGGCTTAGCTTGCAAATTTGCAACATAAATCTCACAGCACTGAGGGTTTAGCACCAACGGTGTTCATTAGTAAAGTAATGTAGGCACATACGTATATATATGTGCTACGTACCATCTTTGAATACAGGGTGGGTGCATGAGGGAGACGAAGATCTGAACATAAATGTGAGAGGGGAAAGACAGCTGTGTGTGCATGGTGGTGTGGGGAATAAAAAAACATGTCTTGGAGGGACTGGCGATAAGCAATACTAAATTACCTGCCATTGGCTGGCCTTGCTGTTGACTAGTGTCGTGATTTGACATGATTCGGAGTCTTTCCCCATGGTTGCTGACCTGACCCTCCAGAGGACGGCACTCCTCTCCTCCAACACACGACAGTGAGAGCCAGCCTTAGACAAGGCTACCTGGATGGTGAGGGATGACACAATAATGCATCAGAATTGCCAATATGTATTTCGGGGTGAGCCTGAGCGAGCACCGAATACACGAGGTACAGGAAGCAATTTTTTTTATATATGTATGGGTTTGGGTATATATTATATCCCGTTACTATGTTGTTGCTAAGTAAAATATACACCATAATGCACTTCCTAGAGACATGCAGTGCAATATGAACACCCTCAGGTAAGCCACAGTGCAATATGAATAGCTCCAGGAAACCCACAGTGCAATATTAGTGGCTCAAGGGAAGTCAAAATGCAATATTAAATACTGCAGGCCTTGAATAGTAAACATGTTGGTAGCAACAAAGTAAAACTATCAATGGAGCGTCTCGTGAGAGCGTATGGTGGGAAAGCTAGGTAGCGGGAGATCGCCGGTTCGAAGCGATGGGCCATAGATCGATGCATGGGCGGAGTCGTGGATCGATCGATCGCGAGTCAACACGGTATAGGTAAGCTTACTGTGTAGGCACGTAGCCTTGTTTCTGGGATAGCCAACAGCTCGAGCTTTGTTTCTTGGCTTCTGAGCTCGACGTTGCAGGTCACGCTAACGATGGTAGTTCATCGTCAAGTGTCGGATGGCTGTTGCTGTGTGGATTTGACCACCCCCCTCTGTCACGAGACGTTCATGCAGAAGTTCAATTGACGTTCGAACGTTCGAGAACTCGGCTCAGAGAGCGGCTTTGTGTGTACGTTTCGAGTAAGATAAGCTTGCCTTTATTTCTTTTTTAGTGTTCTATGCGTATCTATGGCAGTTATGCCCACGGGATATATCACGCGCACTCGGGATGCATGGCATTTATTGCCCTCAACCCTCGGGCACAAGGCCCTCGGGCTTCGGTGCAATAAATGCCATACATCCCTCGCGCCCGTGATATAACTATTACATATATATATACTTGTACGTGCATGTGTTTGTGGGATACGTGATCACTTCAGTGAGGAGAGAGTTAAATTTTTAAAGTGTAAGGTAATGGTCGTCATGCACATGCTCATACGCCCGCACTGCACCATCAATCTGAGAGATAACTCAAGTGTAAAGGCAAGGCATAAAACTGGTAAAGGTGAGTGCTGTACCACTCTGGCAAGGCTCAGGTCCACGATTAACATCACTGGTAGACTCCACTTTCCTGAACATGAAGATGACTGCATGGAGGCTTACCATTCAAGCTTGCCATTCTTGTCAGAGTCAGCAGAAGAGACCTTGGGAAATAATGTGCACCCAACGTAACGATTTCGTGAGTTTGAGGGGCAATCCCTCTTGAGTGCACCCCAATTAATGTAACTATTTGGACCTCCATTCATCTAACCTTAACGGAACCCAAACTGAAAACTGCTATGAAGATACACCTAAGAACTGACCCTCAGGGCCACCTTAGTGTATCGCTTCCAAGGCAGGCACAATCACACCAAAAAATCACACACTCAGCCATATTACATTGTGCTCCGGTGTCAGCACATCCCTAATAGGCTATAATATAGTGACAGCTTGCATAGTAAGCAGACACTTCAGACATTGTTGCTAGTTAGGTGGTGAAGCTATGTATGGCATGGAGTGGCTATTATGTCTATCATGGAAGGATCTAGTGCAGCACAAAGACCGCAGATTATATGCATTGAAGTTCCTGGTCCAAAGGAATCTCCCTCGCCCTCGCTATTCACAACCCCATGCATCCGTTAGTACTACACATGTCTAAGCTCTGCTGGATGTATACAACTGAGTGGTGTCTTGATCTGTATATATGGTACAATTCCCAATAGCTTCACCAACTACATATAGCAGGCAGGGGCGTGTCCAGCGGGGGGCTCAGGGGGCTGGAGCACCCCCCTAGGGTCTGGCACAACAACCAACTTAGTAGCTGTGTGACAACTATTGTTACTGATAAGCAACAACTGATAGCTAAGACCAACAATAAACTTACTGGACTCGCTCTAAACGGCAGTTTCTCGTTGCTACTAGGCCTAAAACAGCCTTCTTTGTCATCAAGCTGTCTTCGAGAATGCGTTAATGAGGGGCGTGGTCAACGTTTTGGGGGCGTGGCTAAAATTTTTGCGCGCGCGCGCTCCACGCGCGTCTGGCTCAGCACCTACCTTCCTCAAATCCTGGACACGCCCCTGGCAGGAGTGTCAGAGGTGTTTTGCTGCATCATAACAATGGAGCACTCCATTTATGCTCAGTTTGGTTAGATTACAGCACAAGGTACAGGCTACAAAACAGACCAATACTTCTTTAAGATTACCGGCCTGTCTGCATGATAAAGAGCTGAGGTGCAGTTGCTAAAACTTACTAAGATGCATGTAAAAGATGATCTGAAACCTACGTAATAGCAGCTGAGACCATTACCAATTCTTACAAGGACCATATACTAAGTATCTATAACGAGCATTGTCAGTTTTGGAGACAGAGAGAGATGTATACCACAGCATGGTGGGTATATGTAATCATTTTTTTGGTTGATTTGGCAGTCATGAAAATTCTACCCACGATGATGGGCGTGATAAAAAACATGGTAGCATGGCCAGTATTAGCAAGCAAGAGTCCTCCAGCTAGTGGCTTAGTGTACACCAATATTCTTCTATCTCATACTATTTGTCCATGTCTTTGCAGGTGAGGCTTGAAAATCGTGAGCGAAATTCAGCATGTTCATTGATTACATATATTTGTGTAGCGCAACACCCCTAGATTGGGTTGCCATCATGAATAAAATAAACTCTGAGGGCCCTCTCTGAATTTGCACAAATTACCCACCACATATGCAAGGGCGTAGCCAGAATTTTTTTTATATGGAGGCAGATAATAAAGATTGGTCGTGAATTTTTTTAGTCACGCCCCCTTAGTGGACAAACCACGCCCATTTTCGGGTGTCTACCACGATCGTAACAACATAGAAAGTCTTCTCGAGTCTAGAACGGTGCGCAAAGCCGTTTTGTCGACGTTACTTACATAATCTCAGAGAGAGGCATCCGTCTTGCTCTCTTAGAGATGGAGCTATACAGTGAAAGTTCGAATGCTTAGTCAGCAAACAAACTTGTCATGGCATGCGCGCGGCTCGGTGAGTATTGTTGTGTATTTAAGTATATAGCTGGCTGAATTGATGACCGAGGCAGCTGCCTCGGTTGCCTCTATGGTAGCTATGCCCTTGCATATGGTACTGACTGCATTTCCTTAATTCTACTGCACATTCAAACAATCCAGTCAATTTTGTACTTACGTATGTATATGCGCCACTGCCATGCGTATATACTAGTAAATAAATCACACAATAATGCCGTGATAACAAACAATTTCTTTTTGCTTGTGTATGTAATCATATTATTTGCGCTGTATATATTACATATACATGAATATTATTATTATGGAATTCTGAGGGGGGGGGGATACCAGTGTGCCTCCCTCTGTATGCAACCCTGTATAATCACTGCTCATAGCAGTGGCTATACTCCAATATAATTATTACTTCTACTTTCTTGTTCAATTATAACCGCATACAATTACATAGACAAGCAAGACATTCCATGGGCAGCCACATGAAATTTATTTCAAGGAACATAATATGGAATGTACAACATACATAATTATACAGTCGCTTAATAAACATTTTTATATTACCTACATACCTACATGCAGTCTACTGTGGTGGCCACAGTTAACCTAAGTACACACATTACGTATCCTCTCTCCACGTACCTGTGACTAGGAGCAGCTGTTGTGTGACTACTTGAAGGATGATCTCTAATTGAAGGAGATAAGAGCACTCTGTTGACCTGCTTTGCTGTTCCAAGATACTCTATCATAAAATTAATAGTAGTACATATGAAACACTTCACCATAGGCCATATCCTCAGTAGCTGCATAGTTGTAGTGGTGCATGTGGTAAGAGGTTGTCAATAATATATCAATGCGCAGAGATGGAGTCTGCTTGCAAGATATTCGCTCGATACATTCGTTAGATGCTCTATATACTTACTGATTTTTAAGTCTCAGAAAGGCTAGGCTCCATAGAGGTCCTGAGTTTTCTCATAATTGCCTCATAGATTACCTCATAATTACACCATAATTACCTCATAACCAGAAAAGTAAATCTATACTGGGGATATATCACTACATCCCTTGTCCCTCATGAAAAGTATTACACCGCGCTACTGTACGCCGCCATAATTTGAACTAGGACACCTCAACAAACAGTGCATGCCCCATATACGCATATATTGGGGTGCGCAGCTCGAGCCAGTTGACCCGGACATGACCTCCATGTGCCATATGCTAAACTGAATAGGGAAATCCCCCCTAGTGCGCGCTCACCAAAGAAAGCGAACCGAGAAAATTGCCATATATCACTGATAGTCCATGATCTTCTTATACGCTAGGTTCAAATTCTGGGCCCCAACAAGCCTTCATGCGTGCTAAACATTCTGAAACAGTCTTCACAGCAAATACATTACAGGTTTCATCAAAATTTCGTCATAGCAAGAGCCGAATTTTATTGATTGGGACTCGGGATGTATTTACACCATAGGTTACATCATACATTATCATACATTACACCACAATTACCTCACAACCAATAAAAAAATAATTTGCTACTATATGAGAATGGGGACACAGAAAAGATATTACGGTCAGAATTCAACAACATACATCAGTCAATGGGGAGGGAGAGAGGTAGAGAAAGAGAGGGCAGTCAACACTCTTTGCAAAGCCTTACCTAACAGCTCCCCATGAACAATTCTCTCTCTCTCTCTAAAAGAGACAGCGATGGTGTGCATCCTTTGGCTTCAGAGTTACATGTACAACAGAACCACAAACTATAGTGAAGTGGACGATATAGTAGCTACTAGAACCTGATTATGGAGACATTTCTATGCACATGTAACTCCTATCCCAGGTCACGCCACGCGGAGGCAGATACACAGGTGACCCTCGAGGCATTATGTCAACTACATAATGCCCCGGCTCAAATTCAAGGGAGAGAAAGAAGGAATGGCTGATTCCTGGATCGAACTGTAAGCACACAAATCCCCACCCTACTCTGATTACAAATCAGATGTGTACTCATAGCTGCTTTGGAAAACATTCTCTAGCGAAATTATCCAAAGCTGACCAGCCAAGAATCAGCCATTACATACATACATACACAACAAGCCTTCACATTCGTCCCGACTGAGCTCTAAGAAGAGAGGAAAGATATTGCACAATACAGACCATTCACTAACACAAAAACGCCACAGAAAACCAAGTCTGTATCAGTACATGCCATATATCTCCACTGACAGGAGCAACAAGTGCTCCATCATGGACGGCTCAATCACGCTGTAACTGGAGGAGCTCGACATAAACATACACGATATAAAGAGCCCGGGCCACACTGCCTCAGTTTATGGAGGAAGCTAAATGTGTACATACATATTGATGTAAAGATAGCGGCCTAAACATAATAGCAGCTGACACTAGTATGAGCTTCCTTGGCCCTTACACCTAGACAGTGTGACTACAAGCACCACGTTACAATGAGCACATCAACATGACTGCCAGTTTTTCGAGAAAGAGAGAATGAGAGCTCTGTAGAGCACATACCCCGTGTGCACAATTAGTAGCCTAGTGTGTGCTCTTGCATTCACTTACATGTACGCGTCATAATACATGTAGATGTGCAGTACACGGTTGAAACAGCACATGGCACACCTGATGTGATTTGTATAGTTTGTCAACATTATGAGGTGAAACAAACGTCAGCTTTGACATTTTTGATGAATATTATACTCACCACTCGTTAAGATTGCCTTTATGCTGATATCAGGTAATTTTTTTAGAACAGAGAGAGAAATATAAGTCGATGAGAAAACTAGAAGCCATCAACGATTCATCATGCCACCCGAGCTTCAGGCAGCTGACTTCAACGAGGAGAAAGAGAGAAAACGTCAAGCCACCCGAATACTTTACTATGCACACGGGGGTAATACCATAGTGTCCCAGGCAAGTGTCCATGACACTATATTATTATACTGATAGAGTACATGTACTGTAGAGCAGATTATATTTAGAGCAACATGATACAACTTGATATTATGTTTTCATTCATAAAATTTTTTGCTCGGTAACCTATAACTGTACCTACTGCTCTGTAATATAATCAGCTTTGAACAGGCAACAAACAACTGTACCAAGTGCCCAACACAAACAAGTATTGAGATGATACAGAGAGGGAGAATGCAGCCATATTAATACAAACATACATGTAGTATAGACTGGGATAGAGAACACAAGAGAGAAACATATCTCCAATGTGAAAACCAGAAGCCATCAACGACTCATCACGCCACCTGAGGGTGGGAGCTTCAGGCAACTGACTTCATCAAGGAGAGATACATGTACATCTAAATATTATGGCAGAGCAGAGAACAACCCTGTTTGCTGACATGGCATTTGTGTACTTCCTTATAAGGTAGTACAAAAAAATCAGTCAGCTGGTTTGGCAGTGTCACTACAGGCATACATAACCAGTACCTGTACCCTATGACCTGACATTCAGGAACCACTTTTAACCCCAAAACAAAATTCAAGAAAGGTAGAGCCTACAACTGCATAAACCTTCCCTGTGTCAGGCTTATTGAGTTGAAGTGCCCACTCAAGAAAAAGAGAGAGAGAGAGAGAGAGAGAGAGAGAGAGAGAGAGAGAGAGAGAGAGAGAGAGAGAGAGAGAGAGAGAGAGAGAGAGAGAGAGAGAGAGAGAGAGAGAGAGAGAGAAAAGATAGATATATGCAGTTATACATGTACATGTATATAATAGAGGGAGAGGTGATATCATGCCCCAGAGAGAGAAACATAAGAGAGAGAGGATGGATTGGTAATCAATACATGTGGCCACACCTGGGTATACGATATACAATAAAATACTAGGTAGAGTTTCACACTGCGGCACATGATTTACACTTCCAGGGGACATCTTTTTTTTCAAAAACATAGTTAGGAACGTCCATGCAGTGTTTGTGATACCAGGTTTTACATACATCACACTCGGCCATTTTATCACCTAATTCCTCGGGCAAGCGGCAGGAGCAGTGAAGGTCCACTGACTGGGTGTGCCTGACACCAACAGTCCTGCGCTCACCGACTGCTGGGAAGCGAGAGAGGCGACATTTCTCCAAGCACTCTGCCAAGTGCTGCCTCATAGACCTGTGATCGTACTTGATCTTGCATGGGTCATTACCACTGCAAATGTCGTATGCAAATGCTAAGGCAAGGACTCCACAATCGGAACCATTTGACTGCCTTCCAACATCCATCATTCTCACTACAAGCTGTTTAGCAGGACTAAACACAAGGCTGGCAATCAATTTGACCGTCCCACTGGAAGCACTGGAGTACATGCTGTCGTACACATTGACCACTCCATCGTCACATCCAACGTTGGAAATAGTACACCAGTGACAGCCTCCAACAAAGATGATCTGCACAAATTCTCCTCTGAGGATTTGGAACGACAGACTCCTGTGAACTGCCGGATCTTGCAGGCCGGCTATGTTTGGGAATTCCTGCAAGATGAGCAACTGACCGGCCCTAATGACTGTGTCTGAGAGCCAACCATCAGATGAAACAATTTCCCGTTTCTTATCTATGTGCAAGGTGTACAGTGGAGTGGACACCCAGGTGTTGCTTACAACTGCAGAACCATCGACTGAAGACAAGGCTGTGGGATCGTCAGTTAGGTCAACAACATGCTCAACAACAGGCTTGGCTAGGCCACAGTTACACACTTTGAGATTTGCAGAATCATTTGCTACATCTCGTAGTGAGATCCTTCCTGCAGTTCGCCAGTTGTCTACTGAAATGGATGGATCACCGCTGATAGCCGTCAACTGCCCCTTTGCATAGCCAGTAGTGAGAACTCCCTTGTGACAACATAGTAGGCATCGATCACCAAACACTTGCACAACGCAGCAAGGAAGGTGACATTTGCCCAATTTGCTATCATGCAAATTCACGCAGTCACCCACCTTGAAGTTGGTCCTAGGCCTTTTCGCTGGGGGAGGCTTCTCACCACCTGGCTTTTCTCTCTTTCCTCGACGAGTGGACCTCGTATCGACCGGCTTGCTTGCTTTAGGAGGTTTGGATTTCACACAATCATCATCCTTGCCATTCTTGTCAGAGTCAGCAGAAGAGGCCTTGGGAAACAATGTGCACCCAACGTAACGATTTCGTGAGTTTGAGGGGCAATCCCTCTTGTGTGCTCGTCCGAGCGCTCCGCACACGCAGATACCACTTATTACGTCATCTTCAAAACACCAACTAGTGTCACCAGTTGGGGTAGGCACACTTTTTTCCAAAGAAATGCTTTCTGCATCTGACAGGGTATCCTCAGAATAGGAAATGACATCATTGTTGTCAGATGCTCTGTCATCCACAGAAACACCACTTCTCTGATTCTTTACGTTCAAAGGACATTCACTGTGATTGGTACGTAGGTGAGTGGTGGACCCACACTTGCACGTCCCTCCAGTTGTATGCTTCTTCGGTCCTTTACGTTTGAGTTCATCTTCGTCTATGTCAGTCGTCACTGCCGTAGGTATCGTGGCCATGCTTCTTTGACCACAGCTTGCGACGCTGTGCATCCACTGTTCGCTCACTTTTCAACTGTATTCGCCTCCGCTTGGAGGAATCGGTCTTTTCCTGATCTAAGTACATCATTCTCTGTCGATTGAATGTCTCCAGAGCAGCCTGAACACCATCAAACACAGGTAGCTTCAGATGCTCAAACAGCTCAACCACCCAATGATATTGTGGCCCACGCTTCTCATACATGTATGTCATGTTGGATTGCAGCAGAGCCAGCTCAGTTGAAACCACATAGTGTAGCCTCTCGAGGAAGATGTGCTTTGGTCTGAAGCGAATGAACACGTTGTGGGAGGCCTCCAACCAATTGGAATGTCCCCTTTTAAGAATGGGGTGAACCAGCTGTTCGGCCATTTCTGCTCTCTCATGGCATTCAATTTCGTAAGCCAGAGAGTGGAAAGGGCATGTCAGTGCATGCCTTGTGTGATAGTCTGTTCCTTCGCACTTCAGATCCTCTCCATCCTAACACTTGCCACAGTTGCATACTCGAAGTTGGTGAAAGTCACACCTACCAAACCCCCAATCGTGCTCGTCGCGGGCATGTCTGGCCAATCCTTTCATCCTGGTTGCAAACTCTTCGGCAGATTCACTCATCGACAAAATTAGCGAAAAGTAGTTTCTGGCCTTTTCAATGAACGCCTTGGAGAAGCAACCACATCCCTGTTTGTGCCTTGAGCAATGACAGACCACATCGCCAACAGAGGGAAAAGTGTCTTTATACTTTCTTATTAAATCAACAGTGAAGGACTTGATTTTCTGCAGCTTTTCTAGCTGCTTCTTGTGGGCCCTACCGGCATGCCCACCACAGATCATGATCTCTGCATTGGGAAAGTGGTCTGTCACTGCCTTAGCAGAGGAGGAGTCGGCATCTTGCCACTGAATGGAAATGTTCATTCCTTCCTCCTTGGCTTTTTTGAACGTAAGGCGTGCGGCATAGCCTTCGGCACCCTTGGATGTCCCCTGGTAGAGCTCTTCTTCAATTATGTCATCTCTGCCTTTCTGACAGAGATGCTTGCGGTAAAGAAGAGCTCCATTGTAGTAGTTTCGAATGCTGAAAGTAGCATTCTTGCTGTGATGACCACGTGTCATCCACGTGCCGTCAGCGGACATGACGGCACGACTCCACGAACCCAGTTCATTTTGGTCCATGCGTTGCATGTCATCCTTTGCATCACTGCACATCTTATCGACCATCTCTTTGACAATAGGGTACATTCTCTTGATGGTCGAGTCAAACATTGGCCAACTAACTCCTTCAATCCCAAGTGCATGCTTCAATACCTTGTAATAAGTCACATGCGTGCAACCAGCTATGATAAAAGCCACCTGCGCAGCAATACCAATTTCGGTAGCACAGCCAAGTTCGTATTTAGATGATGTTTCAAACAATGCCCACTGACTAGCACAACCGTTACAAGCATAGGTGATAGAAAGAGCACCACCCAGCCCAAGGCTTTTCACATGAATGGGACACAATGCACCTTTACAACCAGGTGTGGCACAACAACGTATTTGATTCACTTGCTTGATGAACTTGTTCAATTGTTTCAAGTCCATGAAGCAAATACTTGATGGAATAAATGACGTATTTTCTATCCTCTCTCTAACCTTTCTTTGAGGGGTTGGAATGTACAGGGAGCCATCATTACTCTCCACTGTCACGTTGAGACTGTCAGTCTCTTCATCACCCTCAACTGTCACATTGAGACTATCATTATTTGACGTGGGAGTATCCTAAATGGCAAAGAAAACTTATGGTGATGTGCATGCATACAGACAACTTCTTTCAATGAACATGTACAATGTCATATAAGCGAAATGTATCAGCCTCCCAGTCTAGTGTACACCCACCAGGCCCTCCCCCAATAGCCAGAGTTAACAAAATGGTAAAAGGTCATCACTCCTTGCAGGGGCGGATCTAGGGGGGGGTTCAGGGGGTTGCAACCCCCCCAAACGATTTTGAGCAGCCCCTCCCACTTATATACAAGGCTTACTATAGCTTGGCACAGTAGTTGCCACTGTATGGTTAGCAGCAGACAAGCTGTGTAGTACATAATTGGCCTCAAACCAACAGGTGGTGCACGGTGGTTAGTGGTACACCTTGAACATGGCTTCAGCTATGAATAATCTACTGTAGACCACAAGAGTCAGCTGTGGTGCTAGGCTTGATAAAGCTCTATACTTGCAGTGTTACAGTGCCTTACTAGGTCACAGTCACAATCTGGGGCGCGAGAAGATGATTAAAAGTGGGCGTGGCTCATTAAAAGTGGGCGTGGTCGCAAAAAATTTCGCGCGCTTCGCACGCAATCATATCTACAACCCCACCATACTAAAAATCCTAGATCCGCCCCTGCCTTGGTCATGTAGTATGTAAAGTATATCCTTTGGAAGTCTCATGCCCGCCCACTGTGTGTCTGCCTATAATTATGCATAACTATTGTAACATCTCTCCAGTTCTTATTCTACCCAGGATTCCTCATATTATTGGGACTTTTAACATTCTTACAACACTGAGAATTTCGTGTTTTTTTTGTTTTTTTCAAGGCGACCTGAACACTAAGCAGAAAAAAAATTGTCCAGAAACCACCATAAAATCGAGCTGGATGCATAGTGGAACCATGCAATGCAAGCAGGCAGCCTAAATTTCAATTTTGTCAAAAAGTTGGTAAAGGTCGTCATGGTTATGTGCGCGCGTGGCCCCGCCCCTCACGTAGCGCGTGGGCGGAAACATTGCAAACGCATGGCTTCCTATACAAACATATATGGGGGTAACTTCAAAGGGCCGTAACTTTAATTCTAGGACGTGAATCAAAATTCCCCCAAGTCAGATCCTTAATTTCGACCCATTCTGCGTGCCCATAAAAAATTACGGCATAATACACTTTATAAACCCCTAAGGATTTTCTTCTTCCCTATTCTTTTTTTCTTTTTTTCTACTTAGTGTATAATGAAAAACTTAGAGACTACATCCCTCGTCCCTCATGAAAAGTATTACACCTCGCTACTGTACCCACCATAATTCGAACTAGGACACATCGACAAACTGCTCATGCTCCGTATACGCGTATATTGGGGCGCGCGGCTTGAGCCGGTTGACCCGCACGTGACCTCCACCTAGTACCTGCCATAATTCTATATATAGACTGAATAGGGAAATTCCCCCGAGCGCGTGCTTGCCAAAGAAAGCGAACTGAGAAAATCGCCATATCTCATCGATAGTCCACGATGTCTTCTACGCTAGGTTCGAATTCTGGGCCCCAACAAGATTTCATGCGCGCTAAACATTTTGAAACAGTCTTAACCGCATTTTCATCATCATTACTCATAATTACCTCATCGCGCGGCCGATTTGTTTTTTTCTAATTGGGACTCGGGATGTAATTAGTGTATAATTTCAAGCAGACCACACACTAAGCAGAAAAAAAATTGTCCGAAAACCACCACATAGTTGAGCTGGATGCATAGTAGAGCCATACAATGCAAGCAGCCTATAAATCAATTTTGACCAAATTGGGTAATGGTCGTCACGTTGATGTGCGCATGGGCGGAAAATATTGCAAATACATGGCTTCCTATACAAACATAATAATTATGGGAAAACTTCAAAGGGCCATAACTTTAATTGTAAGGTGTGAATCAAAAATCTGTCTGATCAAACCTCTAGTTTAGACCCATTCTGCATGCCCATGTAAAAACTATCCCCCCCAGTGCTCCCAAATCTCCCATGAATTAGTTATTTAAATATGCTTTTTTTTCTACTTAGTGTGTAATTAGTGTGTAATTTCCCTACTTTATGCTTTATGGTTATATTTGTGCCCAAGACATGTCCTTATAGTGCACAGCAGGGGGACAGAGGGGGGACATAAGAGGAAGCCACCAGCACCCCACTGGTATCACTGGTATGCCGCACCATCAAAATTTTGAAATCAATGCATGCCATCATGGCATGATGTGTGGCCAAACTCCTGATGTGGGAATATAATGTTCAGTATAATTATTATGAGGTTGATCCAAATTAAGGGGCTGAGTTTAATATTCCATCTCGTTACTAAGATAAGTTACTAAAGGATGGAAGATTGTTCCAGCCTTGAACATTGCATTTTTTTATGCAATTTGTGTTTCTTGTCTGTCGCTGGTATCAAGCATGGAATTTGTGTAACCACTGACTCGGAGGAGCTGAATCTTTATGGTGATGACTGTGATCGCTATGATCTTCAGTCCAGAAAGAAAAAAGTATCATTGGACGATCATTGTGCTGATCTTGCCTCTCATCCGATATTCTGGTACAGAATTCGAGTCTTATAACAGTCATTTTCCATACATAGCTTCAATCTTTTTATGTATGCCTCAACCATCAGGGAAAGCCGGACATGCTCTCAGCGTAATTACCCCGCGCGCATGCGCAAGGGGTAAAGTAATCGGTTGTGTCGTCGTTGTTGTCGTTGTCGTTGTCGTTAGCAGAAGAATCGCCTTATCTCGAGATCTAGGCACCTGAGCGACTAGTAAGCACAATGAATCAGTCGCATTTGGCGAAAAACGGGCTTCAGTATGTTTCGAATCGAGGGATATGGTCCACGAGCGTCACAAATAGTGCCTTTTTGTTAGCCTTTGTAACCACGCCTATCGACAGTGCCCACTCAATGCATTATGCACGCACTGCAGCAGGCCTTGTGCTTTCTGCTCATGTGCATAACATTGAATATTGTGGACTGGTAAAGGTCGTCAATAATGCTAGTGGCACACGTTTGGCTGGTAGCTATTCAAAGCCCCACCGTAAGATACCATTATCTACCTAGTCTAGATCTGGTGCAGAGAGAGTTAGTGGTGTTTTGGCTGATCACCAAGAGCCCTATATTATACAACCAAGGACTTATGGGATCTATAAGCTCTTGATACAACCATAGATAAAAGAGGGGGGGAAGAGGGATTGGAAACAGTACTTTAGGCGTGTTTCTATTTATTCATGCACTGGTGTACCTCTAGTAAACTTGTTATGCAAAATTATCACTTGGCTGATATTTCTGGATATACCTACGTGGTTCGAGAATGCAACTGCATGGTCCAGAGCACCCAAAATGGTTCTGAGTAAGCATGCATACCATATATCTCCTACAGAAATATAACAATAGTTAACTTTGGTGTACCTCTAATTAGTATCCAATTTTAAGTTTAGCATTAATTAAATAGTTCATAGTGATCATCAGAACACAAGCTATGCAACCATATCAATGATGACATGAGATGAATAACTTAGAGTTAAGTTTACCAGAAAAAGTGGTGTAAACCTTGTGCTAGAGAAACGCGCCTATCTCTACAAGTTTACATATATTATATGCATAGTGCGTTTCCAGTCCATCTCCCCCCCCCCCTTGTTAGTCTATGATACAACCGTGCAAGCAGCAACAAAAGCAGATCTATAGATTGCGCAATGCATGTGCGCGTGGGGTATGTGCTCTATAGAGCTCTAGTTCTATCTTACATGGTTTGCTCGTTCAACCGATTATAATTAAGTAGACTCCCCCCCTCAGAATCATCAGGTGATATGCACGTAATAATCTGCCTATGAACATCGGCAGAAATTAAACTTGCCAACCTCGTTATTGCAATAATACTCCCCCCCCCCCCACAAACAAACTATTATAACATGCATTTGTCACCTTACCTTGATAATACTGTCTATCACCGACCTTTCTGGTGTATCACCAGACACAGTATTCATACCCAGTGTAACACACACATCCTGTGTAAAAACAATAATAATTAAAGTTAATCGCTCAGGTCCGACGCTAATATTTTCTTCAAGTACTGTACCACTTCTGGTGCATCAGCACTCTCAACTGACTCCATATCACTGCAGAAGATGAATAGATACAGTATCACCATGCAAGCACTCCATTATCACAATCACACTATGGTACGTAAACTCACGTTAATATGTTGAATAACAAAACTTGGATGAACTGTTGAAATTTCCAGCACAAATCTCTGTATAAATCAGCACAACACGTAACAGACCATACACCTGTACATGTACCTTGAGTTTCAGAAAATTGTAGCAACTAGAGCTCTATAGAGCACATACCCCGCGCGCACATTGTGCAATCTATAGATTTACTTTCGTTGCATGGCTATAATTTGTGAATTTCAGAGAAATAATAGGAATGCTGCTTAGTTGTAGCTACTGGGGGTTCTGGTGACACTTGAGAAAGTGCTCTCTGCACCCGGACCTAGCCCAGACTAGGAACATATGAATTTCTATCTATATTTGTTATAGCAATAGTAGAATGGCCTACATCTTACAATCACTTACATTATGATTGGTTCCATAGGGCAGTCACTCGGACATCACCAGCATTATTTAGAATATCAACGACCTTTACCAGTCACACGCTTGGCCACTTAGTTGTGTGCATGAGCAGCACAATTGGTATGCATATGGATTGATGGGCACTGTCGATAGGCGTGGCTACGGTGGCAAACAAAAAGGCACTATTTGTGACGCTCGTGGACCCTATCCCTCGATTTAATCCATTTTTTCGCCGAATTCGATTCATTCTTCATGATTACAAGTCGCATAGACACCTATATCTCGAGATATGGCGATTTTTGTGCTAACAACGACGACGATACAACCGATTATTTTACCCCTTGCGCATGCGTGCGGGGTAATAATATTATGGATACACCCACATTTGATAGTAACCCAGTATTGCTCTGCAGACCTCTAAATGACCACCCCCAAATAAGATGGATACCCTTCTCACAAAATGACTACACCCTCCATAATTATGACACTAATATAGCCCCATACACATGCTGAGCTAGTGAACAACACCAGGAACACATTACCATCTCACATGCACAAGGGATAAAGTAATTGGTTTTGTCTGTCTGTCTGCCTGTCACCACAAAATCGCCAGATCTGGACATCTAGGCATCTGAGCGACTAATAAATATGACAAATCCATACAAGTCGTCCAAAATTTGTCTTCATTATGCTTCAAATGGTTTGGCAAGGCGGCCCACGAGCATCGTAAACGCTGCGTCTTTGTTGGCGACACCTATCGACTCGATCCATCCACTGCAGGCCATGTGTATACGTCACATACGTACATGTACGCCCACTACCGCTGCAGCTCTCATTTCAGATGTGGATGCAGATACAATGTGCGAAGGGGTAGGTGCTCTATAAAGCTCAAGTTGTTTCGTAGTGCACTGGGAATGGGCAAGATTATGCGTGACCCCGCCTCTCAAGTAGCACATGCATTGCAAATGTGTGGTAGCAAGATTATTCTTGCCCTTGACTTGAAAGGCTTATTAGGCAATATTATCAGGCCATGTCAGCAGATCTGATTATAGATAAATTTCACTGATGCAATGGGCAAAGCAGGGGCACCCGCCACAATATGCAGGAGTGTCATCATGGAATGAATGATGTTGCATAGCTCTGAGACTAAGATTATAGGCCTTGAAGTTGCTGGTCCAAAGGAAGCTCATTGCTATTCATAATCCAGTCAGCCGTTCACTTCTGGGCTACAAGTGTGTATAGGCTCTGCGGGTAAGTGGTGCTGTACGTATAATTCCCCATAGCCTTGCCAACTACATGTAACTAGCAAGTAGCGGAAACGTTTGCTGTGTAAAACAATAGAGCACTCGAGTTTGTAGCTCAAGGTATAGACCAATGCTAGCTAGCTTGTCTGCATGATGAAGAGATCTAGCTCCTCCGGGGGCGTATGGCAGTGACTCCCTTGTTGAGCACATAATTTACTCAGTTGGGCAAAGCGTAAACAATGTTCATCACATTGTCAAGCGCAAACAGTAGGTATTGTCAGTACATTTTCATCAGTTCTTGTTCATACACGGGCACAATGTATGGCTAGTTACCCCGCGCGCATGTGCAAGGGGTAAAGCAATCGGTTTGTCCGTCTGTTGTCGGCACGAAAATCGCCAGATCTCGAGTTCTAGGCGTCTGTGCGTGCTGTAAGCACAACCAATCGGTAGATATCGGTGAAAAACTGGTTTGTACGGGCTTCAAATTTCTCAACAAGGCTTACTAGTACTACAAATCGTGCTTTTTCTGTTCAAAATGCCTGTGGTTTATCGACCACACCCACTCTTTAGCATGCTGATTCGACTGCACATGCTCAAGCTCAGTGTTGGAAAGGGTCGTCAGGCCATAAAATAGCTATACCGCAGAGTGCTGCAGTACTACGCTACAGTGGCTACAGAGCGCGCGGGGTATGTGCTCTACAGAGCTCTAGTTTTAGTTCTACAGAGACTTTTTTCAACACTGTGTCTACTGTACTGGCACCGGTACCCAAGATTTAGTGCTTGGAGTACCAGCAGCTCTAATATTAGCTATAGCTAATAGCCACTAATACTGAGTGCTAGACGGCTAGTGAGTAGTGGGGGGGGGGGGGGGGGTTGGGTTTCGCTAATCGGTTAGTGATGAGAGGTTATGGGTTTGTTGACAAAGGGTTAGTATTATAGTGACAAGGTGTATAAAGGTGGCAAAAAACTGCATCCAGCAGCAGCGAGCTGGGTTGGCAGAGCGGACTAAGGCTAGGGCTGGTGGAGCGGTGGGCGTGGGTTCAAATCCTGCTTGATCTTTAGATTTTTTTTTTATTCCACTTTTGAAAAATTTTCTAAGTTTTTGGCGGGCTAGTTTGCCGGTACTCGAAGCGCTAAATTTTCAGTACTGGTGCCGGTACGGTAGACACAGCCTTTTTTCAATTGTTGCTGTTTGAGTTAGCACTGTACATTAATCTGTGATGGCAATTTTGATCTCGCTACAATGCATGGTGCAAGTACAAGCCACATTGAGGCTACTATCCCCGTAATCAGTAGTCTTGTGCCCAGCCTCTATGTTGCATGCAGAAAATAAAAGTATGGTGAAATGCGCATGGTTCCCGCAATATCTCATTGCGTCCTTTCAGAATAGTGTCCGTAAAGTTCAGACGAGGGCGATAAGCTCAAATGTAGCTGGCGAGGACGTGGATGATCCATGCCTACCTACTGGGACAGAAAAATCTCATTTATACAGCTGCCATTTGATCGTCTGGTTGAGAATCGGGCACTGAGACACTTGGACTCCATAATTTGCCAAGATTGTGCTTTCAAAGCGTCGGTTGGGTGTAAGGCTGCGTGAATTGTGCATATAAGCAAAACATCGTGATAACGCTATCACTGACAATACAGTGGAACCCTGCATGACGGACACCCTCAACGGCGGACACCTGCGATATAACGGAAAATTCTGAATGTCCGGATTATATTTCCATAGACTTCAATACATTCAACCCCCCTCAACAGCGGACACCACGCTATTCCGTATAACGGACACTTATTTTGGTCCCGCAGTGATGCTTTATCATAGCTGGCCTCGATTGTAGGAGGGGCATGGTCAACCACTACCCCTGAGCTAAGGACACTTCGCTATAGCAGACTAAAATTTTGGTCCCAATGGTGTCCGCTTTAGAGGGTTTCCACTGTATTTGTTTGCGTGTCATAATAATATTACGTCGTGTACATCTGGAACCAAAGTTGAAAAAACATTTCACCACACTCTTTTTCTGATCTGCGTATGGGTACGAGAATATGCAATCAGGTACTTTGGGAAAACTTCCGTTCCTTTGGTAACATATCAGGAGGAGGAAGGATCTGGTGTTGTGCCCATACTGGAGTTGTACAAGTGCTTAGCTGCTATGCCTGTGTGCAAAACCTCACTCGTGAGATGTAGTCTAGTAGACTAGCAAGCCCTGTAAAAATTGGTGATGACGTGGAGCAATCTGATTGAGCTCCACTCCTGGCTGCAGCAGGTACTAGTCTCGTATACATAGGCATAACACCAGAGCCTTCCTCCTCCCCAGTCATAACAATACAAACCTAGCGTTCCAAGCCCAGTAAAATCAGGCGACATGCATCATACAGTTCCATAGTCAGGAAAGGCGAGAAAACTATCAGTACGCCATATTATTATATTATGCTCACACAAATAGAGATCATCTCACAACTATGAGAATCGAATCGTGTCACACACGACAGACACAGACACACACACAAAACTTACCTATAATCTCGGTAGTGCGCAGACTAAGTTCACGTAGTCTCGTCCCGGATCCCCAGACGAAAGTTCACGTGGTACGATGGCCGATATGCGCACGCGCAGTTTGACAGGGGAGGGGCTGGTGCAGATATGCGCGTGCGCAGTTGGACAGGGGAGGGGCTGATGCATGTGCATTTGGAAGGGGTGGGGCTGAAAGCACGACCTTTGACCTTAAAATTGACGACCGACAGCGGATACCAAACGGAGTCATTCATGTCTCCTACAACGCTAAAAATGCTCAGCAAAGGGTAAGCGGCTAAAATAGACTTATATCAGCGCTTTTGGGGCAATTTGGGGATATATCCACCCACGCAATTAAATGGTACCTTAATGTCATAACTTTTTTCCCTCAGGGTACGTTCCTGTCTCTGCTCAACAATCTACTACTGAGTGAAGGTGCAGTGATTTGGCATTGTATACTACTGGACTTAAACTGCATTCAGTGGTAACTGGTCGACGGTTGTGATGGTGACGTCTTGCAACTGGCCTATGCCTCCTGTACTGATGTGTGTGCATTAGGTAATGAGGCCTTTTGTATTCACAGTATGCAGGGTGGCTTCTTCAATCTTCAGCAGCAGTGTATATACCAACCTCCATCTTATCAGCCATCGATGTTATTTGGTATGTAGGTTGACCTTTACCAAACACTTTCAGCCTTCTGGGCAACCAGAGTAGGTTTTTTTTTTTAGCTATCAATGGTCGCCTCTTCTAAGGTCAAATGTCATGATTTCAGCCTCACCCCTTTAATTGCACAAGCATATTCCAACCCAGCCCCTCTCCTGTACATGTCTATCTGTGCATTCGTCCACTCTTCACGTAAACACTGCAAATTAAGTAAACCTTTTGTTTGTGTGTAGAACAGCCATAGAGCACAAGATGGGGATTCACGCATTCCATTTCCATAGTGGTAATAGCATGTTAATAATCTCAACCGATACTTGTAACCCAAATTTTAATTTATCAACTAAGACATGTATACAGAGGACTGATCTAACATACTATGCAAGACTGTACAGTAGCTTTTCTAGGCTGAAGAGTAGATGGTGGAGGAATGGGAGCTGACAGGTCAGACAAAGGAGGAGGGGAACTCTGAGCTGACAGAGGATGAGCAGGCCAAGGAGGGGGACTCTAAGCTGGAGGAGGACTTTTTTTCTGTGCTACAAGTGTGTGGTATACAATGATAGTGGCCATATTCTTAGGACCTAAGTGAATCAGTAACAAATTGGGCTCCCGCTTTATGCCATTGATTTTTTTTACTGTGATACATGTACTTGAGACTTTCTTCTTGTACGGGTGATGTCCTTGGTTTTCTCTGCCAGAATCACAGCTGAGCGACTGCACCATGTATGCACCTCTCAATCCAAGGTTTCTGTTGTAACTGAACCACTGTACAGCCTCTACACTCATGTCAAATTAACTTCAAATGGATATGCATGAAAATTCGGTAGGTTTATCTTCTACTACTGATCCAAACCTAAGGGGAAACCATCCCACTGCCTGCTCAGGCAGTGGGATAAGGCAGAGCCACATAGCTTGAGAACTAGGGGTGGTAGGTTGAAAAGCTCTTTTGTTCCATGGAAACTCTCCCTACCCACTAAGTGGCTCATGGACACGGGCAGCATAATTACATTCAGGGAAATTAACAGAATCTCCAGTCAGTACTGTTACTGGCTACTACATAATTTTGTAGGGGTTAACTCACGAATCGGGTTCGGTTTGGGCGTGACTGGGTAGAGCAGACACTCTTAACCGAAAATAATACTCATTTAATGTGCCTAACATCTTTTGGAGAGCCATGTTATCTTATGAAGCCATAAAAATAGAAGTAATCATGGTTACATCCCATAATTTTATATTCTATGTAGAGTTTATGTTGAAGAAGATTGGTACCAAATTTCAAACTCTTATTATCTATAATAGATTTTATTTATGAGCCAAAATAGGCTCAAATTCTGAAATAAAAAAGTTTTGCTCTCTTGCTTGGTTGCACTGTACATGTGCGCATTTACTGTATGTACATGTACAGTTGCTTGTGTTGAGTTTTGAGGAATAATTTTCATTTTTTTCTTTTTCTTTTTGTGAACAGCAAGATAGGAGTGTATGCTGGAAAGACTGGGGTAGATCTAAGTACACATATTTATTATGCTATTGAAATAAAATTATGTTCACCGTATAGTGGGAAATTTTCAAAGGAGAAAATCTTCACAAATTTCGCCATTTTACAGTCACCTGCAAAAGTTTTCTCCACAAATTTTAAGCATGCCACACCCATTATGCAACCAGTTTTAACATTACATGGAAGTTTTCTCCCTTGAAAATTTCCTGCTATACGGTATAAGGTCACCCATTTTGATTTTGTTGATTCTCTTACTCTCACTTTGTTACTCCAAGTACGCAATCTCTCTCCCTCCCTCCCCAAAATCTTCCTCCAGTTTGTCCCCAATAAGGAATTTCTTCAGATCTTGCTCAAGTGCATCCAGGAGATCAGCGAGCACCTTCGCATTGTGTTGGTCCCGCCCAACAACCCCCACATCCTGATGATGAGGGCATACTCCTAACCACGTCACTAGGTGAGCTAATGCTGTTTCACTATTATAGGTATTATAGACTAGGTAAACGGGATTGGAAACTGCTCACGTGAGCAATAGAACATACGTATACGTGTACGTGTATGCGCACTCCGTGTTATGGTTTGCATTCTTGGATAGACCCGTTGCTATGACAATTTGAGCAAAAAATGGCCGAAAATGGCAACCGCAGTACACGTATCGACTAATAGCAGCGAAATTACAGTAGTTTCGAACTTGAACGAGGCTTATTCCAGTGATGGAGTCCCTACTCTAGCCAGCAAAGTTGAACTTCTGAAGTCTCTCTGGTCTACTCTACAGTCCCACAAAGTCCAAGAAGCAAAAATAGCTGATCGAAAACTGTTTCTTTTCAGTGTGTTGGTGCAGCGGCCTTCAGGCTTGCCCTTGCCACCATTTCGGGATGCGCTGTCTTATTTGTGACAGTTTTGGAGCTGATGCACTGTCTTCTGTGAGTGAGCAGCTAGGCCATGAAAAAGGCCAAAAATTGGCTATTTTTGCTTTCTCCCTCCCTCTCATACACTCTGTAGCCAGTGCTGCTGATGACGCCTGGTATTGGCAGAAACCAGATTCCATCCTGGTCCAGCACATTACTACAACAATAATTGTCTGTAGTTCATAAAGTCACTGTTTTATATCTTTCATGCAGATTATATACTGGGAGAGAATGGGGAGCAGCCTGAGCACCTATCCTCTCCCTCTTTCTGGGTATGTACACTGTTTGCTGTATTACCGTGTTTATGCTAATAAAATGCATTGATCTAGTTAGCACAAGAAAATTCATGTTCTAAGATTTTTCATAGTGTATCTTAATGGAGCACGTGATGACCTTTACCAGAAAATCTTGCAAAATTAAGAATTGTAATTATTTTTTTAGCTTGCGTTCTATTAGCATAAACACGGCATAATGACTCCACTATAATTATGACGTGTAATTTGGTTCATGTTTTTGCATGTTCCAGAATTTTCAATTTCATTTCATTATCAAGTTAGCAAAATCAACTACCATAGTGTTCCGGGCAAGCACCCACTGCCAGATAAGCGTCCATATACAACATTTGAAGCGATCAATGTAGCAGCTTCTATACAAAACTGTGCAATTTCTATCCAGGGTAAGTGCCCATGCGAGCCAAAATTGCGAATTATGTTCAAGCACCCACGGGCCAGTAGTATTGTACATCTGCCTGTAATACAAACACACTGAACAGTTAAGCTACTACAGGAGCTACGTAGAAATATTTCTGTTTGTGAGTTGATCATTAAAACACACATACACATATACACACATAAATACACATAAACTATAATATACAGTCATGTGGCTTGGCTGTTGTCTAGCAACCATAGTTGATTTTATGTGTACGCAGTTGTAGCCTGTACTCCATTGCAAAGTAGGTAAAGCAACATGAGCTAAATATGCACCACTAGGATGCATCTCTTCTATACGTATGTGTATGTATCCATGTGTGTGTGTGTCTGTACGTATGTGTGTATGTCACTGCGCACATGTACAGTGTGGCCCCACTCCTCCTTTAGCTACATTTCTGCTTTAACAAGACATGACATTTTTTTATTCACCAACCCCCCCCCACACACACACATACAGAGTTGTCTTCACCCTCTCAATAATTATTAGGTCCTTATGTACTTGTAGTTGTTTTTCATCTTCCTCCCCTCTCCTTTGAAAAAATTCCTAGAAAGTCTTGTAATAAGAGTATGCATACTTTTGTCTCAAAACTTCATCCACCACCCACCCTGCGTGCAAAAACATTGCTAAAAATACGACCTTGATGTTAATGCTTCAAGTAGTGACACTACAGCTGCTCCAGGTAGTGTGTATAATATAATAGTGACCAGTATATTTTAGAAAACCATATCTGTCCGGAAAGGCACCTTAAATATAATAATACAAGTTACAAACAAGTCAGAAGGGTGTACCTATGAACGGAAACAGAAATTTTAATATGTAGCGGAAAACTTTTGAAAATCCAGTGAGAATTTCACGGATTGCTTAAAAACCATACATGAGTGTCCCAAAATTTTGTGGAGAGAACTTGCGCGGACGGCTCTCAAACCTCAAAATTCACAAAAGTTTCCCGCTATACTGTAGCATCTCCATTGGCAGTGCATCACACATTCCGGGGTTCCTAAAGATTACTTAATTCTCTCCTAAAGATAGCTCTGACCAGTACCAGTCTTAAAAGGTGGCTTAAAAGCAAAACATAGCGAGCAAAGTGAAGACAAACAGTTACTTTGGCTAGTGTGTAGGAACCCCTGCATTTAAGTGCAATACACTCCCAGGCCTCACGACGTACAAAACGAGTGGATTTTTTCTGCCGATTTTTTTAATCACGTGTGTACATATTCTGAGCTGAGTTTGAATTAATTGCATTATGGTGATTTTGCTTTTCCTACTTAGGATGTAGGATGTACCTGGGTATGCTGTACTGAAGACGGCTAAAAAGCCAGAAACATACTGACCTCTTGGCAGGCGGTATGTCTACAGCTCCCTACATTTGCACACACAGACAGGGCAAAAGGATAGGAGACTTGATGTCCAGTCACTGATTTGGTGCAGCACACTTTGATCAGGAAGATAGCTTATTACCCATAAGCTAGAAAGTTCTCTCTATATACAAGTTCCTGTGGACATTTTGTCTTATTTTATCACTTTATCGTTGTACTCACTGGATTGACATAATAATATTATACCACCACACACGCACGTGGTTCATCGTTGCTCTTACGCTTTATGGCCCAAGCTATTCCATTTCCTCGTTTCCCATTCCGGTTCCAACTCCATGCCATGCTGTGCACGTACGCGATCTGACAATATACCATGCCAGTTCAAACCGGTTTTGGGTCACCTGAGCGAGCTACTAGACGTAGTGCAGTACCTCTGTTTCCTCACGATCACCTCTTCAGCCCGGCTGCCTCGAGCGTTCTGTCAACACATTAGACCTCCGTCTCAGAGCGGTGGCTCACCTCTTCAACCTGGCTGTCTCAAGTGTTGTGTCAAAACAGAAGACCTCCGTCTCCGAGCGGTGGCTCACCTCTTCAACCCGGCTGTCTCAAGCGTTCCACATGATGGCTTTGTCGCTCTCTCCACGTCCAGAGGACCTGCCCTCAAGACCTGCATGCACTTATAGCGGGAGTGGTTTATACATGTCCATCACACCCAGGGGCTGGGTCTGACGGACCTTTAGCCACAGAAAAGGTTGTCCGGCTGCTGTGTGTGTGTGTGTGTGTGTGTGTGTGTGTGTGTGTGTATGTGTGCGTGACAGAGTGAGAGGAGAGGGGGAGAGAGAAAAGAGAGAGAGAAATAGAGAGAGGGAAAAAAAGAGATATTAACTCACAAATAATCATTAATTTTCTAGATAGACTGCTGTTCCCTCTTAGGATATACATTGGGGTGATACATTTTTTTAAGACTGTTAGGCATACACTTACTGTTCCATGTATGCTTCATCGTGGGCAAAATGCTAGTTATGATATGATGGGCCCCGGCCTGGACGACGAGGACATGTTCTCCTACCCTGCAGGCTATCTGCATCAAACAGTCATTCAACTGAAATGCAACTGACACATATTGTATATCTAGAAACTGAGTTGATGCAGTAGAAACAGCCAGAAACAGCCACATGATCACACTGAAAATTCACCTGTATATGTAATATTAGTGCATACATTAAAAAATAGTATACTGAAGGACTCACACTAGCTACAGTGCTGGCTTGGTTCATGTGACTACAGTTACTCAGAGTACAAACTGAAATAAAACTATACAGGCACAAGTAAGTATTCAAAAAAATGATCGTAGGCATTAAGTGGTGGCGCAGTACCTCATAATTACCATAGAAAAGGACCACAATTAAAGCAGCTACACACATAAATACACGACACACCCACAGACACGTCTGCGATGAGCACGAGTGGGAGGATGGTAGGTGTGACTTTCACCAACTTCAAGTATGCACGTTTAGCTTTACCTGCTTGGAAAGTGGTTTTCTGCAATGAGTAGCACCTGATTCTACCTGGCATGGTTGACCACACGCACCCAATTCTCCATTAGACACCTCAATACCAAACTCCCCTAGATGCCCTGTGCTTTACTGAAGCACCAATACATTGTTTCCTCCCCTAACAAAGATCCTGTATGAAACCGTGGTGTTGAGTCAAACAGGCGGGAATGAAGAAAGAATGCAAGGGTAATAGTAACTGACCCAGATCCACTATAATAGTTTAAAAGATGATGAACGTAATCTAAATGGTATCACCATTATGAGAGAACTCAAAGTACAATCTGGGGACTTGTCTTTGAAAAAAATACATGCATACAAATAGTAACATGCAACAGGGCAAAACATGCACGTTGCAACTACCAGTACACTATATATACATATACATTGATGTAGTAGCATGTGCTGGACCAGAGGTACATGTACTCCACACCAACAGATTTGAACTACATACATGTACGTATACCTCTGGTTTCGGCCAATACCAGGCCTCATCAGCAGCACTGGCTACAGAGAGAGAGAGAGAGAGAGAGAGAGAGAGAGAGAGAGAGAGAGAGAGAGAGAGAGAGAGAGAGAGAGAGAGAGAGAGAGAGAGAGAGAGAGAGAGAGAGAGAGAGAGAGAGAGAGAGAGAGAGAGAGAGAGAGAGAGAGAGAGAGAGAGAGAGAGAGAGAGAGAGGTAGCAGGCTCACTGACAGACTGAAAAACAGAAGATCTATAAATTATGGTTACAGTATTTCTATCTGTGAGTCTGTTATCTCGTTTTATTCCATAGAACCTGTACCCATTCTTGTACACTGTGGAGGTGGGTGCATGTGGCCCAGTTGCTCTTCCGCCATCAATTATGAAAATATTTTGACACCCGACTGATGCATCCATATCCCCATCCCCAAACATCATCACTGAGGCTGAACTTCCCTTGAGATTCAGTTTAGGACAATAAGATACATTGTATGTGTAGTTGCTCTACCTCTCTCTCCCTGTGCATGTACTTGCTTTGTCGTAGTTCAAAGACAGATGCACGTTTTCTACACAGTATGTATCATATTTTAAGGGATGCTAATTTTGAATTAGCTTAGTTAGCTTTTGTGGTTTTTTGTGACATGGACGGAAATTTTTACAAGCAACCATAAAATCATAGTAGTGATTGCCATCCATAGCCTCCACTGCTGGTCTAAATCTGCCAGCTTCACTACTGTATAGCAGGAAAATTTCGTGGTAGCATAGTGTAATTATGGGAATTTTTGAAAAGGTCATGATACAAAAAGTGGACACGCCACTGATATTACACGCATGTTTGGGTCAATATGCATGCAAATGCTAGTAACATAACAAGATTACATGCATATAGGGTGTAGAGACAGCTAGGGACCCACAATATGCTCAGTTTCAAGGATGCATGAAATTTGTGTCATTGTTTACTTGATGAATCCAGTGCAGTGTTGCTGAAGCCTGCAATACAATCAGCAGGGTTTCATCCGGGGGGGGGGGAACTTCCCCCCCCCCCCAAAAGAAAGAGAGAACGAAGAAAAGAGGAAAAGGAGAGAAAGAGAGAGAGACAGAGAAAGAAAGAGAGGTGCATGGTGTGGGAAGGGGGAGCGTGTACATTTTTGCGTTGCATTGCAAGTGATCAGTATTCTCCTACTTCATGACTCAAGAGCACTAGATAAAATTATGCAATACCTTAGTGACATCAGAAAGCACAATCATTAATCGATATCAATTCTTAATTGGGGGAGGGGTCACGGTACGTGAAAATGCCACACCTACTTCTCCCCAAAAATTTTTTTCTGGATGAAACCCTGATCAGGTTTTAGTAGTTATCTGCTCTAAAGAAGTCCGACTCACTTTTTTTGAAGATAAGCTTCAGTGGAGTCTTTTATAATGAAACACCAGTTGCAATACCTGCAGTGGAATAGTGGGAACCACCGACAGAACATGTGTTCTGTTTCGCTGTTATTGCAGCTCATCAGGGTGGCGTACCCGAAAAATTAATCACATACAGTAAATCGCGAATATTTTGTTGTTAAAATATTTTCAGACAGACAGGCTTGTGCGAAAATAGAACGCGAAAAAATACATAATATGCAATATTAAAGATATGGCGGTACAGAGTTGTTTGTCCGAAAATTATGTATTATTGCACGGAATGGTTGTGACACCAAATATTCGCGATTTGCGGTACCAGTAACATAGCAGGGACAACTCAAAATTACAACTATCAGGAGTAAAAATATTCTGGAAAATCAGGATCATTGGGTGGCTAACTGCGATGATTTCTAATTGAAGGGGATAAGAGTGCTCTGTCGACCTGGAACTGCTTTGCTGTTCAGTGATACACTCTGCCATAAATAGTAGTACATATGAAGCACTTCATCGTATCCTCATAAAAGAGAGGAAAGTATGACCTTCCTTGACCCTTACACCTAGACAGTGTGACTACAGGCACCATGCTACAATGAAACACATTAATATGACCGCCAGTTTTAGAGACAAAGAGGGAAGGTATATCCGTGAAATCATATTACACTCATTCTCGTTCTGCCAGTGTTGGTGTAACAAGAACGAGTCTCAAATCTGTAACCTAAGCACAGCTACAGTACACCCAAACCCAAACTGAACGGAACCCAGGGCATGACCGCATTCTAGGACTGCCAATCAGTGCAAAATCACAGGTTTTATGGGATTAAAGGTGAATCCAAGTCCAGTCCAGTGAATAGAGATTACCACCTCAAAGCTGTGGGCAATGCTCTCACCACAATCTTCAATAAGACAGAAAGCAGGCAGCAGCATGCCTCAAAGCTGTAAAGCTGTGGGAAATGCTCTCACCACAATCTTCAATAAGACAGAGAGCAGGCAGCAGCATGCCTCAAAGCTGTAAAGCTGTGGGAAATGCTCTCACCACAATCTTCAATAAGACAGAGAGCAGGCAGCAGCATGCCTCAAAGCTGTAAAGCTGTGGGAAATGCTCTCACCACAATTTTCATTAGACAGAGAGCAGGCAGCAGCATGCCTCAAAGCTGTGGGGAAAGCTTTCTTCATTAGACAGAGAGCAAGCAGCAGCATGCTACTTTATAGGCGCCTATATAAATACCCCCTGACAGCTACCAAAGTCTCATTCACATTACTGGGAAAATGGGACAGCATTTATCAAGTAAGGATACAATACTACCTTGAAAGTTCATCCTCTAGTCTGACTTGCAGGGTATGTTGCAGATGAGCTGCAAGAAAGGGAGAGAGAGGTGCAGCACCTACAGCGGCTACAACAGCAGCTTGGACTTAGAGGTACTAGTTACATGTATACGCTTTAGGCTGCATGCTTCACTATGTATAGTCATTACTCACTAATACTTTCTAGGCCAGCGATACCAGCCATATAAGACAAAAAAAGGCAAAAAAACATCTCAGGTAAGTGCAAATGACAAACAGCAACCTCTAGAGGATCGACAGTAACATATTTATTTCTCCCAACACAGAAATCACAAACTCACCTTGTCGCTGAATCAGTTCCTCCTCCGGCTGGTCAGCGACCCTCTGCTCCTCCTCCAGCAGTGAGTCCTCCTCCTCCGGCTGGTCAGTGGCCATCTGCTCCTCCTCCTCCAGCAGTGAGTCCTTCTCCTCCGGCTGGTCAGTGGCCCTCTCCTCCTCCTCCACCAGTGAGTCCTCCTCCTCCGGCTGATCAGTGGCCATCTGCTCCTCCTCCAGCAGTGAGTCCTTCTCCTCCGGCTGGTCAGTGGCCCTCTGCCTTGGGAAATAATGTGCACCCAACGTAACGATTTCGTGAGTTTGAGGGGCAATCCCTCTTGAGTGCACCCCAATTAATGTAACTATTTGGACCTCCATTCATCTAACCCTAACGGAACCCAAACTGAAAACTGCTATGAAGATACACCTAAGAACTGACCCTCAGGGCCACCTTAGTGTATCGCTTCCAAGGCAGGCACAATCACACCAAAAAATCACACACTCAGCCATATTACATTGTGGTCCGGTGTCAGCACAACCCTATAATATAGTGACAGCTTGCATAGTAAGCAGACACTTCAGACATTGTTGCTAGTTAGGTGGTGAAGCTATGAGGAATAGCATGGCATGGAGTGGCTATTATGTCTATCATGGAAGGATCTAGTGCAGCACAAAGACCGCAGATTATATGCATTGAAGTTCCTGGTCCAAAGGAATCTCCCTCGCCCTTGCTATTCACAACCCCATGCATCCGTCAGCTGTTAAAGACTACACATGTCTAAGCTCTGCTGGATGTATACAACTGAGTGGTGCCTTGATCTGTATATATGGTACAATTCCCAATAGCTTCACCAACTACATGTAGCAAGAGTGTCAAACGTGTTTTGCTGCGTCATAACAATGGAGCACTCCATTTATGCTCAGTTTGGTTAGATTACAGCACAAGGTACAGGCTACAAAACAGACCAATACTTCTCAGATTACTGGCCTGTCTGCATGATAAAGAGGTGTAGCTGCTAAAACTTACTAAGATGCATGTAAAAGATGATCTGAAACCTACGTAATAGCAGCTGAGACCATTACCAATTCTTACAAGGACCATATACTAAGTATCTATAACGAGCATTGTCAGTTTTGGAGACAGAGAGAGATTTATACCACCGCATGGCAGGTATATGTAATCATTTTTTGGTTGACTTGGCAGTCATGAAAATTCTACCCACGATGATGGGCGTGATCAAAAATATGGCAGCATGGCCAGTATTAGCAAGCAAGAGTAGCCACTGTCCTCCAGCTAGTAGTGTACACCAATATTCTTCTATCTCATGCTATTTGTCCATGTCTCTTTGCAGGTGTGGCTTGAAAATCGTGAGCGAAATTCAGCATGTGCATTGATTACATATCATTTGTGTAGCGCAACGCCCCTAGATTGGGTTGCCGTTATGAATAAAATAAACTCTGAGGGCCCTCTCTGAATTTCCACAAATTACCCACCATATATGCAAGGGCGTAGCCAGAATTTTTTTTATACAGAGGCAGATAATAAAGATTGCGCACGAATTTTTTAGTCACGCCCCCTTAGTGGACAAACCACGCCCATTTTCGAGTGTCTACCGCGATCGTAACAACATAGAAAGTCTTCTCGAGTCTAGAACGGTGCGCAAAGCCGTTTTGTCGACGTTACTTACATAATCTCAGAGAGAGGCATCCGTCTTGCTCTCTTAGAGATGGAGCTATACAGTGAAAGTTCGAGTGCTTAGTCAGCAAACAAACTTGTCATGGCATGCGCGCGGCTCGGTGAGTATTGTTGTGTATTTAAGTATATAGCTGGCTGAATTGATGACCGAGGCAGCTGCCTCGGTTGCCTCTATGGTAGTTACGCCCTTGCATATGGTACTGACTGCATTTCCTTAATTCTGCTGCACATTCAAACAATCCAGTCAATTTTGTACTTACGTATGTATATGCGCCGCTGCCATGCGTATATACTAGTAAATAAATCACACAATAATGCTGTGATAACAAACAATTTCTTTTTGCTTGTGTATGTAATCATATTATTTGCGCTGTATATATTACATATATATTATTATGGAATTCTGAGGGGGGGGGACACCAGTGTGCCCCCCTCTGTATGCAACCCTGTATCATAATCACTGCTCATAGCAGTGGCTATACTCCAATATAATTATTACTTCTACTTTCTTGTTCAATTATAACCGCATACAATTACACAGATAAGCAAGACATTCCACGGGCAGCCACATGAAATTTATTTCAAGGAACATAATATGGAATGTACACAATACATAATTATACAGTCGCTTAATAAACATTTTTATATTACCTACATACCTACATGCAGTCTACTGTGGTGGCCACAGTTAACCTACGTACACACATTACGTATCCTCTCTCCACGTACCTGTGACTAGGAGCAGCTGTTGTGTGACTACTTGAAGGATGATCTCTAATTGAAGGGGATAAGAGCACACTGTTGACCTGCTTTGCTGTTACCAAGATACACTCTATCATAAAATTAATAGTAGTACATATGAAACACTTACCATATCCTCAGTAGCTGCATAGTTGTAGTGGTGCATGTGGTAAGAGGTTGTCAATAATATATCAATGCGCAGAGATGGAGTCTGCTTGCAAGATATTCGCTCGATACATTCGTTATATACTTACTGATTTTTAAGTCTCAGAAAGGCTAGGCTCCATAGAGGCCCTGAGTTTTCTCATAATTGCCTCATAGATCACCTCATAATTACCTCATAACCAGAAAAGTAAATCTATACTGGGGATATATCACTTGTCCCTCATGAAAAGTATTACACCGCGCTACTGTACGCCACCATAATTTGAACTAGGACACCTCAACAAACAGTGCATGCTCCATATACGCATATATTGGGGTGCGCAGCTCGAGCCAGTTGACCCGGACGTGACCTCCATGTGCCATATGCTAGACTGAATAGGGAAATCCCCCCTAGTGCGAGCTCACCAAAGAAAGCGAACCGAGAAAATTGCCATATATCATTGATAGTCCATGATCTTCTTATACGCTAGGTTCAAATTCTGGGCCCCAACAAGCCTTCATGCGTGCTAAACATTCTGAAACAATCTTCACAGCAAATACATTACAGGTTTCATCAAAATTTCGTCATAGCAAGAGCCGAATTTTATTGATTGGGACTCGGGATGTATTTACACCATAGGTTACATCATACATTATCATAATTACCTCACAACCACGGAAAAATAAATTGCTACTATATGAGGATGGGGACACAGAAAAGATATTACGGTCAGAATTCAACAACATACATCAGTCAATGGGGAGGGAGAGAGGTAGAGAAAGAGAGGGCTGTCAATACTGTTTGCAAAGCCTTACCTAACAGCTCCCCATGAACAAAAAAATATTTCTCTCTCTCTCTAAAGAGACAGCGATGGTGTGCATCCTTTGGCTTCAGAGTTACATGTACAACAGAACCACAAACTATAGTGAAGGGGTGATATGGTAGCTACTAGGACCTGATTATGGAGACATTTCTATGCACATGTAACTCCTATCCCAGGTCACGCCACGTGGAGGCAGATGCACAGGTGACCCTCGAGGCATTATGTCTACTACATAATGCCCCGGCTCAAATTCAAGGGAGAGAAAGAAGGAATGGCTGATTCCTGGATCGAACTGTAAGCACACAAACTAAATATCTCCCCACCCTACTCTCATTACAAATCAGATGTGTACTCATAGCTGCTTTGGAAAACATTCTCTAGCGAAATCATCCAAAGCTGACCAGCCAAGAATCAGCCATTACATACATACCTACACAACAAGCCTTCACATTCGTCCCGACTGAGCTCTAAGAAGAGAGGAAAGATATAGCACAATACAGACCATTCACTAACATAAAAACGCCACAGAAAACCAAGTCTGTATCAGTACATGCCATATATCTCCACTGACAGGAGCAACAAGTGCTCCATCATGGACGGCTCAATCATGCTGTAACTGGAGGAGCTCGACATAAACACACACGATATAAAGAGCCCGGGCCACACTGCCTCGGTTTATGGAGGAAGCTAAATGTGTACAATGTACATACATATTGATGTAAAGATAGCGGCCTAAACATAATAGCAGCTGACACTAGTATGAGCTTCCTTGACCCTTACACCTAGACAGTGTGACTACAAGCACCACGTTACAATGAGCACATCAACATGACTGCCAGTTTTTGAGAAAGAGAGAATGAGAGCTCTGTAGAGCACATACCCCGTGTGCACAATTAGAAGCCTAGTGTGTGTTCTTGCATTCACTTACATGTACGCGTCACATACATGTAGATGTGCAGTACACGATTGAAACAGCACATGGCACACCTGATGTGATTTGTACAGTTCGTCAACATTACTTCGAAAACTAGAAGCCATCAACGACTCATCATGCCACCTGAGCTTCAGGCAGCTGACTTCAACGAGGAGAAAGAGAGAAAATGCCAAGCCACCCAATTACTTTACTATGCACACGGGGGTAATACCATAGTGTCCCAGGCAAGTGCCCATGACACTATAATAATATTATACTGACAGAGTACATGTACTGTAGAGCAGATCATATTTAGAGCAACATGATACAACTTGATATTACGTTTTCACTCATAAAAGTTTTTGCTCGGTAACCTATAACTGTACCTAATATAATCAGCTTTGAACAGGCAACAAACAACTGTACCAAGTGCCCAACACAAACAAGTATTGAGATGATACAGAGAGGGAGAATGCAGCCATATTAATACAAACATACATGTAGTATAGACTGGGATAGAGAACACAAGAGAGAAACATATCTCCAATGTGAAAACCAGAAGCCATCAACGACTCATCACGCCACCTGAGGGTGGGAGCTTCAGGCAACTGACTTCAACGAGGAGAGATACATGTACATCTAGATATTATGGCAGAGCAGAGAACAACCCTGTTTGCTGACATGGCATTTGTGTACTTCCTTATAAGGTAGTACAAAAAAATCAGTCAGCTGGTTTGGCAGTGTCACTACAGGCATACAGATAAGATTGATAACCAGTACCTGTACCCTATGACCTGACATTCAGAAACCACTTTTAACCCCAAAACAAAATTCAAGAAAGGTAGAGCCTACAACTGCATAAACCTTCCATGCGTCAGACTTATTTAGTTGACATGCCTTAACACTCGAGAAAACACAGGTATGAAGAGAAATAACACTGAGAAGAAATAATATTACTAGTGTCATGCATGGCCTGTTTGGGGCGAGCCTGAGCTGAGCTTCTGTCGGACTGGAGTAGTCGAAGACTTTAAACCCATAGCACGATAGATCCTGAAGACCATGCACTGACATACATGTAGATCCAAGCAGACAATGACAGTCATAGTGCCGTGTAGCTGCATGACAGTTCCCTCCACGTAGTATTTACCCTATCAGGCCAAATATACTGAGTCAATAAAATAATAGCATAGCTGCCTCTATTGTCACAGGCTCAATGAGCAGCACGTCTATCTTTATCACGTTCTTAGCTGCTCCTCGCGCTGTTGAGCTGACGATGAGTTTGTCTCTCTCTCCTGCTTTGGAGCCTTACTGTACTTATCGATCTGGATCTGCGCGACGAGGGTAAATTTGCAATTCGCTAAATTGGAGTGGCATATATACGGCCCGTAGTGTTAGGCATGACAATGCGCAATAGACTATTTCGCATTTATGTCCATACCTAGCTATTATAGCCTGGGGTGACCGACGTACTATATATATATATATATAATATATACAATTCGCGCATGGATGTACCGTTTATGTGGGGCTCGCTCAGGCTTGCCCCAATTATGGTAACAGACATGTACACATATGTACTAGCATTGAGACGAGCAAAGAGAAAGAGAAAGAGAAAGAGAGAGAGAGAGAGAGAGAGAGAGAGAGAGAGAGAGAGATATGCAGTTATACATGTACATGTATACAATAGAGGGAGAGGTGATATCATATCCCAGAGAGAGAAACATAAGAGAGAGAGGATGGATTGGTAATCAATACATGTGGCCACACCTGGGTATACGATATATAACAAAATACTAGGTAGAGTTTCACACTGCGGCACATGATTTACACTTCCAGGGGACATCTTTTTTTTCAAAAACATAGTTAGGAACGTCCATGCAGTGTTTGTGGTACCAGGTTTTACATACATCGCACTCGGCCATTTTATCACCTAATTCCTCGGGCAAGCGGCAGGAGCAGTGAAGGTCCACTGACTGGGTGTGCCTGACACCCACAGTCCTGCGCTCACCGACCGCTGGGAAGCGAGAGAGGCGACATTTCTCCAAGCACTCTGCCAAGTGCTGCCTCATAGACCTGTGATTGTACTTGATCTTACATGGGTCATTACCACTGCAAATGTCGTATGCAAATGCTAAGGCAAGGACTCCACAATCGGAACCATTTGACTGCCTTCCAACATCCATCATTCTCACTACAAGCTGTACTGAACACAAGGCTGGCAATCAATTTGACCGTCCCACTGGAAGCACTGGAGTACATGCTGTCGTACACATTGACCACTCCATCGTCACATCCAACGTTGGAAATAGTACACCAGTGACACCCTCCAACAAAGATGATCTGCACAAATTCTCCTCGGAGGATTTGGAACGACAGACTCCTGTGAACTGCCGGATCTTGCAGGCCGGCTATGTTTGGGAATTCCTGCAAGATGAGCAACTGACCGGCCCTAATGACTGTGTCTGAGAGCCAACCATCAGATGAAACAATTTCCCGTTTCTTATCTATGTGCAAGGTGTACAGTGGAGTGGACACCCAGGTGTTGCTTGCAACTGCAGAACCATCGGCTGGAGACAAGGCTGTGGGATCGTCAGTCAGGTCAACAACATGCTCAACAACAGGCTTGGCTAGGCCACAGTTACACACTTTGAGATTTGCAGAATCATTTGCTACATCTCGTAGTGAGGTCCTTCCTGCAGTTCGCCAGTTGTCTACTGAAATGGATGGATCACCGCTGATAGCCGTCAACTGCCCCTTTGCATAGCCAGTAGTGAGAACTCCCTTGTGACAACATAGTAGGCATCGATCACCAAACACTTGCACAACGCAGCAAGGAAGGTGACATTTGCCCAATTTGCTATCATGCAAATTCACGCAGTCACCCACCTTGAAGTTGGGCCTAGGCCTTTTCTCTGGGGGAGGCTTCTCACCACCTGGCTTTTCTCTCTTTCCTCGACGAGTGGACCTCGTATCGACCGGCTTGCTTGCTTTAGGAGGTTTGGATTTCACACAAGCATCATCCTTGCCATTCTTGTCAGAGTCAGCAGAAGAGGCCTTGGGAAACAATGTGCACCCAACGTAACGATTTCGTGAGTTTGAGGGGCAATCCCTCTTGTGTGCTCGTCCGAGCGCTCCGCACACGCAGATACCACTTATTACGTCATCTTCAAAACACCAACTAGTGTCACCAGTTGGGGTAGGCACACTTTTTTCCAAAGAAATGCTTTCTGCGTCTGACAGGGTATCCTCAGAATAGGAAATGACATCATTATTGTCAGATGCTCTGTCAACCACAGAAACATCACTTCTCTGATTCTTTACGTTCAAAGGACATTCACTATGGTTGGTACGTAGGTGAGTGGTGGACCCACACTTACACGTCCCTCCAGTTGTACGCTTCTTCTGTCCCTTACGTTTGAGTTCATCTTCGTCTATGTCACTGTCATCACTGCCGTAGGTATCGTGGCCATGTTTCTTTGACCACAGCTTGCGACACTGTGCATCCACTGTTCGCTCACTTTTCAACTGTATTCGCCTCCGCTTGGAGGAATCGGTCTTTTCCTGATCTAAGTACATCATTCTCTGTCGATTGAATGTCTCCAGAGCAGCCTGAACACCATCAAACACAGGTAGCCTCAGACGCTCAAACAGCTCAACCACCCAATGATATTGTGGCCCACGCTTCTCATACATGTATGTCATGTTGGATTGCAGCAGAGCCAGCTCGGTTGAAACCACATAGTGTAGCCTCTCGAGGAAGATGTGCTTTGGTCTGAAGCGAATGAACACATTGTGGGAGGCCTCCAACCAATTGGAATGCCCCCTTTTAAGAATGGGGTGAACCAGCTGTTCGGCCATTTCTGCTCTCTCATGGCATTCAATTTCGTAAGCCAGAGAGTGGAAAGGACATGTCAGTGCATGCCTTGTGTGATAGTCTGTTCCTTCGCACTTCAGATCCTCTCCATCCTCACACTCGCCACAGCTGCATACTCGAAGTTGGTGAAAGTCACACCTACCAAACCCCCAATCGTGCTCGTCGCGGGCATGTCTGGCCAATCCTTTCATCCTGGTCGCAAACTCTTCGGCAGATTCACTCATCGACAAAATTAGCGAAAAGTAGTTTCTAGCCTTTTCAATGAACGCCTTGGAGAAGCAACCACATCCCTGTTTATGCCTTGAGCAATGACAGACCACATCGCCAACAGAGGGAAAAGTGTCTTTATACTTTCTTACTAAATCAACAGTGAAGGACTTGATTTTCTGCAGCTTTTCCAGCTGCTTCTTGTGGGCCCTACCGGCATGTCCACCACAGATCATGATCTCTGCATTGGGAAAGTGGTCTGTCACTGCCTTAGCAGAGGAGGAGTCGGCATCTTGCCACTGAATGGCAATGTTCATCCCTTCCTCCTTGGCTTTTTTGAACGTAAGGCGTGCGGCATAGCCTTCGGCACCCTTGGATGTCCCCTGGTAGAGCTCTTCTTCAATTATGTCATCTCTGCCTTTCTGACAGAGATGCTTGCGGTAAAGAAGAGCTCCATTGTAGTAGTTTCAAATGCTGAAAGTAGCATTCTTGCTGTGATGACCACGTGTCATCCACGTGCCATCAGCGGACGTGACGGCACGACTCCACGAACCCAGTTCATTTTGGTCCATGCGTTGCATGTCATCCTTTGCATCACTGCACATCTTATCGACCATCTCTTTGACGATAGGGTACATTCTCTTGATGGTCGAGTCAAACATTGGCCAACTAACTCCTTCAATCCCAAGTGCATGCTTCAATACCTTGTAATAAGTCACATGCGTGCAACCAGCTATGATAAAAGCCACCTGCGCAGCAATACCAATTTCGGTAGCACAGCCAAGTTCGTATTTAGATGATGTTTCAAACAATGCCCACTGACTAGCACAACCGTTACAAGCATAGGTGATAGAAAGAGCACCACCCAGCCCAAGGCTTTTCACATGAATGGGACACAATGCACCTTTACAACCAGGTGTGGCACAACAACGTATTTGATTCACTTGCTTGATGAACTTGTTCAATTGTTTCAAGTCCATGAAGCAAATATTTGATGGAATAATTGACGTATTTTCTATGCTCTCTCTAACCTTTCTTTGAGGGGTTGGAACGTACAGGGAGCCATCATTACTCTCCACTGTCACGTTGAGACTGTCAGTCTCTTCTTCATCACCCTCCACTGTCACATTGAGACTGTCAGTCTCTTCATCACCCTCCACTGTCACATTGAGACTACCATTATTTGACGTGGGAGTATCCTAAATGGCAAAAAAAACTTACGGTGATGTGCATGCATACAGACAACTTCTTTCAACGAACATGTACAATGTCATATAAGCGAAATGTATCAGCCTCCCAGTCTAGTGTACACCCACCAGGGCTCCCCCGATAGCCAGACTTAACAAAATGGTAAAGCGTCATCACTCCTTGGTCATGTAGTATGTAAAGTATATCCTTTGGAAGTCTCATGCCCGCCCACTGTGTGTCTGCCTATATTATGCATAACTACATCTCTCCAGTTCTTCTTATTCTACCCAGGATTCCTCATATTATTGGGACTTTTTTAACATTCTTACAACACTGAGAATTTCGTGTTTTTTTTTGTTTTTTCAAGCAGATCACACACTAAGCAGAAAAAGAATTGTCCGAAAACCACCACATAGTTGAGCTGGATACATAGTAGAGCCATACAAACATATGGGAAAACTTCAAAGGGCCATAACTTTAATTGTAAGGTGTGAATCAAAAATCTGTCTATCAAACCTCTAGTTTGGACCCATTCTGCGTGCCCATGTAAAAATTATCTCCCCAAGTACTCCCAAACCCCCCCCCCTGAATTAGATTATTATTTAATTAATATAGTGTGTTCTACTTAGTGTGTAATTAGTGTGTAAATAGTGTGTAATTTCCCTACTTTATGGTTATATTTGTGCCCAAGACATGTCCTTATAGTGCACAGAAAGGGGACAGAGGGGGGACATAAAAGGAAGCCACCAGCACCCCACTGGTATCACTGGTATCACTGGTATGCCGCACCATCAAAATTATGAAATCACTGCATGCCATGCAGGGCTAGAAATAAGGCTCATGTTTTGGTCGGACATTGCTAGGACACAGTATAAGACTTTATGGAGTTGCATGGGGAATTTGATCGGTCATTTCAACAATTTGGTCGGAAAATGTCCAATGACCAGCTGTTATTTCTAGCTCTGCCATGATGTCCTGATGTGGGAATATAACGTTCAGTATAATTATTATGAGGTTGATCCAAATTAAGGGGCTGAGTTTTTAATATTCCATCTCGCTACTAAGATAAGTTACTAAAGGATGGAAGATTGTTCCAGCCTTGAACATTGCATTTTTTTACGCAATTTGCGTTTCTTGTCTGTCGCTGGTATCAAGCATGGAATTTGTGTAACCACTGACTTGGAGGAGCTGAACCTTTATGTTGATGACTGTGATCGCTATGATCTTCAGTCCAGAAAGAAAGAGTATCATTGGACGATCTTTGTGCTGATCTTGCCTCTCATCCGATATTCTGGTACAGAATTCGATTCTTATAACAGTCATTTTCCATACATAGCTTCAATCTTTTGTGTATGCCTCAACCATCAGGAAAAGCCGGACATGCTCTCAGCGTAATTCGATCTTACATGGTTTGCTCATTCAACTGATTATAATTAAGTAGACTCCCCCCCCCCCCCTCAGAATCATCAGGTGATATACATGTAATAATCTGCCTATGAACATTGGCGGAAATTAAACTTGGAGATAGGACCCAACCTCGTAATTGCAAAAATACCCCCCTCCCCCCACAAACAAACTCTTATAACATGCGTTTGTCACCTTACCTTGATAATACTGTCTATCACCGACCTTTCTGGTGTATCACCAGACACAGTATTCATACCCAGTGTAATACACACATCCTATGTAAAAACAATAATAATTAAAGTTAATCGCTCAGGTCCGAGGCTAATATTTTCTTCAAGTACTCACTTTTTGTGCATCAGCACTCTCAACTGACTCCATATCACTGCAGAAGATGAATAGGTACAGTATCACCATGCAAGCACTCCATTATGGGCACAATCACACTATGGTACGTATACTCACGTTAATATATTGAATAACAAAACTTGGATGAACTGTTGAAATTTCCAACACAAATCTCTGTAGAAATCAGCACAACACGTAACAGACCATGCACCTGTACATGTACCTTGAGTTTCAGAAAATTGTAGCAATAATAATATTATGGATACACCCACATTTGATAGTAACCCAGTATTGCTCTACAGACCTCTAAATGACCACCCCCAAATAAGATGGATACCCTTCTCACAAAATGACTACACCCTCCATAATTATGACACTAATATAGCCCCATACACATGCTGAGCTAGTGAACAACACCAGGAACACATTACCAGCTCACATGCACAAGGGATAAAGTAATTGGTTTTGTCTGTGTGTCTGCCTGTCATCACAAAATTGCCAGATCTGGACGTCTAGGCATCTGAGCGACTAGTAAATATGACAAATCCATACAGGTTGTCCAAAATTTGTCTTCATTATGGCCCATTGTTGGCGACACCTATCGACTCGACCCATCCACTGCAAGCCATGTGTATACGTCAGCTACAAACATGTATGCACACTACTGCTGCAGCTCTCATTTCTATGCAAACAGATGTGGATGCAGATGCAATGTGCGAAGGGGTATGTGTTCTATAAAGCTCAAGTTGTTTCGTAGTGCACTGGGTATGGGCAAGATTACGCGTGACCCCGCCCCTCACGTAGCACATGGGCGGAAAACATTGCAAATGTGTGGTATTCCTGCCTTTGACTTGAAAGGCTTCATGCTGGTATTAGGCAATATTATTAGGCCCTGTTAGCTTAGGTATAATTGCCGAGCGCCTTAGCGCGAGGCATCTAATTCGGGAGTATGGCCTTGTTGAACGTATCTATGTATGTATGTCAGTCACGCTTAGGAATGCAATAATCAATGCATATGCGCATGCGTGCGTTTACTCGATCAACGTCCTTTACCTACTTCCAGTGCGTTTACTCGATCGTCGTCCTTTACCTACTTCCACGTGGCTTTTACCTGCATTGAGCTCATGATGTCTGAACGAAAGTGACAGTTAGCCAGGCTGCGTAAGCAACGACAGAGGAGCTGCATGAATCCTGATGTCCAGCGACAAGAAGCAAGGCGTCATCAGCATGCTTCAAGAACTACTGAAAATGAACAAAGGAGGTGAATACTGAGTACCACGTTTTTAAGCAAGGGCTTGCTATTTATACTTGATTGATGAGGACGGAATAATAAAATCTACGCTGTATCTAGAGTCCCGGCACCGGTACCCAAGATTTAGTGCTTGGAGTACTGGCAGTGTATTATATAGGGGGCTGGGATCTATGGCTATATTATAATACTGACCGCAAGACGGCTAGTGAAGCTAGTAGCGGGGGGTTGGGTTCCGATAATCGGTTAGTTACGAGGGGTTTGGGTTTCGGCTAGGGTTAGTATTATAGTGGCAAGGTGTATGAATTTGGCAAAAAACGGCATCGAGCCGTGGCGAGCAGGGTGGCTGAGCGGACTATGGCTTGGGCTGGTGGTACGGTGGTCATGGGTTCAAATCCGGCTTGATCTATCACTTTTGAAAAATTTCTAAGTTTTTTGGCAGGCTTTGTTGCCGGTACTTGAAGCGCAAAATTTCCGGTACTGGTGCCGGTGTAGTAGAGAAATGGTGGCTGAGCGGACTATGGCTTGGGCTGGTGGTACGGTGGTCATGGGTTCAAATCCGGCTTGATCTATCACTTTTGAAAAATTTCTAAGTTTTTTGGCAGGCTTTGTTGCCGGTACTTGAAGCGCAAAATTTCCGGTACTGGTGCCGGTGTAGTAGAGAAATGGCCCCCCCATAGTTTAGGGTCCCCCCGGTCCCATATCTCTAGTGATATACGCCCCCAGGCCTCATATTATCGCTAGAGATATGCGACCCCGTACCAGGTACTATATCACTAGCGATATAGGGCCCGTGTAGGGATATGCACCCCCCCCCTTCCCCCAGCTCCAGAATCATCATTATTGCTGCTTCTTGTCACTTGTTTGCGGATCAGCAGGCTCCTGATGACTCTATCAGGTAATGTTAGCTACTCAGTTACAATGATCATCGCCTCTCCGTCGCACGGTGATTGAATCAAGCCACACCCCTTCGATATACGATAACTCGGAGAAGTCAGTTCCCATCGTGAAGTAGAGCTTCTCAGTTTTTTTTTTCTAGTCCCATGAAGTCAGTACAAGCGCAAGGAAGGGTCTAGCTCGATAGACTAGACTCTATACAGTCTCGTATTAAAAACGCTCTATAACAATTATTATCTCGATTGCTTTGCGCAGCGTACATAAATTAATAAAATTGCACATCAAATAATTTAGTAGACTACCATCGACTCTGGCTCGTTCTGGCTCACGATTAAAGGCATTGTTCCACTATATATATACAGCCGATTACATTCGTGCAAATGGGGCGCGGCAGAACGGTCGAAGTGGACATACACCAGATTGTACATCAAAGATGATCGAAGGTTTGCTACAGTGAATTGTGCAAGTTATGGCCACGACGCTCGTGCTGTAGGCTACGAAGCAAGTACGAGGACAGTCATGGCCGCTGTTACTACGCCTTCCTAAGGCGCTTCGTCACACATAGGGCTAGGGGGTCCATATCACTGGGAGGGTCCAAACCTCTAGATATATAGGGCCCCTGGGGGACCCATACCGCTAGCGATATGGGGGTAGGGGGGGCCCATTTCACGGGGGGTACCATATCGCTCCTACACCGGGACTGTACACACAGCCTAAAATCTATCCGACACTCTTAGATATCTCTGGCAATGAATGTTTGGACTGCTTTGCACACATGAACTACCCTTTAATCAGTTTCTTATTATTAATCTGTTAATTGATTTGTATATCAACCTTGATCAACCACTTATCATTGTTTGCCAATCTGCAAATCACTTATATAATATTATTATTATTTCATCCACTGATTTCCTGATTCTAATAATTAAGTATTGTACCGGTAATTATTTAAACCATCATTTCTTATAATTATATTGCAATATTCTGCGCGAGGCACTCACTTGCACTCAGTGTATACCTAGTATTATTATGGTGAGCAAGATTATTCCTGCCTTTGACTTGAAGGCTTCATGCTGGCATTAGGCAATACTAGTGTCATGCAGGGCCTGTTTGGGGTGAGCCTGAGCTGAGCCTCAGTCGGACTGGAGTAGTCGAAGACTTTAAAGCCATAGCACGATGGATCCTGAGGACCATGAACTGACATACATGTAGATTCAAGCAGACAATGACAGTTATAGTGCCGTGTAGCTGCATGACAGTTCTCTCCACGTAGTATCTACCCGGCCTATGCCAATAGCCATGATAAAATTATAGCGTAGCTGCCTCTATTGTCACAGGCTCAATGAGCAGCACGCCTATCTTTATCACGTTCTTAGCTGCTCCTCGCGCTGTTGAGCTGACGATGAGTTTGTCTCTCTCTCCTGCTTTGGAGCCTTACTGTACTTATCGATCTGGATCTGCGCGACGAGGGTAAATTTGCAATTCGCTAAATTGGAGCGGCATATATACGGCCCGTAGTGTTAGGCATGAGAATGCGCAATAGACTATTTCGCATTTATGTCCATAGCTAGCTATTATAGCCTGGGTGACCGACGTACCATATATATATATATATATATACAATTCACACATGGATGTACCGTTTATGTGGGGCTCGCTCAGGCTTTCCCCAATTATTATCAGGCCTTTTCAGCAGATCTGATTATAGATAAATTTCACTGATGCAATGGGCAAAGCAGAGGCGCCCAGCCACAATATGCAGGAGTGTCATCATGGAATGAATGATGTTGCACAGCTCTGAGACTAAGATTATAGGCCTTGAAGTTGCTGGTCCAAAGGAAGCTCATTGCTATTCATAATCCAGTCAGCCGTTCACTTCCAGGCTACAAGTGTGTATAGGCTCTGCCGGTTTTACACAAGTAAGAGGTGCTGTACGTACAATTCCCCATAGCCTTGCCAACTACATGTAACTAGCAAGTAGCGGAAACGTTTGCTGTGTAAAACAATAGAGCACTCGAGTTATTAGCTCAAGGTATAGACCAATGCTAGCTAGCTTGTTTGCACGATTGAAGAGATCTAGCTGCTCCGAGGGCATATGGCAGTGACTCCCTTGTTGAGCACATAATTTACTCAGTTGGGCAAAGCGTAAACAATGTTCATCACATTGTCAAGCGCAAACAGTAGGTATTGTCAGGTACATTTTCATCAGTTCTTGTTCATACACGGGCACAATGTATGGCTAGTTATAGCCTGGTTTTAGAGTTTGTGCAGAGACTTTTTTCAACACTGTGTCTACTGTACTGGCACCGGTACCCAAGATTTAGTGCTTGGAGTACTGGCAGCTCTAATATTAGCTATACTAATAGCCACTAATACTGAGTGCTAGACAGCTAGTGAGGCTAGTAGCGGGGGGCTAGTTTGCCGGTACTCGAAGCGCTAAATTTTCAGTACCGGTGCCGGTACGGTAGACACAGCCTTTTTTCAATTGTTGCTGTTTGAGTTAGCACTGTACATCAATCTGTGATGGCAATTTTGATCTCGCTACAATGCATGGTGCAAGTACAAGCCACACTGAGACTACTATCCCCGTAATCAGTAGTCTCGTACCCAGCCTCTATGTTGCATGCAGAAAATAAAAGTATGGTGAAATGCGCATGGTTCTGGCAATATCTCATTGCGTCCTTTCAGAATAGTGTCCGTAAAGTTCAGACGAGGGCGATAAGCTCAAATGTAGCTGGCGAGGATGTGGATGATCCATGCCTACCTACTAGGACAGGAAAATCTCATCTATACAGCTGCCGTTTCATCGTCTGGTTGAGAATCAGGCACTGAGACACTCGGACTCCATAATTTGCCAAGATTGTGCTTTCAAGGCATCAGCTGGGTGTAAGGCTGCGTGAATTGTGCATATACATGTAAGCAAAACATCGTGATAACGCTATCACTGATAATACAGTGGAACCCTGCATGACGGACACTCCTCAACGACGGACACCTGCGATTTAATTAACGGACAATTTTGAATGTCCGGATTGTATTTCCATAGACTTCAATATATTCAAACCCCCTCAACAGGGGACACCCCGTTATTCCGTATAACGGACACTTATTTTGGTCCCGCAGTGATGCTTTATCATAGCTGGCCTCGATTTGATTGTAGGAGGGGCATGGTCAACCACTACCCCTGAGCTAAGGACACTTCGCTATAGCGGACTAAAATTTTGGTCCCAATGGTGTCCGCTTTAGAGGGTTTCCACTGTATTTATTTGTGTTCATAATAATATTATGTCGTGTACATCTGGAACCAAAGTTGAAAAAACATTTCACCACACTCTTTTTCCGATCTGCATAGAATATGCAATCAGGTACTTTGGGAAAACTTCCGTTCCGTTTGTAACATATCAGGAGGAGGAGGAAGGCTCTGGTGTTGTGCCCATACTGGAGTTGTACAAGTGCTTAGCTGCTACGCCTGTGTGCAAACCTCACTCGTGAGATGTATGTAGTCTAGTAGCCTAGCAAGCCCGGTAAAAATTGGTGATGACGTGGAGCAATCTGATTGGGCTCCACTCCTGGCTGCAGCAGGTACTAGTCTCGTATACATAGGCATAACACCAGAGCCTTCCTCCTCCCCAGTCATAACAATACAAACCTAGCGTTCCAAGTCCAGTAAATCAGGTGACATGCACACAGTTCCATAGTCAGGAAAGGTGAGAAAACTATCAGTACGCCATATTACATACGACAGACACAGACAGACACAAAACTTACCAATTATTATCTCGGCAGTGCGCAGACAAAGTTCACGTGGCACGATGGACAATATGCGCATGCGCAGATGAACAGGGGAGGGGCTGATGCATGCGCATTTGGAAGGGGTGGGGCTGAAAGCACGACCTTTGACCTTAAAATTGACGACCGACAGCGGATACCAAACTGAGTCATTCAGGTCTCCTACAACGCTAAAAATGCTCAGCAAAGGGTAAGCGGCTAAAAGAGACTTATATCAGCGCTTCTGGGGCAATTTGGGGATATATCCACCCACGCAATTAAATGGTACCTTAAGATGATCCTTTGGGAACCTATGGGTAGATATCCTATAGAAATTAGCAAGATTTTGTGGGACAAATCCCAGTTGGATCATGCAAGATCATAGGATGATCCTTTGGGAATCTTTATGATAGGAATTCTGTGGAAATCATAAGATTTTATGGTACACATCCCAGTTGGATCATGCAAGATCTTAAAACAATCTCTTAAGAATCTATATGTGACAGTTCCCATAAAATCCCTGTTAATTTCACAGACAAGATTATGAAAGATCAACTAAGATCTTACATAATTAAGTTATCAGTGCTCCAGGGATTTCATAACCAATTTCCCATCTTGGATCACCCCAGAAAACCCTGAAATATCATACAAGATCATGCAAGATCTTTTCAATAATTTTTACTAGGGTTGTCTGCTTGCTTTGTATGGCTCTACTGTGCATCCTAGGTGTATTATGTGGTTTTCTGGAAATGTTTTTCTGCTTAGTGTTGAAAAAAGAGAATGGATGACACGATCATCAAAGTGTCTATACTCGAGGGAGAGTTGGCAGAGCTGTCTACTTTGGGATTTGCCTTACCTCTCTGTATACAGCTACAACTAAGCTGTCTGAGAATAGATGAGGTCATGTGGACTGCTAGGTGTACATCTGGTGGTTTTTCTGTCAACCTCTTCTGGCCTGCCCCTGCCCCTGAAAAGAATGATGTTCAGCTTAAGAAAAGAAGGAAGACGAGGAGTAAGGCTAAAGTCAAGTAACTATAAGTAATACCAATCCTATGTGCCTGCTACTAACTTACCTATTTGCAATGAGTCAAAATCCATTCTACCACGTGAAAGCTGCATGAGACCACAAAAATCCACTGAAAATCCAGTTGTAGGTAGACCTCACAGCATGCCATGCATGCAATGATTTCAACTATGAAGTCGGGGAAGGACTGCATGGTGTAACCTACCATGATGAAACTGGAGACCAACCGAACTGGACTCCTGTAGTGGCCAAACGAAAGAAGAAAGTGCCTGTTTCAAGCTTTGTTCGTCGAAGGTTTGCGCCCGATCACCCCATCCATCAACAGGACGCTACTTCTGTCTCTGATAGTGATTCTGGATCAGAGGTTGACCTAAACAATATTCCATCAAAACCTGCTAATATACAGTACAATGAAGTTGATGGTGCTCCTGGATTATCCATATGGACCAACATAACTCGATCTTGGACACCAATAGCAGCAAGAACAAGAGCTAGACTGAAACAGTTACAGACTGGGTACAAGCCCATATTAGCTATAGAGCTATCCATGTATCCATTGCTTTGATGCATAAATTATTATAGAGAAAAAATTATACACTAAGTAGTTATACACTAATTATTACACTAATTACACTAAGTAGAAAAAAAACTATTAACTAATTCATGGGAGGGGGGGTTGGGAACATTTTGGGGGGTAATTTTTAAATAGGCACGCAGAATAGGTCGAAACTAGATATTTGACCTGAAAGAATTTTGATTCACGCTTTATAATTAAAGTTATGGCCCTTTGAAGTTTCCCCATATGTTTGTATAGGAAGCCATGCATTTGCAATGTTTCTGCCCACGCACTATGTGAGGGGCGGGGCTACACGCACATAAATGTGATGACCATTACCCACTTAGGTCAAAATTGAAATTTAGGCTGCCTGCTTGCATTGTATGGGTCTATAATGCATCCAGCTCAATTATGTGATGATTTCTGGACAGTTTTTTTCTGCTAAGTATATCTGCTTCTTAAAAAAAATAATGTTTGGGGGGGGGGGGGTGGGAGCACTTGGGGAAACATGGGCACTCAGAATGCATCGAAACTAGAGATTTGACCCTGGGGAATTTTGATTCACACCTTAGAATAGAAGTTACCCCATATGTTTGTATGTATAGGAATCCATGCATTTGCAATGGTTTCCACCCACGTGCTAAGTTAGGGGCTGGGCCACACGCGCAAATCAACGTGACGACCATTACCCACTTTGGGCGAAATTGATGTATAGGCTGCCTGCTTGCACTGTATGGCTCTACTATGCATCCAGCTCAACTATGTGGTGGTTTTCAGACAATTTTCTTCTGCTTAGTGTGTGGTGTCCTTGAAAAAAAAACTTTCGGTTACAAAATATTTGTTTCTTGCAGTGGGCTGTGAGCTGAGGGAGCCTCAGGGTACTTGAGAACATAACAACCTGATTGCAACCTGGCCATAAATGAGGAGTTGTTGTCTCAATGTGTGTACATGTATGTATGTATGAATGGCATACAAAGTGATCGAAATTATAAGCTGTCACGTTTTATGTAGATGATACTTCACCAAGCCATGGATCCCACTCTATAATCCATAGTCAAGCTCATTTGCTGTGGTTGTCTACTGGACTTAAGTGGTAGGTACATATTATCGAATATAAATTGCACTCTACTAGACAGTGAGCTTGGATAGTCCATATGCATGGTTTCGTTGTCATATTATTTAAATTAATTTCTCATCAGCCACCATTTATTTGAAATAATATACCGGTTTATTCAAAATTTTCTTTTTCCTTGTCCTCAGACCCTCCCATTTTTCTATATTTTATGCAGCTACATGGCATTGTAGAAGTGTGTCTTGTACCTTATGTTCAGTAATTGGACAACTTGCAAACTGCATGACATTACTGTAGCGTATCGGTCATGAATGTGATAATTACTAGGAAGATGATATCATCAGGCGGGGCGACCCTTCGCTCGTGGCATTAGCTGTTCACGATTTTTATTTGTAAAGGGTAATCAATGTGTTATTAAAAGTTTTGAGTCGCTAACTCATAGGCTCCAACTGTCCCTGAATCTCCGGGACAGTCCCGGATTTTTAGCAATTGTCCCGCGTCCCGGAAGGCTCTTCTATAATTGTATTATTGGTCCCGGAAGAGGTCCAGACACTAGCATAAACTCTGTAGTAATAGTACAACTAATCACTTATTGGTGGTAAAATGAATAACCTGCTTGTGGTAGTGCCTTACAAACTTTGGTTTTTGCAGTAGCAACACTACAAGAGCTCTACTAGGCTTGCAAATTCATGCTCTAGAAAGTATATTCTAGGCATTGTGGTCATCAAATTCAATCATATTGGGTGTGGTGTAGGTGGAGTTTTAATTAATGATGGCCACATCTAGTGGGTGTGGTCTATGTCCCTGGAGCTGTTCCGGAAAAGTTGGAGCCTATGCTAACTGGCCAGGCTATGCACAACCAAATGACCGAATTGGAGCAGCCAGGCTTTCAGTTTGGTCATGGTTCTTAATACGCTTGAGTAGGGTAAAGCTCTATCTGTAGCTACAGTGCAACTGAAAGTAGTGCCAACCGTGAATGATTGCCACTGCCATGGTTACAACTCGAGATGAATTAGGTCGAAAATTATCCGATAGCATGCTCCACAACACAAATTTGTAAGGCCCTTGAACTCAAGCCACACTGCACTGTCATGATTCTGCAGATCTGACCTTTGATCTGCGTTGATGACGACGTTTTTACCTGTCACGTTAAGGTCTACCACTTGGTATCTGAGCATACGCATTAAGTCCTTGCCATGCAAGATCACGCACAAATAAATAATACACTGCTTCCGGTTTCTTGTGTATTCGGGGCTCGCTCAGCCTCGCCCCGAATTATACTTGATACACATCACTTGATTGGATAGATTTTGATGTTTAAACACCTACATTTCACCATTAGTTGTAATTATGGTTCTGTACAGTGTTGATCCTTTGTCTATAGTAACAAATAGTAAACTGGCTTATGGCTTATGGTCTTAGGAATTAATCCTTGTGGGAGGTGATTATTGACATTAATTTTCCTCTTGCATCTCTTAGGCACTTTGTGAATGATATCAGTGACTGAAAGTCACTCTTCTGGTCCATAGCACAATATTGCCATTTTCGGAGTGAGCAATGCAGCAATGTAGATTGGCTGGTATCACACCGAAAACCGTACTCCACCATATACAATTTTGAACCCTCTTTGGAATTTATATTATTGATACACACACGTTATAATTATTTGTACAAGCCTGTATCCAGTGATTATCATTATTATTATGAGATCAAGATTTTGAACGGTATTATAGTTTAAGTTGTGCTGAAATACTGACTTGTAGCATGCATGTAGCTAGTAATTTTAATACTTGTCCCCGGTGCAAGTCCAAGTAGCCCTGTGGCACAGCAGTTGGTTAAATAGTTTAGAGTTCCAGTAGGTGAATAGCAATCTCAGTATAAGGCATCGTCACTCCATCAATCGACATTATAATTCCAGTTCATTCTCTATGTCTTAGTTCCTTTGATGACATCATTATTATTATATCATTATTACAATGATATAATAATCAGTCGGTAGACTATAAGTAGGGATGGCCCGGATATGCCATATATACAATACATTACAAATGCCAAAATATGTCAAAATAGGTAATGTTGTGAAATTTCTAAGTGTGAAAATCAGAATCTCCAGCAAATTGTGCATCTAGTAAGACCAAGATCATTCATCAAAACAATTGTACATGCCAGAACCAGATGTTTGAAAAATAGCCCATTTATCATTCTTTCTTTCTTTCTTTCTTTCCTTTTCATTATCAGGGCTAACTCAAGACTGTCTGGACCGCTCGCCTTAGTTCTCGTATAAACCCACTCCATTTTGTAGCGCGCAGTGCAGTGTCACGCAAATTTTCCATTATCTTGACGGCTACGTAGTCGTGGGTGTGTACCGCGCGTTAACGATTGGGTGTGTCCAAGACTCGCCGTTTTGTGATATAATGCGCATGCTCACAATGTGTTGCCATGGTGAAGTCATGTGAATGTAGTCAGCGGCACGCGCCACGGTATCCTTTGTGGGGTGGGGTCTGGAGACGAGACTACCAGCGCAAGTGCTAGTGAGCGCTAGCGCTGGCTAGCAGCTAAGCTATCTTCAGGCGTGGCCCCTCAGTAGTCAGCCAGCTCAATACCTCAGTGATAAGATAGTGGTAGCTACTAGCAACAATTTGAATAAATTCTCTCTCTACCAAAGTCGGAGTCTCATGGCAGCTTCTTTGTTAGGCCACTATGGATTGGCCAGGCACAGGAACGTGAGGGGCGTGGCTACGAATTTTGCACGCACGCACGAATTTTGGCACCTCCCATCTTCTATTGATGGATCATTGAGAGTTGAATAAACAAACCATGACATTATAAGATGGCATTGATAAATTACGCTGACAGCAATAAAAAAAGAACAGAAACAAGTATAAAAACAATTGAATAAAATTGAAGGATGAAGTAGGGATGGCAGGGTCAAAAAGTACACAAACAAGATTCAATGTAGGGATAATCACATCCACTATACATCCCTACGCTTGCTTTTTGACTAGCTATATTATAGCTATGTATGCATGGGGTGCAAAAATAATGTGACTGAATCAAAGCTGATCGACTATCCTGAGCCTCCCACATGCACATCAAGAACAATTTTAGTGTTGACGATTATTAACACAATATTGAATCAGCATATACGTACTAAAGTAGCACAAATTAGACTGTACATACAAAACTGACAAAACTGAGAACAGATCATACACTAGGCAGTTAGATACTGTCATGTGCTGTTCACGTGACACTACATCACTCCCCCTCCAGTGAACTGGTGAGCCATTCATCAGTGAAACGTTTGGGAAAATGAACATGTCGTCCCGAGTGTGTGACTCTTGGGGTAGGATTAGATACCGAAACTGTGGTGGTAGGGGAGGCTGCCGGTGTACACGTAGTTGTTGCTGTGGGTGCAGTTGAAGATGAATGTTCAGGAATTGAGTCCAGATAAGCAGGTTTGATGCGATCAAGTGAAATGGTGTCCTGTCGGCCATTGAGATCCACTGTGAAGAATTTGTCAGTTCTTTTCAGTACCTTGTAAGGCCCATCGTATGGGTGCTGCAAGGGCTTACGTACTGCGTCGTGTCTGATAAAAACATGTGAACAAGAAGAAAGATCGGAACTGACGTGACTTGGCCGTGAATGTGTGCGGACTGGTACTGCTCGCATCTTTTGCATTGCTGCTTTCAATGTTTGCACATAGGTTGATGGCTCCATAGTTGTATCCGCCTTTGAGTTATCAAAGAATTCTCCAGGTACACGCAATGTAGTACCATATACCAGCTCAGCTGCACTGCAGTTGATGTCCTCCTTTAAGGCTGTGCGGATACCCAATAGTACCATGGGTAGTGTGTCCGTCCATCGTGCTGGGTTATGATACGTTTTCAAAGCAGCCTTAAGTTGACGGTGAAGACGTTCAATGAGGCCGTTGGCAATGGGATGGTACGCTGTGGTGCGTATACGTTTGGAACCTAGTAGCTGCATGAGGCGATTCCATAGAGCTGACTCAAACTGTGATCCTCGGTCAGTAGTAACGGTAGATGGGACACCGAATCGTGAGATCCATCCGCTGAGAAATGCTTGTGCCACTGATTCCGCTGTAATATCCTTAATGGGCACTGCTTCCGGCCACCGTGTAAAACGGTCTACGCAGGTGAGAACATAGCAATAGCCATTGGACGAAGGTAGTGGTCCAACAAGATCTATGTGCACGTTGTTGAATCTGGCGTCTGGAGTTGCAAATGTACCCAATGGTGTGATGGTATGCCGTTGCACTTTGGAGCGCTGACATTCTAGGCAGGACTTTGTCCATTTCCTGACATCTGAGTTAATACCAGGCCAGACGTAGCGAGCTGTGACCAGCTTTTGTGTTGCTCGAATGCCCGGATGTGAAAGAGAGTGGAGGGAGTTAAACACCATGCGACGGAATTTGTGCGGCACAACTGGTCTGGGCACTCCTGTAGAGGTGTCACACACAATGGTTGAATCTGACGTAGGCAGCGGAATGTCATGGAGAGCTAAAGAGCAGGCCGTGGATGTTCGTAGCTTCACCAGATCCGGATCTTTGTGTTGGGCTCTGGCCATCTCGTTGAAGTCGAGGAGATTTGACTGGTTGACTGGCAAGGCGTTAACTTCGATGCGTGACAATGCATCGGCTGCTGGATTGTTTGTCCCCTTTACATGCCTGATGTCACTAGTGAATTGGGAGATGTAATCGAGGTGACGGATTTGTCGTGGAGAATGGCGATCGGACTTAGCAGACAATGCGTACATCAGTGGCTTGTGGTCAGTGAGGACGTGGAATGAGCGGCCTTCCACAAAGTGGCGGAAATGCTTGATTGCCAGGTAAATTGCCAGAAGTTCGCGGTCGAATGTGCTATATCGTGTTTCCGCTGGTTTCAATTTTCTCGAGAAGTAGGCAATTGGGCACCACTGATCTCCAATTTGCTGTTGCAACACAGCACCGACTGCTATGTCGGATGCGTCAGTGACGATGTTAGTAGGAGCATCGGGCTTTGGGTGGAACAAAAGTGTAGCCGTGGCTAGTGCCTCTTTGATCGCTGTAAAAGCAGCAGTAGCCTCCTCAGTCCAGGATAAGACCTTGGTGCTATCATGAGAGGCGGAGAGAAGGTTGTTAACTGGGTGCAAAATGTCTGCACAACCTGGAATGAAACGATGGTAATAGTTAACCAATCCCAGGAACTCACGAAGCTTACGTTGAGTAGTTGGCTGTGGAAAGTCTCGGATGACTTGGATCTTCTCTTCCAGGGGTCTTATGCCTTGGCTGTCCACCTGATGTCCGAGGAATTCAAGCTGATCAACTCCAAAGACACACTTTCCTTGATTGATAACCATACCATGCTCGTGGAGTCGTTCTAGTACCAGTCGCAGATGGTTCTTATGCACTTCGGGTGTGGTACTAGCAATGAGGAGGTCGTCGATGTATGCGTAGCAAAAATGAAGTCCTCGTAGCACCTGGTCAATAAATCGCTGGAATGTTTGAGCCGCGTTTCTCAAACCAAATGGCATACGCAGGAACTCGAACAACCCGAATGGGGTGGTAACGGCTGTTTTGGGGACGTCTGCAGATTCGACAGGGATTTGGTGGTATGCCCGTACAAGGTCAATCTTAGAGAAAATGGTAGTACCATGGAGTGAAGCCGTGAAATCTTGGATATGTGGGATGGGGTACTGATCTGGAACTGTGGCATAGTTCAATGCTCGGTAGTCACCGCAAGGGCGCCAATCACCAGGGGTTTTCTTTGGCACCATATGCAGTGGAGACGCCCAGTTGCTCGACGAGGGACGTACGATGCCTAGCTGTAACATGTGATCAAACTCCGATCTGGCGATAGCCAGGCGCTCTGGGGGTAATCGTCTGGTTCTTGCTGTCACTGGTGGACCGGTAGTTGTGATGTGGTGCGTTACGTTGTGCTTGATCGGTTGCTCGCTGTTGCAAGGGCGAGTGACAGCTGGGAAGTCGGCAAGGATAGCGTCGTACTCACTCTGAATTTTTGTACCAAGGAATGTTGGGCTGGGAGATGAGTCTTGAGATACGATACCTTGGACATTCAGCTGTGTGAGTGTGTCGGATAGGCGGTGCCTGCGCATATCAACTAGCAGGCAGTAGTTGCGGAGAAAATCGGCGCCCAAGATTGGGGATTGGATATCGGCAATCGTGAATACCCATCGGAACGTTCGTCGTAAGCCTAGGTCGAGTGTGAGCGATCGTGAGCCGTAAGTCGCTATCGGTGTACCATTGACTGCTTGCAGGCTGGAGTGCTCCTGGCGATGTTTGCGTTCAGTACGTGAAGGAGGTATCACACTCGCTTCAGCACCAGTATCGACGAGGAAACGGAGGCCAGAGTGTCTATCAGTCACATAGAACAGGCGACTTGGTTGTGGGCCAGTGCTCGTCGCCGCTAGCGACTGGCCGGGTCGTTTCCCGATTTGGAACATGGAGGTCGGCATTTGCGTGCGTTGTCGCCGAAGCGTTCGTGGTACCAGCAGAGAGTGGAACTTGACTGAGGGTGTGGACTCGGTGAACGACCACGAGAGGTCTTACTCTTAGTTAGGGATTTGACCATATCTGTGAGTCGTGACACTTCTGTGCGTAATTGCTCCACCTCTGCATTGCTGTGCATGGCCGCTACGGTTGTGGGTGCGGCCACTTCGACAATTTTGTCAGCGAGTTGTGCTACTTCCTCCAGGGTGCTCGTGTCGGGTGTAGATGCCAGCACCATGCGGATGTTGGCTGGTAGGCGTTGAAGGAAAAGTTCTCGAAGAAAAGAACGATCGATAGAGGTTGCCTTGTCTCCCAAGAGCTGTTGCATTCGGCGGAGGACTTGGCTCGGCTTGCGGTCGCCCAAGTCTTCGGCATTGAGCAGTTGCTGCAACCTCTTCTGCTCCGAGGCGGTGGTACGTTTAATGAGTTGTTCCTTGAGCGTGTCGAACGGATTTTCCGCGGGCGGTGTCAGAATCAGGTCACGTACCTCGGTTGCTATTTCTGAGGAAAGGGACGCCACAATATAATCAAATTTTGTTTTCTGACTTGTGATTCCTCGAGTAGTGAACTGCGCCTCAACCTGAGCAAACCATACTTGGGGGTCGGCGGGCCAGTATGGTGGGAGCTTCACGTTTACAGCGGCCACTGTCGATGTAGCTGCCGTCGATGTTGCTGTGCTTGCGTCGGTAGCCATGGCGTGTAGAAACTCGCGTCGGGTCACCAATTTAGTGTTGACGATTATTAACACAATATTGAATCAGCATATACGTACTAAAGTAGCACAAATTAGACTGTACATACAAAACTGACAAAACTGAGAACAGATCATACACTAGGCAGTTAGATACTGTCATGTGCTGTTCACGTGACACTACACAATCACTGAAGGATAGCACAAACAAGTCGATAACCGAATAAGAGTATTATAATCGAGAAAAGCAAGCGTAGAGATGTATAGTGGATGTGATTATCCCTACATTAAATCTTGTTTGTGTACTTTTTGACCCTGCCATCCCTACTTCATCCTTCAATTTTATTCAATTGTTTTTATACTTGTATTATATTATGATATAATAATATATATATATATATATATGATTTTGAGTACATTTGTTTATCGTGATGCCAGTGATTCCAGTGATGTCAGAGATTACGGTGATGGCTGTGTTTCCAGTGGTGACAGTGATGCCAGTATTTCCATTGATAGCAGTGATTACAGTGATGCCAGTGTTTCTAATGATATCAAACTGGTAACTTGAACATAGCTATTCATTTCCTGTAGCCTCATCCCAGGCTCTCTCTCTCAATTTCCCAGCTGTTTTTATGTTGTACGGCTCAGCTAGGGTGACTGAGAGAAAGCCAGGGGACGAGGTTACAGTGGGCCTACCAGTCTCACACAATTTATTATGATATTATGTTGGTATGTTTGTAGTTTATGATCCACACAATGATATAGAATTTCCTGCCAATTCTGATCTCCCACCCAACAATGACACAATGACCCCTGAAGACTTGATGAAGGTTTGTATATTAGGATATACGGTGAGTGGACCAAAGTGGCCATGTAGAATTTCGTCTTTCTTCCATCCAAAAAAGCAAATTCCACCCACTGTATGCAAGAATTTCACTGGACGTAATATGGTAAAATTTCATCCACTAGCCTGGACCAAAGTGGCCGAATGCAGCATGCTTGACAGCTGTTAAGCAAGCGGTCCAAAACATATACAACCGTTGCAGATCCAGGAAGTACATCCGGTGGCACATTCCAGAGCATGCAAATTTTTGCCGTTTTTATCTATTTTTTCGTACCTGTCCTATGTAGGTCATCTTTCACTTCTAGGTCTCCAAACAAAGACCAGAAGATAGAGCAACTCTTCTACTTTCTTCTCGTTCAAGTACCATAACCCGGAGACATTCATGAGCTCCGCGGCGACCGCTTTTGTGCATGCTACTCTCAAGCACTCACAAAAAGTGCCTCGCGCAAAAAGTGGCACGTTTTGGTTCCCTAGGATGGATTCCCATGATTCAAGTAGGGATGACACGGATGTGCCATATATGTAATACATTACAAATACCAAAATATCTCAATACAGGTAACTGTGAACTTTCTAAGCATCAAAATCAGAATCTCCAGCAAATTGTGCATCTAACAAGACCAAGATCATTCATCAAAACAAGCATACATTCTAGAACCAGATGTTAAAAAAATAGGCCATTTGTCAATCTTTCTTTTTCATTATCAGGGCTAACTCAAGACTACCCTAACCTCTCATCTTAGTTCGAGTATAAATCCAGTTCTTTCTGTAGCGCGCAGGTCCATGATATGCTATTATTGCGTTATCTCAATAGTTACTTAATGGCGGTGGGTGTGTACAGGATGTTAACGATTGGGTGTCTAATAACTCCATTTTGTCATATAATGCGCATGTTCACAATGTGTTGCCATGGTGAAGTCATGTGACAGAAGCCTTCCACTGCTAAGCAACATGAACAGTTGGTATTGACTAGACTTTCTGTGTCCAGGCTGTGACCTATTGTGCTGTCGATATTAAGGTACCATTTAATTGCGTGGGTGGATATATCCCCAAATTGCCCCAGAAGCGCTGATATAAGTCTCTTTTAGCCGCTTACCCTTTGCTGAGCATTTTTAGCGTTGTAGGAGACCTGAATGACTCAGTTTGGTATCCGCTGTCGGTCGTCAATTTTAAGGTCAAAGGTCGTGCTTTCAGCCCCACCCCTTCCAAATGCGCATGTATCAGCCCCTCCCCTGTTCATCTGCGCATGCGCATATCGTCCATCGTGCCACGTGAACTTTGTCTGCGCACCGCCGAGATATAATAATTGGTAAGTTTTGTATCTGTCTGTGTCTGTCGTATGTAATATGGCGTACTGATAGTTTTCTCGCCTTTCCTGACTATGGAACTGTGTGCATGTCACCTGATTTACTGGACTTGGAACGCTAGGTTTGTATTGTTATGACTGGGGAGGAGGAAGGCTCTGGTGTTATGCCTATGTATACGAGACTAGTACCTGCTGCAGCCAGGAGTGGAGCCCAATCAGATTGCTCCACGTCATCACCAATTTTTACCGGGCTTGCTAGGCTACTAGACTACATCTCACGAGTGAGGTTTGCACACAGGCGTAGCAGCTAAGCACTTGTACAACTCCAGTATGGGCACAACACCAGAGCCTTCCTCCTCCTCCTGATATGTTACAAACGGAACGGAACTTTTCCCGAAGTACCTGATTGCATATTCTACGCAGATCGGAAAAAGGGTGTGGTGAAATGTTTTTTTAACTTTGGTTCCAGATGTACACAACATAATATTATTATCATGACACGCAAACAAATACAGTGGAAACCCTCTAAAGCAGACACCATTGGGACCAAAATTTTAGTCCGTTATAGCGAAGTGTCCTTAGCTCAGGGGTAGTGGTTGACCATGCCCCTCCTACAATCGAATCGAGGCCAGCTATGATAAAGCATCACTGCGGGACCAAAATAAGTGTCCGTTGTACGGAAGCGGGGTGTCCACTGTTGAGGGGGTTTGAATATGAATATATTGAAGTCTATGGAAATACAATCCGGACATTCAAAATTGTCCATTAAATCGCAGGTGTCCGCCGTTGAGGGGTGTCCGTCATGCAGGGTTCCACTGTATTATCAGTGATAGCGTTATCACGATGTTTTGCTTATATGTACAATTCACGCAGCCTTACACCCAGCCGATACCTTGAAAGCACAATCGTGGCAAATTATGGAGTCCGAGTGTCTCAGTGCCTGATTCTCAACCAGACGATCAAACGGCAGCTGTATAAATGGGATTTTCCTGTCCCAGTAGGTAGGCATGGATCATCCACATCCTCGCCAGCTACATTTGAGCTTATCGCCCTCGTCTGAACTTTACGGACACTATTCTGAAAGGACGCAATGAGATATTGCCGGAACCATGCGCATTTCACCATACTTTTATTTTCTGCATGCAACATAGAGGCTGGGCACGAGACTACTGATTACAGGGATAGTAGTCTCAATGTGGCTTATACTTGCACCATGCATTGTAGCGGGATCAAAATTGCCATCACAGATTGATGTACAGTGCTAACTCAAACAGCAACAATTGAAAAAAGGCTGTGTCTACCATACCGGCACCGGTACTGAAAATTTATCGCTTCGAGTACCGGCAAAATAGCCCGCCAAAAAACTTAAAAAAATTTTCGAAAGTGGAATAAAAAAAAAAATCTAAAGATCAAGCGGGATTCGAACCCACGACCACCGCTCCACCAGCCCTAGCCCTAGTCCACTCTGCCAACCCAGCTCGCTGCTGCTGGATGTCGTTTTTTTGCCACCTTTATACACCTTGTCACTATAATACTAACCCTTTGTCAACAACCATAGCCTAAACCCAAAACCCCTCATCACTAACCAATTAGCGAAACCCAACCCCCACCCCCCCCCCCCCCCCCCCGCTACTAGCCTCACTAGCCATCTGAGTGAGCTGCCGGTACTCCAAGCACTAAATTTTGGGTACCGGTGACAGTACAGTAGACACAGTGTTGAAAAAAGTCTCTGCAGACACTAAAACTAGGCTATAACTAGCCATACATTGTGCCCGTGTATGAGCAAGAACTGATGAAAATGTACCTGAAAATACCTACTGTTTGTGCTTGACAATGTGATGAACATTGTTTACGCTTTGCCCAACTGAGTAAATTATGTGCTCAACAAGGGAGTCGCTGCCATACGCCCCCGGAGCAGCTAGATCTCTTCATCATGCAGACAAGCTAGCTAGCATTGGTCTATACCTTGAGCTAATAACTCGAGTGCTCTATTATTTTACACAGCAAACGCTTCCGCTACTTGCTAGTTAGTTGGCAAGGCTATGGGGAATTGTACATACAGCACTACTTACTTGTGTAAAAGCGGCAGAGCCTATACACACTTGTAGCCCAGAAGTGAACGGCTGACTGGATTATGAATAGCAATGAGCTTCCTTTGGACTAGCAACTTCAAGGCCTATAATCTTAGTCTCAGAGCTGTGCAACATCATTCATTCCATGATGACACTCCTGCATATTGTGGCGGGCGCCCCTGCTTTGCCCATTGCATCAGTGAAATTTATCTATAATCAGATCTGCTGACGTGGCCTAATAATATTGCCTAATACCAGCATGAAGCCTTTCAAGTCAAAGGCAGGAATAATCTTGCTACCACACATTTGCAATGTTTTCCGCCCATGTGCTACGTGAGGGGCGGGGTCACGCATAATCTTGCCCATACCCAGTGCACTACGAAACAACTTGAGTTTTATAGAACACATACCCCGTCGCACATTGCATCTGCATCCACATCTGTTTGCATAGAAATGAGAGCTGACATATACACATGGCCTGCAGTGGATGGGTCGAGTCGATAGGTGTCGCCAACAAAGACGCAGTGTTTACGATGCTCGTGGGCCTTGCCGAACCATTTGAAGCATAATGAATGGACGACTTGTAGGGATTTGTCATAATATTTACTAGTCGCTCAGATGCCTAGATGTCCAGATGTGACGATTTTATGGTGACAGGCAGACAGACGGACAAAACCAATTACTTTATCCCTTGTGCATGTGAGCTGGTAATGTGTTCCTGGTGTTGTTCACTACCTCAGCATGTGTATGGGGCTATATTAGTGTCATAATTATGGAGGGTGTAGTCATTTTGTGAGAAGGGTATCCATCTTGTTTGGGGGTGGTCATTTAGAGGTCTGCAGAGCAATACTGGGTTACTATCAAATGTGGGTGTATCCATAATATATTATTATTATTGCTACAATTTTCTGAAACTCAAGGTACATGTACAGGTGCATGGTTTGTTATGTGTTGTGCTGATTTGATCTTGCATAATACATGATTGTATGTATTTGATTAGTAATTAGGTCATCTTGTGTACTATATGGGTAATAATTTTCGTGGATTACTATCTGAAAATGTGGCTCAGTAAAAAAAATCGAGCGAGATCAAGAGCGTTTAAATTTATCAAAGCGAATCTCTTACATGTACGTACATGTGTACAAGTTAATTGCACCACCTCCGCTCCGCGTGCAGTGTAAAGATGCCACTTGTGGTAACTTCGTTGTGATCTTTCAGATAAGGGCACTACTAGCATACACTAGGATATATTTACCCCCCCCCTTAAAATTTGCTATGTATTTGACCCCTCTTGCTGATTGTCTGATAGCCTTTGACCACAGTACCACTTGGTACTGAAGTACAGCTAAAAAGCTATAGGGCTTATTACCAGCACAATTTTTGTAATGCTCTGAAATAGTCAAAAGTTGACTAAGAGTTAGGTTCATGCAGAGATAATCACAACTTTTTGGAATACTGTAAAGCAGCAAAGAATCGAGTCAAACACAGAGTGAGCTCAGTCACAAGGTAGTGTTTGGTTTGAGTTGCTTGCAGTTGATGAGGTCACTGGTCACCCTGAACCAGAGTGTCTCATCCTTAAGGTACAGCACATTGTAACTGGGCTTGTATCCTAGGGAAGTGTGAGCAATAAATTTTTTCATGGACTAATCCGTCTGGATCTGTAAAAGTGTAAGCGAAGTTGTTCTTATCTTCACGATGATTCAAGAGCTCAAGGTTAACGCTATTTAGCCACGATGGCATGTTACGAAGAGCCTGCTTCCAGTGAAGACTCACCGAGATATGGGTGCCCTTCCCCTCACCCCTGCTGTTTGTTTCAATTATGATGTACCAGTTCCACATATCAGAACTATATTTGAAGGATTTATCTAATGACTGACAATACGAGAAGTCATTTATCTTGAAATATGCTTGTTGCTTTTGCTGCTTGTGCACTAGAGATGCCACCATCAGCCCTGCATGAGCATCGAGATTACTCTTGTGTCGCTGATGTTCATCCCTGTCCGTCTGAGGGGACGTATATGTGCAGCCGAGTGTTTCGTATCTGCACGGAATGCTTTCATACAGGCACGCCTATCGATGTTCTGGAAGGTAGAGATGGACCACCCTTTCTTTACATCCCTCATTCGGTCACACCACTTCCAGCTTCGAACACTCAAGCAAGTGCCTGTTGGCTACCCACTGGTACACCCCACTGATACCACAGTAGCCACATATGGCCTTCCTCCGTGGACACTCCAATAAGTGATTTTGAACGTCTTTTTTAGGCATGGTTCTGGTTGTATATCTGGCCTCGCCTGCCTCAGGGGATGATGGGATTAAGCACAGGTTAGGGCATGGTATGATGGCGTTCTCGTCGCAATTGGCTTCATGTTGTCCAAGCTCTTGGCCTGCAGTGTTGAGGCTGTTGCTGCACTGGACCTTTAGCCGCTTGATAGCTTGACATGCTGCAAGGGATATTATTATCAATGCACGTAAAAAAAATTCCACCTCAAGATAATGATGCAGCATATAACAAGTCCTATCACATACATGTACCCCCTACAGACCATGTGAACGTCCATGCATTCTATACTGACACTCTGCATTGTACAGGAAGGGTGAGAGAACCTGTAGCTATAACGACATGCCTGTGTGTGTTTGTCGAGTCATACCTGCTGCAGCTTCTTGGGTTAGTGCCCTCTTCCTGCACTGTGGGCAGTTGTCGGAGTGTTTTTTTGCTCTCCTGAAGACAGGAGTTGCAGCACAGGTGCCTCGATGAAAGTATAGCGATAGCCTCCTATTGCTGCACTTGCACCATCCATTACCAATGCTCCTCTAACTGTACTGATATACTTGAGTGAAAACTTTTTACACTTTCTAGATCTTTATGTGCAGGTATGTGTCCTACAAGAGCCCTTCAGAATTGCATCATTTTGAGACTAGTAGTAGTATTCCACAACCACTAGTATGCCCACTGTCATTTTGCCAGATAATTAATAATTGATGACTATAAAACTATAGATAATATTCTTATACTCTTCTGCATTATAAAACATACATGTAGACAGTAGTTTACCAGTTTAATCCATTCTGCGTGCCCGTATCAAAATTATGGCCTGAAATGCTTCCTAGTGCTCTGATCTTTTTTCGGTTATTTTTTCTACTTAGTGTGTAATTAAGTCGTTGCGGTTAATAGTTAAGAAAGAATGCTTTGATCTTGCTTTGATGTGGGCAATTACCGGTCTTCTTCAGGGGCCACTTCCGGTCGCTAATTACACACGCATAATCATCCCTGGCCGATTCTGGACACGCCCACCTTCGACCAAAAGCACTCGTTTGGCCTCTTCGGCCACGCCCCTTCATGATTCGCTAATTGAATTAGACAATCATGACACTCACGCCCACACACTTTAATGCAGCACATTTATGTGCTGATGGATAGCCAAACAGCACACTTATTGTGCAATATTTAAATAAAACAACACACTAGATGTGCTAAATTAGTAAACAGCACAGCACTGTGCTACTTTAGCACACTAAATAACATCAAAATAGCACACCACTTTTTTCTGTGTGGGTGTTGATTGTGTCAACGTCCATCAAATTGTCCACTGGGGTGTTGCCTCAAATGTGGAATCTTACGTGCAAGAAACCGGAAGAGCTGGGAGGGATGGACGGGTTGCTTGTGCCACACTTTTTTATAAAGTATCTGATCTTGATTCCTGAAGAGTCAGCAATTAAACTTTATTAATTAATTAACTACTATTGCTAGCTATGACTGCACAGAGCAACACAGCAAGATTCCAAGATGGCTAATCATTGTACACGTGATGGGTACATTTTTTTTTATATAGTAGCATATTATAAGGGCCCAACATGAAAGTATCCCATGATATTGTTAGGATACCACTGTCGCTTGAAAGTAAACATAATAATAATTATTATATAGGCTCGGCAGACGTCGATCACTGGGGAAGGTTCAACCTAAAAGAATACAACTGTTTCATGCAGTGACTTTCTTACCCTTTGCTGAGCATTTTTAGCGTTGTAGGAGACATGAATGACTCCGTTTGGTATCGGCTATCGGTCGTCAATTTTAAGATCAAAGGTCGTGCTTTCAGCCCCACCCCTTCCAAATGCGCATGCATCAGCCCCTCAGACATTTTCCATGTTCAACGCACACAATCTCTAGGGGGATCTGGGGGCATGCTCCCCCAGGAAATTTTTGACTCCCTGAGATTGCTTCTGGTGCACTCTCAGGCATTAATTTGTTGCTGCGCTTGTGCATGTATTTCAGCAATAATGATGACCCCATGATGCGATCACACTGATCTAGCCATGGCCTTATTTTTATTGTCAGACAATCCCCTCGTCTATAGATGATATAAATTGACAGTCATTTGTTGTTAATGTATGGAACAGAAAAGGTAGAAGGATAGCACTTTAGGTAGACAATGTACAATGTAGTATTGGTGACATTTCGAATGCTCTTAGTATCTTGTTATCATTACTACAATGTATATTATTCACATTAAGGCTATTTCTTGGCTTTATGCGTATGATAATACTAGCTTTATGAGGGGGGGGGCAAGGGGGGGCAAGAGTATATCAAGGGGGGTGAGCGCCCCCCAAATGAAGCCCTGATAGTGCTTCATTATAATAATTATAGTGCTTGCAGAAAAAAAACCACTCATTAACAGGTTACTAAACCATGAGAACTGTGCAAGTTGTGGAAGCCACTAATTCAGTAATGAGAAGGTGTAAGAATGATGAAAATGCTGCCAAAATTCTGAAACTGCAATATTCATCATAACTCTTGTTATAATATATTTTTGTCTCTGTGCTGTGCAGGAGAACTATCCCGGAGAGTACATAAATCTGACAATGTTCAACTCGGATATACTTTGATCTCCACATCACTGAAGCTGACATTCATATAACTGAGGACTCCACCATCACAAGGCTACAAGTTAGTCTAATATGTTATAGTCTAGTAATATTGTGTCTGCATGACTGTCAATGGTGCAATGTAGCAGAGGGGGAGGCAGGCTATGCCCCCTTCCTCCTCCCCCAAGCCCCTTCCTCTCTCTTGTCTTCGCAAGAGGGACTCAAGCTGGGGGGGCGGGGGGAGAGATCCCACCTCTGTATATGCAACCCTGTTGTACTGGATCACGATACCAGGCCTGGTAGAGTAGTCTCGTGCCCAGCCCCCTTCGTGCACGCGCGAGAAAGGGTCTGGTCAAAGGGGTCGCACTTACACGTCCGGCTGGAATGCAATAATTGGCAATTCAGGTGTGCGTACAATAGAAACTAACCACCACTTCCGTACCGTGTGCATAGACCGAGCGCACGCGCGTACGTACGGATCACGCATAATTAGGCCATACCAATTTGAATATATGTTTCTCGGATCTGGCCGGGTCACATTTTACTGAATTCCAAAAAAAAAAAAAAAGTGTGTGGTCAAGTGTTGGCAAACACTGTATATCGACAAGGCGCATGTGCATAAGTGCTGTCCTACGTAATCAACAGTGCACATGTTGTCAGCTGATCTCTCGAGCTAGCTATCTTTGATTGGAGAAATGGCAGTGTGTTATCTGCGTGGCTAAGCGTCGTTGTCTTCTTTTAAAGTATGGAAAATTAATTAGTTTTGGGGCTTTGTTAACAGACATGTGGCTTTTACATGTATATTAATTTATGTCACTGTATTGTGGTTTTGTTTGAACTCTGCATTGAAAATAATCAGATTCAGATTTTTATTTTTTTTTGCCTACCACCTGGGTCTCTTGATGGCATGCCTCTCCGAGAAACATATATTCAAATTGGTATGGCCTTACATACCTTCCACTAATATCATGTGACCATGGTTCTGCAACTAGCGTAATTTTGGTGGATACCAGCTTAGCCTCATTGATAATGGACGGGGAGCTTTGAGATAGGTCGCCCGCCGACCTCTGCCTCTACCGCCAAGACATAATTGGTCCGGAGCCGGAGAAAAACAGCCTGAATATGAAAAGGTCCATAGCGGCCCATTCGTGGGCTCAGTCGCTTCGCCGCTCTAATGACTCTAGCCTGCGTGCGGATCTAAAGATAACACCAACGGTATGGCACGAACTGGCTAACGCTCGCCAGGTCAGTAGTCGCCTGATATTACTTTACTTTTATAATTTTCTTCTGTGGAGTTTAGAGATAGCATACTGTGCTTTGCAAGTCAGTTGTCCAGTGGAAAGGGTAAACAGGCAGTGGCTCTCAAACGCTTAATTCAGTTATACTCTACAAGTCACAAAGGCTTTCAATTTATATAGTGACAGAGACAGGTGCCATTCCCAAACTTTCCTAGACAACTGAGCTGCAAAGCACAGTATGAGCAAGTGCAAACTATTACAAATAATGTTATTCATACCCTCTCTCTCTCTCTCTCTCTCTAGTATAGTGTGAATAACATTATTTGACGCATGTCAGACGTTAGTGATTAGCAAGTACTTGTAAGGCCCGCCCTATAGTAGTGTAGTGTGGACCATGGAATATGCTGTAGCTTGAAACCCACAAGTAGTTTGTAACAAGCTAAGCTATATAAGGGGGGTAATGATTCCTGTATATCGCTCCATTGGAACACTCCAAGAAATCCAGAATTAAAATTTTTGGAAGGCAGGCCATTCTAGGCTCTGTCTGCATAATAAATAATGCTAGGGAAATGCACAGTATTGTGGGGTGAGTATGAGCGACAGTGATCGTGCATAGTGATTTATGTTGCGCCACGGCTAACTTAACTATAAACTATAGGCTGTGGGATGCACGCCTCCAAGTTCTCTTTTGCCGACTGTGTGGCTAGTAAATTCTGTCTCTTAGCTGTTGAGCTGAGGCTCCGATTGACGACGATGGATACATGTCTTGCTTTTGCTTCCTACATTCTGAAGCCTCAGTTCTGAGCTTTTCGCTGGTTTTAAGCTTAATGCTTTGTTCAGCATTCATAGCAATGGCCTAGCGCATAGCATGCACGCATAAATGTAATTTGCAAGTCGCTGAATTAGAGCAGCATATATACAGAATGTTGGACATTGGGCGGGGCGTAACTAAGGACCGATGTACCATGTATCTCATTCACGCAGTTTATACCCGTTTATGTGGGACTTGCTCAGGCTCGCCCCAATTATTATGACATGCCTACAAAGCACAGAAGCAAGAGAGTAATGAATAACATTATGAGCGAAGTTGAAATGCCTTTGATGAGACACTAGCTTTACTCACTGGCTACCACACACAGCAGCTTTTGTGGGAAAAAATATACACACATGCACACACACACACTCCTATTATATTGCTCATAAGCTGATTGGAGAGGGCATACAGAGATAGACGGACACATCACCGTCACTCATGGGGAACCGAACAATACACCCACAACAGTCACAACTACACACATGTACATGTAGGCCTACTCAGGATATAGGCATAGGTTATTATGTTATAGTTATAGCACGGGGCCAGGGATTTATGGCAGTAAACCGACCCGAGTCCGAGGGCGTAGCCCGAGGACAAGGGTGGTTTACGTCACCATAAATCCCTGGCAACCGTGCTATAACTATTATCAAGAGTAAATAATGAGGGGAAGAGAGTATCGAACGCGCTATATACTCCGTACAAGATGTTTTCGGAAAGTCACGCGCCAGGAATTCAAAAATTGACCAATCAGAGCGCTCGATTCGAATGGTACGTTGTGGGCGTGGTCTCGAGTGCAAGCTAACGCGAGCGCGATTTCGACCGAAAGTACGAGCAGATCACAATAAAAAACGAACGTTTATGAAGAATCTAGCATAAAACTCATGAAAAACGCCTCTTCTTCTCAGTTCTTAAAAAAATCAAGTGTTCAGCCCCTTGGGCTAGTCACGTGCGCACGGCTGCAAGTCACGTTACTTGCCGAAAACATATTACACGGGGTATATAGCGCGTTCGACACTCTCTTCCTCTCATTATTTACTCTTGCTATTATATATCCCACCTGATTGGCTAAAAGTCACGCTCATTTTGTTGATATGTAATGCTATCTGTGGCTACCAATGTATTATTACGCACCTCAGGTATGGGAAGTTCAGAGTTCAGTTGAAGTGAGTCCACGAGAAGGGTCTTCTGAGACTCCGCTAGGCTGAGAGAGAGGAAGAGGCGTGGTAGATTTAGCCCCGCCCCTGATGGAGAGGGAGAGGGGGAGGGGGATGAAAGTAAGCTGTCTACAGTGTCTCTTGGTGTGCACATCAGTGGAAGGATCAGCCTCTCTCTCACTCGACTCATGATCAGCTTCTTTGACAAGTGAGTCAGTTTGTTCTGATGGGGGATAATATGCATGTAGCAACTTAAATTAGTGGACTGCTAAATATTATTAATATTGCAAACTTTAAGAATCAATTTATATGTACATGCATGATGAAATTATTGCACTTTAGAGTTGTGAATGCAGCCGGGAGATTCTTCAGTGAACGTAGTGCATTGTTTGTTCTGGACACAGTCTCCCACGACTCCAGTGCAGCTGTCAACAGCCATCTAGTTAAAGGAGCGCTCAGGATAAGCCACACCCACTCCTAACCTCACTGTTGCCATGGCGCCGGCTGCATTAACATCACCATCAGTGTGGAGTTTGGAACCATCAAACTGCAGACTGAAGAAAGGTGAGGGGAGACTTACATACAAAATTACTTTCAAGGGGAGAGGCTTACTTGTGAGACCTACATGTACGTCATAATTACATGCATCTAATTAACAACTAGGGAAATGCACAGCATTGTGGGGTGAGCCTGAGCGTATTTGTGTTGCACCACATCCAACTATTGGCTGCAGGATGCATGCTAGTAGGCTGGCCTCTCTCTCTCTCTTCTGCTGACTCTATGGCTTGTCTCACATGTTGACAAGCACTCATTTCCAGTAGCCTATAGTCTACTGAATCAGCAATGAGTCCATCACGCCTTCATAGCTGCCTCTGTTCCTGAACGCTCCGAGCAGCACGGCTATTGAGCTGAGGCTGCGATTGACAACGAATTCTGTCTCGCTCTCGCCTCCTCTGGAGCCTCAGTTCTCGCTGGGTTACACTTAATATGCTTTGTCTAGCGTTCATATCCGGCACTAGCGATATAACTTCCATATGTTTGTATGGTGGCTGTTACATTGACCCCTGGAAATGTGGTACATGTACATGAGTACTTACCTGGGAGTGAGTGCTTGCCCAGGAGACTACGGTACAGTCCTTATAGCACCATGCAAACCTTTATAACTGGTCAATAGTATAGTTAAACTCTTTTAATGCTTCAAGTAGTGACACTACAGCTGCTCCAGGTAGTGTGTATAATATAGTGGCCAGTATATTTTAGAAAAACGTAGTACAGTTCCATGATGCCACAAACCAGACTATTGTCCACTATGCAGCTATTCATACACCCATCAGACTTCTCTGAGTACATGTAGTTTGTTTTTCCATCATAGTACAAAATGAGATGTTTGCTGACTGGGCATGTAATTGTGCAATTCCATGTAAGGTAATTCAGTGGTTTTGTGGTGTTGTACTGAAACAGCTGACTTGCTTGTATTATCCTGAGCATAGAATCATCCAAATTACACTTAGTAGAAATGAGGTACATTTTGTATGCCCCTGCATACAGAGCATGTAATGCTGCTGTTACAAGCCATTCCTTTATTCAAGTTGAGCCAGGGCATTGTGACATGATGCCTTGAATGAGCCTCACTGATACTGTTAACAGTGATCCTGCCAACACCCAGCCAATCACAACTGTCTCCAAACGTCACACAGAGAGGTCAACTAAGCAATGACAGTAGCAATTGAATCCAGAAACCAGACCAAGTGGGGGTAAAAGCAAAAGTACAATGCATCATGTGGATTGCCCGCTTGGCAATTAGCAATCAAGTGATTCCTGAATGTCAGGTCATAGGGTACAGGTACTGGTTATCAATCTTATCTGTAAGTGACACTGCCAAACCAGCTGACTGATTTTTTTATAAGGAAGTACACAAATGCCATGTCAGCAAACAGGTCTGCTCTGCCATAATATCTAGATGTACATGTATCTCTCCTCGTTGAAATCAGTTGCCTGAAGCTCCCACCCTCAGGTGGCGTGATGAGTCGTTGATGGCTTCTGGTTTTCATATTGGAGATATGTTTCTCTCTTGTGTTCCCAATCCCAGTCTATACTACATGTATGTTTATATTAATATGGCTGCATTCTCCCTCTCTGTATCATCTCAATACTTGTTTGTGTTGGGCACTTGGTACAGTTGTTTGTTGCCTGTTCAAAGCTGATTATATTACAGAGCAGTAGGTACAGGTATAGGTTACTGAGCAAAAAATTTTATGAGTGAAAACGTAATATCAAGTTGTATCATGTTGCTCTAAATATAATCTGCTCTACAGTGTATGTACTCTATCAGTATAATAATATTATTATTATAGTGTCATGGGCACTTGCCTGGGACACTATGGTATTACCCCCGTGTGCATAGTAAGATAATTGGGTGGCTTGGCATTTTCTCTCTTCCTCCTCGTTGAAGTCCGCTGCCTGAAGCTCGGGTGGCATGATGAGTTGTTGATGGCTTCTAGTTTTCTCATCGACTTATATTTCTCTCTCTGTTCTAAAAAATTACCTGATATCAGCGTAGAGGCAATCTTAGCGAGTGGTGAGTATAATAATATTCATCAAAAATGTCAAAGCTGACGTTTGTTTCACCTCATAATGTTGACGAACTGTACAAATCACATCAGGTGTGCCATGTGCTGTTTCAACCGCGTACTGCACATCTACATGTATATGACGCGTACATGCAAGAACACACACTAGGCTACTAATTGTGCACACGGGGTATGTGCTCTGCAGAGCTATCATTCTCTCTTTCTCGAAAACTGGCAGTCATGTTGATGAGCTTATTGTAACGTGGTGCTTGTAGTCACACTGTCTAGGTGTAAGGGTCAAGGAAGCTCATACTAGTGTCAGCTGCTACTATGTTTAGGCCGCTATCTTTACATCAATATGTATGTGCATTGTACACATTTAGCTTCCTCCATAAACCAAGGCAGTGTGGCCCGGGCTCTTTATATCGTGTGTGTTTATGTCGAGCTCCTCCAGTTACAGCATGATTGAGCCGTCCATGATGGAGCACTTATTGCTCCTGTCAGTGGAGATATATGGCATGTACTGATACAGACTTGGTTTTCTGTGGCGTTGTTGTGTTAGTGAATGGTCTGTATTGTGCTATATCTTTCCTCTCTTCTTAGAGCTCAGTCGGGACGAATGTGAAGGCTTGTTGTGTATGTATACAGTGCAACCAAGCAAGAGAGCAAAACTTTTTTATTTCAGAATTTGAGCCTATTTTGACTCATAAAATAAAATCTATTATAGATAAGAGTTTGAAATTTGGTACCAATCTTCTTCAACATAAACTCTACATAGAATTTAAATTATGGGATGTAACCATGATTACTTCCATTTTTATGGCTTCATAAGATAACATGGCTCTCCAAAATATGTTAGGCACATTAAATGAGTATTGTTTTCGGTTAAGGGTGTGCGCTCTACCCAGTCATGCACATCCATATGAAGTTAATTGGACATGAGTGTAGAGGCTGTGCAGTGCATTGCTAACCAGATATTGTCCTAAAATCCCTTTCGGAGGGCCAAATATGTTAGGCACATTTTTTCCTATTTAGTTCTAGTTAAGAAATTCCACTTGGTGGGCTGATAGCACTTGTAATAAAGTTACTAAATCCCAAATTTGAAGTCTTGACTCCTTACCACTTCCAAGATACAGCCATTTTTATCCAAAATCAGTGAAAAATCTATGAAAACTGGCCTGCACATATGTGGCTTCTGTATTAGCTATATATGGGAAATTTGCAATTTTGTAAAACACAGTACAAATGATTGTTGTGGCCATTTTGATATCAAGTAGGTCTGTCTGTATAGTTTTTAGCCCTGGTTTTAAAAAGTTTTGCTCTCTTGCTTGGTTGCACTGTATATGTAATGGCTGATTCTTGGCTGGTCAGCTTTGGATGATTTCACTAGAGAATGTTTTCCAAAGCAGCTATGAGTACACATCTGATTTGTAATGAGAGTAGGGTGGGGAGATATTTAGTTTGTGTGCTTACAGTTCGATCCAGGAATCAGCCATTCCTTCTTTCTCTCCCTTGAATTTGAGCCGGGGCATTATGTAGTAGACATAATGCCTTGAGGGTCACCTGTGCATCTGCCTCCGCATGGCGTGACCTGGGATAGGAGTTACATTTGCATAGAAATGTCTCCATTATCAGGTTCTAGTAGCTACTATATCATCCACTTCACTATAGTTTGTGGTTCTGTTGTACATGTAACTCTGAAGCCAAAGGATGCATATCATCACTGTCTCTTTTTAGTCTCGTGCCCAGCCCCCTTCATGCACGTGCGAGAAAGGTCTGGTCAAAAGGGTTGCACTTCCTTGTCCTCGAGGTATGTATATTGCGGCCCAATCAGATTGCAGAACCATGGTCACATGACATTAGTGGAATGTAATTATGCGTGGTATATACTACACTACACTGCTGTAAGTGCATGCGCTTATTAGCCAGATTTCACAGTAACTTGATTTCAATCCTATTGCAAAATAACGAAAACCATAAAATATTAGCATATTATGCAGTTATGACCATAAAGGGGAGTTGGTGAAGTAGGTCTCATAACTGGTGGAGCTGGCAGAGGAGGACGCACTGATGGAGGAGGAGAAGCAGAGTGCCACTGACCAGCTGAAGGAGGGGGACTCACTGCTGGAGGAGGAGGAGTAGAGGGCCGCTGACCAGCTGGAGGAGGAGGACGCACTGGTGGAGAGGGCCACTGACTAACCGGAGGAGGAGCAGAAGGCCACTGACCAGCAGGAGGAGGAAGAGGACTCACTGCTAGAGGAGGAGGAGCAGAGAACTGACTACCTGGAGAAGAGAGACTCATTACTGACGGAGGAGAAGCAGAAGGCCATTGACCAGCCTGAGGAGAAAGACTCGCTGCTGGATGAGGAGGAGCAGAGGGCCACTGACCAGTCGGAGGAGGAGGACTCACTGCTGGAGGAGGAGGAGAGGGCCACTGACCAGCTGGAGGAGGAGCAGAGGGTCGCTGACCAGCCGGAGGAGAAAGACTCGCTGCTGGAGGAAGAGGAGCAGAGGGGCACTGACCAGCCGGAGGAGGAGGACTCACTGCTGGAGGAGGAGGAGGAGGAGAGGGCCACTGACCAGGCGGAGGAGGAGCAGAGGGTCGCTGACCAGCCGGAGGAGAAAGACTCGCTGCTGGAGGAGGAGGAGCAGAGGGGCACTGACCAGCCGGAGGAGGAGGACTCACTGCTGGAGGAGGAGGAGGAGAGGGCCACTGACCAGCTGAAGGAGGGGGACTCACTGCTGGAGTAGGAGGAGAGGGCCACTGACCAGCCGGAGGAGGAGCAGATGGCCACTGACTAGCCGGAGGAGGGGGACTCACTTCTGGAGGAGGAGGAGCAGAGGGCCAATGACCAGCCAGAGGAGGAGGACTCACTGGTGGAGGAGGAGGAGCAGATGGCCACTGACTAGCCGGAGGAGGAGAGGGCCACTGACCAGCTGGAGGAGGACGACTCACTGCTGGAGGAGGAGGAGCAGAGGGCCACTGACCAGCCGGAGGAGGAGGAGCAGATGGCCACTGACTAGCCAGAGGAGAAGGACTCGCTGCTGGAGGAGAAGGAGAGGGCCATTGACCAGCCGGAGGAGAACGACTCACTGCTGGAGGAGGAGGAGCAGAGGGCCACTGACCAGCCGGAGGAGAAGGACTCACTGCTGGAGGAGGAGGAGCAGATGGCCACTGACCAGCCGGAGGAGCAGGACTCACTGCTGGAGGAGGAGGAGAGGGCCACTGACCAGCCGGAGGAGGAGGACTCACTGCTGGAGTAGGAGCAGAGGGTCGCTGACCAGCCGGAGGAGGAACTGATTCAGCGACAAGGTGAGTTTGTGATTTCTGTGTTGGGAGAAATAAATATGTTACTGTCGATCCTCTAGAGGTTGCTGTTTGTCATTTGCACTTACCTGAGATGTTTTTTTGCCTTTTTTTGTCTTATATGGCTGGTATCGCTGGCCTAGAAAGTATTAGTGAGTAATGACTATACATAGTGAAGCATGCAGCCTAAAGCGTATACATGTAACTAGTACCTCTAAGACCAAGCTGCTGTTGTAGCCGCTGTAGGTGCTGCACCTCTCTCTCCCTTTCTTGCAGCTCATCTGCAACATACCCTGCAAGTCAGACTAGAGGATGAACTTTTCAAGGTTGTATTGTATCCTTACTTGATAAATGCTGTCCCATTTTCCCAGTAATGTGAATGAGACTTTGGTAGCTGTCAGGGGGTATTTATATAGGCGCCTAGGCACTGCAAGAAAGTAGCATGCTGCTGCTTGCTCTCTGTCAAATGAAGAAAGCTTTCCCCACAGCTTTGAGGCATGCTGCTGCCTGCTCTCTGTCTAATGAAAATTGTGGTGAGAGCATTTCCCACAGCTTTACAGCTTTGAGGCATGCTGCTGCCTGCTCTCTGTCTTATTGAAGATTGTGGTGAGAGCATTTCCCACAGCTTTACAGCTTTGAGGCATGCTGCTGCCTGCTCTCTGTCTTATTGAAGATTGTGGTGAGAGCATTGCCCACAGCTTTGAGGTGGTAATCTCTATTCACTGGACTGAACTTGGATTCACCTTTAATCCCATAAAACCTGTGATTTTGCACTGATTGGCAGTCCTAGAATGCGGTCATGCCCTGGGTTCCGTTCAGTTTGGGTTTGGGTGTACTGTAGCTGTGCGTAGGTTACAGATTTGAGACTCGTTCTTGTTACACCAACACTGGCAGAACGAGAATGAGTGTAGTATGATTTCACGGATATACCTTCCCTCTTTGTCTCTAAAACTGGCGGTCATATTAATGTATTTCATTGTAGCATGGTGCCTGTAGTCACACAGTCTAGGTGTAAGGGTCAAGGAAGGTCATACTTTCCTCTCTTTTATGAGAATACGATGAAGTGCTTCATATGTACTACTATTTATGACAGAGTGTATCACTGAACAGCAAAGCAGTTCCAGGTCGACAGAGCACTCTTATCCCCTTCAATTAGAAATCATCGCAGTTAGCCACCCAATGATCCTGATTTTCCAGAATATTTTTACTCCTGATAGTTGTAATTTTGAGTTGTCCCTGCTATGTTACTGGTACAGTAAATCGCGAATATTTGGTGTCACAACCATTCCGTGCAATAATACATAATTTTCGGACAAACAACTTTGTACCGCCATATCTTTAATATTGCATATTATGTATTTTTTCGCGTTCTATTTTCGCACAAGCCTGTCTGTCCGAAAATATTTTAACAACAAAATATTCGCGATTTACTGTATGTGATTAATTTTTCGGGTACGCCACCCTGATGAGCTGCAATAACAGCGAAAGAGAACACATGTTCTGTCGGTGGTTCCCACTATTCCACTGCAGGTATTGCAACTGGTGTTTCATTATAAAAGACTCCACTGAAGCTTATCTTCAAAAAAGTGAGTCGGACCTCTTTGGAGCAGAAAACTACTAAAACCTGATTGTATTGCAGGCTTCAGCAACACTGCACTGGATTCATCAAGTAAACAATGATACAATTTTTATGCATCCTTGAAACTGAGCATATTGTGGGTCCCTAGCTGTCTCTACACCCTATATGAAATCTTATGCATGTAATCTTGTTATGTTACTAGCATTTGCATGCACATTGATCCAAACATGCCTGTAATATCAGTGGCGTGTCCACTTTTTGTATCATGACCTTTTCAAAAATTCCCATAATTATTATGCTATGTGTTCAATACACAGTGTCTTGGATTCACTAAGCATTTCCACACTATACATCCCTACGCTTGCTTACCCATGCACCTTAATTTAGATCAATGTCGACCAGTTTTAGGGAGTCCCCCAGGCTGCTATTGGGTATCTCTCGCTATACTTTATGTGGGAGAAATCCATGGGTAGTCAGTATTGATTTCTCCCTCTCTCCCCCCACCCCCCCCTCCGATCTTGACCCCACGAAACTTTCCTGCTATACAGTAGTGAAGCTGGCAGATTTAGACCAGCAGTGGAGGCTATGGATGGTGTGGTATCTTATGTATTAATTTCCTGTGCTGTTATGTTATTTTGATATTTCATTTTGTATAATTAGAGTTGCGCATTTGCGCCCTGCGCTAGCAGGTCTCTTTGTCTCTTGTGCGTATAAATAGTTTGTGCTCGTATGTCTTAGTTCAGTTGTGTGCACGTTATCATCGTGTATGTGAACTCTATGTCATTATCGATCTCCAGTGCACTGTAATGTCTATATATGTGAGTTCTCAATAAACTATCTGTTATACTCAACGGACCCGCTGTTTAAGACGTTCGCGCTCGAGCTAAATACTGAGACGCGACACAACAAGTTGGCGACGAGGACGGGATGACTGAGGAAGAAGGCGGTGCCACATCCGGCGACGGAGCTGTACCTGCTGCCACTGCTGCCACTGCTGCCACTGCTACGAGCACGACGGTCCACGTGGGACTACATGGCACGGCGCCTGTGTTCGACAGTACCCAAGAAGAGTGGGAAGACTACGCCGAGCGGTTGGACAGCTATTTCCTCGCCAACGACATTGGAGATCCTGCCAAGAAACGTGCCATTCTCGTGAATGCTGTTGGTCCAAAGACGTACAGGCTGATTAAGACTCTTTGTCTACCTGAGAAGCCACAGGACCACTCCTTTGAAGAAATAGTCAAACGGGTCAAAGCGCACTTTCATCCGAAACCATCGCCCATTATTAAACGGTACGAGTTTAACGAGAGGAAGCAGAAGCCCGGCGAGTCCATTGCCGAGTTCCTCGCTGCTATTCGGAAGATCGCCGATGACTGTGAGTACGGCACAGTATTGGACGACATGCTTCGGGATCGACTCGTATTTGGAGTAGCGGACAGGAGGCTACAAAACCGCTTCCTGCGAGAGACAACGCTCACTTACGTCAGCGCACGGGACATGGCCCTTGCAGCTGAAGCAGCCGACAAGGATTCGAAACGTTTACGAGATGGGGTTGATGGTAACGATAGCAGTCTGACGCTGCCCACCCCTAGTAGTAACCCCGAGGGGATGACGGTTGCACATGTTGACAAGCAATCACGGAAGCCACGATCGAGAAAGGGGTCATTCAAGCCAACGCCCAGTGATGAAAGCCGGAACGCGTCGAGTTCTTGTGCTACCGCTGTGGTGGTAAGCACGAGCCCTCCAAGTGTCGATACAAAGATTACGAATGTCGATACTGCCACAAGAAGGGACACCTGGCTGTCGCATGTCGGAAGAAGGCTAAGGACAAGGCCTCCGAACAAACTCACCGAGTTGACGCTTCTCTCTCAAGTGACGAGGAGTATACGATGTACACCATCCGCAACCGAACAACCAAGCCATTCGAGGTAAAGTTGGAGCTGAATGGAGTTGGTACCACCATGGAAGTGGACACTGGTGCCTCGGTATCGATCGTAAGCGAAGACCGGTTCAAGACGCTGCAAGAGAAGGGGACAACGCTGCGTCCCTCACGAGCAAAACTGTTCACCTACACCGGTGAAGCGATCAACGTTGTGGGAGTCACCGACGTGACAGTGAAGCATAACGGGCAATCTGTTACACTTCCACTAATTGTGACTGGCGGCACGGGACCCTCGTTACTCGGACGAGACTGGCTCGCAGCCTTAAAGTTGGACTGGAAGGAGATTTTCGTGGTACACGCACAACGGTCCCTGCAGGACGTGCTGGACACCCACAAGGAGGTATTTGCCGAAGGCCTCGGAACGGTTAAAGGTGTCACAGCAGCCATTCATGTTGATCCCACAGCCCCGCCACAATTTCACAAGGCTAGGCCTCTCCCCTACACTCTCCAGAAGAAGGTCGAACGAGAACTTGAACGTCTGGAAAGCCAAGGAGTGATAGAGCCGGTTCAATTCTCAGACTGGGCAGCCCCTGTGGTTCCGGTTATCAAGGGAGACGGGAGCGTACGCCTTTGTGGCGACTACAAAGTTACTGTGAACAAGGCCGCCAAGCAAGATCGCTACCCTATTCCGAGAATAGAGGACCTCTTTTCGTCATTGTCTGGGGGAAAGGAGTTTTCGAAGCTAGATCTGTCTCACGCGTACCAACAGGTCCAACTGGATGAAGCATCCCGCCAGTACGTCACGATAAATACGCACAAAGGGCTCTTCTGCTACAATCGACTACCATTCGGAATATCGTCAGCACCGTCGATTTTTCAAAGGATAATGGATACTCTTCTACAGGGTATTGATGGAGTGAGCGTCTACATCGACGACATTTTGGTGACGGGCAAGACGACACAAGAGCACCTTGAACACCTTGAGGAAGTGTTAAAGCGACTGGAGAATGCTGGGATGCGGCTGAAGAAGTCAAAGTGTGCATACCTACTCCCGTCAGTAGAGTATCTGGGTCACGACATTACTCGAGATGGCCTACGCACAGCTGACTCCAAAGTTGAAGCCATAGTACGAGCACCAGCACCGAAAAATGTCACGGAGTTGCGCTCTTTCCTGGGCCTTGTCAATTATTATGGCAAGTTCTTGCAGAATCTCGCCACTACCCTCTCCCCTCTCTACTCTCTTTTGCAGAAAAACAAACGATGGAGTTGGGGTCAGAGTCAAACAGAAGCATTTGACGCAGTCAAGAAGCTACTCCTCTCTTCACGAGTGCTGGTCCATTTCGACGATTCTCTCCCGCTAGTTCTATCCTGTGACGCTTCTCCTTACGGGATAGGAGCCGTGCTCTCTCACATAATGCCGAATGGAGACGAGCGCCCAGTTTCGTTCGCGTCCCGGACACTTACGGAGACGGAAAAGAAGTACGCACAGCTGGAGAAGGAAGCGCTGGCGATTGTGTACAGTGTTCGAAAATTCCACCAATACCTCTATGGACGGAAATTCGAGCTACGGACGGACCACAAGCCACTGGTGTATATTTTCAATCCGGGCAAGGCAATTTCAGCAATGGCCTCAGGCCGAATACAAAGATGGGCCCTCACGCTAGGAGCACACCAGTACACAATCAAGTTCCAGAAGGGCACGGAGAACTGTACAGCCGATGCAGTGAGCCGACTACCCTTACCGGAGACGAGGACTGAGCCACCCCAGCCAGCCGAAGTGGTCTACCTCATGGAGTACTTGGATACTTCACCCGTGACGAGCAGCCAAATCCGCAGGTGGACAGAGAAGGACTCAGTGTTGGCGAAGGTCAAGCATTGGATGCTATCAGGATGGCCAAAGGAAACTCCTGAAGACGAGGCCTTATGCCCCTTCTTTCACCGGAAGTGTGAGTTAAGCATGGAGAATGGTTGCTTGTTGTGGGGGAGTCGAGTGGTAGTGCCTGAAAAAGGGAAGGAGAAGGTGCTTAAAATGTTACACCAAAGCCACCCCGGAATGTCAAAAATGAAGAGCCTAGCAAGATGCTATGTTTGGTGGCCTAGGATGGACCGGGAAATAGAAGCATGTGTTAAGGCCTGTGAAATGTGCCAAGTGAATCAGAAAGCACCTCCCGTGGTTCCTCTCCACCCCTGGTCGTACCCTAGCCGACCATGGTCACGCATCCATATAGACCACGCTGGTCCGTTTATGGGAAAGACATTCTTATTAGTTATTGATGCCTACACCAAATGGCTGGATGTACACATTACGCCCTCGACCTCTTCGAGTGCTACCATCGAGTTGTTGCGCAAATCGTTTTCCACCTTTGGGCTACCGGAAGTAGTCGTTTCCGACAATGGTACAGGGTTCAAAAGTGAGGAGTTTGAAGCATTTTTGAGAGCAAACGGAGTGAAGCACGTCTGTACCCCTCCCTATCACCCTTCGTCCAATGGCTTAGTCGAGCGTGCGGTGCAAACACTGAAGGGAGGCCTAAAGAAGCTCCAGGATGGATTATTAGAGACAAAGCTCTCTAGATTCCTGTTTTCTTATCGTTCCATGCCTCATGGCAGTACTGGCTTGTCACCAGCCGAGCTAATGTTTGGCAGACGTCTGCACTCTCCTCTGGATAACATACGCCCAAACCACGAACGAAAAGTGCACAACGAGCAAGAACGACAAAAGAGTATCCACGATCGACGGGCTAAAATCAGAGAGTTTTCGGTAGGAGACTTAGTTTATGCTCGAAACTATGGTCCAGGAGCAAAGTGGTTGCCGGGTCAAGTACGTGGAACTCTCGGATCTGCAATGTTTGAAGTGACACTAACCGATGGTAGGGAAATTCGGAGACATGCAGATCAACTGAGATCTAGAGCACCAGCAGTAACAGTCACACACGAGGTTGATGGAAACGCCAACGATGATGATTATTTTGATATCGAAATTCCCAACACTGCGGAACATACTGAAACTGTCACTGGTGCTAATGCGAGTGAACAGACAGACGATAGCCTCACCCCTGCCGAAAGTGAGACACCTCGAGTAGACGAATCGAACGATCGAAACGAGTCAGGTGCACCTCGAGCACCGAGCGAAGATTCTCCCCACAGTTCGAGTGAGGGAGCCACAGTCGAATCGAACACTAATACAGATCCACCCAATGTTGAACCGAACACTAGTACAGAACAAACTAATATTCGACGTTCAAACAGGGCAAGGAACCCTCCTGCCTACTATAGTCACTCTGGTGTTATTACTTAGTTGAGTTTTGTGAAAGAATGTTTACTTATTGAGTTGTGATCTTAAGGGGGAGGAGTTGTGGTATCTTATGTATTAATTTCCTGTGCTGTTATGTTATTTTGATATTTCATTTTGTATAATTAGAGTTGCGCATTTGCGCCCTGCGCTAGCAGGTCTCTTTGTCTCTTGTGCGTATAAATAGTTTGTGCTCGTATGTCTTAGTTCAGTTGTGTGCACGTTATCATCGTGTATGTGAACTCTATGTCATTATCGATCTCCAGTGCACTGTAATGTCTATATATGTGAGTTCTCAATAAACTATCTGTTATACTCAACGGACCCGCTGTTTAAGACGTTCGCGCTCGAGCTAAATACTGAGACGCAACACAACGGATGGCAATCACTACTATGATAAGATTATGATTTTATGGTTGCTTGTAAAAATTTCCATCCACTGTTCACCACACAAAAGCTAACTAAGCTAATTAAAAATTAGTATCCCTTAAAATATGGTACATACTGTGTAGCAAACGTGCATCGATCTGTCTTTGAAAAGCAAGTACATACACACAAAAGCGTTTTGCTGGTACTCCAGCTTTCCTCAGACATGCTTTCAAAGACTTCACAGGGGAGAGCGAGGTAGAGCAACTACACATCGATGCACAGGTATTTTCGCCTCCTCTACAACCCCCCACTCGTATCGCTTAGAAGGTGCTGGGCATGAGATCAGTCAGCTTACTGCTAGGTGGCCTGAGGGTACAAAAAGTACAAAATAAATTTTACATACACATATCAGCAATATGCAGCAAATTAAATTTCCACCTGGGACCAACCACATATGCCCACACTTGTATGTATGCTCAAACCAGGTCTGTATACCTAAGTACTGGCTACTATGTATGGGCTGGCCAACACATGCACATGCTTCACAAGTCCCCAGATTGTGTTTTTCTCTCATAATGGCTATACTTGTTGGAATACGTTGATCATATACCATTATATATAGTGGATTAACTGTATATAATATTATATACATGTAGTTATTAATACCCTTGCAATCATTCTTCATTCCCACACATTTTATTCCATAGAACCTATTATAATAATATTATACCCATTCTTGTACACCGTGGAGGTGGGTGCATGTGGTCCCAGTTGCTCTTCTGACAGATCTAGTCAATGTACGTTTGCCCTCCATTGTGGTTGCCTTGAGAAGGGGATCTCTAATGCAACATGTATGAAAATTAATATTGATTTAAATTTGGCGGTGCCGACAACCCTATGAGCAGCAGTGCTCTCATATCATGTGCATATGTTTCTGCCAGTTGAGATAACAGACTCACATAGAAATACTGTAACCACAATTTGTAGATCTTCTGTTTTTCAGTCCATCAGTGAGGTTGCTACCTCTTTCTCACTCTCTTCTATAGAACTCCTTGGTGATGAATGTGAAGGCATGTATGCAATGGCTGGTTCTTTCTTTATGCGTGAGAAGGTTTTCTTTCCGCATTGGTGCAGTCATTTCCTACCACATGCCTGTTTCTACTTCTTATATATTCAACATGTTGTTGTTTTGCGTTCTGCCTGTGCATCAACTGATATGTTCACTTAGTATCTAGTATAATCATGTGACACAATAGTAATCCAGTGGTACACACTAATTGCGTGGGTGGATATATTCCCAAATTGCCCCAGAAGCGCTGATATAAGTCTCTTTTAGCCGCTTACCCTTTGCTGAGCATTTTTAGCGTTGTAGGAGACATGAATGACTCTTGTTTGGTATCCGCTGTCGGTCGTCAATTTTAAGGTCAAAGGTCGTGCTTTCAGCCCCACCCCTTCCAAATGCGCATGCATCAGCCCCTCCCCTGTCCAACTGCGCGTGCGCATATCGGCCATCGTGCACGTGAACTTCGTCTGCGCACTACCGAGATTATAGGTAAGTTTTGTGTGTGTGTCTGTGTCTGTCGTGTGTGACACGATTCGATTCTCATAGTTGTGAGATGATCTCTATTTGTGTGAGCATAATATAATAATATGGCGTACTGATAGTTTTCTCGCCTTTCCTGACTATGGAACTGTATGAAGGCTCTGGTGTTATGCCTATGTATACGAGACTAGTACTTGCTGCAGCCAGGAGTGGAGCTCAATCAGATTGCTCCACGTCATCACCAATTTTTACAGGGCTTGCTAGGCTACTAGACTATATCTCACGAGTGAGGTTTGCACACAGGCATAGCAGCTAAGCACTGGTACAACTCCAGTATGGGCACAACACCAGAATCTGATCCTTCCTCCTCCTCCTGATATGTTACAAACGGAACGGAAGTTTTCCCAAAGTACCTGATTGCATATTCTACGCAGATCGGAAAAAGGGTGTGGTGAAATGTTTTTTCAACTTTGGTTCCAGATGTACACGACATAATATTATTATGACACGCAAACAAATACAGTGGAAACCCTCTAAAGCAGACACCATTGGGACCAAAATTTTAGTCCGCTATAGCGAAGTGTCCTTAGCTCAGGGGTAGTGGTTGACCATGCCCCTCCTACAATCGAATCGAGGCCAGCTATGATAAAGCATCACTGCGGGACCAAAATAAGTGTCCGTTATACAGAATAGCGGGGTGTCCACTGTTGAGGGGGTTTGAATATATTGAAGTCTATGGAAATACAATCCGGACATTCAAAACTGTCCGTTAAATCGCAGGTGTCCGCTGTTGAGGAGTGTCCGTCATACAGGGTTCCACTGTATTATCAGTGATAGCTATATCACGATGTTTTGCTTATATGCACAATTCACGCAGCCTTACACCCAGCTGATGCCTTGAAAGCACAATCTTGGGAAATTATGGAGTCCGAGTGTCTCAGTGCCTGATTCTCAACCAGACGATCAAACGGCAGCTGTATAGATGAGATTTTCCTGTCCCAGTAGGTAGGCATGGATCATCCACATCCTCGCCAGCTACATTTGAGCTTATCGCCCTCGTCTGAACTTTACGGACACTATTCTGAAAGGACGCAATGAGATATTGCCAGAACCATGCATGCAACATAGAGGCTGGGCACGAGACTACTAATTACGGGGATAGTAGTCTCAATGTGGCTTGTACTTGCACCATACATTGTAGCAAGATCAAAATTGCCATCACAGATTGATGTACAGTGCTAACTCAAACAGCAACAATTGAAAAAGGCTGTGTCTACCGTACCGGCACCGGTACTGAAAATTTAGCGCTTCGAGTACCAGCAAACTAGCCCCCCGCTACTAGCTTCACTGGCCGTCTAGCACTCAGTATTAGTGGCTATTAGTGTTAATATTGGAGCTGCCGGTACTCCAAGCACTAAATCTTGGGTACCGGTAGCCTCGTCCCCAGGCTCCCCGATCTTTTTCAACGCACGCGAGAAGAAAGAGGGGGAGCCTGGTATCTGATTGCACGTGATCGGCCGGCTGCTGTTCAAAGTATGGGAAGGGTAGGGGACGGGTACAAATTGCGCGTGGGCAGTGTACAACCCTGACAGTCAATGCGCCCCCGCATTCTTGTACTCATGCAGATGCAAGTGAGAACAGAGCTAGACAGTCTACACTAAGACAACCGGAAGTCCATACGTTATACGTGTAATTTAATGTCACGCGCGCGTTTGTACTATACATATGGGGGATAATGATATGCATACCACGCGGTGATCCACAAAAATCTTAACAAAAAACGAAGGGCCATATCTTCTGACAGAGAAGAGCACTGGTCCCATCCAAGGTTACAACAGCTCAAGTAACTCTTTAACTTCAATTTGGTACCAAATACATGGCAACTAACTGCGTGTAACTCACACAGGCGAGTATCAAAGAATGCATATCAATTTGGCTACTGCTACCTTTGAATTGGGGGCAAATCAGTAACTCTTAAGACAGGCTTATAAATGCATGCTGAAGGGAACTGTAAGTATCAGACTTACCTCCTGACAAAGTCAAGAAAAAATTGATGAACATTATGTCCACTTCTAAGTACAATAGAAACTGTAAAAAATCAGTCAATTTGACAAGCCCTAACTTCTATAGTCCTTGCTTCTTCGTTTCCATAGATAGACTTAGCTAAACATCAACTCTAGAACTTTCTACAAACCAACTAAGAACGATAAATCTCGGACTAGTTCGGTGCCATACCCGTTGCAGTGGGACAATAATACAAGAAATGGTGGCTGGCACGGACTTTGAATTGGGGGCAAATCAGTAACTCTCATTTTGGAACCGAATTTCAACCAAAATCTCAAACCATACCATCAGTTCTATGGGAGCTCTCTATAGCAAATCAATAGGAGGTACCGATCCCAAGATATGAGACATAGAAAATGGAAAAAAATTAGAGTTGTCACTGACCTCTGGCATGATCTTGGCTAGTTGACACGCCCCCATTGGGGGCGCGCGCTATAGTGCACAGTAATTTACTACGAAATTTACTAACTTTTCCACGTGGTTCACCCGCACTCTGCCCGGGAGATTCCTCAACGGTGATCAAAGAGCTGCTGCGATCTTGTGTGACTTCTCTGTGCCCATCTGTGGTAACCAGTGTTTATTTTGCTACGTCAATTGACCTTGTACTGTACTGTCCCAACCTATAAGCCATACAATTCCTTAGTCCTAGGTAATATCTGCTGTTCTTTGCCCCATTTGGCCTCCCTTTTATCTGCTCCTTAGCTGTCCCCTTTTATCACTCTAGGCCCCCCATTAGATTTTAGCATACCCATAACTTTATCATACTTTGTGTAACATTCTTGTGTCCTAGTTTTAGTCAAGATGGACTACCATTTTGGTCAGCATTCCCCCACTACCAGCCCTTTAGTACTCACCCTGCTAGTTTTTGTGTTCATGCTTAAATGTTATCACTTTCTCTGTGTCTGCTACTGTGTGAGTAACTTGTGTGCTAGTGTTTTAAGAGCAAAATACAAAAAAATGTGTGTTCTTGTCTTTCTTGTGATTGCTTCTATTCTCCTGTCCACATGTGTAGTGAGTGGTGGTGTTCCTGTCAAGTGTGTCTTCTCCCCCTGTACTTGGAGTAATGTCTGTATGGAATGTCTATTGCCTCATAGGATCCCTGTTGACACTGTGTCGGCTCTGGTTACCCATTGAACTTATTTTTTGGGTGATGAATTGTGTGTCCTATATTAGTGGTGGTGTGTATGCCCTCTTGCATTACTATAAAACGGAAGTTCCCTATGTATTTCTTGCATACCAAAAACAGTTCAATTTCAGGTGTCACATAGCTTCATGTATATGTATTTTGATGGGAGTGCTCAGTTCTTGTGGTATTGGATTACCCCTTGTGTTAGCTTTGACAAGTAGCAGGAGATCTTGCTTGTACTTCTTAGTAATGAAGTATGCTTTCACAATCCCATATATTTCCATGCCTCTTAAGGAACAGCCTACGAAACAAATGCACATGACAAATGACTGCGATCCAGGAATAAGTAAAACGCGTACCACATTAAAGCGCAAACGGAATGTTGGTAAAGAGAATGCATGCCAAGGTGAAAATATTCCTCCCCCCAAACGAGGTCGTAAATTTAAGAGCATGGATGATGAGCATAGGTGTGGATCATGTACAGTATGGCTGCAAACAGGTAGCAATGAAAAATTATTGAAATATCATAACATGAACAAGGGCAAGGTGCGTCATCCAGGTGACAAATCGGTTGAATTCAGTATGTTTCTTAGTTGTAATGGTGCCCATGACATAAACCTTAGAAGTGACAGCTGCATGTGTGATGCATGTTACAGAGATTGCTTGAGAGGAGAGGGTAAGCCAAGATGGGTTGGGTTGTCAAAATATTTAATTTGTAAGCACTGCTTTCTTTGCTGCCTCGGTGATAGTTGCTCTTGTGAATGTATTACAGAATGGGGTCCTACACAGTATTTAGATGATAGTGAACTCCAGTTATGGCTTAATTATTTTCAACGTCCCAGTGATACTGTTAAAGTCAATGAGAATAAGGAATATCATATTTGCAAAGCTGATAAGGCATATATGCATAAAGTAATTACCAATAGAGCATGTACAATATGTGAGGGGAATTCATCTCCTAAATGGGTTCTTGGGAAGACTCTACTTGATGAGTTGGGGCCGCTTAAGGAGGATAGTGAGGTAACACCAAATGATTGGATTTGTGAGGGATGTTTCAACTCAGTAATATACCCAGACAAAGGTAGTCATCAAATTCATAAATTTGCTAATGCTAGAGAAGGAGTGTTGGAGTATATTCTGAATGTATTAGAGGAAGATGGAGCCTGTTTGGCAAAGTGTGCAATGAATAAATACAAAGAGTTAATTAACACCAAATATGACGTGCATGAAGTAGCAGAGTGTGAGTACACAAATTACAAAAAATTATTGAAAATTATTATTGAGGCAAAGGGATAAAAAATTATATGTGCTACTGTCCATCTAAGAAATCTGGCATTATGTACTATAATCCATCGATGGTTAGTGATGAAAAGTGTATTAAGCTAGCGTACAAATTACTACATAAAATTGACGATAAAAGTGCAGCATTATCAGATACAGAGCATATAAGAAATATGGTTAAACGACAGGCCTCCTTATTTCCTGAGAGTAGCAAATTTGACTACAGAACACTTTTTGAAGAGGGCAAAGAATGCTCATTGGATAAGTATTTTGATACAGAACTACTAAATATAGTTGATTTGGTAACTACTTCAGATAGCAATATTCATACAAAAAAAACTAGTCCATCCCACATACACAACCGGAAATTAAAATGCATGATGATATGTGCTATAATGGCTAATAACATGGACCCGAGAAAGTGCTTTCTGCAGACACTTATTGGATTAGCATGCTATGCTCAAGGTCTTAGAGACAAAGGCATGAAATTATTGAATTCTTTTGGGATTACCAGCAGTATATTCCATATCAGACAACACGGCAGCTTTTGGGCGAAGGTAAGAAAGGTCATAAAGGAATTAAATCCCCTTGCTTTTTGGCGGGCTACATTTGATAACCTTGATTTTAGAATTCGGTTTGCCAAGAAGCTTTCTACTGGAGGACATTTAAAACGAATGCTACATCTACTGACATCACAGGTTAGTTTCAGGCGTACATCAACAGAACAATTCAATGACAAAAAACAAAAATTAAATGCAGCTGATCTTACAGAAAATCATTTTAAATTAAGTCATGAAAATTTAGAATGGTTAAAATTTTGTAATTCAACCTATAGGGCCACTGAGACTAGCGAAGAAAATGATAAACCTCTGCTTAGCAAACTAGAAAAATTCATGTCTCACTGGACACCAGAGGGATCAGATAAGGTGGTGTACGCAACAGTTAATGAAGCGCATTCAGGGTCTGCAGATGATGTGAGTAGTTACCTATTTGAATTAAGGAAAGATTTGCATATAGGGGAAGATGGCTTTCCTAAATACGTTCTTATGGGTGGTGACCAATAAACATATGTTATCATGAAAAATTTGAAAAATAAATATCCAGACCAGTATGACTGGCTGTATCCTGTACCAGGTGACTGGCATATTATGAAAACCGCTGCTGAGGTACTTAAGATGGTACTGAATGATGGAGGTTTTAAGGTATTTGCAGCTAAATGTGGCCATAAGGGAGACATCACTCAGTGGCAAGATATTCATAATATATTACTGGCAACCTACGAGGCTTTAATTAAATCAGCAGTGGAAGAATATAGGACTGTGGATAAAGATAAAAATAATGATTTTTGGGAGTGGATAAATAAACTAAACTCTTCTAATAGTGATCAGGTGTGCCATTTTTGGTCTCAAATGCTGACATATCTCCATGCATATGTAGGATTCTATTTTGCTATCCGATCTGGCTATTGGCTTTTGCGTAACTCATGCCTCAAGATACTAACGGAACTTTTTTTTTCATACAGTAGGGATAAATATGAAGTATTAAGTATCAGCGCTTTAGCTGATAGTTATAATACCCCAAGCAGATACTGGAGAATTTTAAGAATGGTCAATGGACAGTTAGTTACAAAGGTAGGCCCTATCATAGTTTAGCCCTAGATGAAGCTCAGGAATGCATTGTTAACAGAAAATTAAAACAAATAACTACTCGACCATCCCACTTTAGAATGGTAGAGATGGCAGATTTTATGGCATACCTTGATACAGTCGTTACTGGGCTGGATTCACACGTGTTTAAGTTACAAAAGCGTAAGGTAATTAACAAAAAGCAGAACTGTACAAGAACAAATTTAATTTTTGACATACTTGCCAACAAACATATCTTCAAAATATCTGAGAAACGGGCACTGTGCAACATTTTTGTTGATAATCCTCCACCATTGGCAGCTGCAAATATTCAGGATTTACTTAGTATTAGGCAAAAAGGTGAGGAGCGCATGTTTTCTTACATACGACAATACACATTGATTCCACCGACAGAATAAAACAGAAACGACGGCGACAAAAACTTAAAACTTTTAGTAAAGGTAGGGACTCTGCTAAGAAGATGAATACTAAATTAAATCAAGCTACTCTACTCTTAAGTAGTGCATATAAAAGCCTATTAAATCCTTCTAAAGGATATAAACAAACCTTTCCCCTGCCGCTGGCTATATGCAATCCCACTGGCCAGATGCGGACTTGCAATAAAAGCGTGTTTAAGGAGGCAATTGAAAATGCTTTTCCAAATTCACAGACATTTACACCCAGCTGCCCTATTTTGCAATCACCACATGAGCTCATAGTGGATTTTTTATATATGCTTCACCAACCGCCACCACCTCATATTACAACCTTTTCATCATATGCAAAATATTTATGGGACAGAATAGTGATCAAGCTTGGAACACAAAGAGGAGCTAATGTGATTAGGATAATAGTAGATAAACCACAATATCTACCTAAGCCTAGGGATTTATTGCATGAGAAGAGAACAGGTAAAACTGGAAAATTAAATGTAGATGAATGTAAAATTAGTGCTAATGAAGCAATTCCACAATGCAGTAAATACCAGCAGATGTTGGCAAATGAAAAGTTGAAAAAAGAATTTATATCATATTTAATGAAACAATTTATAAAGCTTGGTGAGGATAGCAATCTCTCGGCAAACATAATCCTTGATTATGAGGATATAGAATGTCCCTGTGCCATATATGAAGGAACCAAGATACAGTTAGAAATGTTAAAAAATAACAATGGTGAAGCAGATTATAATGTATGGTACCATTGCATGTCTTCAACTTCTTCTAACATAGTGATATTAGGCAGTGATACCGATATATGGGTATATGGGATGAGCTTCATTGGTTGCGGGTGGTTAGGAAACAAAACGGTGTATGTAGAAAGGGCAATAGGCTCCGACTATGTTTGCTTGAATGCTCTATCAGAAACTGTCATGAACCATCCCAAGTTAAAGAAAATTTCTTTTCCCTTATTAAGTTTGGCCACTGTGTATATGCTGACAGGTGGGGATTATATAAGTAGTTTTTTTAGGACTTCAAAACAGACCTTCTTACATATTTTTATTGAGAATATTGAGCACATAATGTGATGGTGGTACATTTGTAGAAACACAATCAGTAATGTTTATGGGAATAGAGGGGTATATACTACATAAAATCAATTTAGATGCATGGATTAAACTAGTATGTTCAGTGTACTTAATGAAGCATAAAACTTTGTTTAACAGTGAGCCTATAGGTTCCTTGTATGCATTACTGATGTCCACTCCTCTAGCGGATGACAAAGTACAATTGTTAAAATGGTTGGCATATGATAAAGTAGTTCCCTTTACTAAACTTTCTGATTGGCATGACTTTACTAGAAGAATCTGTTTTTACCATAGCACTGGAAGTAAAGATCATGAATGTCTGCTAGTACCAACAATGAGTGCCCTTAGATACCACATGTTGAGATCAGAGTATGTCATAAAAACAGTGTTTTCTTTCACCACAAGCACAACAATAGATGTAATCCAGTATGGGTGGAGAATGGATAATTCAATATCTGTGATATGGGATGATGAAGATACAATGAAAGCTATAGTTGCTAGTAAGGGATGTGGTTGTAAGGGTGCTAAATGTGATGGGTCAACTGCAGGATGTAGGAATTGCTATAGAATGTGTAAGGCTTGTAATTCTAGGTGTAAGTGTAAAGGTAGTTGTAATAATCCCCATAACAACGGTGGAACGTGTGCAAGATGTGAACCTCATGATGAGAGTGATGACAATGCTACTGATGATGAAGAACAAGCCCCTGAAACACTACCACTCCTATCCCGTGATGGTGATACTATAGACTCTGCTACAGACAATGATGATAGTGACCATGATGATGCTGATGATGATACATAGTTATGTTATAGCACATCTCAAATGATTATTATTGACTGGCCTGATATCAGGTATGATGCCGAGTGAGTGTAAATGCATGGCAGCCTTGGATATAGTCATGAAAAGTTGGCTACAATTTAAAAGTAAATATTTAATTTCACAACGCCCTTTAATTATGATCACTTGATATGTACAAAACATGTGTAACAGTTCTACATGCATGTCCAAAGGAGACGGCCATTCTTGTACACAGTGGGATGGATTTGCTGCCATCTACAAATATATGCGTTTTGTGATTCTTTATACATGTATACCTACCAACCTATGTGAAACCAAAAGCGGGACTACAAGTGTTTGGATTTTGCCATCTATGCGTTCTGTGATTTTTTATACATGTATACCTACCAACCTATGTGAAACCAAAAGCGGGACTACAAGTATTTGGATTTTGCCATCTATGCGTTCTGTGATTCTTTATACATGTATACCTACCAACCTATGTGAAACCAAAAGCGGGACTACAAGTGTTTGAATTTTTGCTCCATTGTAAACATAATGCTGAACAGCAGTAAATTTGAAACTAAAATCAACTCTCATTTTGAAACGAAAATAAGGACTGTCCCTTAAGAAGAGGGACAGTCAGAGAATATGTTCTTGTACCATGTTGGATGTACTCTTGTAATGCGTTGGATATGTTGTTATGAAGCGTTGGATGCGTTCTTGTATGCGTTCTTGTATACGTTGGATGTGTTCTTGTACGCGTTGGATACGTTATGTTACGTATTTGATGTGTTCCTATATGCGTTGGACGTGTTCCTTTCAGAAGGGAAAATAAATCCTACAAAACCATGCACTAAATTATCCCTGGCTCTGTTATGGTATACCCATGGCATAGTCCAATACATTCAAGTGATCAGCACATCAAAGGGTGTTGGTTTTAATCATACTTAATACATAGGAGAAAGCCAACCTAGTAATGACTACCTACATGGTAGCCTGCAACACAAACTTATGATGAGGTGTAAACATAGCTTGTATTCACAAGGTCATAGTTCTTTTACACGTATGTATGCACATACTTTTCTGTTTCATTTTATTTTATGATGTTATGAGAATTTTTTCAAATACTTACCTACATATAATATGATGCATAAGTAGTTAATAATTCAACACAAGTCTCATCTTCCTCTATACTCACTGCATGCACACTAGAAACACAGCTAGATGAATGCATGACCTTGTGGTCAAGTGTCACACCACCCTGAAACCCGGCCTAATCGCGTTCGTGGCCGGCCAGGCCGGCTGACCTCATACAAGCGCACGCCGCCACAACGTCACATACGGTAATGATTACTCAAACCCACAACATGAATACAATTACCGGTTTGACATTAAATCGTGGGTCTTAGTGTAGACTGTAGAGCGAAGGAATGACTCATCTGACTATTGAATGTGCCGATTTGGAATCTGAGCGCCATTCTGGAGGTTCAAGAAGTGGCGATCGCTGATCGTTCCGAGACATAAGACGTTCCGTTCTGCTCCCCAGCAGATGAACGGCAAGAGTACGGGTTTGGACAATAGAGGGAAGATCGACTCCAGTCAGCTCAATCTCATCCGAAGTCTAGGATTTTATAAAGTTCTCAAGTAGTTTAACTTTAAGTAGGCGGCTAAGTGTAGTTTATTTCATTGTTATAATAATAATATGCCATGCCATTATTTATTCATGATGATGTCATTATTAATGATATTTTTAGAACGATAAAAATAGCAAATTTCATGTGTGCATGTGATTTAGTGTCACTTAACACTGAAATTGCATGATCCTCACAACAAAAAGTAAATGATGGCAGAATATGCAAAAGAAGTTGTAGTACTGAGGAAACGTTTCAAGGCAACACCAACGGAAGGTTTAGAAGCGAAAAGGGTCAAATTTCAGGAACTTGCTGATTGCCTTACAACCCACTATCCCGACAAGAAGTACAGTCCGAAGTCAGTGTCCACAGCAATAAAGTTAGCCTTTCCAGAGTCTTATTCGAGAAGGGTGGGAAAATCCAAACTCTCTTATTATTTTGGCATCGAAGAGTCGAGCGATCCAACTCCTGTCACTCCACAACCTTTAGCATCAGGTCATCAACAGATGGCCATGGATAGTGAAGAGCAACTTAGGATGACGAATAGTCAATTGACTGAGAGGATCAAGGAGTTAGAATGCCGTATCCATCAGCTGGAACAGGCTCAATCGGAATTCAGTCCCGATAACTTGTTGGTAGAGCTAGATGCACTTACACAGCGAAATGTTGCTGCATACCACGGTCCAGACACTGTAGAACACCTGGAGAGATTTTCAATGGATACTATTACTGCTGATTTTGTCCAACATGCACCACATTTGTATCAACTATTGTGTAAATTAGGCCAAGGCCGATGTCAGTCTGATACGCAGAAGTCCACTCAAGCTATCATGTGTTTATGTGCTCTGATGAAAGGTCGTAGTAAAATGGTTTTAGGTATGCAGCTACTTATTACATTCATGCTGATTGCCAGGGCAACTAGTAGACAGGTATGCACATAGCTAATCCATTATAGAAGTTAAAACTGTGTACTATTTATTGTACATAATAGGCCATAACAGTACTCAATAGTGCTGGTGTATGTGTGTCTTACGTGAGTGCATGGCAACACTTGAGACAGCTTGCCATTGGTGCGCAATATTTGGAAGTTGTTCGGAGTGGGCACTGGATATGGATCTACGATAATATGAACCTGCATCAGGGAGTACGGCATGAACGTGAAGGTAAGTACACTGTACATGACTGCTAATAAAACTTGGTTAATACCAACAATTAGAATTACATCAAACTATATAGTACCGAGTAATGCATATTATACATGTACTTGTTTTGGTACAATGATAATCCTGTATTGCTATGCCAACAGATAAGCACTCAAAAATGCTCAACATTACATCAAGATTAGCTGTCCGTATCAGGCATTTTCCTGATTGGGAGTTCGATTGGGCAGATACTCGGCCACAGATGAATCGGGATTTGCTTACCATATCTGATTTCCTATCCAGTGAAGCCGATGCAGCAGAATTGAAGAAGAGGGCAGCAAACTACATTATGAATTTCTTGGTCCAAGAGTTCCCTGCCTTGTCAGATTTGAAGAAATTTCTTCCTGGGAAACCTGAAAAAGTGGTAGCAAAGTCTGAGGTGGTACCAATGGAGGTCCTATTTAAGGATGAGAAATACATAGCCGAAACAATTGACATACTGTCACAGCTAATTGAGGACGCTCGCCTTAGTGAACAGGCTCAGGTAAAATGCTCCCTCCCCCTCTCTCTCACTCTATACCCAAACTTGCACATGCCACTCCACGTCAGGTTATAATAGGAGATCAACTGACTTGTAAAAATATCAGGGGGTACAAGCTGTGGAGGCAGAGTGAATTGCGTGTTAATGATCGTTTGACCTGGGCATGTGAAGTACCGGGTAAACATATAATACACAATAGTTACTAAACTTTTAAATAACTTTTTTGCAGGTGATTTCCACTTTTTGTGGGAGTGTTTAAGGGTTGTATTCAAGATTTTCTGGGGAAACCCAGGTCAGCATGGTTCACTTTGTAATTTACGTGAAATTATTCACCGCAACCGCGTAACCAAGGATGTCAAAGTATTTAATGTTGGCGATGAATTCTTGCTACACGTCTTCAAAGCTCATCTTACCACCGCAATCATGGAGATAGACACCCAGGCTACAACCATAGACCACCCTCAATCACTGCAATGGTTAAAGGATAAAGCCGAACTCATAGTATCGCAGGTGTTGATGCCCTCTACCAGTACAGATCCAGTATATAGGATGCACAGATCATTGCTACACCTGTCTTTTCTGTATGTTGACCTTCGTGAAGCGATACGGTATGAATGTGGAGAGCACATAGTTAGGCATTGGAAATGGTGGCTACCACGCTTCATTGCCACTGGATGTTCTAACTATGCTACAGAAGCTGTTCACTTGATTACTAATTTGCGTGCTAACTTTCCTAAGCATATTTCTAATATTGCTACGCACAATAGGACAGTTAATATGCAGGGAAAAGATGGAAAAGCTAAGCCACTCGATCAGCTCATAGAACACTACAACCTGTAAGTACTATTCATTACTAAAATTATACAAGCATATAATCATAATATATACCATAGGGTATTTAAGCAGACCCTGAGAGCAGCAGGAGGAAATCTCACTGACACACATGTGAAGGATGTTTCCATGAGTGCATTGTTCCTCCTTGATGCAGCTAAAAAGACCGACCAAGCTTTTGGTATAGCACCCCAAACGACGTCTCACACAGTTAGAGATGCAGACAGTGATATTCAAAAAATGAGAAAGCACATCAAAGAGCATGGCGTAACACACAGTATAGATGACAGAGAAGTACCTACCTTTATTGATCCAACTGACGAGGGTTTGAAGATGTGCAACATGAAATGGTTGAAAGAGACAATGGCAGTCACATGTAGAATCCGATGATGTACATGAACAGGGAGATACAGAAGATATCAATATAAAACACCAATATACTTGCAATGTTGGCACTATCGCACACTGTTGTATTACAGCCAAAATTTTTATTGAAAAAAACACCCGCTGCCTTCGTGTCACACAATAATTTTTTTAGTCGGTGTACTAATTTTGCCGATAAATAAAATGTCGGTATGATTGAAAATGATTATAATGAACATAAAATGATAAGTGAGTTTCAGTTCTTCTATCTGTGGGACACCTTTCGCCTCTTTGGCTCAACTGGACTGTTTTGCAACAATCTATTATAATTTTGTAAAATATGGGCCGCAATTCAGGACGTAAGCCAAACATGTCATCCAAATCTCCAGGAGACTTAACAAATTTAGACTGTTTGCAGACAGAATCAATTACACTATCAGGACACACAAAATTTTCTCCAATCATCAAAAAACTGGGATGTTCCAGGATGTATTGTCTCCTTGCATCAATCATTCTTAGTTTCATAATATCTTGCAAGGACTGGTTCGAATCCCATATTGCTGTACGTCGCCCTCTTTTTGCAATAGCAGATATCGCATATCGTTCGAAACATAGCTTAGCATTGCTAAATTGTGGCTCACCACACAAATCACAACAAAACCTGCCCTGACGAGTGATTGTGCAATCTCCAATGGCACGCAAAAGACTTTGACGAAAGCAATTTTCTTTGCCATCACAAAATTTCTTTACTTCAGTATTGATATTCTTTTGCTTTGTACTATAAAATAGATGTGCTCTTGATTCACAGCCTCCTCGTCCAGCTCACCCGAAAAGCTAAGTTGAGCATGCATAGTCAAAAATAAAGAGGTTCATACATTATCATTATGTTCTAACAACCTGATAAAGATGACTCATGCTACTCGGTGCTCCGTACACTATCACGAGCTCAATATCTGAAATATCCATTCCCTGATTCGTGTATAAATAATTATTATCACACTATATTATGCAGCTTACATATCAATACATACCATCCCGAATGCTATGGTTGATACTAAACATCTCAGAGGGGCTTGCTGATGAAACTCGTGTCGCAAATGAGACTTTGTGAACTCAGTCAAAGAGGCGTGATACATGCCCACATATGTATTCTTGAAGGCAGACAATCTTAAAAAGGAATATATTTTACAAGCGATATTCTTCGACTGAACAAACACAATCGTCTTTGGGATAGCCTTGTAGTCACTCTCTGACAATAGTTGTGATAATCCACATAAGTCTTTCTATAGTAATCAAATTTAGCTATATACCCTACACAGCATACACATAATATTGATAAACCTCACTTACACTCATGTTCTCGATGGGACTAACAGATAAAAAAATATTTACTCTGTTGAGGCTATTTTACACAAGTACTGGGTTATCCAAGTGTAGAGAGTCTACAATGGCTGAATACGTTGAATCTGATGCAGTAGCAGTCAATGCCATAAATGGAACACTTGCTACAGCTCTTAATGCACCAATTCTATCAAATTGAGGTCTAAATTCTCGTCCCCTAGTTTTGTATACAACCCATACACGAGTGAGAATACCTATACATGATTAATGTTACCATTCCGCAATGCAGTGGGCTTCATCGATAGCAATGAGTACTAAATTTCTCTTGACATACTTATCATCCAGTAGGTCACGGATACATGGAGAAGTAGCCATTTCAGGGGACATAAACACTTTAAAAATAATAATAATTGAAAAGAAATGATAAAGATTGGCTCTGAGTCATACCAAAACGATATTTTCCCAATTTGATGTCACCTATCACCATTTTATCGTTGTTACTCAGTCTGACTGCACTCACAGAAAGGTCATTTAGATACTTTATCTAATCATTAAATTTTCAGAGAGTACAATAAATAGCTTGTATTTTTATAATGTCATTTATTCACCTGTTCATCCATCAACCCATTCAGGGGGCCAACAATAACACCCATTGCTGAATTACTGGTGGCCAGTGGCGGCAAAAGTATGCATAGGGTTTTCCCAGATCCTGTTGCCATGCGTACAAACACGTCCTTTCCATGAACAGCTGGGACAACTGCTTCCAGCTGCCCAGGTCGAAACCTGTCATGCTTGAAGTGGCACTGAAGTGCCAATTGAAGCTTCACTTCCACTTCACTGCAGTGCTTGTAACAGCTAGAATTAAGTTCTTCACAACGGAGCCCCCTACGACACAAAATTCTCGGCATAGTCGATAAAGCAGCAGGCACAGATGGTAGCAGCAGCGCGGGAAATTTTTTGAAATCCTTTTTTGCCAACACAGCAAGTATAGCGGGTTTCATACACTCATTAAACATGCACGCGGCGCGGTGCTGTAAAATATATTCTGGCTTACCGTTCCTGGTGAAAGTGGTTGACCATAGCTGCTTGAATATAACTTGTCGGGAGGGAGAAGAGCGATGACACTGTCAGTAACAGTCTTGAATGGCAATACGTAGAGTTCAGTCCTTCTCGCGATCTCGCGGGTAAGTTGCGCCACAAGGGATCAAGAATGCGTGGGCATGTCAGTGTTTGACGTCATAGATTAACCCCCAACACCCACTCATACATGCGGGCGCGCGCGTGTACGTAAATCACGTGCAATCAGATACCAGGCTCCCCCTCTTTCTTCTCGCGTGCGTTGAAAAAGATCGGGGAGCCTGGGGACGAGGCTAGGGTACCGGTGCCAGTACAGTAGACACAGTGTTCAAAAAAGTCTGGCTATAACTAGCCATACATTGTGCCCGTGTATGAGCAAGAACTGATGAAAATGTACCTGACAATACCTACTGTTTGCGCTTGACAATGTGATGAACATTGTTTACGCTTTGCCCAACAGAGTAAATTATGTGCTCAACAAGGGAATCACTGCCATACGCCCTCAGAGCAGCTAGATCTCTTCATCATGCAGACAAGCTAGCTAGCATTGGTCTATACCTTGAGCTAATAACTCGAGTGCTCTATTGTTTTACACAGCAAACGTTTCCGCTACTTGCTAGTTAGTTGGCAAGGCTATGGGGAATTGTACGTACAGCACCACTTACTTGTGTAAATCCCGCAGAGCCTATACACACTTGTAGCCCGGAAGTGAACGGCTGACTGGATTATGAATAGCAATGAGCTTCCTTTGGACCAGCAACTTCAAGGCCTATAATCTTAGTCTCAGAGCTGTGCAACATCATTCATTCCATGATGACACTCCTGCATATTGTGGCGGGCGCTCCTGCTTTGCCCATTGCATCAGTGAAATTTATCTATAATCAGATCTGCTGAAAAGGCCTGATAATAATTGGGGCAAGCCTGAGCGAGCCCCACATAAACGGTACATCCATGTGCGAATTATATATATATATATATGGTACGTCGGTCACCCAGGCTATAATAGCTAGCTATGGACATAAATGCGAAATAGTCTATTGCGCATTCTCATGCCTAACACTACGGGCTGTATATATGCCGCTCCAATTTAGCGAATTGCAAATTTACCCTTGTCGCGCAGATCCAGATCGAGAAGTACAGTAAGGCTCCAAAGCAGGAGAAAGAGACAAACTCATCGTCAGCTCAACAGCGCGAGGAGCAGCTAAGAACGTGATAAAGATAGACGTGCTGCTCATTGAGCCTGTGACAATAGAGGCAGCTACGCTATAATTTTATCATGACTATTGGCATAGGCCGGGTAGATACTACGTACGTGGAGGGAACTGTCATGCAGCTACACGGCACTATAACTGTCATTGTCTGCTTGAATCTACATGTATGTCAGTTCATGGTCCTCAGGATCCATCGTGATAGCCTATGGCTTTAAAGTCTTCGACTACTCCAGTCCGACTGAGGCTCAGCTCAGGCTCGCCCCAAACAGGCCTTGCATGACACTAGTATTGCCTAATACCAGCATGAAGCCTTTCAAGTCAAAGGCAGGAATAATCTTGCTCACCATAATAATATTATACCTAAGCTGACAGAGCCTAATAATATTGCCTAATACCAGCATGAAGCCTTTCAAGTCAAAGGCAGGAATACCACACATTTGCAATGTTTTCCGCCCATGTGCTACGTGAGGGGCGGGGTCACGCATAATCTTGCCCATACCCAGTGCACTACGAAACAACTTGAGCTTTATAGAATACATACCCCATCGCACATCTGTTTGCATAGAAATGAGAGCTGCAGCAGTAGTGTGCATACATGTATGTAGCTGACGTATACACATGGCCTGCAGTGGATGGGTCGAGTCGATAGGTGTCGCCAACAAAGACGCAGTGTTTGCGATGCTTGTGGGCCTTGCCAAACCATTTGAAGCATAATGAAGACAAATTTTGGACGATTTGTATGGATTTGTCATATTTACTAGTCGCTCAGATGCCTAGATGTCCAGATCTGGCGATTTTGTGGTGATAGGCAGACAGACAGACAGACAAAACCAATTACTTTATCCCTTGTGCATGTGAGCTGGTAATGTGTTCCTGGTGTTGTTCACTAGCTCAGCATGTGTATGGGGGTATATTAGTGTCATAATTACGGAGGGTGTAGTCATTTTGTGAGAAGGGTATCCATCTTGTTTGGGGGTGGTCATTTAGAGGTCTGCAGAGCAATACTGGGTTACTATCAAATGTGGGTGTATCCATAATACATTATTATTATTGCTACAATTTTCTGAAACTCAAGGTACATGCACAGGTGCATGGTTTGTTATGTGTTGTGCTGATTTCTACACAGATTTGTGTTGGAAATTTCAACAGTTCATCCAAGTTTTGTTATTCAACATATTAACGTGAGTATACGTACCATAGTGTGATTGTGCCCATAATGGAGTGCTTGCATGGTGATACTGTACCTATTCATCTTCTACAGTGATATGGAGTCAGTTGAGAGTGCTGATGCACAAAAAGTGAGTACTTGAAGAAAATATTAGCCTCAGACCTGAGCGATTAACTTTAATTATTATTGTTTTCACACAGGATGTGTGTGTTACACAGGGTACATGTATGTATACTGTGTCTGGTGATACACCAGAAAGGTCGGTGATAGACAGTATTATCAAGGTAAGGTGATAAACGCATGTTATAAGAGTTTGTTTGTGGGGGGGGGGGGGTATTTTTGCAATTACGAGGTTGGGTCCTATCTCCAAGTTTAATTTCCGCCAATGTTACTTGGTTCTAAACAGCCTACTTTCAAGTTGATCAGCCACTGAGCTTCATCGGATCGAGATAACGAGAGGCGTGGCTTCACATGACTCGCAGGTCAGTTTAGCTGGTTACCTCAACAATCCCATATGTTCAATAGTGTGTGTTGCAAAAGAAGACGTCCTAGCTAGCTATCAAACGACTGTCTGGGATTTGCACTCAGTACAGGAATATTCAAGTTTGAAATTACGGTGTGTTGCGGTACAATAGCTCAGGCCTGACACAAAGTAGGATCGTACAACGTGACATGCTGAATCAGTGGTCCAGGTGTACCTACTTCCCTGTATTATTGTTGGAGCACAGTTGGATGTAGCTAGCTTGGTCCAGAAAAAAAATTGTAGCTAGTTCTAAGCATTTATAAATAACAATGAATAGGCAAACCATAGTATCAGGTCATCATGGTATATATGACATTGTATAGTTTCATGCCCAGCCTCTGTCCCCACGAAATTAGTCAGCTAGATGGCATTGATGAAATTAACTGTGACAATCATGAGCTACCCCGAGGGCACTAAAAAAAAAGAACAGTAACAAGTATAAAAACAATTGAATAAAATTGATAGATGAAGTAGGGATGGCAGTGCCAAAAAATACACAAACAAGATATGTAGGGATAACGTATCACACCCACTCACTATACATCCCTACGCTTGCTTTTTGAGTAGCCATGCACACACATAATATTATTATAATATATGGTGCACATGCAGGAATGGAAATCAATACCATAACCCATGGATAAAGATATATTATACCTTACTGAATCAGAAGTGTATGATATTAATTATCGAGAAAAGCAATGTTACATGTATATCACCTGATGATTTTGAGGGGGGGGGGGGAGTCTACTTAATTATAATCGGTTGAATGAGCAAACCATGTAAGATAGAATTACGCTGAGAGCATGTCCGGCTTTTCCTGATGGTTGAGGCATACACAAAAGATTGAAGCTATGTATGGAAAATGACTGTTATAAGAATCGAATTCTGTACCAGAATATCGGATGAGAGGCAAGATCAGCACAAAGATCGTCCAATGATACTCTTTCTTTCTGGACTGAAGATCATAGCGATCACAGTCATCAACATAAAGATTCAGCTCCTCCAAGTCAGTGGTTACACAAATTCCATGCTTGATACCAGCGACAGACAAGAAACGCAAATTGCGTAAAAAAATGCAATGTTCAAGGCTGGAACAATCTTCCATCCTTTAGTAACTTATCTTAGTAGCGAGATGGAATATTAAACTCAGCCCCTTAATTTGGATCGACCTCATAATAATTATACTGAACGTTATATTCCCACATCAGGACATCATGGCATGCAGTGATTTCATAATTTTGATGGTGCGGCATACCAGTGATACCAGTGGGGTGCTGGTGGCTTCCTTTTATGTCCCCCCTCTGTCCCCCTTCTGTAGGGAAAAAAACACGAAATTCTCAGTGTTGTAAGAATGTTAAAAGTCCCAATAATATGAGGAATCCTGGGTAGAATAAGAAGAACTGGAGAGATGTAGTTACGCATAATTATAGGCAGACACACAGTGGGCGGGCATGAGACTTCCAAAGGATATACTTTACATACTACATGACCAAGGAGTGATGACGCTTTACCATTTTGTTACGTCTGGCTATCGGGGGAGTCCTGGTGGGTGTACACTAGACTGGGAGGCTGATACATTTCGCTTATATTATGACATTGTACATGTTCATTCGTATGCGTTGAAAGAAGTTGTCTGTATGCATGCACATCACCGTAAGTTTTCTTTGCCATTTAGGGTACTCCCACGTCAAATAATGATAGTCTCAATGTGGCAGTGGAGAGTGATGAAGAGACTGACAGTCTCAACGTGACAGTGGAGAGTAATGATGGCTCCCTGTACGTTCCAACCCCTCAAAGAAAGATTAGAGAGAGCATAGAAAATACGTCAATTATTCCATCAAATATTTGCTTCGTGGACTTGAAACAATTGAACAAGTTCATTAAGCAAGTGAATCAAATACGTTGTTGTGCCACACCTGGTTGTAAAGGTGCATTGTGTCCCATTCATGTGAAAAGCCTTGGGCTGGGTGGTGCTCTTTCTATCACCTATGCTTGTAACGGTTGTGCTAGTCAGTGGGCATTGTTTGAAACATCATCTAAATACGAACTTGGCTGTGCTACCGAAATTGGTATTGCTGTGCAGGTGGCTTTTATCTTACTGGTTGCACGCATGTGACTTATTACAAGGTATTGAAGCATGCACTTGGGATTGAAGGAGTTAGTTGGCCAATGTTTGACTCGACCATCAAGAGAATGTACCCTACTGTCAAAGAGATGGTCGATAAGATGTGTAGTGATGCAAAGGATGACATGCAACGCATGGACCAAAATGAACTGGGTTCATGGAGTCATGCCGTCACGTCCGCTGATGGCACGTGGATGACACGTGGTCATCACAGCAAGAATGCTACTTTCAGCATTCGAAATTACTACAATGGAGCTCTTCTTTATCGCAAGCATCTCTGTCAGAAAGGCAGAGATGACATAATTAAAGAAGAGCTCTACCAGGGGACATCCAAGGGTGCCGAAGGCTATGCCGCACGCCTTACGTTCAAAAAAGCCAAGGACGAAGGAATGAACATTGCCATTCAGTGGCAAGATGCCGACTCCTCCTCTGCTAAGGCAGTGACAGACCACTTTCCCAATGCAGAGATCATGATCTGTGGTGGGCATGCTGGTAGGGCCCACAAGAAGCAGCCGGAAAAGCTGCAGAAATTTAAGTCCTTCACTGCGAGCGCTCGGACGAGCACACAAGAGGGATTGCCCCTCAAACTCAAGAAATCGTTACGTTGGGTGCACATTGTTTCCCAAGGCCTCTTCTGCTGACTCTGACAAGAATGGCAAGGATGATGCTTGTGTGAAATCCAAACCTCGTAAAGCAAGCAAGCCGGTCGATACGAGGTGTACTCATCGAGGAAAGAGAGAAAAGCCAGGTGGTGAGAAGCCTCCCCCAGCGAAAAGGCCTAGGCCCAACTTCAAGGTGGGTGACTGCGTGAATTTGCATGATAGCAAATTGGGCAAATGTCACCTTCCTTGCTGCGTTGTGCAAGTGTTTGGTGATCGATGCCTACTATGTTGTCACAAGGGAGTTCTCACTACTGGCTATGCAAAGGGGCAATTGACGGCTATCAGCGGTGATCCATCCATTTCAGTAGACAACTGGCGAACTGCAGGAAGGACCTCACTACGAGATGTAGCAAATGATTCTGCAAATCTCAAAGTGTGGAACTGTGGCCTAGCCAAGCCTGTTGTTGAGCATGTTGTTGACCTGACTGACGATCCCACAGCCTTGTCTTCAGCCGATGGTTCTGCAGTTGTAAGCAACACCTGGGTGTCCACTCCACTGTACACCTTGCACATAGATAAGAAACGGGAAATTGTTTCATCTGATGGTTGGCTCTCAGACACAGTCATTAGGGCTGGTCAGTTGCTCATCTTGCAGGAATTCCCAAACATAGCCGGCCTGCAAGATCCGGCAGTTCACAGGAGTCTGTCGTTCCAAATCCTCAGAGGAGAATTTGTGCAGATCATCTTTGTTGGAGGCTGTCACTGGTGTACTACTTCCAACGTTGGATGTGACAATGGAGTGGTCAATGAGTACGACAGCATGTACTCCAGTGCTTCCAGTGGGACGGTCAAATTGATTGCCAGCCTTGTGTTCAGTCCTGCTAAACAGCTTGTAGTGAGAATGATGGATGTTGGAAGGCAGTCAAATGGTTCCGATTGTGGAGTCCTTGCCTTAGCATTTGCATACGACATTTGCAGTGGTAACGACCCATGCAAGATCGGGATATGATATCACCTCTCCCTCTATTATATACATGTACATGTATAACTGCATATATCTATCTTCTCTCTCTCTCTCTCTCTCTCTTGTAGTTTGTGTGGTCTCAAATACTGGCTGGTATGTGTATGTATCCTTATCGGGGACAACACAAGGATGTGATTGTAAAACACCGCAAGCAGCTCACTAGTATTTGTATCACTCTATAAGGAAGTGTGCTAATGCCAAATTGCCTGATAACCTTTCCCTTTGTGTGCTTTGTTGTCTTCTTCCCTCTCTATTTGTATTTCTCTGCTCTCGTATGCATTTTTCTCTTTCTCCTTGTTGATGTCAGTTATCTGAAGCTCCCACCCTCGGGTGGCGTGATGAATCGTTGATGGCTTCTGATTTTAACATTGGAGTTGTCTCTCTGTTTTTCTGTATTTTATGTAGTCTCAATACTGGCTAGTACATGTCTGTGTATCCATATGGACAGCATAGGATGTGATTATACTGAACAGCTGACTGGTATACTACCTTATAGGGAAGTGCCCAAATGCCAAGTCAGCAAACAGGGTTGTATTTTCTCTGCTCTCAATATTTGTATGCATTTCTCTCTTCCTCCCTGTTGATGTCAGTTGCCTGAAGCTCCCACCCTCGGGTGGTGTGATCCACGTGGCGTGCCCTGGGATAGGAGTTACATGTACATGGAATTATGTATCTCCATAATGAGATCCTACCATCTCCAGTGGCGGATCCAGGATTTCTAAAAGGGGGGTTCTAATCTACTGTTGAGCGCGAAGCGCGCGCGAATTTTTAGAAGCCACGCCCACTTTCGATCGTTTTTGAGACAGTCTACCAGCTTTTTCAGTCCAATCGATCTGTTTTCGAACGAATTTCTTCTAAAGCATTCTAAGGTGAGCCATAACAGCAGTTTTCTTAGTTCTGTAGCCAGAAAGGGGGGTTCCATTTACCTATCATCAGTATACTTCTTAGTGCTAGGTGTAGCCAAAAGGGGGGTTCCTGTGCACCCCTGGATCCCCCTCTGGATCCGCCACTGATCTCCAAATATAGCTAGTGGTTCTCTTGTACATGTAACTCTGAAGCTGAAGGATGCACACCATCTCTGTCTCTTTTGAGAGAGAGAGAGGAATGTTTTTGTCTGTGGAGCTGTAAGGCTTTATAGAAAGTGTAGGCGGCCCTCTGTGTATTGGCAGCCATGATTTTTTGGCAACCAACAGTAAGTGTAATGCCATCAATAGTGGTGTGGATACCATCACTGGCTAGTGCTCTCTCTCTCTCTCTCTCTGTAGCCAGTGCTGCTGATGAGGCCTGGTATTGGCCGAAACCAGAGGTATACGTACATGTATGTAGTTCAAATCTGTTGGTGTGGAGTACATGTACCTCTGGTCCAGCACATGCTACTACATCAATGTATATGTATATATAGTGTACTGGTAGTTGCAACATGCATGTTTTGCCCCGTTGCATGTTACTATTTGTATGCATATATTTTTTTCCAAAGACAAGTCCCCAGATTGTACTTTGAGTTCTCTCATAATGGTGATACCATTTAGATTAAGTTCATCATCTTTTAAACCATTATATTATATATAGTGGATCTGGGTCAGTTACTATTACCCTTGCATTCTTTCTTCATTCCCGCCTGTTTGACTCAACACCACGGTTTCATACAGGATCTTTGTTAGGGGAGGAAACAATATATTTGTGCTTCAGTAAAGCACAGGGCATCTAGGGGAGTTTGGTGTGGAGGTGTCTAATGGAGAATTGGGTGCGTGTGGTCAACCATGCCAGGTAGAATCAGGTGCTACTCATTGCAGAAAATCACTTTCCAAGCAGGTAAAGCTAAACGTGCATATATACTCGAAGTTGGTGAAAGTCACACCTACCATCCTCCCACTCGTGCTCATCGCAGACGTGTCTGTGGGTGTGTCGTGTATGTATGTGTGTCGCTGCTTTAATTGTGGTCCTTTTCTATGGTAATTATGAGGTACTGCGCCGGCACTTAATGCCTACGATCATTTTTTTGAATACTTACTTGTGCCTGTATAGTTTTATTTCAGTTTGTACTCTGAGTAACTGTAGTCACATGAACCAAGCCAGCACTGTAGGTAGTGTGAGTCCTTCAGTATACTATTTTTTAATGTATGCACTAATATTACATATACAGGTGAATTTCAGTGTGATCATGTGGCTGTTTCTGGCTGTTTCTACTGCATCAACTCAGTTTCTAGATATACAATATGTGTCAGTTGCATTTCAGTTGAATGACTGTTTGATGCAGATAGCCTGCAGGGTAGGAGAACATGTCCTCGTCGTCCAGGCCGGGGCCCATCATATCATAACTAGCATTTAGCCCACGATGAAGCATACATGGAACAGTAAGTGTATGCCTAACAAAAAATGTATCACCTCAATGTATATCCTAAGAGCCTAGGATCATAATAATGGAATAATGGGCGCAAAGTGCTCCAGTAGTTTTGAGTGTTGCTTGTAATTACACGTACACGTACTCTCTGTCTGTCTCTCTCTCTCTCTCACACACACACACACACACAATACTTGTGCCCCAAATGTTTTGATCAAGACCCATGCATACATGCAGCCACAGGTCAGAGGGACATTAACTGCTGGCAATGTCATCAGTGCTGTTTTGGAACGAATGCTGTGGATTTACCTCACATCAAACTCTAATAGCTGCGCCAGGTGCTCCAGCATGATTTTGTTTGCCCAGTTCTAGTAAGTATGTTAGATGTGTACAATGTGTGTGTGCGCGCACATATGAGAGTGTGCATGTGTGTGTGTGTGTGTGTGTGTGTGTGTATATACCATGACAGTGTACTCAGCATACTTGTGGTCACCACACAAACAGCTGACTGCATGTACATTTTTGATAAAAGGAAGTAGAGTAAATAGCCAGTATGTGTGCAGTGCCAGGATGTATTATGGTCATTATCATGCAATTATTTCTCATCCAAGAGGGAACAGCAGTCTACCTAGAAAATTAATGATTGTTTGTGAGTTAATATCTCTTTTTTCCCTCTCTCTATTTCTCTCTCTCTTTTCTCTCTCCCCCTCTCCTCTCACTCTGTCACGCACACATACACACACACACACACACACACACAGCAGCCGGACAACCTTTTCTGTGGCTAAAGGTCCGTCAGACCCAGCCCCTGGGTGTGATGGACATGTATAAACCACTCCCGCTATAAGTGCATGCACTTATTAGCCAGATTTCACAGTAACTTGATTTCAATCCTATTGCAAAATGACGGTGGAGACCTTCTAGATCTTTTTTGCTTATTACGTGGTGCTTCAGATTCTGGAGACGATGGTGGAGATGCGCGAGGTCTTGAGGGCAGGTCCTCTGGACGTGGAGAGAGCGACAAAGCCATCATGTGGAACGCTTGAGACAGCCGGGTTGAAGAGGTGAGCCACCGCTCGGAGACGGAGGTCTTCTGTTTTGACACAACGCTTGAGACAGCCGGGTTGAAGAGGTGAGCCACCGCTCGCGCTCTGAGACGGAGGTCTAATGTGTTGACACAACGCTCGAGGCAGCCGGGCTGAAGAGGTGATCGTGAGGAAACAGAGGTACTGTACTAGGTCTAGTAGCTCGCTCTGGTGAGCCAAAACCGGTTTGAACTGGCATGGTATATTGTCAGATCGCATACGTGCACAGCATGGCATGGAGTTGGAACCGGAACGGGAAACGAGGAAACGGAATAGCTTGGGCCATAAAGCGTAAGAGCAACGATGAACCACGTGCGTGTGTGGTGGTATAATATTATTATGTCAATCCAGTGAGTACAACGATAAAGTGATAAAATAAGACAAAATGTCCACAGGAACTTGTATATAGAGAGAACTTGCTAGCTTATGGGTAATAAGCTATCTTCCTGATCAAAGTGTGCTGCACCAAATCAGTGACTGGACATCAAGTCTCCTATCCTTTTGCCCTGTCTGTGTGTGCAAATGTAGGGAGCTGTAGACATACCGCCTGCCAAGAGGTCAGTATGTTTCTGGCTTTTTAGCCGTCTTCAGTACAGCATACCCAGGTACATCCTACATCCTAAGTAGGAAAAGCAAAACCAACATAATGCAATTAATTCAAACTCAGTTCAGAATATGCTACACACGTAATTAAAAAAATCGGCAGAAAAAATCCACTCGTTTTGTACGTCGTGAGGCCTGGGAGTGTATTGCACTTAAATGCAGGGGTTCCTACACACTAGCCAAAGTAACTGTTTGTCTTCACTTTGCTCGCTATGTTTAAGCCGCCTTTTAAGACTGGTACTGGTCAGAGCTATCTTTAGGAGAGAATTAAGTAACCTTTAGGAACCCCGGAATGTGTGATGCACTGCCAATGGAGATGCTACAGTATAGCGGGAAACTTTTGTGAATTTTGAGGTTCGAGAGCCGTCCGCACAAGTTTTCTCCACAAGTTTGGGACGCTCATGTATGGTTTCAAGCAATCCGTGAAATTCTCACTGGATTTTCAAAAGTTTTCCGCTACATATTAAAATTTCTGTTTCCGTTCATAGGTACACCCTTCTGACTTGTTTGTAACTTGTATTATTATATTTAAGGTGCCTTTCCGGACAGATATTGTTTTCTAAAATATACTGGCCACTATGTTATACACACTACCTGAAGCAGCTGTAGTGTCACTACTTGAAGCATTAACATCAAGGTCGTATTTTTAGCAATGTTTTTGCATGCAGGGTGGGTGGTGGATGAAGTTTTGAGACAAAAGTATGCATACTCTTATTACAAGACTTTCTAGGAATTTTTTCAAAGGAGAGGGGAGGAAGATGAAAAACAACTACAAGTACATAAGGACCTAATAATTATTGAGAGGGTGAAGACAACTCTGTATGTGTGGGGAGGGGGGGTTGGTGAATAAAAAAATGTCATGTCTTGTTAAAGCAGAAATGTAGCTAAAGGAGGAGTGGGGCCATACTGTACATGTGCGCAGTGACATACACACATACGTACAGACACACACACACACACACATGGATACATACACATATGTATAGAAGAGATGCATCCTAGTGGTGCATATTTAGCTCATGTTGCTTTACCTACTTTGCAATGGAGTACAGGCTCTATAGATTAGTATACAACTGCGTACACATAAAATCAACTATGGTTGCTAGATAACAGCCAAGCCACATGACTGTATATGTGACCCGCTCCAGGAAAAGGGACCGTTCGCAATTTTTTGTCAATATCGCGTTTTTGGTATGGATCGTTAGCGCTACAAGCGTAGAGTATAATGGTGCAAGTTTGGAGTTCTAAAATTACTCAGAGGCCGTGTTATGGCCGTTTCAAATTGACCGGGTCGCCCGTTGCCAAGGATAAAAATTTTCTAGAAACGGCCGTTTAGTTTATTTCCTGTTTATTCCGTGCACGTTACGCGGGTATCCGTGCACGTACGTGATGTTCGATGACGTCAGGTAAATAATTGATTTGCCGGGCCAAGCCAGAGAGGGGTCGCGCGCGCCTCGTAGAAAGAACAAAGGAGGTCGAAAAGGATCCTAGGAGGCGAGGAAGACGCTCTCTCTGTGCCACGTAGGCAAAAGGAGAAGGTAAGTACTCTCTTTAGTCTACTACAGTATGAACCCAGTAGCTGTTATTCATGAACTGGTGTTGCCTACTGAAGGCAATTTTTTTTTTCCCCCTGGATGGCAGAGATTATGACTCTGTCCAGTTGAGAGGTTGGGGGATGAGGGGGGGGGGGGCAGAGAAACGTACAGAGTGAGAGAGATACAGTAACAAAAATGGGGGGGGGGGGGGGGGGGGGGGGGTTGTACAGTTAAAGAGTCAAAATAGCGGAAAGTATGTGCAGGTGAGGGAGAGAGACTACACTTTCTTAGGACACTTCCGTGCATTGTGCCCTTCCTCCCTGCAGATTCCACAGAGCCGTGGCCGCTTAGCTCTCGTTTCACTGAGCTCTCCAGTGGTAGAGGCAGTGGCAGGAACTACTACAGTGGTCGTGGAAGTGGCTGCGGTAGGATCTGGAGTAGCGGCAGGACTTGGAAGGACGGTGGCTGCGGCAGGAGTGACGTCTAGCTCAGTTGGCTCAGGACAGGTGGTGTCTTTGCACTCGTCAGGACAATACTCACGTATCTTATTAAAAAGGTACCACTGTCTGGTGAGAGAGAGTCCTGACGGCATAACTCGCTCTGGCAAATCTGTGGGGTCTGGACTCCAGTCATCCTTGAGGAGATTCATGTCGACTTCCAGGGAATCGGACTTGTGTCTAACGAAGACGTGACCCTTGTTATTCCCTGGAAATCTCAGATGATGAAGCGACTTGATCCCCACACACTTGCCAATGTGGTCAGCGAGGAAGGAGGTCCAATCATACGTTGGGACGATAACTGTCCCATCCATGCTGCCAACAGCCTGAGCAATGTTGACTGTTGCCGAACTGTTCACAACATTGGCGAGATCAGCTAGGCCCCCAATCTTCGTACGTCGATATCTGCATGTGGTATACATTGTATGTCACTTACTTGTAGTACAGTATGTGATTGTATTACCTCTTCTTCATTAGGCCAAAGCACCAATCAGGGGAGAACTTGGTATGGCCGGTGATCATGAAGGAGAGGGTGATGTTTTGGTGGAGTCCGGTGAGCACGCGCCACAGCAGGTATCCTACCATGGCGTTGTTCTTATTTTGACCCCCACAGTTGTCAGCGTGGAGGTGGACGTCCTGCTCACCAAGCCCATGTACTTCAAAGAAGTGATGGAGCATGCTGATGATGGTGTTTGCTCCCTTGCCAGTATCAACTGACTCGTCAATCAGGTAATTGACTTGACGCGGGATAGCCTCACAGCATACTCCAAAGATGGCACACTTTCTTGGGGTAAGGAAGTACATGGGCCCTGGCTGTTGGGGGTCATTCGGGTAGAATACCTGCTGGGCCATGTCGAAAGAGTAGTGAGCTGTGATGAGCCTTGAGCTGGGTTGTGACTTGCACGCAGGTTGGGGAGGACTAAAGACACCGTCAGAAGAGAAGAACTGCCGGATGGACTGTTTGGCAGTGTCAATGGCCGTCTTGTACAAGGAGCGCTCTTTGGTGACCTCTTCTAAGTGTTGCTCGGCTTGACGAATGGCCTGAAATGATGTCACAATCTCATGTAAATTATATTTCTCTCTTTCTGTCACACATCCCTTTTGCATGCACAAAAGCATGTGGAAAGAGCATTTGCACACATACGACATGTACGTGTACAGAATAGTTTGCTACAATACATGTACATGTACATGCACACATCCATACGTACACACTCATACCCGCCACACATACAAGCATTCATACGAGCATTCAGTATGCATACCATTTTCTTCTCTTCTATAGAGCGGTTGGAGCACTTCGCAAGAGCAGAACCATTTTGTTGACAGAGCCAGCAGAGGTCGGTCATCGGCTTCATGACAACGATGTATGGCAGGAGTTGCCTCCACAACCCTGTGAAGGTGGAATAGCCCACAGGTCTCATGGAATTCTCTGCCGCAGACTCCTGGTAGAGCTCCCACACCTTGTGCTTGGTTGTGCTGCTGGGGAGAAGCTGGACGTCAGCACTCTTATACCCGGGAACTTGTCCGGGAAGTACCATTGCGTTTGCGTCTGTATGAGAGCAAGGTAAACTCTTGCCTAATGATAGCTATAGAGTTTGATACCTGTGTAGTTTAAGATGTATTGAACTACATCCTTGACCTCTTGCAGTGAGAGTGTCTTCTTAGGTTTCCTCCCCTTGTTGCCATGCACTCTCGCTGCTGGTCCGTTGCACAAGTAGCTTGCCTTTATGTGCTTGAATCGCTTAATTCCAATGGTGTGCAGAAAGAGAAACGTTTGCTGACACACACGGAGACCTGCATGAAAGAACTTCATGGGTGTGTGCACCTCTATCTTTTCTGCAGGACTAGTGCTGGGACTGGGGGCTGAGGGGGATGGGGAACAGTGAGCCATGATCTGCCCCATCACCATCAAGTCAAGCTCATCTTTGGTCATCTCGCTGAGAGCTCCACGGACAGCGAGGTAATGGTCTTCCGAGAACTGCTTGCAGCAAGGGGACTTGTGGGGACCAAACGCGCACGTGCAGCCATGATCTGCGAACGTCTTCACCAGCTCCTCCTCATCAGTATCGATGGATCTCATGGTTACTGACACATCGCAAATGTCGGTGAGGGAACCACTCTCAAGACTCGCGGAGACGATCTCTTCGGCTGACGGAGGACTACTCTCCTCCAGCTCATCTATCTCCTCGAGGGGGTCCTCCTCCACACCATCCATGCCCTCATCGCTAGCCACTAATGTATTGTTGTTATAATTATTGTTAAATCCTGATATTAGTGTATGATGTTGTATAGTAGTAGTATGTATTATTCTTTGTGGTGGTAGTGGTGTAATAATGTATTTTTAAGTGGGTACTTGGGTGGGGTTTTACCTGGAGGGTCGTCATCGTCGAGGTAATCGTCCAGCAAGTCGAGTAGGCCGTCCGTGTCTGCGGAGAGAAGGTCCGCGTCTTCACCTAAGCGGTTGAGTGCCCTGGCGATTCTGTCCTCCATTGCATGCAGTACTACTAATAGTATGCAGCCGCATCAAGATCGATAACTACTTTGGCGGGAATCGGCTTATCACTCGCCGATCTTATAATACAGTTGCCCGTATATTTATGCAAGTAAGTGAACTGTTCATCTTATTTTTATTTTTTTACATACTTATAATTGCTTAGAATACAAGCAAAGCATATCAAAATGAAGAGAAAAGAATATAGATTCATATGGTGTAAAAAAAAAGAAATTATAAAAATACTTGATTCGGCCCTTCTCGGGCTCGTACTGCAATTTGATTTATTCTCGCGAACGGTCCCTTTTCCTGGAGCGGGTCACATATTACAGTTTATGTGTATTTATGTGTTGTATATGTGTATGTGTATTTTAATGATCAACTCACAAACAGAAATATTTCTACGTAGCTCCTGTAGTAGCTTAACTGTTCAGTGTGTTTGTATTACAGGCAGATGTACAATACTACTGTAGTGGCCCGTGGGTGCTTGAACATAATTCGCAATTTTGGCTCGCATGGGCACTTACCCTGGATAGAAATTGCACAGTTTTGTATAGAAGCTGCTACATTGATCGCTTCAAATGTTGTATATGGACGCTTATCTGGGAGTGGGTGCTTGCCCGGAACACTATGGTAGTTGATTTTGCTAACTCGGTAATGAAATGAAATTGAAAATTCTGGAACATGCAAAAATATGAACCAAATCACACGTCATATAGTGGAGTCATTATGCCGTGTTTATGCTAATAGAACGCAAGCTAAAAAAATAATTACAATTCTTAATTTTGCAAGATTTTCTGGTAAACGTCATCACGTGCTCCATTAAGATACACTATGAAAACATGAATTTTCTTGTGCTAACTAGATCAATGCATTTTAATTAGCATAAATACAGCAAACAGTGTACATACCCAGAAAGAGGAAGAGGATAGGTGCTCAGGCTGCTCCCCATTCTCTCCCAGTATATAATCTGCATGAAAGATATAAAACAGTGACTTTATGAACTACAGACAATTGTTGTAGCAATGTGCTGGACCAGGATGGAATCTTGTTTCTGCCAATACCAGGCGTCATCAGCAGCACTGGCTACAGAGTGTATGAGAGGGAGGGAGAAAGCAAAAATAGCCAAATTTTGGCCTTTTTCATGGCCTAGCTGCTCACTCACGGAAGACAGTGCATCAGCTCCAAAACTGTCACAAATAAGACAGCGCATCCCGAAATGGTGGCAAGGGCAAGCCTGAAGGCCGCTGCACCAACACACTGAAAAAAAAAACAGTTTTCGATCAGCTATTTTTGCTTCTTGGACTTTGTGGGACTGTAGAGTAGACCAGAGAGACTTCAGAAGTTCAACTTTGCTGGCTAGAGTAGGGACTCCATCACTGGAATAAGCCTCGTTCAAGTTCGAAACTACTGTTATTTCGCTGCTATTAGTCGATACGTGTACTGCGGTTGCCATTTTCGGCCATTTTTTGCTCAAATTGTCATAGCAACGGGTCTATCCAAGAATGCAAACCATAACACGGAGTGTGCATACACGTACACGTATACGTATGTTCTATTGCTCACGTGAAGATTTTCTCCTTTGAAAATTTCCCACTATACGGTAAACATAATTTTATTTCAATGCAATATAAATATGTGTACTTAGATCTACCTCAGTCTTTCCAGCATACACTCCTATCTTGCTGTTCACAAAAAGAAAAAGAAAAAAATGAAAATTATTCCTCAAAACTCAACACAAGCAAATGTACATGTACATACAGTAAATGCGCACATGTACAGTGCAACCAAGCAAGAGAGCAAAACTTTTTTATTTCAGAATTTGAGCCTATTTTGGCTCATAAATAAAATCTATTATAGATAAGAGTTTGAAATTTGGTACCAATCTTCTTCAACATAAACTCTACGTAGAATTTAAAATTATGGGATGTAACCATGATTACTTCCATTTTTATGGCTTCATAAGATAACATGGCTCTCCAAAAGATGTTAGGCACATTAAATGAGTATTATTTTCGGTTAAGAGTGTCCGCTCTACCCAGTCACGCCCAAACCGAACCCGATTCGTGAGTTAACCCCTACAAAATTATGTAGTAGCCAGTAACAGTACTGACTGGAGATTGTTAATTTCCCTGAATGTGTAATTATGCTGCCCGTGTCCATGAGCCACTTAGTGGGTAGGGAGAGTTTCCATGGAACAAAAGAGCTTTTCAACCTACCACCCCTAGTTCTCAAGCTATGTGGCTCTGCCTTATCCCACTGCCTGAGCAGGCAGTGGGATGGTTTCCCCTTAGGTTTGTATCAGTAGTAAAAGATAAACCTACTGAATTTTCATGCATATCCATTTGAAGTTAATTTGACATGAGTGTAGAGGCTGTGCAGTGCATTGCTAACCAGATATTATCCGTAAATCCCTTTCAGAGGACCAAATATGTTAGTTCTGAAATTCCACTTGGTGGCCTGATAGTACTTGTAATGAAGTTACTAAATCCCAAATATGAAGTCTTGATTCCTTACCACTTCCGAGATATAGCCACTTTTATACAAAATCAGTGAACAACTAGCCCGCACATATGTGGTTTCTGTATTAGCTATATATGGGAAATTTGCAATTTTTGTACAATACAATAAAAACGATTGTTGTGGCCATTTTGATATCTAGTAGGTTTGTCTGTATAGTTTTTAACCCAAAATATGGTTTTAAAGGTTTTGCTTCCTTGCTTGGTTGCACTGTACATGACGTTACCTTGGCAGCTGATGTTGGTAGGAATCCAGGAAGACAGCGAGAAAACTCTTCATACACTGCAGCCTGCTGAAGACTAGGACCACCAATCTGGGAGGAGAGGGACAGAGAGAGAGATGAATAGAGACAATGAAAGAGGGAAGAGAATAGACAGATGGTATCAAAAATCTCTCTTATATCGTATTTCTCTTCTAGATCGAGCTACCGTAACGTACATTGAGTCTGATTTGTTCTGGCATTCTCTCTGCCTGGTAGGTGAGAGTCCCAGTGTTGCACTACCTCCTACCCTCAGAACGCGCCTGCTTACGAAGCTCAAACTCCTGCAGCAAAACAAAAACAGAATATTGGGTAAACCACACCCCCCTCCCCCCTACACTAGCAGGCGATTTTATACACAAACTACTAATAATTTTAGTTGCTCTAGGTCCTCGCCCCCTCCTCTACTGCAAAATTGTGGAGAGAAACTACATGTACCATCCATGTACATGTATATATACCTTCGCCAGCCTCTTGTCCATTTCAGGAGTGGCTTTCTCCATGGACGTCTTTTGGATGAAGGCACAAGCCAGCTGTGTTCTCAGCACTGATCTGATGGGCTGCCTGCTCTATGAGCGGCTTCAGTTCTTCATCCTGGGCCTACAGAGAGGGAGAGAGAAGGAGGGAGAGAGGGAGGGATATTAAATAAAGATACAATGTATGCAAAACCTTCAAAACATTCGCTAGTGTAATATATGCACACCGTACAAGTTATTCATTTTTGAGAAACGAGACACAGTAGTCACTATATATTATACTCTCATCTAATCCTACTACATGCATGGCACCCCATCCAACCACTCACCAACATGTTCACAATCAATTATAATTGGGTATCGGGCAACTTCTCTGCACTGCAAATAGGAGTCGCCGAGAGAGTGACTACTGCTCAAAGCAAGGGTGTACTGATATACATGTACATGATTGCTATTATGGATGTATAATGTAATTCGCATAGATGTATACTTTAGGTGATTTCCAATAAGCGCCTGCGGCGCAGTTAGAGCGGGTGGAAATCATCAAAAGTACTTGGTATTGTTACCAGTGCTCGACCATACAGGCACTGTACACTGATTGAATTATTGTGGGCTAGGGTAGCTCTGTTCAGTTAGATTTTGAACATGAATTGACTATGGTCTTCGTGACATTAGATGCTGTTACCATAGTAATATACGAAGTTGCTATGGTAACTGCTACCAAATAATTTTACTGCTAACATTTTCCTATTGGGTGGTCTGCTGTCATGGATTTTGGTTCAATTACAACAGAAACCTTGGATTGAGAGGTGCATACATGTACACATGGTGCAGTCGCTCAGCTGTGATTGTGGCAGAGAAAACCAAGGACATCACCCGTACAAGAAGAAAGTCTCAAGTACATGTATCAGTAAAAAAAATCAATGGCATAAAGCGGGAGCCCAATTTGTTACTGATTCACTTAGGTCCTAAGAATATGGCCACTATCATTGTATACCACACACTTGTAGCACAGAATAAAAGTCCTCCTCCAGCTCAGAGTCCCCCTCCTTGGCCTGCTCATCCTCTGTCAGCTCAGAGTTCCCCTCCTCCTTTGCCTGACCTGTCAGCTCCCATTCCTCCACCATCTACTCTTCAGCCTAGAAAAGCTACTGAACAGTCTTGCATAGTATGTTAGATCAGTCCTCTGTATACATGTCTTAGTTGATAAATTAAAATTTGGGTTACAAGTATCGGCTGAGATTATTAACATGCTATTACCACTATGGAAATGGAATGCGTGAATCCCCATCTTGTGCTCTGTGGCTGTTCTACACACAAACAAAAGGTTTACTTAATTTGCAGTGTTTACGTGAAGAGTGGACGAATGCACAGATAGACATGTACAGGAGAGGGGCTGGGTTGGAATATGCTTGTGCAATTGACAGGGGTGAGGCTGAAATCATGACATTTGACCTTAGAAGAGGCGACCATTGATAGATAAAAAAAGAAAACCTACTCTGGTCACCCAAAAGGCTGAAAGTGTTTGGTAAAGGTCAACCTACATACCAAATAACATCGATGGCTGATAAGATGGAGGTTGGTACACTGCTGCTGAAGATTGAAGAAGCCACCCTGCATACTGTGAATACAAAAGGCCTCATTACCTAATGCACACACAACAGTACAGGAGGCATAGGCCAGTTGCAAGACGTCACCATCACAACCGTCGACCAGTTACCACTGAATGCAGTTTAAGTCCAGTAGTATACAATGCCAAATCACTGCACCTTCACTCAGTAGTAGATTGTTGAGCAGAGACAGACACGTACCCTGAGGGGAAAAAGTTATGACATTAAAAAGAGATAGACAGAGAGGAGCAAATATACATGTACATGTTAATAGTATGCGTCTACATGTACAGGTCCTATGGTGCTAACTTACTCCAGCACGACACACGCACACTATTACATAGTGTGCAATGTCACGAATATTTCACTTTTTATGGCACTAGGCTTGCATGAATTACTCTGCAGACAAGGTACGTGGTACGTAGATCAAATTGATCTATCACCACACCTAGCCAGGGTTTCATCCAGTGACAAAAATTTGGGGTGGAAGCATGATAAATGAGTGGGTGTGTTCCTTGGGACATATTTTAGGAGAATTTCTCTAATTCTTCCATATTGTTTCAGATAATTTTCAAATGCTAGTGATGGTGATTTACTGTGATAATATTATGATGCTTAATTTAATTAAAGTCAAATTTTTAAGGGGCCGGGGGGGGGGAGTGAGGGAGTTTGGAGGGGAAGCTTCCCCCCTGGGCCCCCCCTCCTCCCCAATTGGATGAAACCCTGCTAGCAAACATTTCCATCTCATCATTAAAGAGGCTGGGCTTCCCTCCTTACTTGCCCATCTCTCTCTCACTCTCTGGTAATTTGCAATAGCACAGAAAAGCTGTTAGCTAGTTAAAAATAATGTATAGCCGGAAATTCGGTGGTTTGGCGGTCTATAGTACAACCACCAAATTAAAATCTGCCAAAATTTCCTACTCGCATATAGGTATGGCTATCTCGTACCGAACCGCCAAATTTAAATCCGACAATATTCTCAAAATAATAGTGATTTTGGGCCCAATCGCCAAATTTAATTCCCGCCAATATTTCCGGCTATACGGTAATAATTATTCAGATGCCTGTAAACACCTGCCCTCGCTGGATACATGTACAATACTCTACTTGTTTACTCAAAAAGGCTAAGTTTAATTATCTCATAAACAACACCATAATTACCCCACATATTATAACCACAGAAAGTAAACTGCTGCTGGAGATACGTACATATAGACTGCATGCATATAAAGCAGAAAGCAGTGGGACCACAGCACGTAGTGACACACACACACACACATGCACACATGAATGCATCCACACATAATAGTTATCTGCCAGTAATTGGGGTGCATGAGATGCATGGTCGAATGCACCCCAATTACTGGATGCATCTCATGCACCCCAATTACTGGCAGATAACTATTTTGTTGGTAGTTGGACCTCTGTTCATCATTGGGTTACTTTATGATGACCCAACCCCTTCCCATAGCCGGCAAATTGCCTATAAAACTTTGCAACTACCAACAAATGTACGTACGTGCATGTTTGTGGAAATGAGAGAGAAGATATATACATCCTAGTGGTGCACATTGCAGTTCTCTGCACTGCTTCTACCTAGCATAGTTACCACACCCACCTACCCCTCTCCACCTTTTAGACACCTCCACAGTGTACAAGATTGGGTGCTTGTTCTATGAGTTTATATAGAAACTTGGAATAGATTACTAGCACTATTAATAGCTGAAATGGACTTTTAAATTACGTACGTCTCCTAGCTCAGAATGGGTTGAAAGTAGTGAAAGAATTTTGATTCACACCTTAGAATTTAAAGTAAGAGCAGAAATGGAGCTGGAGGAGGAGTGGGGCCACACTGTGCGTAGTGACACATACAGACACACGAACACACACATGGAGACATACACACCACACACACACGTACAAGAGAGAGAGAAAAAATTTGTGAAAATGAGAGAAGATGCATCGATGCTAGTGGTGCATATTTATTTTACCTGCTTTGCAATGGGGTACAGGCTCTATAGATTTGTATATAAAACTGCGTGGAAATTTGAAAGAGATGGAGAGAGATAATTGTCCTGGAAATGGACATAAATAATTACATCTTCTAGAGAGAGAAAGAGAGCATAATCTCTGTTGACCCATGACCTCTTCTCATTATTAGCAGGAGCATAATTATTAACCCAACAACTAACTATGGTTGCTAGCCAAGTCACCAATGTGTGTATTTTAATGATCAACTCATAAACAGAAATATTTCTATGTTAACTGTTCCCTCCTTGCTACTTGCTACTCCTCAGAGAGGAAGGGAGGGAGGGATGTGCTGCATTATTGCCAACTTACGACGGTATATTATATTACAATCACAAAGAAAGTGATAGAGGCAGCTACCAACCCAAACCCAGATCCATATGCTCAACTACAAGGATCACTTCTTCACTACTGTAGGTAGGTATTGCAACTGATTTTTCATTACAAAAGACTCCACAATGTCTCTGGAACTTGTCTTCAAAAAAATAGTCCTCTTTGGAGTAGATAACTACTGATAATGCAGGCTTCAGCAACATTGCGCTGGATTAATCAAGTAAATAATGACACAATTTCATGCAGGGAACCACCGACAGAACACGTTCTGTTTCGCTGTTATTGCAGCTCTTCAGGGTAAATTCAAGTATCAAATAATTGCATACCACTAAACCTATTATTGGCCTGAATGTTTTCCTTTCCCTTTAGCAACACCTTGTCAAAAATGATAATGCAACTGTTAAGAGGGTAGGGAAAAACTAATAATGTCGCTGTTAAAAGGGTAGGGAAAATGAGCCTGTGTGTGTGTGTGGGGGGGGGGGGGGGGGGGATGTGGGGAGAGGAGGCAAGAGAGAAATATTGTCACCCAGATAGATACATCAAAATCACTGGTGACTATATTGTTAAAGAAGTGGGAACCACGAACAGAACATGTGTTCTATTTCACTTTTGTTGCAGCTCATCAGGGTTCTCAAAATCAATGTGCCTACTTCTGCCAGCATATACCCAGACAAGGTCAGACATGATCGCACGTGATCATTCAGGTATGAAGAGCATGGTGGACTTAACTTTATGCTCACTCCGAACGGTAGGGATTTAGCACACAGTTGTCTAGTAAAGAGGATTTAGTTAGGTGGCTTACGATTCCAATAGGCTGGATTGGTCACTCCTGCGTTTTTAGACGAAGACTTCCAACGTCGGCAAACTGCAGGTCCAAATTGCTGACAAGGTAATTTTGGCTTGCACGTGACCGTGTCCTACCTCCTCTGGTTTATACCTGGTGTGCGTGTGTGTGAAGAGAAAAAAAACCACATCATAATCCCCGGTGACAATGTAATGTACAGAAAAAGTGAATAAAGTGACAAAATTTAAAGCTGGTGATGCTATATTAAGGGCTACCAACAAGTACTGTATACTTTCTAATATTATAGGCTGTGCTTAAAGCAGATCACTTTAATTGGAACCAAAAAATTCGTGAGCAGGTCAAAGGGCACCTAATTGAATAGGCACCGCCTAAAAATAAGTGATGTCCGGAAAGGCACCTTAAGGGTGCTTCACCACTGCCCACGCACATTTTTTGAGCGGTTACTAGGGACTATATCTCAAAAACTATAGCAGCTACTTGAATGAAACAAGCGCCAGTTTGGAGACAGTGTAGAGCCTACTCTATATGCCAATCCCAAGCTCTTGAAGTATAACAGGGGTAATATTATAGATGCGACCAGCTACAACCTTCAAATCGATAAAACTCACCTTGTGTACACTTTTAGAAGCTCAAATTTTTGTTACATGCATATCTCAACAAGGGCAATCCATTAACGGAGAGCTTTTGCCAGCGCTGTACTGGCAAGTTCGATTTTTCACACATGACATCATCGTTTTTAAAAACTGGATGTGTATATTTGGAAAAACTCTCCGTTACGGTCTAGAGCATGCAACCAATAGTCTACATTCCAAGCGTGGTCCCATTCTGATGAACACAGTCCGAGTTTTACACAGGTAAAGGGTCCTGAGTACAGCTAGTAATAGTATAGTATAGAGCTGCATAGTGCTTATCAATCATGAATATCATTATGCGTGTGGTTTGTGGTCTTGTAGCATGTAGATAGCAACATGATAGTACATTCCTGCATACTATAATGCGTTGCTATGGGAAGCACCCTTAAATATAATAATACAAACAAGTCAGAAGGGTGTACCTATGAACAGAAACAGAAATTTTAATATGTAGCGGAAAACTTTTGAAAATCCAGTGAGAATTTCACGGATTGCTTGAAACCACACATGAGTGTCCCAAAATTTTGTGGAGAAAACTTGTGCGGACGGCTCTCGAACCTCAAAATTCATTCCCGCTATACTGTAGCATCTCCATTGGCAGTGCATCACACGTTCCGGGGTTCCTACAGATTACTTAATTCTCACCTAAAGATAGCTCTGACCAGTGCCAGTCTTAAAAGGCGGCTTATAAGCAAAACATAGTGAGCAAAGTGAAGACAAACAGTTACTTTGGCTAGTGTGTAGGAACCCCTGCATGTGCAATACACTCCCAGGCCTCACGACGTGGACGTTGAGATGCAGTGGAGGCCCAAAAATAGACAACTTACCTTCCAGAATAAAGAGAAACAGAACAACTTACCTTCCAGAACAAAGAGAAACAGAATAAAGAGAAACGACCAAGTCCTAGGAATCACATTCCACACATCTCTGCCTCGGCTTACTCGGACAAACAGAATGCAACGCCAGGAGCTGTGAGGATACAGACTTCTCGCATGCAACTACGCAGGTCGTGACCCAAACCCACGCAACCCCACTAGTCCTAAGTCCCTTACTCTCCCCACCACTCTATATTACGCAGACGTTCAGGCTCTTTAATCTTAAACTGATCTAAAGCGTAAAGCTTCATAGTAGTTCGTGCATCTTCTATCGCGCTATGATCACCCTGTTGGACTTCTTCATGCAGTAGATGCCGTGCTAGCGTTTTAAGGCTATAATCATGGCTAGGCTCTCTAAGGGGAGGAAGATGGAATCCCCGCACACTAAAGTCATGCTCACGCGCCCTTTGCTTATAATGCTTTTGGATATCTATGATTACCTGATCAGGCAGATCTACCTCGTCACTGATTCTCAGGCATGTGAGATCATTTCTAATGGCATGACCTATGACAAATTTACACCTACGAAGAAGTCCCAACACGTGACTACGGTCAAAGTCTGTACCATTACAGCCTCTGGCGATAGCAAACTGCTGATCAGTTACAGGGCAGTACTTCCTAGACCTACTGTTGAGGCGACAACCTCCAGGAGGAGGTACATACTCCTCATACAGGGGGACACCGTTAATGTCCACGATACCTACCGAAGCAAGACGAGTCCTATTCGAACTAACGCTCGCCACAACCACGACCATCTCGCAATCGAGAGCAAGGCATCTGTACTCATAGGACTCGTCATGCACTAAGTATGGCGTTGGCAGAAGATGTGACCGTTGAGAGGAATCCTCCCTGGACCCAGCCTTCTCTCTCTTCTTCTGGTTTCTCCTCCTCCTGGCTTCCACGCTCCTCTTCTTCTTTGGAGTCGCTGACATTCTGGAAAAAAAAACGAGAGATAGTGGGAAATTTCACTGAACTGACGAAATAGCTGACCTTGTTGCAATTGAGAAGTTGACACTTCGATCCTCGACTCCTTTTTATAAGTGCGCGCGCACGCATGCATAATAATTATTATTGCGATATGCCATATGCATGCATGCGCTTACGCGCCCGCGCGCGCCAAGCGCTAGGCCGGCCAATCGGATCAGATTCCCCGATTTGCTGACTCAGCGGGTTGAAATGCGCTCTAACTAGAATCCGTGATCACCTGGCTCTGGAGGCTCCTCCTGTACCTGTCCACAGCATTACGACAGGCTTTTGTTTGGGTCTGCTACCCGAAATCATCCACACTACTAGTACTAGATGGATTGTAAGTCTACGATAATGTTATTTCTTTGGATGTGTGGATGTGTTTTATAATTGGAAGTCCCCACATAATTTGTACGAGTGTGTGTGTGTGTGTGTGTGTTTTGATTTGAATAAAGAAGAGAGAATAGAAAAGAATCTGGGAGCAACTTGTCCGCTGCTCACCAGAGCAGAGGCATATAACTCTGGGATGTGTTCTATTCCAATCAATGTGGTCCCCTCATTGTAGGGTTATGGTAGTCATTCTGTGTGTTTGTATCTTTCTGTCTGTCTATTACCATGCTAGCAGCTACATACCTAGCCTCGTCCCCAGGCTCTCTTTTCCCCTCCCCTAAGAGAGCCTGGGGATGAGGCTACTACATACCTTGTTTATATGTTGAAAACAAGGTGCCGTTAGGCTCTTTATGTCGATTTCAACACACCATAGTTAATCTAATGCAATGCAATTTTAAAAAAAGTGTGCATTTTTCTGGTAAAGGTCGTCGATCGCTCCATATAAACATGAGAATTTAAGAGACAGCGATAGCTTCTTTTCAAAATGACTAGTGTGTAGAGTGAGCAATAGTTCCTAAACTTGGCTGACTCATCAAGTACGCTTCTTCCCTTAGCCCTTCTTTGCATGTACTTAATCTGCTGATCTGGCATGGCACATGCGGTGCTGTGCCATATTATGTAATTACATTCCCTATGAACTAGCCAAATATTAGCCATTTGCTAGTGTACCCTTCACTTTGGCTACTAGTCCCTGGATAGCCATTATTGCAATTGTTTCCTATACAACCTTGAGATCAGCACTGGAAAATAGCTACAAGATTTTGTAAGCTTCGGGAATCCCTGATAATATTGTGTACCTTTTTGATAGGCTATTCTGACTCCTTCCTCTGTGAATGTCTTCTCCACTGCTCTCCCGCTGATTGGTGTTCCCACACTGACCGCCATCAAGGATGCACATGATGACATTGTAAGCTTTTACACAAATCTACAACAATAACCTCATGCCAAAATGCTCATATCTAGTGTTAATACACGCATTCATACTCACAGAAATGTCACATCAGCAGTGACTGGCGATTGAACCACAGGATTGCTATGTCTTAAGTCCCACTACGATGACGTAAGCTACTCTACATTATGTGTAATATTTAGCAACACTCCTAGCTTTTCAATGCTTCACTTTTGAGTAGGGCCTTGAGTTTCTGTTGGTAGTATTGATCACACTAGTCTTGATTGGGCTTCAGAGTAGCTTATGCTTCAGTTTACTTTACATCTTGCCAATTCTGTGGTAGTTAACAGTGATCAGCTGTGGCAGTATTCTCTTGAAGCACATAAATTTAAGGGAACAATTTCCTGTGATCTTGAAGTAGGAGTGTTAAAGCTTTGACTTGGCTTTCCCATTACGCCTTAAGGATAATTGTGGGGGCTGCATTATGGGGAGGGAGGAAGGGGCAAAACTAAATTAGAGCTCTCTAGAGGTACTACCCAATGCTCACTACATGCTTTTAGTATACAGTATAGCATGTAACTTTGGCAATAAATTAAAACCAATTACTTTATTCCTAGTGAGTTGCTATGCTAAGGCACATCTATGTATATCTGTGCATCTCTGAGTTGATATGTACGTTTGTGTATGTTTGTGTGTGTGTGTGTGCGAGAGAGAGAGAGAGAGAGAGAGAGAGAGAGAGAGAGAGAGAGAGAGAGAGAGAGAGAGAGAGAGAGAGAGAGAGAGAGAGAGAGAGAGAGAGAGAGAGAGAGAGAGAGAGAGAGAGAGAGAGAGAGAGAGAGAGAGAGAGAGAGAGAAGAGATTGGGGGAGGGGGGGGGGGGAGGGGGAGAGAGAAAGAGTTTGTGTGTGTGTAAATTTTGTGTCATTTGCTGGTATCAGTACTTCTGTCAAAAATATGTCCTTGAAGAGGAGGGTGCTAAGCCAGAGAAATCCAAATCCTCCTAGCTGTTCACATTACAACCTGCGCAGACATATGGAATACATTCTCACTCTCACCTCTCTCTCTCTCTCTCACCAAATATATAAGTTTCACTATAAGCTGTGTAGTTATGGTCATTCAGACAGAAACAGTAGGTGTAGGTGTGTGTGTGTGTGCGTGCATGTGTGTGTAAGAGTGAGAGAGAGAGAGAAAGAGAGAGAATAGGGGGAGGGGGGCGGGGAGAGAAAGAGTGTGTGTGTGTGTATGTGTGTGTATGTGTGTGTGTGTGTGTGTGTGTGTGTGTGTGTGTGTGCGTGTGTGTGTATGTGTGTGTGTGTGTGTGAGAGAGAGAGAGAGAGAGAGAGAATGGGGGGGGAGAGAAAGTTTGTGTGTGTGTGTGAATTTTGTGTCATTTGCT